>CATKUT010000008.1:0-600219 GCA_949788335.1 Salpingus planirostris
GATCCTGCGCCATACCTTAACCTGTTTTCTCCGAACATGTCTATGGAAAAATTTAAATTTTTTCCAAGTCCAAAAATGGCCTAATACAACAAAATGAAAACCCATAAGCCCGAAAATGATGCCAAAATGGCATTTTGAAAACCCATAAGCCCGAAAAAAAATTAAAGAAATACCCTTCTGTCTTGGAATAATTCTATGTTTTGGAACACCGTTTCACGTAGCTTCATTGTCGTTCCCACCCATATGGGGCCCCTGTCACCCCCGGTCCCGTTAGTGAGTTAGGTGTTGGAATGGTGGAAAATTCGGAAAATTTTGAAAATATATTTAGAAGAAAAAACGAAATTTTATTCACATAAAATACAAAAAAATTCATAACTCCTCAACCGGATGGAGCGTCACTTTTCTGCCACCGGATTCTACTAGGGGATGGTCCAAGGTGTCTTCGGTGTGAATTTGAGAATTTTAAAAAAATAACTTTTTGAGAAAAGTGAGGTTAAAGTTTTACGGTGGCGGTTTCACCCACTTAGGGGTGGAGCGTCACTTTTTTGCCGCCGGATTCTGCTGGGGGATGGTCCATGGTATGTCCTGTGTGAATTTGGAAATTTTGAAAAAATAACTTTTTGAGAAAAGTGAGGTTAAAGTTTTGCGGGGGCGGTTTCACCCACTTAGGGGTGGAGCGTCACTTTTCTGCCGCCGGATTCTACTAGGGGATGGTCCAAAGTATGTCCTGTGTGAATTTGAGAATTTTAAAAAAATAACTTTTTGAGAAAAGTGAGGTTAAAGTTTTGCGGGGGCGGTTTCACCCACTTAGGGGTGGAGCGTCACTTTTCTGCCGCCGGATTCTGCTGGAGGATGGTCCATGGTATGTCCTGTGTGAATTTGGAAATTTTAAAAAAATAACTTTTTGAGAAAAGTGAGGTTAAAGTTTTACGGTGGCGGTTTCACCCACTTAGGGGTGGAGCGTCACTTTTTTGCCGCCGGATTCTGCTGGGGGATGGTCCATGGTATGTCCTGTGTGAATTTGGAAATTTTAAAAAAATAACTTTTTGAGAAAAGTGAGGTTAAAGTTTTACGGGGGCGGTTTCACCCTCTTAGGGGTGGAGCGTCACTTTTCTGTCGCCGGATTCTACTAGGGGATGGTCCATAGTATGTCCTGTGTGAATTTGAGAATTTTAAAAAAATAACTTTTTGAGAAAAGTGAGGTTAAAGTTCCACGGGGGTGACATTTCACACTTAAGGGTGGAGCGTCACTTTTTTTATGACGGATTCGGGTAGAAGGCCACTTCGAAAGGCCGTATGAATTTTTGGGGATTTTTAAAACACCTGCCCTCGGAATAACGGCCGTTTTAATATTTTTTCGGGTGTTAGAGTAATGCTGTGGTATAGGGAAAACTTGAAAAATTCGTAGAGGGTGCAAAACGGCATGACTTAGTTGACCCTTTGAACAGGGGTATTTTTTTTTTCGATTTAGAATATTTCTGGCGAAAAAAAAATCCAAAAAGTCCTTATCGATCCTGCGCCATACCTTAACCTGTTTTCTCCGAACATGTCTATGGAAAAATTTAAATTTTTTCCAAGTCCAAAAATGGCCTAATACAACAAAATGAAAACCCATAAGCCCGAAAATGATGCCAAAATGGCATTTTGAAAACCCATAAGCCCGAAAAAAAATTAAAGAAATACCCTTCTGTCTTGGAATAATTCTATGTTTTGGAACACCGTTTCACGTAGCTTCATTGTCGTTCCCACCCATATGGGGCCCCTGTCACCCCCGGTCCCGTTAGTGAGTTAGGTGTTGGAATGGTGGAAAATTCGGAAAATTTTGAAAATATATTTAGAAGAAAAAACGAAATTTTATTCACATAAAATACAAAAAAATTCATAACTCCTCAACCGGATGGAGCGTCACTTTTCTGCCACCGGATTCTACTAGGGGATGGTCCAAGGTGTCTTCGGTGTGAATTTGAGAATTTTAAAAAAATAACTTTTTGAGAAAAGTGAGGTTAAAGTTTTACGGTGGCGGTTTCACCCACTTAGGGGTGGAGCGTCACTTTTTTGCCGCCGGATTCTGCTGGGGGATGGTCCATGGTATGTCCTGTGTGAATTTGGAAATTTTGAAAAAATAACTTTTTGAGAAAAGTGAGGTTAAAGTTTTGCGGGGGCGGTTTCACCCACTTAGGGGTGGAGCGTCACTTTTCTGCCGCCGGATTCTACTAGGGGATGGTCCAAAGTATGTCCTGTGTGAATTTGAGAATTTTAAAAAAATAACTTTTTGAGAAAAGTGAGGTTAAAGTTTTGCGGGGGCGGTTTCACCCACTTAGGGGTGGAGCGTCACTTTTCTGCCGCCGGATTCTGCTGGAGGATGGTCCATGGTATGTCCTGTGTGAATTTGGAAATTTTAAAAAAATAACTTTTTGAGAAAAGTGAGGTTAAAGTTTTACGGTGGCGGTTTCACCCACTTAGGGGTGGAGCGTCACTTTTTTGCCGCCGGATTCTGCTGGGGGATGGTCCATGGTATGTCCTGTGTGAATTTGGAAATTTTAAAAAAATAACTTTTTGAGAAAAGTGAGGTTAAAGTTTTACGGGGGCGGTTTCACCCTCTTAGGGGTGGAGCGTCACTTTTCTGTCGCCGGATTCTACTAGGGGATGGTCCATAGTATGTCCTGTGTGAATTTGAGAATTTTAAAAAAATAACTTTTTGAGAAAAGTGAGGTTAAAGTTCCACGGGGGTGACATTTCACACTTAAGGGTGGAGCGTCACTTTTTTTATGACGGATTCGGGTAGAAGGCCACTTCGAAAGGCCGTATGAATTTTTGGGGATTTTTAAAACACCTGCCCTCGGAATAACGGCCGTTTTAATATTTTTTCGGGTGTTAGAGTAATGCTGTGGTATAGGGAAAACTTGAAAAATTCGTAGAGGGTGCAAAACGGCATGACTTAGTTGACCCTTTGAACAGGGGTATTTTTTTTTTCGATTTAGAATATTTCTGGCGAAAAAAAAATCCAAAAAGTCCTTATCGATCCTGCGCCATACCTTAACCTCCCCGCGACACTCCCGGAGCTGACCCGAGTCGAATCTACCACTTCCCGGTCGAAAGTCCACAAACGGACACCGGATTCTGGTGGGGGACGGTAAAATACGTCTCTGGTGTGAGTTTGGGATTTTTAAAAAAAGGACTTTTCGAGAAAAGTGAGGTCAAAGTTTTCGAGGGGTGGTTCTCCACACTTCCCGGTCGAAAGTCCACAAAATGACACCGGATTCCGGTGGGGGACGGTAAAATACGTCTCCGGTGTGAATTCGGGATTTTTAAAAAAAGGACTTTTCGAGAAAATTGAGGTCAAAATTTTCGAGGGGTGGGGGAAAAAAAAAAAAAAAGTGCCAAACGACTCAACTTTTCTTGTCTCGTCGAATTGTGAAAAAAAAATTTTTTGGTGTTGGGACTTGGAAAAATTTCGACCGAACATTTTTCAAAAGGCCGTAACTCGCGTGACCCACCGGGTCAACAAAAACGGCTATACACGGGTCGAATATTTTTCGATTCTGCATACGACAGTATTTTTTTTGGATTTTCCAAGTACCGGGAAATAGCCAACCTGACCTGACCACTACGACACTCCCGGAGCTGACCCGACCCCTGCGACACTCCCGGAGCTGACCCGAGTCGAATCTCCCACTTCCCGGTCGAAAGTCCACAAAATGACGCCGGATTCTGGTGGGGGACGGTAAAATACGTCTCCGGTGTGACGAAACGAAGCGCAGCCACGGAACAGAAAAAGGTGTCGCAGAAAAGATGTTGACACTACTTGAGTAAAGTTGTGTTGAGTTAGGTAAGGTCACAATGAAAAAAATCTGAAAGTTGCAAAACTCGAAATACCATTCGAAACCATGACCCGAAGTCAGACTCGTCTTGTTACGGATGACAGAAAGCACAAAAATATGTTGGATAAACATGGATTAAGTCAGGATGAAGGGTACCTAACAGTTGCGGATTTTCAAATGCAGCCCATAGCGGTGGTCCAAAGTGGAGGTTGTTTCGTTGCGAGTGCCCGAAAAATGGGAACAAGTGTTGGAACGATAATATTCAAAATACAAGGGTTACATTGGATCAGGTTGGGTTGGGTTGGGTTGGGTTGGGTTGGGTTGGGTTGGGTTGGGTTGGGTTAGGTTAAGATGGAGGGTATGTGAAAGTTGCGGAATTCAAAATGCAGTCCACTGCGATGGTCCAAAGTTGAGGTTGTCCCGTTGCGAGTGCTCAAAAAATAAGAAGAAGTGTTGGAACGATAATATTAAAAATACTTGGT
This sequence comes from Salpingus planirostris, assembly GCA_949788335.1. Classification (NCBI taxonomy): domain Eukaryota; kingdom Metazoa; phylum Arthropoda; class Insecta; order Coleoptera; family Salpingidae; genus Salpingus; species Salpingus planirostris. The sequence continues at coordinate 4,304 of CATKUT010000008.1, forward strand.
TTGGATTGAGTTGGGTTGGATTAGGTTCAGTTAGGTCGGATTGGGTTGGGTTGGGTTGGGTTGGGTTGGGTTGGGTTGGGTTAGATTGGGTTGGGTTGGGTTGGGTTGGGTTGGGTTGGGTTAGGTTAAGATGGAGGGTATGTAAAAGTTGCGGAATTCAAAATGCAGTCCACTGCGATGGTCCAAAGTTGAGGTTGTTTCGTTGCAAATGTTCGAAAAATGTGAAAAAGTGTTGGAACGATAATATTAAAAATACTTGGGTTGGGTTGGGTTGGGTTGGATTACGTTGGGTTGGGTTGGATTGGGTTGGGTTGAGTTGGGTTGGGTTGGGTTGGGTTGGGTTGGGTTGAGTTGGGTTGGGTTGGGTTGAGTTGAGGTGGGTTGGGTTGAGTTGGGTTGGGTTGGGTTGGGTTGAGTTGAGTTGGGTTGGGTTAGGTTGCGTTGAGTTGGGTTGGGTTAGGTTAAGATGGAGGATATGTAAAAGTTGCAGAATTCAAAATGCAGTCCACTGCGATGGTCCAAAGTTGAGGTTGTCTCGTTGCAAATGTTCGAAAAATGTGAAAAAGTGTTGGAACGATAATATTAAAAATACTTGGGTTGGGTTGGATTAGGTTGAGTTGGGTTGAGTTGGGTTGGGTTGAGTTGGGTTGGGTTGGGTTGGGTTGGGTTGGGTTGAGTTGGGTTGGGTTGGGTTGGGTTAAGTTGGGTTGGGTTGGTTGGGTTGGGTTGGGTTAAGTTGGGTTGGGTTGAGTTCGGTTGGGTTGGGTTGAGTTGGGTTGGGTTAAGTTGGGTTGGGTTAGGTTGGGTTGGGTTGGGTTGGGTTGGGTTGGGTTAAGTTGGGTTAGGTTAGGATGTCGGTGCGTCTTGGGTCAAGGTTAGGTTAGATTGGGTTGGGTCAAGTTCGAGGTTAGGTTAAGTTCCCGGGTTGGGTCAAGTTTTAGGTTAGGTTAAGTTCTTGGGTTAGGTTAGAAATACCTAACCTCAACCGCAAAGAGTAATCATTCCTGACCTGACCTGACCTGACCTGACCCGCCCCCTACTACACCCCAAACCCGACACCGGTCCCTCCCGTTCACTCCGGAGCTAACCCGACCGCTTCCTGACCCGATTGCCGCACTCTGACCCGAGCGTCAAGTCCAAAAATGGCCTAATACAACAAAATGAAAACCCATAAGCCCGAAAATGATGCTGAAACGACATTTTGAAAACCCATAAGCCCGAAAAAAAAATCACAAAAAACACCATTTTGTCTTGAAATAATTCTATGTTTTGGTACTCGTCTAGTCGTAGCTTCATTGTCGTTCCCACCCATATGGGGCCCCTGTCACCCCCGGTCCCGTTAGTGTGTTGTGTAATGGAATGGTGGAAAATTTGGTAAATTTTCGAGACGGAAAAAAACGCAATTTTATTGATAAAATACACAAAAAAAATCATAACTCAAAAACGGTAAGAAGCCTCCACCAACTAAAATCGGATTAAATTAAGTCAGGGCCTAGAGCGTGTTGTGGAATTTTTTGAGATTTTTAGGAGTGGCGAAATGGGATTCCGAAGGGTTTAAAGTTTCAAAGGGTTGTTTCGGACAGAAGGGGATGGAGCCTCCACCAACTAAAATCGGATTAAATTAAGTCAGGGCCTAGAGCGTGTTGTGGAATTTTTTGAGATTTTTAGGAGTGGCGAAATGGGATTCCGGGGGGTTTAAAGTTTCAAAGGGTTGTTTCGGACAGAAGGGGATGGAGCCTCCACCAACTAAAATCGGATTAAATTAGGTCAGGGCCTAGAGCGTGTTGTGGAATTTTTTGGGATTTTTAGGAGTGGCGAAATGGGATTCCGAAGGGTTTAAAGTTTCAAAGGGTTGTTTTGGACAGAAGGGGATGGAGCCTCCACCAACTAAAATCGGATTAAATTAGGTCAGGGCCTAGAGCGTGTTGTGGAATTTTTTGGGATTTTTAGGAGTGGCGAAATGGGATTCCGAAGGGTTTAAAGTTTCAAAGGGTTGTTTTGGACAGAAGGGGATGGAGCCTCCACCAACTAAAATCGGATTAAATTAAGTCAGGGCCTAGAGCATGTTGTGGAATTTTTTGGGATTTTTAGGAGTGGCGAAATGGGATTCCGGGGGGTTTAAAGTTTCAAAGGGTTGTTTCGGACAGAAGGGGATGGAGCCTCCACCAACTAAAATCGGATTAAATTAGGTCAGGGCCTAGAGCGTGTTGTGGAATTTTTTGGGATTTTTAGGAGTGGCGAAATGGGATTCCGAAGGGTTTAAAGTTTCAAAGGGTTGTTTCGGACAGAAGGGGATGAAGCCTCCACCAACTAAAATCGGATTAAATTAAGTCAGGGCCTAGAGCGTGTTGTGGAAATTTTTGGGATTTTTAGGAGTGGCGAAATGGGATTCCGAATGGTTTAAAGTTTCAAAGGGTTGTTTCGGACAGAAGGGGATGGAGCCTCCACCAACTAAAATCGGATTAAATTAAGTCAGGGCCTAGAGCATGTTGTGGAATTTTTTGGGATTTTTAGGAGTGGCGAAATGGGATTCCGAAGGGTTTAAAGTTTCAAAGGGTTGTTTCGGACAGAAGGGGATGGAGCCTCCACCAACTAAAATCGGATTAAATTAAGTCAGGGCCTAGAGCGTGTTGTGGAATTTTTTGGGATTTTTAGGAGTGGCGAAATGGGATTCCGGGGGGTTTAAAGTTTTAAAGGGTTGTTTTGGACAGAAGGGGATGGAGCCTCCACCAACTAAAATCGGATTAAATTAAGTCAGGGCCTAGAGCATGTTGTGGAATTTTTTGAGATTTTTAGGAGTGGCGAAATGGGATTCCGGGGGGTTTAAAGTTTCAAAGGGTTGTTTTGGACAGAAGGGGATGGAGCCTCCACCAACTAAAATCGGATTAAATTAAGTCAGGGCCTAGAGCATGTTGTGGAATTTTTTGAGATTTTTAGGAGTGGCGAAATGGGATTCCGGGGGGTTTAAAGTTTCAAAGGGTTGTTTTGGACAAAAGGGGATGGAGCCTCCACCAACTAAAATCGGATTAAATTAAGTCAGGGCCTAGAGCATGTTGTGGAATTTTTTGAGATTTTTAGGAGTGGCGAAATGGGATTCCGGGGGGTTTAAAGTTTCAAAGGGTTGTTTTGGACAGAAGGGGATGGAGCCTCCACCAACTAAAATCGGATTAAATTAAGTCAGGGCCTAGAGCATGTTGTGGAATTTTTTGAGATTTTTAGGAGTGGCGAAATGGGATTCCGGGGGGTTTAAAGTTTCAAAGGGTTGTTTTGGACAGAAGGGGATGGAGCCTCCACCAACTAAAATCGGATTAAATTAAGTCAGGGCCTAGAGCATGTTGTGGAATTTTTTGAGATTTTTAGGAGTGGCGAAATGGGATTCCGGGGGGTTTAAAGTTTCAAAGGGTTGTTTTGGACAGAAGGGGATGGAGCCTCCACCAACTAAAATCGGATTAAATTAAGTCAGGGCCTAGAGCATGTTGTGGAATTTTTTGAGATTTTTAGGAGTGGCGAAATGGGATTCCGGGGGGTTTAAAGTTTCAAAGGGTTGTTTTGGACAGAAGGGGATGGAGCCTCCACCAACTAAAATCGGATTAAATTAAGTCAGGGCCTAGAGCATGTTGTGGAATTTTTTGAGATTTTTAGGAGTGGCGAAATGGGATTCCGGGGGGTTTAAAGTTTCAAAGGGTTGTTTTGGACAGAAGGGGATGGAGCCTCCACCAACTAAAATCGGATTAAATTAAGTCAGGGCCTAGAGCATGTTGTGGAATTTTTTGAGATTTTTAGGAGTGGCGAAATGGGATTCCGGGGGGTTTAAAGTTTCAAAGGGTTGTTTTGGACAGAAGGGGATGGAGCCTCCACCAACTAAAATCGGATTAAATTAAGTCAGGGCCTAGAGCATGTTGTGGAATTTTTTGAGATTTTTAGGAGTGGCGAAATGGGATTCCGGGGGGTTTAAAGTTTCAAAGGGTTGTTTTGGACAGAAGGGGATGGAGCCTCCACCAACTAAAATCGGATTAAATTAAGTCAGGGCCTAGAGCATGTTGTGGAATTTTTTGAGATTTTTAGGAGTGGCGAAATGGGATTCCGGGGGGTTTAAAGTTTCAAAGGGTTGTTTTGGACAGAAGGGGATGGAGCCTCCACCAACTAAAATCGGATTAAATTAAGTCAGGGCCTAGAGCATGTTGTGGAATTTTTTGAGATTTTTAGGAGTGGCGAAATGGGATTCCGGGGGGTTTAAAGTTTCAAAGGGTTGTTTTGGACAGAAGGGGATGGAGCCTCCACCAACTAAAATCGGATTAAATTAAGTCAGGGCCTAGAGCATGTTGTGGAATTTTTTGAGATTTTTAGGAGTGGCGAAATGGGATTCCGGGGGGTTTAAAGTTTCAAAGGGTTGTTTTGGACAGAAGGGGATGGAGCCTCCACCAACTAAAATCGGATTAAATTAAGTCAGGGCCTAGAGCATGTTGTGGAATTTTTTGAGATTTTTAGGAGTGGCGAAATGGGATTCCGGGGGGTTTAAAGTTTCAAAGGGTTGTTTTGGACAGAAGGGGATGGAGCCTCCACCAACTAAAATCGGATTAAATTAAGTCAGGGCCTAGAGCATGTTGTGGAATTTTTTGAGATTTTTAGGAGTGGCGAAATGGGATTCCGGGGGGTTTAAAGTTTCAAAGGGTTGTTTTGGACAGAAGGGGATGGAGCCTCCACCAACTAAAATCGGATTAAATTAAGTCAGGGCCTAGAGCATGTTGTGGAATTTTTTGAGATTTTTAGGAGTGGCGAAATGGGATTCCGGGGGGTTTAAAGTTTCAAAGGGTTGTTTTGGACAGAAGGGGATGGAGCCTCCACCAACTAAAATCGGATTAAATTAAGTCAGGGCCTAGAGCATGTTGTGGAATTTTTTGAGATTTTTAGGAGTGGCGAAATGGGATTCCGGGGGGTTTAAAGTTTCAAAGGGTGTTTTGACACACTTAAGGGTGGAGCCTCCACCAACTAAAATCGAAATAAATTATAGGGCACTCCAAAGTACACTGTGGAATTTTTTGGGATTTTTAGGAGTGGCGAAATGAAGATGCGGAAGTTTTTTACTACCGAAATGGTAGAAATTTACAAGTCCCGAGAACGGAAAACACTCCCTTAAAGGAAAAAACCCTCAGTTTCGGTCAGAAAAAATCTAGAGTAAGGGCGCTGGACGTTTTGGAAAAATTGAAAGGTTTTTTGAGAAGAAAAACTTTGACGGCCATTTTGACCCCTTGACCCACGGGTCACGGAAAAACGGCCGAAGGGGTGTAAGCTCATTTGAGGTGGAGAATCGATTCCGCCAATAAAAAGAGAAAAAAATCGCTAGATGCTGTAGACCTGACCCGTACTCTTACAACACCCCAAATTCGACACCGGTCGCTCCCGGACACTCCGGAGCTAACCCGACCACTTCCTGACCCGGTTACCGCACTCTGACCCGAGCGCCAAGTCCAAAAATGGCCTAATACAACAAAATGAAAACCCATAAGCCCGAAAATGATGCCAAAATGGCATTTTGAAAACCCATAAGCCCGAAAAAAAATTAAAGAAATACCCTTCTGTCTTGGAATAATTCTATGTTTTGGTACTCGTCTAGTCGTAGCTTCATTGTCGTTCCCACCCATATGGGGCCCCTGTCACCCCCGGTCCCGTTAGTGTGTTGTGTAATGGAATGGTGGAAAATTTGGTAAATTTTCGACAGGGACATGGGAAAAAAACGCAATTTTATTGATAAAATACACAAAAAAAATCATAACTCAAAAACGGTAAGAAGCCTCTACCAACTAAAATCAGAATAAATTAAAGGGCACGAAGGACTACCTCGTGGAATTTTTTGGGATTTTTAGGAGTGGCGAAATGGGATTCCGAGGGGTTTAAAGTTTCAAAGGGTTGTTTCGGACAGAAGGAGATGGAGCCTCCACCAACTAAAATCGGATTAAATTAAGTAAGGGCCTAGAGCGTGTTGTGGAATTTTTTGAGATTTTTAGGAGTGGCGAAATGGGATTCCGGGGGGTTTAAAGTTTCAAAGGGTTGTTTCGGACAGAAGGGGATGGAGCCTCCACCAACTAAAATCGGATTAAATTAAGTCAGGGCCTAGAGCGTGTTGTGGAATTTTTTGAGATTTTTAGGAGTGGCGAAATGGGATTCCGGGGGGTTTAAAGTTTCAAAGGGTTGTTTTGGACAGAAGGGGATGGAGCCTCCACCAACTAAAATCGGATTAAATTAAGTCAGGGCCTAGAGCATGTTGTGGAATTTTTTGAGATTTTTAGGAGTGGCGAAATGGGATTCCGGGGGGTTTAAAGTTTCAAAGGGTTGTTTTGGACAGAAGGGGATGGAGCCTCCACCAACTAAAATCGGATTAAATTAAGTCAGGGCCTAGAGCATGTTGTGGAATTTTTTGAGATTTTTAGGAGTGGCGAAATGGGATTCCGGGGGGTTTAAAGTTTCAAAGGGTTGTTTTGGACAGAAGGGGATGGAGCCTCCACCAACTAAAATCGGATTAAATTAAGTCAGGGCCTAGAGCATGTTGTGGAATTTTTTGAGATTTTTAGGAGTGGCGAAATGGGATTCCGGGGGGTTTAAAGTTTCAAAGGGTTGTTTTGGACAGAAGGGGATGGAGCCTCCACCAACTAAAATCGGATTAAATTAAGTCAGGGCCTAGAGCATGTTGTGGAATTTTTTGAGATTTTTAGGAGTGGCGAAATGGGATTCCGGGGGGTTTAAAGTTTCAAAGGGTTGTTTTGGACAGAAGGGGATGGAGCCTCCACCAACTAAAATCGGATTAAATTAAGTCAGGGCCTAGAGCATGTTGTGGAATTTTTTGAGATTTTTAGGAGTGGCGAAATGGGATTCCGGGGGGTTTAAAGTTTCAAAGGGTTGTTTTGGACAGAAGGGGATGGAGCCTCCACCAACTAAAATCGGATTAAATTAAGTCAGGGCCTAGAGCATGTTGTGGAATTTTTTGAGATTTTTAGGAGTGGCGAAATGGGATTCCGGGGGGTTTAAAGTTTCAAAGGGTGTTTTGACACACTTAAGGGTGGAGCCTCCACCAACTAAAATCGAAATAAATTATAGGGCACTCCAAAGTACACTGTGGAATTTTTTGGGATTTTTAGGAGTGGCGAAATGAAGATGCGGAAGTTTTTTACTACCGAAATGGTAGAAATTTACAAGTCCCGAGAACGGAAAACACTCCCTTAAAGGAAAAAACCCTCAGTTTCGGTCAGAAAAAATCTAGAGTAAGGGAGCTGGACGTTTTGGAAAAATTGAAAGGTTTTTTGAGAAGAAAAACTTTGACGGCCATTTTGACCCCTTGACCCACGGGTCACGGAAAAACGGCCGAAGGGGTGTAAGCTCATTTGAGGTGGAGAATCGATTCCGCCAATAAAAAGAGAAAAAAATCGCTAGATGCTGTAGACCTGACCTGACCTGACCTGACCTGTACTCTTACAACACCCCAAACCCGACACCGGTCGCTCCCGGACACTCCGGAGCTAACCCGACCACTTCCTGACCCGATTACCGCACTCTGACCCGAGCGCCAAGTCCAAAAATGGCCTAATACAACAAAATGAAAACCCATAAGCCCGAAAATGATGCCAAAATGGCATTTTGAAAACCCATAAGCCCGAAAAAAATTAAAGAAATACCCTTCTGTCTTGATATAATTCTATGTTTTGGAACACCGTTTCACGTAGCTTTATTGTCGTTCCCGCCCATATGGGGCCCCTGTCACCCCCGGTCCCGTTAGTGTGTTGTGTAATGGAATGGTGGAAAATTTGGTAAATTTTCGAGAGGGACATAGGAAAAAAACGCAATTTTATTGATAAAATACACAAAAAAAATCATAATTCAAAAACGGTAAGAAGCCTCCACCAACTAAAATCAGAATAAATTAAAGGGCACGAAGGACTACCTCGTGGAATTTTTTGGGATTTTTAGGAGTGGCGAAATGGGATTCCGGGGGGTTTAAAGTTTCAAAGGGTTGTTTCGGACCGAAGGGGATGGAGCCTCCACCAACTAAAATCGGATTAAATTAAATCAGGGCCTAGAGCATGTTGTGGAATTTTTCGGGATTTTTAGGAGTGGCGAAATGGGATTCCGGGGGGTTTAAAGTTTCAAAGGGTTGTTTTGGACAGAAGGGGATGGAGCCTCCACCAACTAAAATCGGATTAAATTAAGTCAGGGCCTAGAGCATGTTGTGGAATTTTTTGGGATTTTTAGGAGTGGCGAAATGAGATTTCGAGGGGTTTAAAGTTTCAAAGGGTTGTTTCGGACCGAAGGGGATGGAGCCTCCACCAACTAAAATCGGATTAAATTAAGTCAGGGCCTAGAGCATGGTGTGGAATTTTTTGGGATTTTTAGGAGTGGCGAAATGGGATTCCGGGGGGTTTAAAGTTTCAAAGGGTGTTTTGACACACTTAAGGGTGGAGCCTCCACCAACTAAAATCGAAATAAATTATAGGGCACTTCAAAGTACACTGTGGAATTTTTTGGGATTTTTAGGAGTGGCGAAATGAAGATGCGGAAGTTTTTTACTACCGAAATGGTAGAAATTTACAAGTCCCGAGAACGGAAAACACTCCCTTAAAGGAAAAAACCCTCAGTTTCGGTCAGAAAAAATCTAGAGTAAGGGAGCTGGACGTTTTGGAAAAATTGAAAGGTTTTTTGAGAAGAAAAACTTTGACGGCCATTTTGACCCCTTGACCCACGGGTCACGGAAAAACGGCCGAAGGGGTGTAAGCTCATTTGAGGTGGAGAATCGATTCCGCCAATAAAAAGAGAAAAAAATCGCTAGATGCTGTAGACCTGACCTGACCTCCCCGCGACACTCCCGGAGCTGACCCGAGTCGAATCTACCACTTCCCGGTCGAAAGTCCACAAACGGACACCGGATTCTGGTGGGGGACGGTAAAATACGTCTCTGGTGTGAGTTTGGGATTTTTAAAAAAAGGACTTTTCGAGAAAAGTGAGGTCAAAGTTTTCGAGGGGTGGTTCTCCACACTTCCCGGTCGAAAGTCCACAAAATGACACCGGATTCTGGTGGGGGACGGTAAAATACGTCTCCGGTGTGAATTTGAGATTTTTAAAGAAAGGACTTTTTGAGAAAATTGAGGTCAACATTTTCGAAGGGTGGGGGAAAAAAAAAAAAAAAGTGCCGAACGACTCAACTTTTCTTGTCTCGTCGAATTGTGAAAAAAAAATTTTTTGGTGTTGGGACTTGGAAAAATTTCGACCGAAAATTTTTCAAAAGGCCGTAACTCGCGTGACCCACCGGGTCAAGAAAAACGGCTATACACGGGTCGAATATTTTTCGATTCTGCATACGACAGTATTTTTTTTGGATTTTCCAAGTACCGGAAAATAGCCAACCTGACCTGACCTGACCTGACCCCTACAACACTCCCGGAGCTGACCCGAGTCGAATCTACCACTTCCCGGTCGAAAGTCCACAAACCGACACCGGATTCTGGTGGGGGACGGTAAAATACGTCTCCGGTGTGAATTTGGGTTTTTTAAAGAAAGGACTTTTCGAGAAAAGTGAGGTTAAAGTTTTCGAGGGGTGGTTCTCCACACTTCCCGGTCGAAAGTCCACAAAATGACACCGGATTCCGGTGGGGGACGGTAAAATACGTCTCCGGTGTGAATTCGGGATTTTTAAAAAAAGGACTTTTCGAGAAAATTGAGGTCAAAATTTTCGAGGGGTGGGGGAAAAAAAAAAAAAAAGTGCCAAACGACTCAACTTTTCTTGTCTCGTCGAATTGTGAAAAAAAAATTTTTTGGTGTTGGGACTTGGAAAAATTTCGACCGAACATTTTTCAAAAGGCCGTAACTCGCGTGACCCACCGGGTCAACAAAAACGGCTATACACGGGTCGAATATTTTTCGATTCTGCATACGACAGTATTTTTTTTGGATTTTCCAAGTACCGGGAAATAGCCAACCTGACCTGACCACTACGACACTCCCGGAGCTGACCCGACCCCTGCGACACTCCCGGAGCTGACCCGAGTCGAATCTCCCACTTCCCGGTCGAAAGTCCACAAAATGACGCCGGATTCTGGTGGGGGACGGTAAAATACGTCTCCGGTGTGACGAAACGAAGCGCAGCCACGGAACAGAAAAAGGTGTCGCAGAAAAGATGTTGACACTACTTGAGTAAAGTTGTGTTGAGTTAGGTAAGGTCACAATGAAAAAAATCTGAAAGTTGCAAAACTCGAAATACCATTCGAAACCATGACCCGAAGTCAGACTCGTCTTGTTACGGATGACAGAAAGCACAAAAATATGTTGGATAAACATGGATTAAGTCAGGATGAAGGGTACCTAACAGTTGCGGATTTTCAAATGCAGCCCATAGCGGTGGTCCAAAGTGGAGGTTGTTTCGTTGCGAGTGCCCGAAAAATGGGAACAAGTGTTGGAACGATAATATTCAAAATACAAGGGTTACATTGGATCAGGTTGGGTTGGGTTGGGTTGGGTTGGGTTGGGTTGGGTTGGGTTGGGTTGGGTTAGGTTAAGATGGAGGGTATGTGAAAGTTGCGGAATTCAAAATGCAGTCCACTGCGATGGTCCAAAGTTGAGGTTGTCCCGTTGCGAGTGCTCAAAAAATAAGAAGAAGTGTTGGAACGATAATATTAAAAATACTTGGTTTGGATTGAGTTGGGTTGGATTAGGTTCAGTTAGGTCGGATTGGGTTGGGTTGGGTTGGGTTGGGTTGGGTTGGGTTGGGTTAGATTGGGTTGGGTTGGGTTGGGTTGGGTTGGGTTGGGTTAGGTTAAGATGGAGGGTATGTAAAAGTTGCGGAATTCAAAATGCAGTCCACTGCGATGGTCCAAAGTTGAGGTTGTTTCGTTGCAAATGTTCGAAAAATGTGAAAAAGTGTTGGAACGATAATATTAAAAATACTTGGGTTGGGTTGGGTTGGGTTGGATTACGTTGGGTTGGGTTGGATTGGGTTGGGTTGAGTTGGGTTGGGTTGGGTTGGGTTGGGTTGGGTTGAGTTGGGTTGGGTTGGGTTGAGTTGAGGTGGGTTGGGTTGAGTTGGGTTGGGTTGGGTTGGGTTGAGTTGAGTTGGGTTGGGTTAGGTTGCGTTGAGTTGGGTTGGGTTAGGTTAAGATGGAGGATATGTAAAAGTTGCAGAATTCAAAATGCAGTCCACTGCGATGGTCCAAAGTTGAGGTTGTCTCGTTGCAAATGTTCGAAAAATGTGAAAAAGTGTTGGAACGATAATATTAAAAATACTTGGGTTGGGTTGGATTAGGTTGAGTTGGGTTGAGTTGGGTTGGGTTGAGTTGGGTTGGGTTGGGTTGGGTTGGGTTGGGTTGAGTTGGGTTGGGTTGGGTTGGGTTAAGTTGGGTTGGGTTGGTTGGGTTGGGTTGGGTTAAGTTGGGTTGGGTTGAGTTCGGTTGGGTTGGGTTGAGTTGGGTTGGGTTAAGTTGGGTTGGGTTAGGTTGGGTTGGGTTGGGTTGGGTTGGGTTGGGTTAAGTTGGGTTAGGTTAGGATGTCGGTGCGTCTTGGGTCAAGGTTAGGTTAGATTGGGTTGGGTCAAGTTCGAGGTTAGGTTAAGTTCCCGGGTTGGGTCAAGTTTTAGGTTAGGTTAAGTTCTTGGGTTAGGTTAGAAATACCTAACCTCAACCGCAAAGAGTAATCATTCCTGACCTGACCTGACCTGACCTGACCCGCCCCCTACTACACCCCAAACCCGACACCGGTCCCTCCCGTTCACTCCGGAGCTAACCCGACCGCTTCCTGACCCGATTGCCGCACTCTGACCCGAGCGTCAAGTCCAAAAATGGCCTAATACAACAAAATGAAAACCCATAAGCCCGAAAATGATGCTGAAACGACATTTTGAAAACCCATAAGCCCGAAAAAAAAATCACAAAAAACACCATTTTGTCTTGAAATAATTCTATGTTTTGGTACTCGTCTAGTCGTAGCTTCATTGTCGTTCCCACCCATATGGGGCCCCTGTCACCCCCGGTCCCGTTAGTGTGTTGTGTAATGGAATGGTGGAAAATTTGGTAAATTTTCGAGACGGAAAAAAACGCAATTTTATTGATAAAATACACAAAAAAAATCATAACTCAAAAACGGTAAGAAGCCTCCACCAACTAAAATCGGATTAAATTAAGTCAGGGCCTAGAGCGTGTTGTGGAATTTTTTGAGATTTTTAGGAGTGGCGAAATGGGATTCCGAAGGGTTTAAAGTTTCAAAGGGTTGTTTCGGACAGAAGGGGATGGAGCCTCCACCAACTAAAATCGGATTAAATTAAGTCAGGGCCTAGAGCGTGTTGTGGAATTTTTTGAGATTTTTAGGAGTGGCGAAATGGGATTCCGGGGGGTTTAAAGTTTCAAAGGGTTGTTTCGGACAGAAGGGGATGGAGCCTCCACCAACTAAAATCGGATTAAATTAGGTCAGGGCCTAGAGCGTGTTGTGGAATTTTTTGGGATTTTTAGGAGTGGCGAAATGGGATTCCGAAGGGTTTAAAGTTTCAAAGGGTTGTTTTGGACAGAAGGGGATGGAGCCTCCACCAACTAAAATCGGATTAAATTAGGTCAGGGCCTAGAGCGTGTTGTGGAATTTTTTGGGATTTTTAGGAGTGGCGAAATGGGATTCCGAAGGGTTTAAAGTTTCAAAGGGTTGTTTTGGACAGAAGGGGATGGAGCCTCCACCAACTAAAATCGGATTAAATTAAGTCAGGGCCTAGAGCATGTTGTGGAATTTTTTGGGATTTTTAGGAGTGGCGAAATGGGATTCCGGGGGGTTTAAAGTTTCAAAGGGTTGTTTCGGACAGAAGGGGATGGAGCCTCCACCAACTAAAATCGGATTAAATTAGGTCAGGGCCTAGAGCGTGTTGTGGAATTTTTTGGGATTTTTAGGAGTGGCGAAATGGGATTCCGAAGGGTTTAAAGTTTCAAAGGGTTGTTTCGGACAGAAGGGGATGAAGCCTCCACCAACTAAAATCGGATTAAATTAAGTCAGGGCCTAGAGCGTGTTGTGGAAATTTTTGGGATTTTTAGGAGTGGCGAAATGGGATTCCGAATGGTTTAAAGTTTCAAAGGGTTGTTTCGGACAGAAGGGGATGGAGCCTCCACCAACTAAAATCGGATTAAATTAAGTCAGGGCCTAGAGCATGTTGTGGAATTTTTTGGGATTTTTAGGAGTGGCGAAATGGGATTCCGAAGGGTTTAAAGTTTCAAAGGGTTGTTTCGGACAGAAGGGGATGGAGCCTCCACCAACTAAAATCGGATTAAATTAAGTCAGGGCCTAGAGCGTGTTGTGGAATTTTTTGGGATTTTTAGGAGTGGCGAAATGGGATTCCGGGGGGTTTAAAGTTTTAAAGGGTTGTTTTGGACAGAAGGGGATGGAGCCTCCACCAACTAAAATCGGATTAAATTAAGTCAGGGCCTAGAGCATGTTGTGGAATTTTTTGAGATTTTTAGGAGTGGCGAAATGGGATTCCGGGGGGTTTAAAGTTTCAAAGGGTTGTTTTGGACAGAAGGGGATGGAGCCTCCACCAACTAAAATCGGATTAAATTAAGTCAGGGCCTAGAGCATGTTGTGGAATTTTTTGAGATTTTTAGGAGTGGCGAAATGGGATTCCGGGGGGTTTAAAGTTTCAAAGGGTTGTTTTGGACAGAAGGGGATGGAGCCTCCACCAACTAAAATCGGATTAAATTAAGTCAGGGCCTAGAGCATGTTGTGGAATTTTTTGAGATTTTTAGGAGTGGCGAAATGGGATTCCGGGGGGTTTAAAGTTTCAAAGGGTTGTTTTGGACAGAAGGGGATGGAGCCTCCACCAACTAAAATCGGATTAAATTAAGTCAGGGCCTAGAGCATGTTGTGGAATTTTTTGAGATTTTTAGGAGTGGCGAAATGGGATTCCGGGGGGTTTAAAGTTTCAAAGGGTTGTTTTGGACAGAAGGGGATGGAGCCTCCACCAACTAAAATCGGATTAAATTAAGTCAGGGCCTAGAGCATGTTGTGGAATTTTTTGAGATTTTTAGGAGTGGCGAAATGGGATTCCGGGGGGTTTAAAGTTTCAAAGGGTTGTTTTGGACAGAAGGGGATGGAGCCTCCACCAACTAAAATCGGATTAAATTAAGTCAGGGCCTAGAGCATGTTGTGGAATTTTTTGAGATTTTTAGGAGTGGCGAAATGGGATTCCGGGGGGTTTAAAGTTTCAAAGGGTTGTTTTGGACAGAAGGGGATGGAGCCTCCACCAACTAAAATCGGATTAAATTAAGTCAGGGCCTAGAGCATGTTGTGGAATTTTTTGAGATTTTTAGGAGTGGCGAAATGGGATTCCGGGGGGTTTAAAGTTTCAAAGGGTTGTTTTGGACAGAAGGGGATGGAGCCTCCACCAACTAAAATCGGATTAAATTAAGTCAGGGCCTAGAGCATGTTGTGGAATTTTTTGAGATTTTTAGGAGTGGCGAAATGGGATTCCGGGGGGTTTAAAGTTTCAAAGGGTTGTTTTGGACAGAAGGGGATGGAGCCTCCACCAACTAAAATCGGATTAAATTAAGTCAGGGCCTAGAGCATGTTGTGGAATTTTTTGAGATTTTTAGGAGTGGCGAAATGGGATTCCGGGGGGTTTAAAGTTTCAAAGGGTTGTTTTGGACAGAAGGGGATGGAGCCTCCACCAACTAAAATCGGATTAAATTAAGTCAGGGCCTAGAGCATGTTGTGGAATTTTTTGAGATTTTTAGGAGTGGCGAAATGGGATTCCGGGGGGTTTAAAGTTTCAAAGGGTTGTTTTGGACAGAAGGGGATGGAGCCTCCACCAACTAAAATCGGATTAAATTAAGTCAGGGCCTAGAGCATGTTGTGGAATTTTTTGAGATTTTTAGGAGTGGCGAAATGGGATTCCGGGGGGTTTAAAGTTTCAAAGGGTTGTTTTGGACAGAAGGGGATGGAGCCTCCACCAACTAAAATCGGATTAAATTAAGTCAGGGCCTAGAGCATGTTGTGGAATTTTTTGAGATTTTTAGGAGTGGCGAAATGGGATTCCGGGGGGTTTAAAGTTTCAAAGGGTTGTTTTGGACAGAAGGGGATGGAGCCTCCACCAACTAAAATCGGATTAAATTAAGTCAGGGCCTAGAGCATGTTGTGGAATTTTTTGAGATTTTTAGGAGTGGCGAAATGGGATTCCGGGGGGTTTAAAGTTTCAAAGGGTTGTTTTGGACAGAAGGGGATGGAGCCTCCACCAACTAAAATCGGATTAAATTAAGTCAGGGCCTAGAGCATGTTGTGGAATTTTTTGAGATTTTTAGGAGTGGCGAAATGGGATTCCGGGGGGTTTAAAGTTTCAAAGGGTGTTTTGACACACTTAAGGGTGGAGCCTCCACCAACTAAAATCGAAATAAATTATAGGGCACTCCAAAGTACACTGTGGAATTTTTTGGGATTTTTAGGAGTGGCGAAATGAAGATGCGGAAGTTTTTTACTACCGAAATGGTAGAAATTTACAAGTCCCGAGAACGGAAAACACTCCCTTAAAGGAAAAAACCCTCAGTTTCGGTCAGAAAAAATCTAGAGTAAGGGCGCTGGACGTTTTGGAAAAATTGAAAGGTTTTTTGAGAAGAAAAACTTTGACGGCCATTTTGACCCCTTGACCCACGGGTCACGGAAAAACGGCCGAAGGGGTGTAAGCTCATTTGAGGTGGAGAATCGATTCCGCCAATAAAAAGAGAAAAAAATCGCTAGATGCTGTAGACCTGACCCGTACTCTTACAACACCCCAAATTCGACACCGGTCGCTCCCGGACACTCCGGAGCTAACCCGACCACTTCCTGACCCGGTTACCGCACTCTGACCCGAGCGCCAAGTCCAAAAATGGCCTAATACAACAAAATGAAAACCCATAAGCCCGAAAATGATGCCAAAATGGCATTTTGAAAACCCATAAGCCCGAAAAAAAATTAAAGAAATACCCTTCTGTCTTGGAATAATTCTATGTTTTGGTACTCGTCTAGTCGTAGCTTCATTGTCGTTCCCACCCATATGGGGCCCCTGTCACCCCCGGTCCCGTTAGTGTGTTGTGTAATGGAATGGTGGAAAATTTGGTAAATTTTCGACAGGGACATGGGAAAAAAACGCAATTTTATTGATAAAATACACAAAAAAAATCATAACTCAAAAACGGTAAGAAGCCTCTACCAACTAAAATCAGAATAAATTAAAGGGCACGAAGGACTACCTCGTGGAATTTTTTGGGATTTTTAGGAGTGGCGAAATGGGATTCCGAGGGGTTTAAAGTTTCAAAGGGTTGTTTCGGACAGAAGGAGATGGAGCCTCCACCAACTAAAATCGGATTAAATTAAGTAAGGGCCTAGAGCGTGTTGTGGAATTTTTTGAGATTTTTAGGAGTGGCGAAATGGGATTCCGGGGGGTTTAAAGTTTCAAAGGGTTGTTTCGGACAGAAGGGGATGGAGCCTCCACCAACTAAAATCGGATTAAATTAAGTCAGGGCCTAGAGCGTGTTGTGGAATTTTTTGAGATTTTTAGGAGTGGCGAAATGGGATTCCGGGGGGTTTAAAGTTTCAAAGGGTTGTTTTGGACAGAAGGGGATGGAGCCTCCACCAACTAAAATCGGATTAAATTAAGTCAGGGCCTAGAGCATGTTGTGGAATTTTTTGAGATTTTTAGGAGTGGCGAAATGGGATTCCGGGGGGTTTAAAGTTTCAAAGGGTTGTTTTGGACAGAAGGGGATGGAGCCTCCACCAACTAAAATCGGATTAAATTAAGTCAGGGCCTAGAGCATGTTGTGGAATTTTTTGAGATTTTTAGGAGTGGCGAAATGGGATTCCGGGGGGTTTAAAGTTTCAAAGGGTTGTTTTGGACAGAAGGGGATGGAGCCTCCACCAACTAAAATCGGATTAAATTAAGTCAGGGCCTAGAGCATGTTGTGGAATTTTTTGAGATTTTTAGGAGTGGCGAAATGGGATTCCGGGGGGTTTAAAGTTTCAAAGGGTTGTTTTGGACAGAAGGGGATGGAGCCTCCACCAACTAAAATCGGATTAAATTAAGTCAGGGCCTAGAGCATGTTGTGGAATTTTTTGAGATTTTTAGGAGTGGCGAAATGGGATTCCGGGGGGTTTAAAGTTTCAAAGGGTTGTTTTGGACAGAAGGGGATGGAGCCTCCACCAACTAAAATCGGATTAAATTAAGTCAGGGCCTAGAGCATGTTGTGGAATTTTTTGAGATTTTTAGGAGTGGCGAAATGGGATTCCGGGGGGTTTAAAGTTTCAAAGGGTTGTTTTGGACAGAAGGGGATGGAGCCTCCACCAACTAAAATCGGATTAAATTAAGTCAGGGCCTAGAGCATGTTGTGGAATTTTTTGAGATTTTTAGGAGTGGCGAAATGGGATTCCGGGGGGTTTAAAGTTTCAAAGGGTGTTTTGACACACTTAAGGGTGGAGCCTCCACCAACTAAAATCGAAATAAATTATAGGGCACTCCAAAGTACACTGTGGAATTTTTTGGGATTTTTAGGAGTGGCGAAATGAAGATGCGGAAGTTTTTTACTACCGAAATGGTAGAAATTTACAAGTCCCGAGAACGGAAAACACTCCCTTAAAGGAAAAAACCCTCAGTTTCGGTCAGAAAAAATCTAGAGTAAGGGAGCTGGACGTTTTGGAAAAATTGAAAGGTTTTTTGAGAAGAAAAACTTTGACGGCCATTTTGACCCCTTGACCCACGGGTCACGGAAAAACGGCCGAAGGGGTGTAAGCTCATTTGAGGTGGAGAATCGATTCCGCCAATAAAAAGAGAAAAAAATCGCTAGATGCTGTAGACCTGACCTGACCTGACCTGACCTGTACTCTTACAACACCCCAAACCCGACACCGGTCGCTCCCGGACACTCCGGAGCTAACCCGACCACTTCC
This sequence comes from Salpingus planirostris, assembly GCA_949788335.1. NCBI lineage: Eukaryota > Metazoa > Arthropoda > Insecta > Coleoptera > Salpingidae > Salpingus > Salpingus planirostris. The sequence goes on from CATKUT010000008.1 coordinate 22,220, forward strand.
TGACCCGATTACCGCACTCTGACCCGAGCGCCAAGTCCAAAAATGGCCTAATACAACAAAATGAAAACCCATAAGCCCGAAAATGATGCCAAAATGGCATTTTGAAAACCCATAAGCCCGAAAAAAATTAAAGAAATACCCTTCTGTCTTGATATAATTCTATGTTTTGGAACACCGTTTCACGTAGCTTTATTGTCGTTCCCGCCCATATGGGGCCCCTGTCACCCCCGGTCCCGTTAGTGTGTTGTGTAATGGAATGGTGGAAAATTTGGTAAATTTTCGAGAGGGACATAGGAAAAAAACGCAATTTTATTGATAAAATACACAAAAAAAATCATAATTCAAAAACGGTAAGAAGCCTCCACCAACTAAAATCAGAATAAATTAAAGGGCACGAAGGACTACCTCGTGGAATTTTTTGGGATTTTTAGGAGTGGCGAAATGGGATTCCGGGGGGTTTAAAGTTTCAAAGGGTTGTTTCGGACCGAAGGGGATGGAGCCTCCACCAACTAAAATCGGATTAAATTAAATCAGGGCCTAGAGCATGTTGTGGAATTTTTCGGGATTTTTAGGAGTGGCGAAATGGGATTCCGGGGGGTTTAAAGTTTCAAAGGGTTGTTTTGGACAGAAGGGGATGGAGCCTCCACCAACTAAAATCGGATTAAATTAAGTCAGGGCCTAGAGCATGTTGTGGAATTTTTTGGGATTTTTAGGAGTGGCGAAATGAGATTTCGAGGGGTTTAAAGTTTCAAAGGGTTGTTTCGGACCGAAGGGGATGGAGCCTCCACCAACTAAAATCGGATTAAATTAAGTCAGGGCCTAGAGCATGGTGTGGAATTTTTTGGGATTTTTAGGAGTGGCGAAATGGGATTCCGGGGGGTTTAAAGTTTCAAAGGGTGTTTTGACACACTTAAGGGTGGAGCCTCCACCAACTAAAATCGAAATAAATTATAGGGCACTTCAAAGTACACTGTGGAATTTTTTGGGATTTTTAGGAGTGGCGAAATGAAGATGCGGAAGTTTTTTACTACCGAAATGGTAGAAATTTACAAGTCCCGAGAACGGAAAACACTCCCTTAAAGGAAAAAACCCTCAGTTTCGGTCAGAAAAAATCTAGAGTAAGGGAGCTGGACGTTTTGGAAAAATTGAAAGGTTTTTTGAGAAGAAAAACTTTGACGGCCATTTTGACCCCTTGACCCACGGGTCACGGAAAAACGGCCGAAGGGGTGTAAGCTCATTTGAGGTGGAGAATCGATTCCGCCAATAAAAAGAGAAAAAAATCGCTAGATGCTGTAGACCTGACCTGACCTCCCCGCGACACTCCCGGAGCTGACCCGAGTCGAATCTACCACTTCCCGGTCGAAAGTCCACAAACGGACACCGGATTCTGGTGGGGGACGGTAAAATACGTCTCTGGTGTGAGTTTGGGATTTTTAAAAAAAGGACTTTTCGAGAAAAGTGAGGTCAAAGTTTTCGAGGGGTGGTTCTCCACACTTCCCGGTCGAAAGTCCACAAAATGACACCGGATTCTGGTGGGGGACGGTAAAATACGTCTCCGGTGTGAATTTGAGATTTTTAAAGAAAGGACTTTTTGAGAAAATTGAGGTCAACATTTTCGAAGGGTGGGGGAAAAAAAAAAAAAAAGTGCCGAACGACTCAACTTTTCTTGTCTCGTCGAATTGTGAAAAAAAAATTTTTTGGTGTTGGGACTTGGAAAAATTTCGACCGAAAATTTTTCAAAAGGCCGTAACTCGCGTGACCCACCGGGTCAAGAAAAACGGCTATACACGGGTCGAATATTTTTCGATTCTGCATACGACAGTATTTTTTTTGGATTTTCCAAGTACCGGAAAATAGCCAACCTGACCTGACCTGACCTGACCCCTACAACACTCCCGGAGCTGACCCGAGTCGAATCTACCACTTCCCGGTCGAAAGTCCACAAACCGACACCGGATTCTGGTGGGGGACGGTAAAATACGTCTCCGGTGTGAATTTGGGTTTTTTAAAGAAAGGACTTTTCGAGAAAAGTGAGGTTAAAGTTTTCGAGGGGTGGTTCTCCACACTTCCCGGTCGAAAGTCCACAAAATGACACCGGATTCCGGTGGGGGACGGTAAAATACGTCTCCGGTGTGAATTCGGGATTTTTAAAAAAAGGACTTTTCGAGAAAATTGAGGTCAAAATTTTCGAGGGGTGGGGGAAAAAAAAAAAAAAAGTGCCAAACGACTCAACTTTTCTTGTCTCGTCGAATTGTGAAAAAAAAATTTTTTGGTGTTGGGACTTGGAAAAATTTCGACCGAACATTTTTCAAAAGGCCGTAACTCGCGTGACCCACCGGGTCAACAAAAACGGCTATACACGGGTCGAATATTTTTCGATTCTGCATACGACAGTATTTTTTTTGGATTTTCCAAGTACCGGGAAATAGCCAACCTGACCTGACCACTACGACACTCCCGGAGCTGACCCGACCCCTGCGACACTCCCGGAGCTGACCCGAGTCGAATCTCCCACTTCCCGGTCGAAAGTCCACAAAATGACGCCGGATTCTGGTGGGGGACGGTAAAATACGTCTCCGGTGTGACGAAACGAAGCGCAGCCACGGAACAGAAAAAGGTGTCGCAGAAAAGATGTTGACACTACTTGAGTAAAGTTGTGTTGAGTTAGGTAAGGTCACAATGAAAAAAATCTGAAAGTTGCAAAACTCGAAATACCATTCGAAACCATGACCCGAAGTCAGACTCGTCTTGTTACGGATGACAGAAAGCACAAAAATATGTTGGATAAACATGGATTAAGTCAGGATGAAGGGTACCTAACAGTTGCGGATTTTCAAATGCAGCCCATAGCGGTGGTCCAAAGTGGAGGTTGTTTCGTTGCGAGTGCCCGAAAAATGGGAACAAGTGTTGGAACGATAATATTCAAAATACAAGGGTTACATTGGATCAGGTTGGGTTGGGTTGGGTTGGGTTGGGTTGGGTTGGGTTGGGTTGGGTTGGGTTAGGTTAAGATGGAGGGTATGTGAAAGTTGCGGAATTCAAAATGCAGTCCACTGCGATGGTCCAAAGTTGAGGTTGTCCCGTTGCGAGTGCTCAAAAAATAAGAAGAAGTGTTGGAACGATAATATTAAAAATACTTGGTTTGGATTGAGTTGGGTTGGATTAGGTTCAGTTAGGTCGGATTGGGTTGGGTTGGGTTGGGTTGGGTTGGGTTGGGTTGGGTTAGATTGGGTTGGGTTGGGTTGGGTTGGGTTGGGTTGGGTTAGGTTAAGATGGAGGGTATGTAAAAGTTGCGGAATTCAAAATGCAGTCCACTGCGATGGTCCAAAGTTGAGGTTGTTTCGTTGCAAATGTTCGAAAAATGTGAAAAAGTGTTGGAACGATAATATTAAAAATACTTGGGTTGGGTTGGGTTGGGTTGGATTACGTTGGGTTGGGTTGGATTGGGTTGGGTTGAGTTGGGTTGGGTTGGGTTGGGTTGGGTTGGGTTGAGTTGGGTTGGGTTGGGTTGAGTTGAGGTGGGTTGGGTTGAGTTGGGTTGGGTTGGGTTGGGTTGAGTTGAGTTGGGTTGGGTTAGGTTGCGTTGAGTTGGGTTGGGTTAGGTTAAGATGGAGGATATGTAAAAGTTGCAGAATTCAAAATGCAGTCCACTGCGATGGTCCAAAGTTGAGGTTGTCTCGTTGCAAATGTTCGAAAAATGTGAAAAAGTGTTGGAACGATAATATTAAAAATACTTGGGTTGGGTTGGATTAGGTTGAGTTGGGTTGAGTTGGGTTGGGTTGAGTTGGGTTGGGTTGGGTTGGGTTGGGTTGGGTTGAGTTGGGTTGGGTTGGGTTGGGTTAAGTTGGGTTGGGTTGGTTGGGTTGGGTTGGGTTAAGTTGGGTTGGGTTGAGTTCGGTTGGGTTGGGTTGAGTTGGGTTGGGTTAAGTTGGGTTGGGTTAGGTTGGGTTGGGTTGGGTTGGGTTGGGTTGGGTTAAGTTGGGTTAGGTTAGGATGTCGGTGCGTCTTGGGTCAAGGTTAGGTTAGATTGGGTTGGGTCAAGTTCGAGGTTAGGTTAAGTTCCCGGGTTGGGTCAAGTTTTAGGTTAGGTTAAGTTCTTGGGTTAGGTTAGAAATACCTAACCTCAACCGCAAAGAGTAATCATTCCTGACCTGACCTGACCTGACCTGACCCGCCCCCTACTACACCCCAAACCCGACACCGGTCCCTCCCGTTCACTCCGGAGCTAACCCGACCGCTTCCTGACCCGATTGCCGCACTCTGACCCGAGCGTCAAGTCCAAAAATGGCCTAATACAACAAAATGAAAACCCATAAGCCCGAAAATGATGCTGAAACGACATTTTGAAAACCCATAAGCCCGAAAAAAAAATCACAAAAAACACCATTTTGTCTTGAAATAATTCTATGTTTTGGTACTCGTCTAGTCGTAGCTTCATTGTCGTTCCCACCCATATGGGGCCCCTGTCACCCCCGGTCCCGTTAGTGTGTTGTGTAATGGAATGGTGGAAAATTTGGTAAATTTTCGAGACGGAAAAAAACGCAATTTTATTGATAAAATACACAAAAAAAATCATAACTCAAAAACGGTAAGAAGCCTCCACCAACTAAAATCGGATTAAATTAAGTCAGGGCCTAGAGCGTGTTGTGGAATTTTTTGAGATTTTTAGGAGTGGCGAAATGGGATTCCGAAGGGTTTAAAGTTTCAAAGGGTTGTTTCGGACAGAAGGGGATGGAGCCTCCACCAACTAAAATCGGATTAAATTAAGTCAGGGCCTAGAGCGTGTTGTGGAATTTTTTGAGATTTTTAGGAGTGGCGAAATGGGATTCCGGGGGGTTTAAAGTTTCAAAGGGTTGTTTCGGACAGAAGGGGATGGAGCCTCCACCAACTAAAATCGGATTAAATTAGGTCAGGGCCTAGAGCGTGTTGTGGAATTTTTTGGGATTTTTAGGAGTGGCGAAATGGGATTCCGAAGGGTTTAAAGTTTCAAAGGGTTGTTTTGGACAGAAGGGGATGGAGCCTCCACCAACTAAAATCGGATTAAATTAGGTCAGGGCCTAGAGCGTGTTGTGGAATTTTTTGGGATTTTTAGGAGTGGCGAAATGGGATTCCGAAGGGTTTAAAGTTTCAAAGGGTTGTTTTGGACAGAAGGGGATGGAGCCTCCACCAACTAAAATCGGATTAAATTAAGTCAGGGCCTAGAGCATGTTGTGGAATTTTTTGGGATTTTTAGGAGTGGCGAAATGGGATTCCGGGGGGTTTAAAGTTTCAAAGGGTTGTTTCGGACAGAAGGGGATGGAGCCTCCACCAACTAAAATCGGATTAAATTAGGTCAGGGCCTAGAGCGTGTTGTGGAATTTTTTGGGATTTTTAGGAGTGGCGAAATGGGATTCCGAAGGGTTTAAAGTTTCAAAGGGTTGTTTCGGACAGAAGGGGATGAAGCCTCCACCAACTAAAATCGGATTAAATTAAGTCAGGGCCTAGAGCGTGTTGTGGAAATTTTTGGGATTTTTAGGAGTGGCGAAATGGGATTCCGAATGGTTTAAAGTTTCAAAGGGTTGTTTCGGACAGAAGGGGATGGAGCCTCCACCAACTAAAATCGGATTAAATTAAGTCAGGGCCTAGAGCATGTTGTGGAATTTTTTGGGATTTTTAGGAGTGGCGAAATGGGATTCCGAAGGGTTTAAAGTTTCAAAGGGTTGTTTCGGACAGAAGGGGATGGAGCCTCCACCAACTAAAATCGGATTAAATTAAGTCAGGGCCTAGAGCGTGTTGTGGAATTTTTTGGGATTTTTAGGAGTGGCGAAATGGGATTCCGGGGGGTTTAAAGTTTTAAAGGGTTGTTTTGGACAGAAGGGGATGGAGCCTCCACCAACTAAAATCGGATTAAATTAAGTCAGGGCCTAGAGCATGTTGTGGAATTTTTTGAGATTTTTAGGAGTGGCGAAATGGGATTCCGGGGGGTTTAAAGTTTCAAAGGGTTGTTTTGGACAGAAGGGGATGGAGCCTCCACCAACTAAAATCGGATTAAATTAAGTCAGGGCCTAGAGCATGTTGTGGAATTTTTTGAGATTTTTAGGAGTGGCGAAATGGGATTCCGGGGGGTTTAAAGTTTCAAAGGGTTGTTTTGGACAAAAGGGGATGGAGCCTCCACCAACTAAAATCGGATTAAATTAAGTCAGGGCCTAGAGCATGTTGTGGAATTTTTTGAGATTTTTAGGAGTGGCGAAATGGGATTCCGGGGGGTTTAAAGTTTCAAAGGGTTGTTTTGGACAGAAGGGGATGGAGCCTCCACCAACTAAAATCGGATTAAATTAAGTCAGGGCCTAGAGCATGTTGTGGAATTTTTTGAGATTTTTAGGAGTGGCGAAATGGGATTCCGGGGGGTTTAAAGTTTCAAAGGGTTGTTTTGGACAGAAGGGGATGGAGCCTCCACCAACTAAAATCGGATTAAATTAAGTCAGGGCCTAGAGCATGTTGTGGAATTTTTTGAGATTTTTAGGAGTGGCGAAATGGGATTCCGGGGGGTTTAAAGTTTCAAAGGGTTGTTTTGGACAGAAGGGGATGGAGCCTCCACCAACTAAAATCGGATTAAATTAAGTCAGGGCCTAGAGCATGTTGTGGAATTTTTTGAGATTTTTAGGAGTGGCGAAATGGGATTCCGGGGGGTTTAAAGTTTCAAAGGGTTGTTTTGGACAGAAGGGGATGGAGCCTCCACCAACTAAAATCGGATTAAATTAAGTCAGGGCCTAGAGCATGTTGTGGAATTTTTTGAGATTTTTAGGAGTGGCGAAATGGGATTCCGGGGGGTTTAAAGTTTCAAAGGGTTGTTTTGGACAGAAGGGGATGGAGCCTCCACCAACTAAAATCGGATTAAATTAAGTCAGGGCCTAGAGCATGTTGTGGAATTTTTTGAGATTTTTAGGAGTGGCGAAATGGGATTCCGGGGGGTTTAAAGTTTCAAAGGGTTGTTTTGGACAGAAGGGGATGGAGCCTCCACCAACTAAAATCGGATTAAATTAAGTCAGGGCCTAGAGCATGTTGTGGAATTTTTTGAGATTTTTAGGAGTGGCGAAATGGGATTCCGGGGGGTTTAAAGTTTCAAAGGGTTGTTTTGGACAGAAGGGGATGGAGCCTCCACCAACTAAAATCGGATTAAATTAAGTCAGGGCCTAGAGCATGTTGTGGAATTTTTTGAGATTTTTAGGAGTGGCGAAATGGGATTCCGGGGGGTTTAAAGTTTCAAAGGGTTGTTTTGGACAGAAGGGGATGGAGCCTCCACCAACTAAAATCGGATTAAATTAAGTCAGGGCCTAGAGCATGTTGTGGAATTTTTTGAGATTTTTAGGAGTGGCGAAATGGGATTCCGGGGGGTTTAAAGTTTCAAAGGGTTGTTTTGGACAGAAGGGGATGGAGCCTCCACCAACTAAAATCGGATTAAATTAAGTCAGGGCCTAGAGCATGTTGTGGAATTTTTTGAGATTTTTAGGAGTGGCGAAATGGGATTCCGGGGGGTTTAAAGTTTCAAAGGGTTGTTTTGGACAGAAGGGGATGGAGCCTCCACCAACTAAAATCGGATTAAATTAAGTCAGGGCCTAGAGCATGTTGTGGAATTTTTTGAGATTTTTAGGAGTGGCGAAATGGGATTCCGGGGGGTTTAAAGTTTCAAAGGGTTGTTTTGGACAGAAGGGGATGGAGCCTCCACCAACTAAAATCGGATTAAATTAAGTCAGGGCCTAGAGCATGTTGTGGAATTTTTTGAGATTTTTAGGAGTGGCGAAATGGGATTCCGGGGGGTTTAAAGTTTCAAAGGGTTGTTTTGGACAGAAGGGGATGGAGCCTCCACCAACTAAAATCGGATTAAATTAAGTCAGGGCCTAGAGCATGTTGTGGAATTTTTTGAGATTTTTAGGAGTGGCGAAATGGGATTCCGGGGGGTTTAAAGTTTCAAAGGGTTGTTTTGGACAGAAGGGGATGGAGCCTCCACCAACTAAAATCGGATTAAATTAAGTCAGGGCCTAGAGCATGTTGTGGAATTTTTTGAGATTTTTAGGAGTGGCGAAATGGGATTCCGGGGGGTTTAAAGTTTCAAAGGGTGTTTTGACACACTTAAGGGTGGAGCCTCCACCAACTAAAATCGAAATAAATTATAGGGCACTCCAAAGTACACTGTGGAATTTTTTGGGATTTTTAGGAGTGGCGAAATGAAGATGCGGAAGTTTTTTACTACCGAAATGGTAGAAATTTACAAGTCCCGAGAACGGAAAACACTCCCTTAAAGGAAAAAACCCTCAGTTTCGGTCAGAAAAAATCTAGAGTAAGGGCGCTGGACGTTTTGGAAAAATTGAAAGGTTTTTTGAGAAGAAAAACTTTGACGGCCATTTTGACCCCTTGACCCACGGGTCACGGAAAAACGGCCGAAGGGGTGTAAGCTCATTTGAGGTGGAGAATCGATTCCGCCAATAAAAAGAGAAAAAAATCGCTAGATGCTGTAGACCTGACCCGCCCCCTACTACACCCCAAACCCGACACCGGTCCCTCCCGTTCACTCCGGAGCTAACCCGACCGCTTCCTGACCCGATTGCCGCACTCTGACCCGAGCGTCAAGTCCAAAAATGGCCTAATACAACAAAATGAAAACCCATAAGCCCGAAAATGATGCTGAAACGACATTTTGAAAACCCATAAGCCCGAAAAAAAAATCACAAAAAACACCATTTTGTCTTGAAATAATTCTATGTTTTGGTACTCGTCTAGTCGTAGCTTCATTGTCGTTCCCACCCATATGGGGCCCCTGTCACCCCCGGTCCCGTTAGTGTGTTGTGTAATGGAATGGTGGAAAATTTGGTAAATTTTCGAGACGGAAAAAAACGCAATTTTATTGATAAAATACACAAAAAAAATCATAACTCAAAAACGGTAAGAAGCCTCCACCAACTAAAATCGGATTAAATTAAGTCAGGGCCTAGAGCGTGTTGTGGAATTTTTTGAGATTTTTAGGAGTGGCGAAATGGGATTCCGAAGGGTTTAAAGTTTCAAAGGGTTGTTTCGGACAGAAGGGGATGGAGCCTCCACCAACTAAAATCGGATTAAATTAAGTCAGGGCCTAGAGCGTGTTGTGGAATTTTTTGAGATTTTTAGGAGTGGCGAAATGGGATTCCGGGGGGTTTAAAGTTTCAAAGGGTTGTTTCGGACAGAAGGGGATGGAGCCTCCACCAACTAAAATCGGATTAAATTAGGTCAGGGCCTAGAGCGTGTTGTGGAATTTTTTGGGATTTTTAGGAGTGGCGAAATGGGATTCCGAAGGGTTTAAAGTTTCAAAGGGTTGTTTTGGACAGAAGGGGATGGAGCCTCCACCAACTAAAATCGGATTAAATTAGGTCAGGGCCTAGAGCGTGTTGTGGAATTTTTTGGGATTTTTAGGAGTGGCGAAATGGGATTCCGAAGGGTTTAAAGTTTCAAAGGGTTGTTTTGGACAGAAGGGGATGGAGCCTCCACCAACTAAAATCGGATTAAATTAAGTCAGGGCCTAGAGCATGTTGTGGAATTTTTTGGGATTTTTAGGAGTGGCGAAATGGGATTCCGGGGGGTTTAAAGTTTCAAAGGGTTGTTTCGGACAGAAGGGGATGGAGCCTCCACCAACTAAAATCGGATTAAATTAGGTCAGGGCCTAGAGCGTGTTGTGGAATTTTTTGGGATTTTTAGGAGTGGCGAAATGGGATTCCGAAGGGTTTAAAGTTTCAAAGGGTTGTTTCGGACAGAAGGGGATGAAGCCTCCACCAACTAAAATCGGATTAAATTAAGTCAGGGCCTAGAGCGTGTTGTGGAAATTTTTGGGATTTTTAGGAGTGGCGAAATGGGATTCCGAATGGTTTAAAGTTTCAAAGGGTTGTTTCGGACAGAAGGGGATGGAGCCTCCACCAACTAAAATCGGATTAAATTAAGTCAGGGCCTAGAGCATGTTGTGGAATTTTTTGGGATTTTTAGGAGTGGCGAAATGGGATTCCGAAGGGTTTAAAGTTTCAAAGGGTTGTTTCGGACAGAAGGGGATGGAGCCTCCACCAACTAAAATCGGATTAAATTAAGTCAGGGCCTAGAGCGTGTTGTGGAATTTTTTGGGATTTTTAGGAGTGGCGAAATGGGATTCCGGGGGGTTTAAAGTTTTAAAGGGTTGTTTTGGACAGAAGGGGATGGAGCCTCCACCAACTAAAATCGGATTAAATTAAGTCAGGGCCTAGAGCATGTTGTGGAATTTTTTGAGATTTTTAGGAGTGGCGAAATGGGATTCCGGGGGGTTTAAAGTTTCAAAGGGTTGTTTTGGACAGAAGGGGATGGAGCCTCCACCAACTAAAATCGGATTAAATTAAGTCAGGGCCTAGAGCATGTTGTGGAATTTTTTGAGATTTTTAGGAGTGGCGAAATGGGATTCCGGGGGGTTTAAAGTTTCAAAGGGTTGTTTTGGACAAAAGGGGATGGAGCCTCCACCAACTAAAATCGGATTAAATTAAGTCAGGGCCTAGAGCATGTTGTGGAATTTTTTGAGATTTTTAGGAGTGGCTAAATGGGATTCCGGGGGGTTTAAAGTTTCAAAGGGTTGTTTTGGACAGAAGGGGATGGAGCCTCCACCAACTAAAATCGGATTAAATTAAGTCAGGGCCTAGAGCATGTTGTGGAATTTTTTGAGATTTTTAGGAGTGGCGAAATGGGATTCCGGGGGGTTTAAAGTTTCAAAGGGTTGTTTTGGACAGAAGGGGATGGAGCCTCCACCAACTAAAATCGGATTAAATTAAGTCAGGGCCTAGAGCATGTTGTGGAATTTTTTGAGATTTTTAGGAGTGGCGAAATGGGATTCCGGGGGGTTTAAAGTTTCAAAGGGTTGTTTTGGACAGAAGGGGATGGAGCCTCCACCAACTAAAATCGGATTAAATTAAGTCAGGGCCTAGAGCATGTTGTGGAATTTTTTGAGATTTTTAGGAGTGGCGAAATGGGATTCCGGGGGGTTTAAAGTTTCAAAGGGTTGTTTTGGACAGAAGGGGATGGAGCCTCCACCAACTAAAATCGGATTAAATTAAGTCAGGGCCTAGAGCATGTTGTGGAATTTTTTGAGATTTTTAGGAGTGGCGAAATGGGATTCCGGGGGGTTTAAAGTTTCAAAGGGTTGTTTTGGACAGAAGGGGATGGAGCCTCCACCAACTAAAATCGGATTAAATTAAGTCAGGGCCTAGAGCATGTTGTGGAATTTTTTGAGATTTTTAGGAGTGGCGAAATGGGATTCCGGGGGGTTTAAAGTTTCAAAGGGTTGTTTTGGACAGAAGGGGATGGAGCCTCCACCAACTAAAATCGGATTAAATTAAGTCAGGGCCTAGAGCATGTTGTGGAATTTTTTGAGATTTTTAGGAGTGGCGAAATGGGATTCCGGGGGGTTTAAAGTTTCAAAGGGTGTTTTGACACACTTAAGGGTGGAGCCTCCACCAACTAAAATCGAAATAAATTATAGGGCACTCCAAAGTACACTGTGGAATTTTTTGGGATTTTTAGGAGTGGCGAAATGAAGATGCGGAAGTTTTTTACTACCGAAATGGTAGAAATTTACAAGTCCCGAGAACGGAAAACACTCCCTTAAAGGAAAAAACCCTCAGTTTCGGTCAGAAAAAATCTAGAGTAAGGGAGCTGGACGTTTTGGAAAAATTGAAAGGTTTTTTGAGAAGAAAAACTTTGACGGCCATTTTGACCCCTTGACCCACGGGTCACGGAAAAACGGCCGAAGGGGTGTAAGCTCATTTGAGGTGGAGAATCGATTCCGCCAATAAAAAGAGAAAAAAATCGCTAGATGCTGTAGACCTGACCTGACCTGACCTGACCTCCCCGCGACACTCCCGGAGCTGACCCGAGTCGAATCTACCACTTCCCGGTCGAAAGTCCACAAACGGACACCGGATTCTGGTGGGGGACGGTAAAATACGTCTCTGGTGTGAGTTTGGGATTTTTAAAAAAAGGACTTTTCGAGAAAAGTGAGGTCAAAGTTTTCGAGGGGTGGTTCTCCACACTTCCCGGTCGAAAGTCCACAAAATGACACCGGATTCTGGTGGGGGACGGTAAAATACGTCTCCGGTGTGAATTTGAGATTTTTAAAGAAAGGACTTTTTGAGAAAATTGAGGTCAACATTTTCGAAGGGTGGGGGAAAAAAAAAAAAAAAGTGCCGAACGACTCAACTTTTCTTGTCTCGTCGAATTGTGAAAAAAAAATTTTTTGGTGTTGGGACTTGGAAAAATTTCGACCGAAAATTTTTCAAAAGGCCGTAACTCGCGTGACCCACCGGGTCAAGAAAAACGGCTATACACGGGTCGAATATTTTTCGATTCTGCATACGACAGTATTTTTTTTGGATTTTCCAAGTACCGGAAAATAGCCAACCTGACCTGACCTGACCTGACCCCTACAACACTCCCGGAGCTGACCCGAGTCGAATCTACCACTTCCCGGTCGAAAGTCCACAAACCGACACCGGATTCTGGTGGGGGACGGTAAAATACGTCTCCGGTGTGAATTTGGGTTTTTTAAAGAAAGGACTTTTCGAGAAAAGTGAGGTTAAAGTTTTCGAGGGGTGGTTCTCCACACTTCCCGGTCGAAAGTCCACAAAATGACACCGGATTCCGGTGGGGGACGGTAAAATACGTCTCCGGTGTGAATTCGGGATTTTTAAAAAAAGGACTTTTCGAGAAAATTGAGGTCAAAATTTTCGAGGGGTGGGGGAAAAAAAAAAAAAAAGTGCCAAACGACTCAACTTTTCTTGTCTCGTCGAATTGTGAAAAAAAAATTTTTTGGTGTTGGGACTTGGAAAAATTTCGACCGAACATTTTTCAAAAGGCCGTAACTCGCGTGACCCACCGGGTCAACAAAAACGGCTATACACGGGTCGAATATTTTTCGATTCTGCATACGACAGTATTTTTTTTGGATTTTCCAAGTACCGGGAAATAGCCAACCTGACCTGACCACTACGACACTCCCGGAGCTGACCCGACCCCTGCGACACTCCCGGAGCTGACCCGAGTCGAATCTCCCACTTCCCGGTCGAAAGTCCACAAAATGACGCCGGATTCTGGTGGGGGACGGTAAAATACGTCTCCGGTGTGACGAAACGAAGCGCAGCCACGGAACAGAAAAAGGTGTCGCAGAAAAGATGTTGACACTACTTGAGTAAAGTTGTGTTGAGTTAGGTAAGGTCACAATGAAAAAAATCTGAAAGTTGCAAAACTCGAAATACCATTCGAAACCATGACCCGAAGTCAGACTCGTCTTGTTACGGATGACAGAAAGCACAAAAATATGTTGGATAAACATGGATTAAGTCAGGATGAAGGGTACCTAACAGTTGCGGATTTTCAAATGCAGCCCATAGCGGTGGTCCAAAGTGGAGGTTGTTTCGTTGCGAGTGCCCGAAAAATGGGAACAAGTGTTGGAACGATAATATTCAAAATACAAGGGTTACATTGGATCAGGTTGGGTTGGGTTGGGTTGGGTTGGGTTGGGTTGGGTTGGGTTGGGTTGGGTTAGGTTAAGATGGAGGGTATGTGAAAGTTGCGGAATTCAAAATGCAGTCCACTGCGATGGTCCAAAGTTGAGGTTGTCCCGTTGCGAGTGCTCAAAAAATAAGAAGAAGTGTTGGAACGATAATATTAAAAATACTTGGTTTGGATTGAGTTGGGTTGGATTAGGTTCAGTTAGGTCGGATTGGGTTGGGTTGGGTTGGGTTGGGTTGGGTTGGGTTGGGTTAGATTGGGTTGGGTTGGGTTGGGTTGGGTTGGGTTGGGTTAGGTTAAGATGGAGGGTATGTAAAAGTTGCGGAATTCAAAATGCAGTCCACTGCGATGGTCCAAAGTTGAGGTTGTTTCGTTGCAAATGTTCGAAAAATGTGAAAAAGTGTTGGAACGATAATATTAAAAATACTTGGGTTGGGTTGGGTTGGGTTGGATTACGTTGGGTTGGGTTGGATTGGGTTGGGTTGAGTTGGGTTGGGTTGGGTTGGGTTGGGTTGGGTTGAGTTGGGTTGGGTTGGGTTGAGTTGAGGTGGGTTGGGTTGAGTTGGGTTGGGTTGGGTTGGGTTGAGTTGAGTTGGGTTGGGTTAGGTTGCGTTGAGTTGGGTTGGGTTAGGTTAAGATGGAGGATATGTAAAAGTTGCAGAATTCAAAATGCAGTCCACTGCGATGGTCCAAAGTTGAGGTTGTCTCGTTGCAAATGTTCGAAAAATGTGAAAAAGTGTTGGAACGATAATATTAAAAATACTTGGGTTGGGTTGGATTAGGTTGAGTTGGGTTGAGTTGGGTTGGGTTGAGTTGGGTTGGGTTGGGTTGGGTTGGGTTGGGTTGAGTTGGGTTGGGTTGGGTTGGGTTAAGTTGGGTTGGGTTGGTTGGGTTGGGTTGGGTTAAGTTGGGTTGGGTTGAGTTCGGTTGGGTTGGGTTGAGTTGGGTTGGGTTAAGTTGGGTTGGGTTAGGTTGGGTTGGGTTGGGTTGGGTTGGGTTGGGTTAAGTTGGGTTAGGTTAGGATGTCGGTGCGTCTTGGGTCAAGGTTAGGTTAGATTGGGTTGGGTCAAGTTCGAGGTTAGGTTAAGTTCCCGGGTTGGGTCAAGTTTTAGGTTAGGTTAAGTTCTTGGGTTAGGTTAGAAATACCTAACCTCAACCGCAAAGAGTAATCATTCTGACCTGACCTGACCTGACCTGACCCGCCCCCTACTACACCCCAAACCCGACACCGGTCCCTCCCGTTCACTCCGGAGCTAACCCGACCGCTTCCTGACCCGATTGCCGCACTCTGACCCGAGCGTCAAGTCCAAAAATGGCCTAATACAACAAAATGAAAACCCATAAGCCCGAAAATGATGCTGAAACGACATTTTGAAAACCCATAAGCCCGAAAAAAAAATCACAAAAAACACCATTTTGTCTTGAAATAATTCTATGTTTTGGTACTCGTCTAGTCGTAGCTTCATTGTCGTTCCCACCCATATGGGGCCCCTGTCACCCCCGGTCCCGTTAGTGTGTTGTGTAATGGAATGGTGGAAAATTTGGTAAATTTTCGAGACGGAAAAAAACGCAATTTTATTGATAAAATACACAAAAAAAATCATAACTCAAAAACGGTAAGAAGCCTCCACCAACTAAAATCGGATTAAATTAAGTCAGGGCCTAGAGCGTGTTGTGGAATTTTTTGAGATTTTTAGGAGTGGCGAAATGGGATTCCGAAGGGTTTAAAGTTTCAAAGGGTTGTTTCGGACAGAAGGGGATGGAGCCTCCACCAACTAAAATCGGATTAAATTAAGTCAGGGCCTAGAGCGTGTTGTGGAATTTTTTGAGATTTTTAGGAGTGGCGAAATGGGATTCCGGGGGGTTTAAAGTTTCAAAGGGTTGTTTCGGACAGAAGGGGATGGAGCCTCCACCAACTAAAATCGGATTAAATTAGGTCAGGGCCTAGAGCGTGTTGTGGAATTTTTTGGGATTTTTAGGAGTGGCGAAATGGGATTCCGAAGGGTTTAAAGTTTCAAAGGGTTGTTTTGGACAGAAGGGGATGGAGCCTCCACCAACTAAAATCGGATTAAATTAGGTCAGGGCCTAGAGCGTGTTGTGGAATTTTTTGGGATTTTTAGGAGTGGCGAAATGGGATTCCGAAGGGTTTAAAGTTTCAAAGGGTTGTTTTGGACAGAAGGGGATGGAGCCTCCACCAACTAAAATCGGATTAAATTAAGTCAGGGCCTAGAGCATGTTGTGGAATTTTTTGGGATTTTTAGGAGTGGCGAAATGGGATTCCGGGGGGTTTAAAGTTTCAAAGGGTTGTTTCGGACAGAAGGGGATGGAGCCTCCACCAACTAAAATCGGATTAAATTAGGTCAGGGCCTAGAGCGTGTTGTGGAATTTTTTGGGATTTTTAGGAGTGGCGAAATGGGATTCCGAAGGGTTTAAAGTTTCAAAGGGTTGTTTCGGACAGAAGGGGATGAAGCCTCCACCAACTAAAATCGGATTAAATTAAGTCAGGGCCTAGAGCGTGTTGTGGAAATTTTTGGGATTTTTAGGAGTGGCGAAATGGGATTCCGAATGGTTTAAAGTTTCAAAGGGTTGTTTCGGACAGAAGGGGATGGAGCCTCCACCAACTAAAATCGGATTAAATTAAGTCAGGGCCTAGAGCATGTTGTGGAATTTTTTGGGATTTTTAGGAGTGGCGAAATGGGATTCCGAAGGGTTTAAAGTTTCAAAGGGTTGTTTCGGACAGAAGGGGATGGAGCCTCCACCAACTAAAATCGGATTAAATTAAGTCAGGGCCTAGAGCGTGTTGTGGAATTTTTTGGGATTTTTAGGAGTGGCGAAATGGGATTCCGGGGGGTTTAAAGTTTTAAAGGGTTGTTTTGGACAGAAGGGGATGGAGCCTCCACCAACTAAAATCGGATTAAATTAAGTCAGGGCCTAGAGCATGTTGTGGAATTTTTTGAGATTTTTAGGAGTGGCGAAATGGGATTCCGGGGGGTTTAAAGTTTCAAAGGGTTGTTTTGGACAGAAGGGGATGGAGCCTCCACCAACTAAAATCGGATTAAATTAAGTCAGGGCCTAGAGCATGTTGTGGAATTTTTTGAGATTTTTAGGAGTGGCGAAATGGGATTCCGGGGGGTTTAAAGTTTCAAAGGGTTGTTTTGGACAAAAGGGGATGGAGCCTCCACCAACTAAAATCGGATTAAATTAAGTCAGGGCCTAGAGCATGTTGTGGAATTTTTTGAGATTTTTAGGAGTGGCGAAATGGGATTCCGGGGGGTTTAAAGTTTCAAAGGGTTGTTTTGGACAGAAGGGGATGGAGCCTCCACCAACTAAAATCGGATTAAATTAAGTCAGGGCCTAGAGCATGTTGTGGAATTTTTTGAGATTTTTAGGAGTGGCGAAATGGGATTCCGGGGGGTTTAAAGTTTCAAAGGGTTGTTTTGGACAGAAGGGGATGGAGCCTCCACCAACTAAAATCGGATTAAATTAAGTCAGGGCCTAGAGCATGTTGTGGAATTTTTTGAGATTTTTAGGAGTGGCGAAATGGGATTCCGGGGGGTTTAAAGTTTCAAAGGGTTGTTTTGGACAGAAGGGGATGGAGCCTCCACCAACTAAAATCGGATTAAATTAAGTCAGGGCCTAGAGCATGTTGTGGAATTTTTTGAGATTTTTAGGAGTGGCGAAATGGGATTCCGGGGGGTTTAAAGTTTCAAAGGGTTGTTTTGGACAGAAGGGGATGGAGCCTCCACCAACTAAAATCGGATTAAATTAAGTCAGGGCCTAGAGCATGTTGTGGAATTTTTTGAGATTTTTAGGAGTGGCGAAATGGGATTCCGGGGGGTTTAAAGTTTCAAAGGGTTGTTTTGGACAGAAGGGGATGGAGCCTCCACCAACTAAAATCGGATTAAATTAAGTCAGGGCCTAGAGCATGTTGTGGAATTTTTTGAGATTTTTAGGAGTGGCGAAATGGGATTCCGGGGGGTTTAAAGTTTCAAAGGGTTGTTTTGGACAGAAGGGGATGGAGCCTCCACCAACTAAAATCGGATTAAATTAAGTCAGGGCCTAGAGCATGTTGTGGAATTTTTTGAGATTTTTAGGAGTGGCGAAATGGGATTCCGGGGGGTTTAAAGTTTCAAAGGGTTGTTTTGGACAGAAGGGGATGGAGCCTCCACCAACTAAAATCGGATTAAATTAAGTCAGGGCCTAGAGCATGTTGTGGAATTTTTTGAGATTTTTAGGAGTGGCGAAATGGGATTCCGGGGGGTTTAAAGTTTCAAAGGGTTGTTTTGGACAGAAGGGGATGGAGCCTCCACCAACTAAAATCGGATTAAATTAAGTCAGGGCCTAGAGCATGTTGTGGAATTTTTTGAGATTTTTAGGAGTGGCGAAATGGGATTCCGGGGGGTTTAAAGTTTCAAAGGGTTGTTTTGGACAGAAGGGGATGGAGCCTCCACCAACTAAAATCGGATTAAATTAAGTCAGGGCCTAGAGCATGTTGTGGAATTTTTTGAGATTTTTAGGAGTGGCGAAATGGGATTCCGGGGGGTTTAAAGTTTCAAAGGGTTGTTTTGGACAGAAGGGGATGGAGCCTCCACCAACTAAAATCGGATTAAATTAAGTCAGGGCCTAGAGCATGTTGTGGAATTTTTTGAGATTTTTAGGAGTGGCGAAATGGGATTCCGGGGGGTTTAAAGTTTCAAAGGGTTGTTTTGGACAGAAGGGGATGGAGCCTCCACCAACTAAAATCGGATTAAATTAAGTCAGGGCCTAGAGCATGTTGTGGAATTTTTTGAGATTTTTAGGAGTGGCGAAATGGGATTCCGGGGGGTTTAAAGTTTCAAAGGGTTGTTTTGGACAGAAGGGGATGGAGCCTCCACCAACTAAAATCGGATTAAATTAAGTCAGGGCCTAGAGCATGTTGTGGAATTTTTTGAGATTTTTAGGAGTGGCGAAATGGGATTCCGGGGGGTTTAAAGTTTCAAAGGGTTGTTTTGGACAGAAGGGGATGGAGCCTCCACCAACTAAAATCGGATTAAATTAAGTCAGGGCCTAGAGCATGTTGTGGAATTTTTTGAGATTTTTAGGAGTGGCGAAATGGGATTCCGGGGGGTTTAAAGTTTCAAAGGGTGTTTTGACACACTTAAGGGTGGAGCCTCCACCAACTAAAATCGAAATAAATTATAGGGCACTCCAAAGTACACTGTGGAATTTTTTGGGATTTTTAGGAGTGGCGAAATGAAGATGCGGAAGTTTTTTACTACCGAAATGGTAGAAATTTACAAGTCCCGAGAACGGAAAACACTCCCTTAAAGGAAAAAACCCTCAGTTTCGGTCAGAAAAAATCTAGAGTAAGGGCGCTGGACGTTTTGGAAAAATTGAAAGGTTTTTTGAGAAGAAAAACTTTGACGGCCATTTTGACCCCTTGACCCACGGGTCACGGAAAAACGGCCGAAGGGGTGTAAGCTCATTTGAGGTGGAGAATCGATTCCGCCAATAAAAAGAGAAAAAAATCGCTAGATGCTGTAGACCTGACCTGACCTGACCTGACCTGACCTCCCCGCGACACTCCCGGAGCTGACCCGAGTCGAATCTACCACTTCCCGGTCGAAAGTCCACAAACGGACACCGGATTCTGGTGGGGGACGGTAAAATACGTCTCTGGTGTGAGTTTGGGATTTTTAAAAAAAGGACTTTTCGAGAAAAGTGAGGTCAAAGTTTTCGAGGGGTGGTTCTCCACACTTCCCGGTCGAAAGTCCACAAAATGACACCGGATTCCGGTGGGGGACGGTAAAATACGTCTCCGGTGTGAATTCGGGATTTTTAAAAAAAGGACTTTTCGAGAAAATTGAGGTCAAAATTTTCGAGGGGTGGGGGAAAAAAAAAAAAAAAGTGCCAAACGACTCAACTTTTCTTGTCTCGTCGAATTGTGAAAAAAAAATTTTTTGGTGTTGGGACTTGGAAAAATTTCGACCGAACATTTTTCAAAAGGCCGTAACTCGCGTGACCCACCGGGTCAACAAAAACGGCTATACACGGGTCGAATATTTTTCGATTCTGCATACGACAGTATTTTTTTTGGATTTTCCAAGTACCGGGAAATAGCCAACCTGACCTGACCACTACGACACTCCCGGAGCTGACCCGACCCCTGCGACACTCCCGGAGCTGACCCGAGTCGAATCTCCCACTTCCCGGTCGAAAGTCCACAAAATGACGCCGGATTCTGGTGGGGGACGGTAAAATACGTCTCCGGTGTGACGAAACGAAGCGCAGCCACGGAACAGAAAAAGGTGTCGCAGAAAAGATGTTGACACTACTTGAGTAAAGTTGTGTTGAGTTAGGTAAGGTCACAATGAAAAAAATCTGAAAGTTGCAAAACTCGAAATACCATTCGAAACCATGACCCGAAGTCAGACTCGTCTTGTTACGGATGACAGAAAGCACAAAAATATGTTGGATAAACATGGATTAAGTCAGGATGAAGGGTACCTAACAGTTGCGGATTTTCAAATGCAGCCCATAGCGGTGGTCCAAAGTGGAGGTTGTTTCGTTGCGAGTGCCCGAAAAATGGGAACAAGTGTTGGAACGATAATATTCAAAATACAAGGGTTACATTGGATCAGGTTGGGTTGGGTTGGGTTGGGTTGGGTTGGGTTGGGTTGGGTTGGGTTGGGTTAGGTTAAGATGGAGGGTATGTGAAAGTTGCGGAATTCAAAATGCAGTCCACTGCGATGGTCCAAAGTTGAGGTTGTCCCGTTGCGAGTGCTCAAAAAATAAGAAGAAGTGTTGGAACGATAATATTAAAAATACTTGGTTTGGATTGAGTTGGGTTGGATTAGGTTCAGTTAGGTCGGATTGGGTTGGGTTGGGTTGGGTTGGGTTGGGTTGGGTTGGGTTAGATTGGGTTGGGTTGGGTTGGGTTGGGTTGGGTTGGGTTAGGTTAAGATGGAGGGTATGTAAAAGTTGCGGAATTCAAAATGCAGTCCACTGCGATGGTCCAAAGTTGAGGTTGTTTCGTTGCAAATGTTCGAAAAATGTGAAAAAGTGTTGGAACGATAATATTAAAAATACTTGGGTTGGGTTGGGTTGGGTTGGATTACGTTGGGTTGGGTTGGATTGGGTTGGGTTGAGTTGGGTTGGGTTGGGTTGGGTTGGGTTGGGTTGAGTTGGGTTGGGTTGGGTTGAGTTGAGGTGGGTTGGGTTGAGTTGGGTTGGGTTGGGTTGGGTTGAGTTGAGTTGGGTTGGGTTAGGTTGCGTTGAGTTGGGTTGGGTTAGGTTAAGATGGAGGATATGTAAAAGTTGCAGAATTCAAAATGCAGTCCACTGCGATGGTCCAAAGTTGAGGTTGTCTCGTTGCAAATGTTCGAAAAATGTGAAAAAGTGTTGGAACGATAATATTAAAAATACTTGGGTTGGGTTGGATTAGGTTGAGTTGGGTTGAGTTGGGTTGGGTTGAGTTGGGTTGGGTTGGGTTGGGTTGGGTTGGGTTGAGTTGGGTTGGGTTGGGTTGGGTTAAGTTGGGTTGGGTTGGTTGGGTTGGGTTGGGTTAAGTTGGGTTGGGTTGAGTTCGGTTGGGTTGGGTTGAGTTGGGTTGGGTTAAGTTGGGTTGGGTTAGGTTGGGTTGGGTTGGGTTGGGTTGGGTTGGGTTAAGTTGGGTTAGGTTAGGATGTCGGTGCGTCTTGGGTCAAGGTTAGGTTAGATTGGGTTGGGTCAAGTTCGAGGTTAGGTTAAGTTCCCGGGTTGGGTCAAGTTTTAGGTTAGGTTAAGTTCTTGGGTTAGGTTAGAAATACCTAACCTCAACCGCAAAGAGTAATCATTCCTGACCTGACCTGACCTGACCTGACCCGCCCCCTACTACACCCCAAACCCGACACCGGTCCCTCCCGTTCACTCCGGAGCTAACCCGACCGCTTCCTGACCCGATTGCCGCACTCTGACCCGAGCGTCAAGTCCAAAAATGGCCTAATACAACAAAATGAAAACCCATAAGCCCGAAAATGATGCTGAAACGACATTTTGAAAACCCATAAGCCCGAAAAAAAAATCACAAAAAACACCATTTTGTCTTGAAATAATTCTATGTTTTGGTACTCGTCTAGTCGTAGCTTCATTGTCGTTCCCACCCATATGGGGCCCCTGTCACCCCCGGTCCCGTTAGTGTGTTGTGTAATGGAATGGTGGAAAATTTGGTAAATTTTCGAGACGGAAAAAAACGCAATTTTATTGATAAAATACACAAAAAAAATCATAACTCAAAAACGGTAAGAAGCCTCCACCAACTAAAATCGGATTAAATTAAGTCAGGGCCTAGAGCGTGTTGTGGAATTTTTTGAGATTTTTAGGAGTGGCGAAATGGGATTCCGAAGGGTTTAAAGTTTCAAAGGGTTGTTTCGGACAGAAGGGGATGGAGCCTCCACCAACTAAAATCGGATTAAATTAAGTCAGGGCCTAGAGCGTGTTGTGGAATTTTTTGAGATTTTTAGGAGTGGCGAAATGGGATTCCGGGGGGTTTAAAGTTTCAAAGGGTTGTTTCGGACAGAAGGGGATGGAGCCTCCACCAACTAAAATCGGATTAAATTAGGTCAGGGCCTAGAGCGTGTTGTGGAATTTTTTGGGATTTTTAGGAGTGGCGAAATGGGATTCCGAAGGGTTTAAATTTTCAAAGGGTTGTTTTGGACAGAAGGGGATGGAGCCTCCACCAACTAAAATCGGATTAAATTAGGTCAGGGCCTAGAGCGTGTTGTGGAATTTTTTGGGATTTTTAGGAGTGGCGAAATGGGATTCCGAAGGGTTTAAAGTTTCAAAGGGTTGTTTTGGACAGAAGGGGATGGAGCCTCCACCAACTAAAATCGGATTAAATTAAGTCAGGGCCTAGAGCATGTTGTGGAATTTTTTGGGATTTTTAGGAGTGGCGAAATGGGATTCCGGGGGGTTTAAAGTTTCAAAGGGTTGTTTCGGACAGAAGGGGATGGAGCCTCCACCAACTAAAATCGGATTAAATTAGGTCAGGGCCTAGAGCGTGTTGTGGAATTTTTTGGGATTTTTAGGAGTGGCGAAATGGGATTCCGAAGGGTTTAAAGTTTCAAAGGGTTGTTTCGGACAGAAGGGGATGAAGCCTCCACCAACTAAAATCGGATTAAATTAAGTCAGGGCCTAGAGCGTGTTGTGGAAATTTTTGGGATTTTTAGGAGTGGCGAAATGGGATTCCGAATGGTTTAAAGTTTCAAAGGGTTGTTTCGGACAGAAGGGGATGGAGCCTCCACCAACTAAAATCGGATTAAATTAAGTCAGGGCCTAGAGCATGTTGTGGAATTTTTTGGGATTTTTAGGAGTGGCGAAATGGGATTCCGAAGGGTTTAAAGTTTCAAAGGGTTGTTTCGGACAGAAGGGGATGGAGCCTCCACCAACTAAAATCGGATTAAATTAAGTCAGGGCCTAGAGCGTGTTGTGGAATTTTTTGGGATTTTTAGGAGTGGCGAAATGGGATTCCGGGGGGTTTAAAGTTTTAAAGGGTTGTTTTGGACAGAAGGGGATGGAGCCTCCACCAACTAAAATCGGATTAAATTAAGTCAGGGCCTAGAGCATGTTGTGGAATTTTTTGAGATTTTTAGGAGTGGCGAAATGGGATTCCGGGGGGTTTAAAGTTTCAAAGGGTTGTTTTGGACAGAAGGGGATGGAGCCTCCACCAACTAAAATCGGATTAAATTAAGTCAGGGCCTAGAGCATGTTGTGGAATTTTTTGAGATTTTTAGGAGTGGCGAAATGGGATTCCGGGGGGTTTAAAGTTTCAAAGGGTTGTTTTGGACAAAAGGGGATGGAGCCTCCACCAACTAAAATCGGATTAAATTAAGTCAGGGCCTAGAGCATGTTGTGGAATTTTTTGAGATTTTTAGGAGTGGCGAAATGGGATTCCGGGGGGTTTAAAGTTTCAAAGGGTTGTTTTGGACAGAAGGGGATGGAGCCTCCACCAACTAAAATCGGATTAAATTAAGTCAGGGCCTAGAGCATGTTGTGGAATTTTTTGAGATTTTTAGGAGTGGCGAAATGGGATTCCGGGGGGTTTAAAGTTTCAAAGGGTTGTTTTGGACAGAAGGGGATGGAGCCTCCACCAACTAAAATCGGATTAAATTAAGTCAGGGCCTAGAGCATGTTGTGGAATTTTTTGAGATTTTTAGGAGTGGCGAAATGGGATTCCGGGGGGTTTAAAGTTTCAAAGGGTTGTTTTGGACAGAAGGGGATGGAGCCTCCACCAACTAAAATCGGATTAAATTAAGTCAGGGCCTAGAGCATGTTGTGGAATTTTTTGAGATTTTTAGGAGTGGCGAAATGGGATTCCGGGGGGTTTAAAGTTTCAAAGGGTTGTTTTGGACAGAAGGGGATGGAGCCTCCACCAACTAAAATCGGATTAAATTAAGTCAGGGCCTAGAGCATGTTGTGGAATTTTTTGAGATTTTTAGGAGTGGCGAAATGGGATTCCGGGGGGTTTAAAGTTTCAAAGGGTTGTTTTGGACAGAAGGGGATGGAGCCTCCACCAACTAAAATCGGATTAAATTAAGTCAGGGCCTAGAGCATGTTGTGGAATTTTTTGAGATTTTTAGGAGTGGCGAAATGGGATTCCGGGGGGTTTAAAGTTTCAAAGGGTTGTTTTGGACAGAAGGGGATGGAGCCTCCACCAACTAAAATCGGATTAAATTAAGTCAGGGCCTAGAGCATGTTGTGGAATTTTTTGAGATTTTTAGGAGTGGCGAAATGGGATTCCGGGGGGTTTAAAGTTTCAAAGGGTTGTTTTGGACAGAAGGGGATGGAGCCTCCACCAACTAAAATCGGATTAAATTAAGTCAGGGCCTAGAGCATGTTGTGGAATTTTTTGAGATTTTTAGGAGTGGCGAAATGGGATTCCGGGGGGTTTAAAGTTTCAAAGGGTTGTTTTGGACAGAAGGGGATGGAGCCTCCACCAACTAAAATCGGATTAAATTAAGTCAGGGCCTAGAGCATGTTGTGGAATTTTTTGAGATTTTTAGGAGTGGCGAAATGGGATTCCGGGGGGTTTAAAGTTTCAAAGGGTTGTTTTGGACAGAAGGGGATGGAGCCTCCACCAACTAAAATCGGATTAAATTAAGTCAGGGCCTAGAGCATGTTGTGGAATTTTTTGAGATTTTTAGGAGTGGCGAAATGGGATTCCGGGGGGTTTAAAGTTTCAAAGGGTTGTTTTGGACAGAAGGGGATGGAGCCTCCACCAACTAAAATCGGATTAAATTAAGTCAGGGCCTAGAGCATGTTGTGGAATTTTTTGAGATTTTTAGGAGTGGCGAAATGGGATTCCGGGGGGTTTAAAGTTTCAAAGGGTTGTTTTGGACAGAAGGGGATGGAGCCTCCACCAACTAAAATCGGATTAAATTAAGTCAGGGCCTAGAGCATGTTGTGGAATTTTTTGAGATTTTTAGGAGTGGCGAAATGGGATTCCGGGGGGTTTAAAGTTTCAAAGGGTTGTTTTGGACAGAAGGGGATGGAGCCTCCACCAACTAAAATCGGATTAAATTAAGTCAGGGCCTAGAGCATGTTGTGGAATTTTTTGAGATTTTTAGGAGTGGCGAAATGGGATTCCGGGGGGTTTAAAGTTTCAAAGGGTTGTTTTGGACAGAAGGGGATGGAGCCTCCACCAACTAAAATCGGATTAAATTAAGTCAGGGCCTAGAGCATGTTGTGGAATTTTTTGAGATTTTTAGGAGTGGCGAAATGGGATTCCGGGGGGTTTAAAGTTTCAAAGGGTGTTTTGACACACTTAAGGGTGGAGCCTCCACCAACTAAAATCGAAATAAATTATAGGGCACTCCAAAGTACACTGTGGAATTTTTTGGGATTTTTAGGAGTGGCGAAATGAAGATGCGGAAGTTTTTTACTACCGAAATGGTAGAAATTTACAAGTCCCGAGAACGGAAAACACTCCCTTAAAGGAAAAAACCCTCAGTTTCGGTCAGAAAAAATCTAGAGTAAGGGCGCTGGACGTTTTGGAAAAATTGAAAGGTTTTTTGAGAAGAAAAACTTTGACGGCCATTTTGACCCCTTGACCCACGGGTCACGGAAAAACGGCCGAAGGGGTGTAAGCTCATTTGAGGTGGAGAATCGATTCCGCCAATAAAAAGAGAAAAAAATCGCTAGATGCTGTAGACCTGACCCGTACTCTTACAACACCCCAAATTCGACACCGGTCGCTCCCGGACACTCCGGAGCTAACCCGACCACTTCCTGACCCGGTTACCGCACTCTGACCCGAGCGCCAAGTCCAAAAATGGCCTAATACAACAAAATGAAAACCCATAAGCCCGAAAATGATGCCAAAATGGCATTTTGAAAACCCATAAGCCCGAAAAAAAATTAAAGAAATACCCTTCTGTCTTGGAATAATTCTATGTTTTGGTACTCGTCTAGTCGTAGCTTCATTGTCGTTCCCACCCATATGGGGCCCCTGTCACCCCCGGTCCCGTTAGTGTGTTGTGTAATGGAATGGTGGAAAATTTGGTAAATTTTCGACAGGGACATGGGAAAAAAACGCAATTTTATTGATAAAATACACAAAAAAAATCATAACTCAAAAACGGTAAGAAGCCTCTACCAACTAAAATCAGAATAAATTAAAGGGCACGAAGGACTACCTCGTGGAATTTTTTGGGATTTTTAGGAGTGGCGAAATGGGATTCCGAGGGGTTTAAAGTTTCAAAGGGTTGTTTCGGACAGAAGGAGATGGAGCCTCCACCAACTAAAATCGGATTAAATTAAGTAAGGGCCTAGAGCGTGTTGTGGAATTTTTTGAGATTTTTAGGAGTGGCGAAATGGGATTCCGGGGGGTTTAAAGTTTCAAAGGGTTGTTTCGGACAGAAGGGGATGGAGCCTCCACCAACTAAAATCGGATTAAATTAAGTCAGGGCCTAGAGCGTGTTGTGGAATTTTTTGAGATTTTTAGGAGTGGCGAAATGGGATTCCGGGGGGTTTAAAGTTTCAAAGGGTTGTTTTGGACAGAAGGGGATGGAGCCTCCACCAACTAAAATCGGATTAAATTAAGTCAGGGCCTAGAGCATGTTGTGGAATTTTTTGAGATTTTTAGGAGTGGCGAAATGGGATTCCGGGGGGTTTAAAGTTTCAAAGGGTTGTTTTGGACAGAAGGGGATGGAGCCTCCACCAACTAAAATCGGATTAAATTAAGTCAGGGCCTAGAGCATGTTGTGGAATTTTTTGAGATTTTTAGGAGTGGCGAAATGGGATTCCGGGGGGTTTAAAGTTTCAAAAGGTTGTTTTGGACAGAAGGGGATGGAGCCTCCACCAACTAAAATCGGATTAAATTAAGTCAGGGCCTAGAGCATGTTGTGGAATTTTTTGAGATTTTTAGGAGTGGCGAAATGGGATTCCGGGGGGTTTAAAGTTTCAAAGGGTGTTTTGACACACTTAAGGGTGGAGCCTCCACCAACTAAAATCGAAATAAATTATAGGGCACTCCAAAGTACACTGTGGAATTTTTTGGGATTTTTAGGAGTGGCGAAATGAAGATGCGGAAGTTTTTTACTACCGAAATGGTAGAAATTTACAAGTCCCGAGAACGGAAAACACTCCCTTAAAGGAAAAAACCCTCAGTTTCGGTCAGAAAAAATCTAGAGTAAGGGAGCTGGACGTTTTGGAAAAATTGAAAGGTTTTTTGAGAAGAAAAACTTTGACGGCCATTTTGACCCCTTGACCCACGGGTCACGGAAAAACGGCCGAAGGGGTGTAAGCTCATTTGAGGTGGAGAATCGATTCCGCCAATAAAAAGAGAAAAAAATCGCTAGATGCTGTAGACCTGACCTGACCTGTAGTTTTCATTGAAGTTTGAATTTACCCAGAAATAATGAATAAAATCTTCAAATTCCGAATTAACTCTCATTCCCCGAATTTGATGAATTTTGTATTTTTCGTCGAAGGCCACTAGGGCCTAGAATGTTCCTACCGGGTTTTGGTTAAAGACATTGATTGGAGTAGTTTTTATTGAAGTTTGAATTTACCCCGATATAATGAATAAAATCTTCAAATTCCGAATTTGCCCTCATCCCCCTAATTGGATGAATCTTGTATTCTTTGTCGAAGGCCACAAGGGCCTTGAGTGTTCCTACCGAGTTTTGGTTAATGACATTGATCGGGGTAGTTTTTATTGAAGTTTGAATTTACCCCGAAATAATGAATAAAATCTTCAAATTCCGAATTAACCCTCATCTCCCGAAATTGATGAATTTTGTATTTTTCGTCCAAGGCCACAAGGGCCTAGGATGTTCCTACCGGGTTTTGGTTGAATACATTGATCGGAGTAGTTTTTATTGAAGTTTGAATTTACCCCGAAATAATGAATAAAATCTTCAAATTCCGAATTAACCCTCATTCTCCGAATTTGATGAATTTTGCATTTGTCGAAGGCCACAAGGGCCTAGAATGTTCCTACCGGGTTTTGGTTAAAGATATTGATCGGAGTAGTTTTTATTAAAGTTTGAATTTACCCTGAAATGATGAATAAAATCTTCAAATTCCGAATTAACCCTCATCCCCCGAATTTGATGAATTTTGTATTTTTCGTCGAAGGCCACAAGGGCCTAGAATGTTCTTACCGGGTTTTGGTTGCAGACATTGATCGGAGTAGTTTTTATTGAAGTTTGAATTTACCCCGAAATAATGAATAAAATCTTCAAATTCCGAATTAACCCTCATTCTCCGAATTTGATGAATTTTGCATTTGTCGAAGGCCACAAGGGCCTAGAATGTTCCTACCGGGTTTTGGTTAAAGATATTGATCGGAGTAGTTTTTATTGAAGTTTGAATTTACCCCGAAATAATGAATAAAATCTTCAAATTCCGAATTAACCCTCATCTCCCGAAATTGATGAATTTTGTATTTTTCGTCCAAGGCCACAAGGGCCTAGGATGTTCCTACCGGGTTTTGGTTGAATACATTGATCGGAGTAGTTTTTATTGAAGTTTGAATTTACCCCGAAATAATGAATAAAATCTTCAAATTCCGAATTAACCCTCATCCCCCGAATTTGATGAATTTTGTATTTTTCGTCGAAGGCCACGAGGGCCTTGAGTGTTCCTACTGAGTTTTGGTTCAAGACATTGATCGGGGTAGTTTTTATTGAAGTTTAAATTTACCCTTAAATAATGAATAAAATCTTCAAATTCCGAATTAACCCTCATCCCCCGAATTTGATGAATTTTGCATTATTTATCGAAGGCCACAAGGGCCTAGAATGTTCCTACAGGGTTTTGGTTGAAGACATTGATCGGAGTAGTTTTTATTAAAGTTTGAATTTACCCTGAAATGATGAATAAAATCTTCAAATTCCGAATTAACCCTCATCCCTCGAATTTGATGAATTTTGTATTTTTCGTCGAAGGTCACGAGGGCCTTGAGTGTTCCTACTGAGTTTTGGTTCAAGACATTGATCGGGGTAGTTTTTATTGAAGTTTAAATTTACCCTGAAATAATGAATAAAATCTTCAAATTCCGAATTAACCCTCATCCCCCGAATTTGATGAATTTTGCATTATTTGTCGAAGGCCACAAGGGCCTAGAATGTTCCTACCGGGTTTTGGTTGAAGACATTGATCGGAGTAGTTTTTATTAAAGTTTGAATTTACCCTGAAATGATGAATAAAATCTTCAAATTCCGAATTAACCCCCGAATTTGATGAATTTTGTATTTTTCGTCGAAGGCCACGAGGGCCTTGAGTGTTCCTACCGAGTTTTGGTTAAAGACATTGATCGGGGTAGTTTTTATTGAAGTTTGAATTTACCCCGAAATAATAAATAAAATCTTCAAATTCCGAATTAACCCTCATCTCCCGAATTTGATGAATTTTGTATTTTTAGTCGAAGGCCACGAGGGCCTTGAATGTTCCTACCGGGTTTTGGTTGAAGACATTGATCGGAGTAGATTTTATTGAAGTTTGAATTTACCCAGAAATAATGAATAAAATCTTCAAATTCTGAATTAACCCTTATCCCCCGAATTTGATGAATTTTGTATTTTTCGTCGAAGGCCACAAGGGCCAAGAATGTTTTTATTGAGTTTTGGTTTGAGACATTGATCGGAGTAGTTTTTATTGAAGTTTGAATTTACCCTGAAATAATGAATAAAATCTTCAAATTCCGAATTAACCCTCATCTCCCGAAATTGATGAATTTTGTATTTTTCGTCGAAGGCCACAAGGGTCTAGAATGTTCTTACCGGGTTTTGGTTAAAGACATTGATCGGTGTAGTTTTTATTGAAGTTTGAATTTACCCCGAAATAATGAATAAAATCTTCAAATTCCGAATTGACCCTCATCCCCCGAATTTGATGAATTTTGCATTATTTGTCGAAGGCCACAAGGGCCTAGAATGTTCCTACCGGGTTTTGGTCCAAGACATTGATCGGAGTAGTTTTTATTGAAGTTTGAATTTACCCCGAAATAATGAATAAAATCTTCAAATTCCGAATTAACCCTCATTCCCCGAATTTGATGAATTTTGCATTATTTGTCGAAG
Source organism: Salpingus planirostris (assembly GCA_949788335.1). NCBI lineage: Eukaryota > Metazoa > Arthropoda > Insecta > Coleoptera > Salpingidae > Salpingus > Salpingus planirostris. The sequence continues at coordinate 52,285 of CATKUT010000008.1, forward strand.
GCCACAAGAGCCTTGAGTGTTCCTACCGAGTTTTGGTTAAAGACATTGATCGGGGTAGTTTTTATTGAAGTTTGAATTTACCCCGAAATAATAAATAAAATCTTCAAATTTCGAATACACCCTCATCTCCCGAATTTGATGAATTTTGTATTTTTCGTCGAAGGCCACAAGGGCCTTGAGTGTTCCTACCGAGTTTTGGTTAATGACATTGATCGGGGTAGTTTTTATTGAAGTTTGAATTTACCCCGAAATAATGAATAAAATCTTCAAATTCCGAATTAACCCTCATTCTCCGAATTTGATGAATTTTGCATTTGTCGAAGGCCACAAGGGCCTAGAATGTTCCTACCGGGTTTTGATTAAAGATATTGATCGGAGTAGTTTTCATTGAAGTTTGAATTTACCCAGAAATAATGAATAAAATCTTCAAATTCCGAATTAACTCTCATTCCCCGAATTTGATGAATTTTGTATTTTTCGTCGAAGGCCACTAGGGCCTAGAATGTTCCTACCGGGTTTTGGTTGCAGACATTGATCGGAGTAGTTTTTATTGAAGTTTGAATTTACCCTGAAATAATGAATAAAATCTTCAAATTCCGAATTAACCCTCATCCCCCGAAATGGATTAATCTTGTATTTTTGTCGAAGGCCACAAGAGCCTAGAAATTTCTTACCGGGTTTTAGTTGCAGACATTGATCGGAGTAGTTTTTATTGAAGTTTAAATTTACCCTGAAATAATGAATAAAATCTTCAAATTCCGAATTAACCCTCATCCCCCGAATTTGATGAATTTTGCATTATTTGTCGAAGGCCACAAGGGCCTAGAATGTTCCTACCGAGGTTTGCTTCAAAACATTGATCGGGGTAGTTTTTATTGAAGCTTAAATTTACCCTGAATTAATGAATAAAATCTTCAAATTCCGAATTAACCCTCATCCTCCGAACTTAATGAATTTTGCATTTCTCGAAGGCCAAAAGGGCCTAGAATGTTCCTACCGGGTTTTGGTTAAAGATATTGATCGGAGTAATTTTTATTGAAGTTTGAATTTACCCTGAAATAATGAATAAAATCTTCAAATTCCGAATTAACCCTCATCCCCCGAATTTGATGAATTTTGTATTTTTCGTCGAAGGCCACAAGGGCCTAGAATGTTCTTACCGGGTTTTGGTTGCAGACATTGATCGGAGTAGTTTTTATTGAAGTTTGAATTTACCCTGAAATAATGAATAAAATCTTCAAATTCCGAATTAACCCTCATCTCCCGAAATTGATAAATTTTGTATTTTATGTCGAAGGTCACAAGATCCTTGAGTGTTCCTACCGAGTTTTGGTTAATGACATTGATCGGGGTAGTTTTTATTGAAGTTTAAATTTACCCTGAAATAATGAATAAAAGCTTCAAATTCCGAATTAACCCTCATCCCCCGAATTTGATGACTTTTGTATTTTTCGTCGAAGGCCACAAGGGCCTAGAATGTTCCTGCCGGGTTTTGGTTAAAGACATTGATCGGAGTAGTTTTTATTGAAGTTTGAATTTACCCTGAAATAATGAATAAAATCTTCAAATTCCGAATTAACCCTCATCCCCCGAATTTGATAAATTTTGCATTATTTGTCGAAGGCCACAAGGGCCTAGAATGTTCCTACCGGGTTTTGGTTGAAGACATTGATCGGAGTAGATTTTATTGAAGTTTGAATTTACCCAGAAATAATGAATAAAATCTTCAAATTCTGAATTAACCCTCATCCCCCGAATTTGATGAATTTTGTATTTTTCGTCGAAGGCCACAAGGGCCAAGAATGTTTTTATTGAGTTTTGGTTTAAGACATTGATCGGAGTAGTTTTTATTGAAGTTTGAATTTACCCTGAAATAATGAATAAAATCTTCAAATTCCGAATTAACCCTTATCTCCCGAAATTGATGAATTTTGTATTTTTCGTCGAAGGCCACAAGGGTCTAGAATGTTCTTACCGGGTTTTGGTTGAAGACATTGATCGGAGTAGTTTTTATTCAAGTTTGAATTTACCCTGAAATAATGAATAAAATCTTCAAATTCCGAATTAACCCTCATCCCCCGAAATGGATTAATCTTGTATTTTTGTCGAAGGCCACAAGAGCCTTGAGTGTTCCTACCGAGTTTTGGTTAAAGACATTGATCGGGGTAGTTTTTATTGAAGTTTGAATTTACCCCGAAATAATAAATAAAATCTTCAAATTCCGAATACACCCTCATCTCCCGAATTTGATGAATTTTGTATTTTTCGTCGAAGGCCACAAGGGCCTTGAGTGTTCCTACCGAGTTTTGGTTAATGACATTGATCGGGGTAGTTTTTATTGAAGTTTGAATTTACCCCGAAATAATGAATAAAATCTTCAAATTCCGAATTAACCCTCATTCTCCGAATTAGATGAATTTTGCATTTGTCGAAGGCCACAAGGGCCTAGAATGTTCCTACCGGGTTTTGGTTAAAGATATTGATCGGAGTAGTTTTCATTGAAGTTTGAATTTACCCAGAAATAATGAATAAAATCTTCAAATTCCGAATTAACTCTCATTCCCCGAATTTGATGAATTTTGTATTTTTCGTCGAAGGCCACTAGGGCCTAGAATGTTCCTACCGGGTTTTGGTTAAAGACATTGATTGGAGTAGTTTTTATTGAAGTTTGAATTTACCCCGATATAATGAATAAAATCTTCAAATTCCGAATTAACCCTCATCCCCCTAATTGGATGAATCTTGTATTCTTTGTCGAAGGCCACAAGGGCCTTGAGTGTTCCTACCGAGTTTTGGTTAATGACATTGATCGGGGTAGTTTTTATTGAAGTTTGAATTTACCCCGAAATAATGAATAAAATCTTCAAATTCCGAATTAACCCTCATCTCCCGAAATTGATGAATTTTGTATTTTTCGTCCAAGGCCACAAGGGCCTAGGATGTTCCTACCGGGTTTTGGTTGAATACATTGATCGGAGTAGTTTTTATTGAAGTTTGAATTTACCCCGAAATAATGAATAAAATCTTCAAATTCCGAATTAACCCTCATCCCCCTAATTGGATGAATCTTGTATTCTTTGTCGAAGGCCACAAGGGCCTTGAGTGTTCCTACCGAGTTTTGGTTAATGACATTGATCGGGGTAGTTTTTATTGAAGTTTGAATTTACCCCGAAATAATGAATAAAATCTTCAAATTCCGAATTAACCCTCATCTCCCGAAATTGATGAATTTTGTATTTTTCGTCCAAGGCCACAAGGGCCTAGGATGTTCCTACCGGGCTTTGGTTGAATACATTGATCGGAGTAGTTTTTATTGAAGTTTGAATTTACCCCGAAATAATGAATAAAATCTTCAAATTCCGAATTAACCCTCATTCTCCGAATTTGATGAATTTTGCATTTGTCGAAGGCCACAAGGGCCTAGAATGTTCCTACCGGGTTTTGGTTAAAGATATTGATCGGAGTAGTTTTTATTAAAGTTTGAATTTACCCTGAAATGATGAATAAAATCTTCAAATTCCGAATTAACCCTCATCCCCCGAATTTGATGAATTTTGTATTTTTCGTCGAAGGCCACAAGGGCCTAGAATGTTCTTACCGGGTTTTGGTTGCAGACATTGATCGGAGTAGTTTTTATTGAAGTTTGAATTTACCCCGATATAATGAATAAAATCTTCAAATTCCGAATTAACCCTCATCCCCCTAATTGGATGAATCTTGTATTCTTTGTCGAAGGCCACAAGGGCCTTGAGTGTTCCTACCGAGTTTTGGTTAATGACATTGATCGGGGTAGTTTTTATTGAAGTTTGAATTTACCCCGAAATAATGAATAAAATCTTCAAATTCCGAATTAACCCTCATCTCCCGAAATTGATGAATTTTGTATTTTTCGTCCAAGGCCACAAGGGCCTAGGATGTTCCTACCGGGTTTTGGTTGAATACATTGATCGGAGTAGTTTTTATTGAAGTTTGAATTTACCCCGAAATAATGAATAAAATCTTCAAATTCCGAATTAACCCTCATCCCCCGAATTTGATGAATTTTGTATTTTTCGTCGAAGGCCACGAGGGCCTTGAGTGTTCCTACTGAGTTTTGGTTCAAGACATTGATCGGGGTAGTTTTTATTGAAGTTTGATTTACCCCGAAATAATAAATAAAATCTTCAAATTCCGAATTAACCCTCATCTCCCGAATTTGATGAATTTTGTATTTTTAGTCGAAGGCCACGAGGGCCTTGAATGTTCCTACCGGGTTTTGGTTGAAGACATTGATCGGAGTAGATTTTATTGAAGTTTGAATTTACCCAGAAATAATGAATAAAATCTTCAAATTCTGAATTAACCCTTATCCCCCGAATTTGATGAATTTTGTATTTTTCGTCGAAGGCCACAAGGGTCTAGAATGTTCTTACCGGGTTTTGGTTAAAGACATTGATCGGTGTAGTTTTTATTGAAGTTTGAATTTACCCCGAAATAATGAATAAAATCTTCAAATTCCGAATTGACCCTCATCCCCCGAATTTGATGAATTTTGCATTATTTGTCGAAGGCCACAAGAGCCTAGAATGTTCCTACCGGGTTTTGGTCCAAGACATTGATCGGAGTAGTTTTTATTGAAGTTTGTATTTACCCTGAAATAATGAATAAAATCTTCAAATTCCGAATTAACCCTCATTCCCCGAATTTGATGAATTTTGCATTATTTGTCGAAGGCCACAAGGGCTCAGAATGTTCCTACCGGGTTTTGGTTGAAGACATTGATCGGAGTAGTTTTTATTAAAGTTTGAATTTACCCTGAAATAATGAATAAAATCTTCAAATTCCGAATTAACCCTCATCCCCCGAAATGGATTAATCTTGTATTTTTGTCGAAGGCCACAAGAGCCTTGAGTGTTCCTACCGAGTTTTGGTTAAAGACATTGATCGGGGTAGTTTTTATTGAAGTTTGAATTTACCCCGAAATAATAAATAAAATCTTCAAATTTCGAATACACCCTCATCTCCCGAATTTGATGAATTTTGTATTTTTCGTCGAAGGTCACAAGGGCCTTGAGTGTTCCTACCGAGTTTTGGTTAATGACATTGATCGGGGTAGTTTTTATTGAAGTTTGAATTTACCCCGAAATAATGAATGAAATCTTCAAATTCCGAATTAACCCTCATTCTCCGAATTTGATGAATTTTGCATTTGTCGAAGGCCACAAGGGCCTAGAATGTTCCTACCGGGTTTTGATTAAAGATATTGATCGGAGTAGTTTTCATTGAAGTTTGAATTTACCCAGAAATAATGAATAAAATCTTCAAATTCCGAATTAACTCTCATTCCCCGAATTTGATGAATTTTGTATTTTTCGTCGAAGGCCACTAGGGCCTAGAATGTTCCTACCGGGTTTTGGTTAAAGACATTGATTGGAGTAGTTTTTATTGAAGTTTGAATTTACCCTGAAATAATGAATAAAATCTTCAAATTCCGAATTAACCCTCATCCCCCGAAATGGATTAATCTTGTATTTTTGTCGAAGGCCACAAGAGCCTAGAATGTTCTTACCGGGTTTTAGTTGCAGACATTTATCGGAGTAGTTTTTATTGAAGTTTAAATTTACCCTGAAATAATGAATAAAATCTTCAAATTCCGAATTAACCCTCATCCCCCGAATTTGATGAATTTTGCATTATTTGTCGAAGGCCACAAGGGCCTAGAATGTTCCTACCGAGGTTTGCTTCAAAACATTGATCGGGGTAGTTTTTATTGAAGCTTAAATTTACCCTGAAATAATGAATAAAATCTTCAAATTCCGAATTAACCCTCATCCTCCGAACTTAATGAATTTTGCATTTGTCGAAGGCCAAAAGGGCCTAGAATGTTCCTACCGGGTTTTGGTTAAAGATATTGATCGGAGTAATTTTTATTGAAGTTTGAATTTACCCTGAAATAATGAATAAAATCTTCAAATTCCGAATTAACCCTCATCCCCCGAATTTGATGAATTTTGTATTTTTCGTCGAAGGCCACAAGGGCCTAGAATGTTCTTACCGGGTTTTGGTTGCAGACATTGATCGGAGTAGTTTTTATTGAAGTTTGAATTTACCCTGAAATAATGAATAAAATCTTCAAATTCCGAATTAACCCTCATCTCCCGAAATTGATAAATTTTGTATTTTATGTCGAAGGTCACAAGATCCTTGAGTGTTCCTACCGAGTTTTGGTTAATGACATTGATCGGGGTAGTTTTTATTGAAGTTTAAATTTACCCTGAAATAATGAATGAAAGCTTCAAATTCCGAATTATCCCTCATCCCCCGAATTTGATGACTTTTGTATTTTTCGTCGAAGGCCACAAGGGCCTAGAATGTTCCTACCGAGGTTTGCTTCAAAATATTGATCGGGTTAGTTTTTATTGAAGCTTAAATTTACCCTGAATTAATGAATAAAATCTTCAAATTCCGAATTAACCCTCATCCTCCGAACTTAATGAATTTTGCATTTGTCGAAGGCCAAAAGGGCCTAGAATGTTCCTACCGGGTTAAAGATATTGATCGGAGTAATTTTTATTGAAGTTTGAATTTACCCTGAAATAATGAATAAAATCTTCAAATTCCGAATTAACCCTCATCCCCCGAATTTGATGAATTTTGTATTTTTCGTCGAAGGCCACAAGGGCCTAGAATGTTCTTACCGGGTTTTGGTTGCAGACATTGATCGGAGTAGTTTTTATTGAAGTTTGAATTTACCCTGAAATAATGAATAAAATCTTCAAATTCCGAATTAACCCTCATCTCCCGAAATTGATAAATTTTGTATTTTATGTCGAAGGTCACAAGATCCTTGAGTGTTCCTACCGAGTTTTGGTTAATGACATTGATCGGGGTAGTTTTTATTGAAGTTTAAATTTACCCTGAAATAATGAATAAAAGTTTCAAATTCCGAATTAACCCTCATCCCCCGAATTTGATGAATTTTGTATTTTTCGTCGAAGGCCACAAGGGCCTAGAATGTTCTTACCGGGTTTTGGTTGAAGACATTGATCGGAGTAGTTTCTATTGAAGTTTGAATTTACCCTGAAATAATGAATAAAATCTTCAAATTCCGAATTAACCCTCATCCCCCGAATTTGATAAATTTTGCATTATTTGTCGAAGGCCACAAGGGCCTAGAATGTTCCTACCGGGTTTTGGTTGAAGACATTGATCGGAGTAGATTTTATTGAAGTTTGAATTTACCCTGAAATAATGAATAAAATCTTCAAATTCCGAATTAACCCTCATCCCCCGAATTTGATGAATTTTGTATTTTTCGTCGAAGGCCACAAGGGCCTAGAATGTTCCTGCCGGGTTTTGGTTAAAGACATTGATCGGAGTAGTTTTTATTGAAGTTTGAATTTACCCTGAAATAATGAATAAAATCTTCAAATTCCGAATTAACCCTCATCCCCCGAATTTGATGAATTTTGTATTTTTCGTCGAAGGCCACAAGGGCCTAGAATGTTCTTACCGGGTTTTGGTTAAAGACATTGATCGGAGTAGTTTCTATTGAAGTTTGAATTTACCCTGAAATAATGAATAAAATCTTCAAATTCCGAATTAACCCTCATCCCCCGAATTTGATAAATTTTGCATTATTTGTCGAAGGCCACAAGGGCCTAGAATGTTCCTACCGGGTTTTGGTTGAAGACATTGATTGGAGTAGATTTTATTGAAGTTTGAATTTACCCAGAAATAATGAATAAAATCTTCAAATTCTGAATTAACCCTCATCCCCCGAAATGGATTAATCTTGTATTTTTGTCGAAGGCCACAAGAGCCTTGAGTGTTCCTACCGAGTTTTGGTTAAAGACATTGATCGGGGTAGTTTTTATTGAAGTTTGAATTTACCCTGAAATAATGAATAAAATCTTCAAATTCCGAATTAACCCTTATCTCCCGAAATTGATGAATTTTGTATTTTTCGTCGAAGGCCACAAGGGTCTAGAATGTTCTTACCGGGTTTTGGTTGAAGACATTGATCGGAGTAGTTTTTATTCAAGTTTGAATTTACCCTGAAATAATGAATAAAATCTTCAAATTCCGAATTAACCCTTATCTCCCGAAATTGATGAATTTTGTATTTTTCGTCGAAGGCCACAAGGGTCTAGAATGTTCTTACCGGGTTTTGGTTGAAGACATTGATCGGAGTAGTTTTTATTCAAGTTTGAATTTACCCTGAAATAATGAATAAAATCTTCAAATTCCGAATTAACCCTCATCCCCCGAAATGGATTAATCTTGTATTTTTGTCGAAGGCCACAAGAGCCTTGAGTGTTCCTACCGAGTTTTGGTTAAAGACATTGATCGGGGTAGTTTTTATTGAAGTTTGAATTTACCCCGAAATAATAAATAAAATCTTCAAATTCCGAATACACCCTCATCTCCCGAATTTGATGAATTTTGTATTTTTCGTCGAAGGCCACAAGGGCCTTGAGTGTTCCTACCGAGTTTTGGTTAATGACATTGATCGGGGTAGTTTTTATTGAAGTTTGAATTTACCCCGAAATAATGAATAAAATCTTCAAATTCCGAATTAACCCTCATTCCCCGAATTTGATGAATTTTGTATTTTTCGTCGAAGGCCACAAGGGCCAAGAATGTTTTTATTGAGTTTTGGTTTAAGACATTGATCGGAGTAGTTTTTATTGAAGTTTGAATTTACCCTGAAATAATGAATAAAATCTTCAAATTCCGAATTAACCCTCATCTCCCGAAATTGATGAATTTTGTATTTTTCGTCGAAGGCCACAAGGGTCTAGAATGTTCTTACCGGGTTTTGGTTAAAGACATTGATCGGTGTAGTTTTTATTGAAGTTTGAATTTACCCCGAAATAATGAATAAAATCTTCAAATTCCGAATTGACCCTCATCCCCCGAATTTGATGAATTTTGCATTATTTGTCGAAGGCCACAAGGGCCTAGAATGTTCCTACCGGGTTTTGGTCCAAGACATTGATCGGAGTAGTTTTTATTGAAGTTTGAATTTACCCTGAAATGATGAATAAAATCTTCAAATTCCGAATTAACCCTCATCCCCCGAATTTGATGACTTTTGTATTTTTCGTCGAAGGTCACAAGGGCCTAGAATGTTCCTACCGGGTTTTGATTGAAGACATTGATCGGAGTAGTTTTTATTAAACTTTGAATTTACCCTGAAATAATGAATAAAATCTTCAAATTCCGAATTAACCCTCATCCCCCGAATTTGATGAATTTTGCATTATTTGTCGAAGGCCACAAGGGCCTAGAATGTTCCTACCGGGTTTTGGTAAAGACATTGATCGGAGTAGTTTTTATTGAAGTTTGAATTTACCCTGAAATAATGAATAAAATCTTCAAATTCCGAATTAACCCTCATCCCCCGAAATGGATTAATCTTGTATTTTTGTCGAAGGCCACAAGAGCCTAGAATGTTCTTACCGGGTTTTATTTGCAGACATTGATCGGAGTAGTTTTTATTGAAGTTTAAATTTACCCTGAAATAATGAATAAAATCTTCAAATTCCGAATTAACCCTCATCCCCCGAATTTGATGAATTTTGCATTATTTGTCGAAGGCCACAAGGGCCTAGAATGTTCCTACCGAGGTTTGCTTCAAAACATTGATCGGGGTAGTTTTTATTGAAGCTTAAATTTACCCTGAAATAATGAATAAAATCTTCAAATTCCGAATTAACCCTCATCCTCCGAACTTAATGAATTTTGCATTTGTTGGAGGCCACAAGGGCCTAGAATGTTCCTACCGGGTTTTGGTTAAAGATATTGATCGGAGTAATTTTTATTGAAGTTTGAATTTACCCTGAAATAATGAATAAAATCTTCAAATTCCGAATTAACCCTCATCCCCCGAATTTGATGAATTTTGTATTTTTCGTCGAAGGCCACAAGGGCCTAGAATGTTCTTACCGGGTTTTGGTTGCAGACATTGATCGGAGTAGTTTTTATTGAAGTTTGAATTTACCCTGAAACAATGAATAAAATCTTCAAATTCCGAATTGACCCTCATCTCCCGAAATTGATAAATTTTGTATTTTTTGTCGAAGGTCACAAGATCCTTGAGTGTTCCTACCGAGTTTTGGTTAATGACATTGATCGGGGTAGTTTTTATTGAAGTTTAAATTTACCCTGAAATAATGAATAAAAGCTTCAAATTCCGAATTAACCCTCATCCCCCGAATTTGATGACTTTTGTATTTTTCGTCGAAGGCCACAAGGGCCTAGAATGTTCCTGCCGGGTTTTGGTTAAAGACATTGATCGGAGTAGTTTTTATTGAAGTTTGAATTTACCCTGAAATAATGAATAAAATCTTCAAATTCCGAATTAACCCTCATCCCCCGAATTTGATGAATTTTGTATTTTTCGTCGAAGGCCACAAGGGCCTAGAATGTTCTTACCGGGTTTTGGTTAAAGACATTGATCGGAGTAGTTTCTATTGAAGTTTGAATTTACCCTGAAATAATGAATAAAATCTTCAAATTCCGAATTAACCCTCATCCCCCGAATTTGATGAATTTTGCATTTGTCGAAGGCCACAAGGGCCTAGAATGTTCCTACCGGGTTTTGGTTAAAGATATTGATCGGAGTAGTTTTCATTGAAGTTTGAATTTACCCAGAAATAATGAATAAAATCTTCAAATTCCGAATTAACTCTCATTCCCCGAATTTGATGAATTTTGTATTTTTCGTCGAAGGCCACTAGGGCCTAGAATGTTCCTACCGGGTTTTGGTTAAAGACATTGATTGGAGTAGTTTTTATTGAAGTTTGAATTTACCCCGATATAATGAATAAAATCTTCAAATTCCGAATTAACCCTCATCCCCCTAATTGGATGAATCTTGTATTCTTTGTCGAAGGCCACAAGGGCCTTGAGTGTTCCTACCGAGTTTTGGTTAATGACATTGATCGGGGTAGTTTTTATTGAAGTTTGAATTTACCCCGAAATAATGAATAAAATCTTCAAATTCCGAATTAACCCTCATCTCCCGAAATTGATGAATTTTGTATTTTTCGTCCAAGGCCACAAGGGCCTAGGATGTTCCTACCGGGTTTTGGTTGAATACATTGATCGGAGTAGTTTTTATTGAAGTTTGAATTTACCCCGAAATAATGAATAAAATCTTCAAATTCCGAATTAACCCTCATTCTCCGAATTTGATGAATTTTGCATTTGTCGAAGGCCACAAGGGCCTAGAATGTTCCTACCGGGTTTTGGTTAAAGATATTGATCGGAGTAGTTTTTATTAAAGTTTGAATTTACCCTGAAATGATGAATAAAATCTTCAAATTCCGAATTAACCCTCATCCCCCGAATTTGATGAATTTTGTATTTTTCGTCGAAGGCCACAAGGGCCTAGAATGTTCCTACCGGGTTTTGGTTGAAGATATTGATCGGAGTAGTTTTCATTGAAGTTTGAATTTACCCAGAAATAATGAATAAAATCTTCAAATTCCGAATTAACTCTCATTCCCCGAATTTGATGAATTTTGTATTTTTCGTCGAAGGCCACTAGGGCCTAGAATGTTCCTACCGGGTTTTGGTTAAAGACATTGATTGGAGTAGTTTTTATTGAAGTTTGAATTTACCCCGATATAATGAATAAAATCTTCAAATTCCGAATTAACCCTCATCCCCCTAATTGGATGAATCTTGTATTCTTTGTCGAAGGCCACAAGGGCCTTGAGTGTTCCTACCGAGTTTTGGTTAATGACATTGATCGGGGTAGTTTTTATTGAAGTTTGAATTTACCCCGAAATAATGAATAAAATCTTCAAATTCCGAATTAACCCTCATCTCCCGAAATTGATGAATTTTGTATTTTTCGTCCAAGGCCACAAGGGCCTAGGATGTTCCTACCGGGTTTTGGTTGAATACATTGATCGGAGTAGTTTTTATTGAAGTTTGAATTTACCCCGAAATAATGAATAAAATCTTCAAATTCCGAATTAACCCTCATTCTCCGAATTTGATGAATTTTGCATTTGTCGAAGGCCACAAGGGCCTAGAATGTTCCTACCGGGTTTTGGTTAAAGATATTGATCGGAGTAGTTTTTATTAAAGTTTGAATTTACCCTGAAATGATGAATAAAATCTTCAAATTCCGAATTAACCCTCATCCCCCGAATTTGATGAATTTTGTATTTTTCGTCGAAGGCCACAAGGGCCTAGAATGTTCCTACCGGGTTTTGGTTAAAGATATTGATCGGAGTAGTTTTCATTGAAGTTTGAATTTACCCAGAAATAATGAATAAAATCTTCAAATTCCGAATTAACTCTCATTCCCCGAATTTGATGAATTTTGTATTTTTCGTCGAAGGCCACTAGGGCCTAGAATGTTCCTACCGGGTTTTGGTTAAAGACATTGATTGGAGTAGTTTTTATTGAAGTTTGAATTTACCCCGATATAATGAATAAAATCTTCAAATTCCGAATTAACCCTCATCCCCCTAATTGGATGAATCTTGTATTCTTTGTCGAAGGCCACAAGGGCCTTGAGTGTTCCTACCGAGTTTTGGTTAATGACATTGATCGGGGTAGTTTTTATTGAAGTTTGAATTTACCCCGAAATAATGAATAAAATCTTCAAATTCCGAATTAACCCTCATCTCCCGAAATTGATGAATTTTGTATTTTTCGTCCAAGGCCACAAGGGCCTAGGATGTTCCTACCGGGTTTTGGTTGAATACATTGATCGGAGTAGTTTTTATTGAAGTTTGAATTTACCCCGAAATAATGAATAAAATCTTCAAATTCCGAATTAACCCTCATTCTCCGAATTTGATGAATTTTGCATTTGTCGAAGGCCACAAGGGCCTAGAATGTTCCTACCGGGTTTTGGTTAAAGATATTGATCGGAGTAGTTTTTATTAAAGTTTGAATTTACCCTGAAATGATGAATAAAATCTTCAAATTCCGAATTAACCCTCATCCCCCGAATTTGATGAATTTTGTATTTTTCGTCGAAGGCCACAAGGGCCTAGAATGTTCTTACCGGGTTTTGGTTGCAGACATTGATCGGAGTAGTTTTTATTGAAGTTTGAATTTACCCCGATATAATGAATAAAATCTTCAAATTCCGAATTAACCCTCATCCCCCTAATTGGATAAATCTTGTATTCTTTGTCGAAGGCCACAAGGGCCTTGAGTGTTCCTACCGAGTTTTGGTTAATGACATTGATCGGGGTAGTTTTTATTGAAGTTTGAATTGACCCCGAAATAATGAATAAAATCTTCAAATTCCGAATTAACCCTCATCTCCCGAAATTGATGAATTTTGTATTTTTCGTCCAAGGCCACAAGGGCCTAGGATGTTCCTACCGGGTTTTGGTTGAATACATTGATCGGAGTAGTTTTTATTGAAGTTTGAATTGACCCCGATATAATGAATAAAATCTTCAAATTCCGAATTAACCCTCATCCCCCTAATTGGATGAATCTTGTATTCTTTGTCGAAGGCCACAAGGGCCTTGAGTGTTCCTACCGAGTTTTGGTTAATGACATTGATCGGGGTAGTTTTTATTGAAGTTTGAATTGACCCCGAAATAATGAATAAAATCTTCAAATTCCGAATTAACCCTCATCTCCCGAAATTGATGAATTTTGTATTTTTCGTCCAAGGCCACAAGGGCCTAGGATGTTCCTACCGGGTTTTGGTTGAATACATTGATCGGAGTAGTTTTTATTGAAGTTTGAATTTACCCCGAAATAATGAATAAAATCTTCAAATTCCGAATTAACCCTCATTCCCCGAATTTGATGAATTTTGCATTATTTGTCGAAGGCCACAAGGGCCTAGAATGTTCCTACCGGGTTTTGGTTGAAGACATTGATCGGAGTAGTTTTTATTAAAGTTTGAATTTACCCTGAAATAATGAATAAAATCTTCAAATTCCGAATTAACCCTCATCCCCCGAAATGGATTAATCTTGTATTTTTGTCGAAGGCCACAAGAGCCTTGAGTGTTCCTACCGAGTTTTGGTTAAAGACATTGATCGGGGTAGTTTTTATTGAAGTTTGAATTTACCCCGAAATAATAAATAAAATCTTCAAATTTCGAATACACCCTCATCTCCCGAATTTGATGAATTTTGTATTTTTCGTCGAAGGCCACAAGGGCCTTGAGTGTTCCTACCGAGTTTTGGTTAATGACATTGATCGGGGTAGTTTTTATTGAAGTTTGAATTTACCCCGAAATAATGAATAAAATCTTCAAATTCCGAATTAACCCTCATTCTCCGAATTTGATGAATTTTGCATTTGTCGAAGGCCACAAGGGCCTAGAATGTTCCTACCGGGTTTTGATTAAAGATATTGATCGGAGTAGTTTTCATTGAAGTTTGAATTTACCCAGAAATAATGAATAAAATCTTCAAATTTCGAATTAACTCTCATCCCCCGAATTTGATGAATTTTGTATTTTTCGTCGAAGGCCACAAGGGCCTAGAATGTTTTTACCGGGTTTTGGTTAAAGACATTGATCGGAGTAGTTTCTATTGAAGTTTGAATTTACCCTGAAATAATGAATAAAATCTTCAAATTCCGAATTAACCCTCATCCCCCGAATTTGATAAATTTTGCATTATTTGTCGAAGGCCACAAGGGCCTAGAATGTTCCTACCGGGTTTTGGTTGAAGACATTGATCGGAGTAGATTTTATTGAAGTTTGAATTTACCCAGAAATAATGAATAAAATCTTCAAATTCTGAATTAACCCTCATCCCCCGAATTTGATGAATTTTGTATTTTTCGTCGAAGGCCACAAGGGCCAAGAATGTTTTTATTGAGTTTTGGTTTAAGACATTGATCGGAGTAGTTTTTATTGAAGTTTGAATTTACCCTGAAATAATGAATAAAATCTTCAAATTCCGAATTAACCCTTATCTCCCGAAATTGATGAATTTTGTATTTTTCGTCGAAGGCCACAAGGGTCTAGAATGTTCTTACCGGGTTTTGGTTAAAGACATTGATCGGTGTAGTTTTTATTGAAGTTTGAATTTACCCCGAAATAATGAATAAAATCTTCAAATTCCGAATTGACCCTCATCCTCCGAATTTGATGAATTTTGCATTATTTGTCGAAGGCCACAAGGGCCTAGAATGTTCCTACCGGGTTTTGGTCCAAGACATTGATCGGAGTAGTTTTTATTGAAGTTTGAATTTACCCTGAAATAATGAATAAAATCTTCAAATTCCGAATTAACCCTCATTCCCCGAATTTGATGAATTTTGCATTATTTGTCGAAGGCCACAAGGGCCTAGAATGTTCCTACCGGGTTTTGGTTGAAGACATTGATCGGAGTAGTTTTTATTAAAGTTTGAATTTACCCTGAAATAATGAATAAAATCTTCAAATTCCGAATTAACCCTCATCCCCCGAAATGGATTAATCTTGTATTTTTGTCGAAGGCCACAAGAGCCTTGAGTGTTCCTACCGAGTTTTGGTTAAAGACATTGATCGGGGTAGTTTTTATTGAAGTTTGAATTTACCCCGAAATAATAAATAAAATCTTCAAATTCCGAATACACCCTCATCTCCCGAATTTGATGAATTTTGTATTTTTCGTCGAAGGCCACAAGGGCCTTGAGTGTTCCTACCGAGTTTTGGTTAATGACATTGATCGGGGTAGTTTTTATTGAAGTTTGAATTTACCCCGAAATAATGAATAAAATCTTCAAATTCCGAATTAACCCTCATTCTCCGAATTTGATGAATTTTGCATTTGTCGAAGGCCACAAGGGCCTAGAATGTTCCTACCGGGTTTTGGTTAAAGATATTGATCGGAGTAGTTTTCATTGAAGTTTGAATTTACCCAGAAATAATGAATAAAATCTTCAAATTCCGAATTAACTCTCATTCCCCGAATTTGATGAATTTTGTATTTTTCGTCGAAGGCCACTAGGGCCTAGAATGTTCCTACCGGGTTTTGGTTAAAGACATTGATTGGAGTAGTTTTTATTGAAGTTTGAATTTACCCCGATATAATGAATAAAATCTTCAAATTCCGAATTAACCCTCATCCCCCTAATTGGATGAATCTTGTATTCTTTGTCGAAGGCCACAAGGGCCTTGAGTGTTCCTACCGAGTTTTGGTTAATGACATTGATCGGGGTAGTTTTTATTGAAGTTTGAATTTACCCCGAAATAATGAATAAAATCTTCAAATTCCGAATTAACCCTCATCTCCCGAAATTGATGAATTTTGTATTTTTCGTCCAAGGCCACGAGGGCCTTGAGTGTTCCTACT
This sequence comes from Salpingus planirostris, assembly GCA_949788335.1. Lineage (NCBI taxonomy): Eukaryota > Metazoa > Arthropoda > Insecta > Coleoptera > Salpingidae > Salpingus > Salpingus planirostris. The sequence continues at coordinate 68,553 of CATKUT010000008.1, forward strand.
GAGTTTTGGTTCAAGACATTGATCAGGGTAGTTTTTATTGAAGTTTAAATTTACCCTTAAATAATGAATAAAATCTTCAAATTCCGAATTAACCCTCATCCCCCGAATTTGATGAATTTTGCATTATTTGTCGAAGGCCACAAGGGCCTAGAATGTTCCTACCGGGTTTTGGTTGAAGACATTGATCGGAGTAGTTTTTATTAAAGTTTGAATTTACCCTGAAATAATGAATAAAGCTTCAAATTCCGAATTAACCCTCATCCCCCGAATTTGATGACTTTTGTATTTTTCGTCGAAGGCCACAAGGGCCTAGAATGTTCCTGCCGGGTTTTGGTTAAAGACATTGATCGGAGTAGTTTTTATTGAAGTTTGAATTTACCCTGAAATGATGAATAAAATCTTCAAATGCCGAATTAACCCTCATCCCTCGAATTTGATGAATTTTGTATTTTTCGTCGAAGGCCACGAGGGCCTTGAGTGTTCCTACTGAGTTTTGGTTCAAGACATTGATCGGGATAGTTTTTATTGAAGTTTAAATTTAACCTGAAATAATGAATAAAATCTTCAAATTCCGAATTAACCCTCATCCCCCGAATTTGATAAATTTTGCATTATTTGTCGAAGGCCACAAGGGCCTAGAATGTTCCTACCGGGTTTTGGTTGAAGACATTGATCGGAGTAGTTTTTATTAAAGTTTGAATTTACCCCGAAATAATAAATAAAATCTACAAATTCCGAATTAACCCTCATCTCCCGAATTTGATGAATTTTGTATTTTTCGTCGAAGGCCACGAGGGCCTAGAATGTTCCTACCGGGTTTTGGTTGAAGACATTGATCGGAGTAGATTTTATTGAAGTTTGAATTTACCCAGAAATAATGAATAAAATCTTCAAATTCTGAATTAACCCTCATCCCCCGAATTTGATGAATTTTGTATTTTTCGTCGAAGGCCACAAGGGCCAAGAATGTTTTTATTGAGTTTTGGTTTAAGACATTGATCGGAGTAGTTTTTATTGAAGTTTGAATTTACCCTGAAATAATGAATAAAATCTTCAAATTCCGAATTAACCCTCATCTCCCGAAATTGATGAATTTTGTATTTTTCGTCGAAGGCCACAAGAGTCTAGAATGTTCTTACCGGGTTTTGGTTAAAGACATTGATCGGTGTAGTTTTTATTGAAGTTTGAATTTACCCTGAAATGATGAATAAAATCTTCAAATTCCGAATTGACCCTCATCCCCCGAATTTGATGAATTTTGCATTATTTGTCGAAGGCCACAAGGGCCTAGAATGTTCCTACCGGAATTTGGTCCAAGACATTGATCGAAGTAGTTTTTATTGAAGTTTGAATTTACCCTGAAATGATGAATAAAATCTTCAAATTCCGAATTAACCCTCATCCCCCGAATTTGATGAATTTTGCATTATTTGTCGAAGGCCACAAGGGCCTAGAATGTTCCTACCGGGTTTTGGTAAAGACATTGATCGGAGTAGTTTTTATTGAAGTTTGAATTTACCCTGAAATAATGAATAAAATCTTCAAATTCCGAATTAACCCTCATCCCCCGAAATGGATTAATCTTGTATTTTTGTCGAAGGCCACAAGAGCCTAGAATGTTCTTACCGGGTTTTATTTGCAGACATTGATCGGAGTAGTTTTTATTGAAGTTTAAATTTACCCTGAAATAATGAATAAAATCTTCAAATTCCGAATTAACCCTCATCCCCCGAATTTGATGAATTTTGCATTATTTGTCGAAGGCCACAAGGGCCTAGAATGTTCCTACCGAGGTTTGCTTCAAAACATTGATCGGGGTAGTTTTTATTGAAGCCTAAATTTACCCTGAAATAATGAATAAAATCTTCAAATTCCGAATTAACCCTCATCCTCCGAACTTAATGAATTTTGCATTTGTCGGAGGCCACAAAGGCCTAGAATGTTCCTACCGGGTTTTGGTTAAAGATATTGATCGGAGTAATTTTTATTGAAGTTTGAATTTACCCTGAAATAATGAATAAAATCTTCAAATTCCGAATTAACCCTCATCCCCCGAATTTGATGAATTTTGTATTTTTCGTCGAAGGCCACAAGGGCCTAGAATGTTCTTACCGGGTTTTGGTTGCAGACATTGATCGGAGTAGTTTTTATTGAAGTTTGAATTTACCCTGAAATAATGAATAAAATCTTCAAATTCCGAATTGACCCTCATCTCCCGAAATTGATAAATTTTGTATTTTTTGTCGAAGGTCACAAGATCCTTGAGTGTTCCTACCGAGTTTTGGTTAATGACATTGATCGGGGTAGTTTTTATTGAAGTTTAAATTTACCCTGAAATAATGAATAAAAGCTTCAAATTCCGAATTAACCCTCATCCCCCGAATTTGATGACTTTTGTATTTTTCGTCGAAGGCCACAAGGGCCTAGAATGTTCCTGCCGGGTTTTGGTTAAAGACATTGATCGGAGTAGTTTTTATTGAAGTTTGAATTTACCCTGAAATAATGAATAAAATCTTCAAATTCCGAATTAACCCTCATCCCCCGAATTTGATGAATTTTGTATTTTTCGTCGAAGGCCACAAGGGCCTAGAATGTTCTTACCGGGTTTTGGTTAAAGACATTGATCGGAGTAGTTTTTATTGAAGTTTGAATTTACCCCGATATAATGAATAAAATCTTCAAATTCCGAATTAACCCTCATCCCCCTAATTGGATGAATCTTGTATTCTTTGTCGAAGGCCACAAGGGCCTTGAGTGTTCCTACCGAGTTTTGGTTAATGACATTGATCGGGGTAGTTTTTATTGAAGTTTGAATTTACCCCGAAATAATGAATAAAATCTTCAAATTCCGAATTAACCCTCATCTCCCGAAATTGATGAATTTTGTATTTTTCGTCCAAGGCCACAAGGGCCTAGGATGTTCCTACCGGGTTTTGGTTGAATACATTGATCGGAGTAGTTTTTATTGAAGTTTGAATTTACCCCGATATAATGAATAATATCTTCAAATTCCGAATTAACCCTCATCCCCCGAATTTGATGAATTTTGTATTTTTCGTCGAAGGCCACGAGGGCCTTGAGTGTTCCTACTGAGTTTTGGTTCAAGACATTGATCGGGGTAGTTTTTATTGAAGTTTGAATTTACCCCGAAATAATAAATAAAATCTTCAAATTCCGAATTAACCCTCATCTCCCGAATTTGATGAATTTTGTATTTTTAGTCGAAGGCCACGAGGGCCTTGAATGTTCCTACCGGGTTTTGGTTGAAGACATTGATCGGAGTAGATTTTATTGAAGTTTAAATTTACCCTGAAATAATGAATAAAGCTTCAAATTCCGAATTAACCCTCATCCCCCGAATTTGATGACTTTTGTATTTTTCGTCGAAGGCCACAAGGGCCTAGAATGTTCCTGCCGGGTTTTGGTTAAAGACATTGATCGGAGTAGTTTTTATTGAAGTTTGAATTTACCCTGAAATAATGAATAAAATCTTCAAATTCCGAATTAACCCTCATCCCCCGAATTTGATGAATTTTGTATTTTTCGTCGAAGGCCACAAGGGCCTAGAATGTTCTTACCGGGTTTTGGTTAAAGACATTGATCGGAGTAGTTTCTATTGAAGTTTGAATTTACCCTGAAATAATGAATAAAATCTTCAAATTCCGAATTAACCCTCATCCCCCGAATTTGATAAATTTTGCATTATTTGTCGAAGGCCACAAGGGCCTAGAATGTTCCTACCGGGTTTTGGTTGAAGACATTGATCGGAGTAGATTTTATTGAAGTTTGAATTTACCCAGAAATAATGAATAAAATCTTCAAATTCTGAATTAACCCTCATCCCCCGAATTTGATGAATTTTGTATTTTTCGTCGAAGGCCACAAGGGCCAAGAATGTTTTTATTGAGTTTTGGTTTAAGACATTGATCGGAGTAGTTTTTATTGAAGTTTGAATTTACCCTGAAATAATGAATAAAATCTTCAAATTCCGAATTAACCCTTATCTCCCGAAATTGATGAATTTTGTATTTTTCGTCGAAGGCCACAAGGGTCTAGAATGTTCTTACCGGGTTTTGGTTAAAGACATTGATCGGTGTAGTTTTTATTGAAGTTTGAATTTACCCCGAAATAATGAATAAAATCTTCAAATTCCGAATTGACCCTCATCCTCCGAATTTGATGAATTTTGCATTATTTGTCGAAGGCCACAAGGGCCTAGAATGTTCCTACCGGGTTTTGGTCCAAGACATTGATCGGAGTAGTTTTTATTGAAGTTTGAATTTACCCTGAAATAATGAATAAAATCTTCAAATTCCGAATTAACCCTCATTCCCCGAATTTGATGAATTTTGCATTATTTGTCGAAGGCCACAAGGGCCTAGAATGTTCCTACCGGAATTTGGTTGAAGACATTGATCGGAGTAGTTTTTATTAAAGTTTGAATTTACCCTGAAATAATGAATAAAATCTTCAAATTCCGAATTAACCCTCATCCCCCGAAATGGATTAATCTTGTATTTTTGTCGAAGGCCACAAGAGCCTTGAGTGTTCCTACCGAGTTTTGGTTAAAGACATTGATCGGGGTAGTTTTTATTGAAGTTTGAATTTACCCCGAAATAATAAATAAAATCTTCAAATTCCGAATACACCCTCATCTCCCGAATTTGATGAATTTTGTATTTTTCGTCGAAGGCCACAAGGGCCTTGAGTGTTCCTACCGAGTTTTGGTTAATGACATTGATCGGGGTAGTTTTTATTGAAGTTTGAATTTACCCCGAAATAATGAATAAAATCTTCAAATTCCGAATTAACCCTCATTCTCCGAATTTGATGAATTTTGCATTTGTCGAAGGCCACAAGGGCCTAGAATGTTCCTACCGGGTTTTGGTTAAAGATATTGATCGGAGTAGTTTTCATTGAAGTTTGAATTTACCCAGAAATAATGAATAAAATCTTCAAATTCCGAATTAACTCTCATTCCCCGAATTTGATGAATTTTGTATTTTTCGTCGAAGGCCACTAGGGCCTAGAATGTTCCTACCGGGTTTTGGTTAAAGACATTGATTGGAGTAGTTTTTATTGAAGTTTGAATTTACCCCGATATAATGAATAAAATCTTCAAATTCCGAATTAACCCTCATCCCCCTAATTGGATAAATCTTGTATTCTTTGTCGAAGGCCACAAGGGCCTTGAGTGTTCCTACCGAGTTTTGGTTAATGACATTGATCGGGGTAGTTTTTATTGAAGTTTGAATTTACCCCGAAATAATGAATAAAATCTTCAAATTCCGAATTAACCCTCATCTCCCGAAATTGATGAATTTTGTATTTTTCGTCCAAGGCCACGAGGGCCTTGAGTGTTCCTACTGAGTTTTGGTTCAAGACATTGATCAGGGTAGTTTTTATTGAAGTTTAAATTTACCCTTAAATAATGAATAAAATCTTCAAATTCCGAATTAACCCTCATCCCCCGAATTTGATGAATTTTGCATTATTTGTCGAAGGCCACAAGGGCCTAGAATGTTCCTACCGGGTTTTGGTTGAAGACATTGATCGGAGTAGTTTTTATTAAAGTTTGAATTTACCCTGAAATGATGAATAAAATCTTCAAATTCCGAATTAACCCTCATCCCTCGAATTTGATGAATTTTGTATTTTTCGTCGAAGGCCACGAGGGCCTTGAGTGTTCCTACTGAGTTTTGGTTCAAGACATTGATCGGGGTAGTTTTTATTGAAGTTTAAATTTACCCTGAAATAATGAATAAAATCTTCAAATTCCGAATTAACCCTCATCCCCCGAATTTGATAAATTTTGCATTATTTGTCGAAGGCCACAAGGGCCTAGAATGTTCCTACCGGGTTTTGGTTGAAGACATTGATCGGAGTAGTTTTTAATAAAGTTTGAATTTACCCTGAAATGATGAATAAAATCTTCAAATTCCGAATTAACCCTCATCCCTCGAATTAGATGAATTTTGTATTTTTCGTCGAAGGCCACGAGGGCCTTGAGTGTTCCTACCGAGTTTTGGTTAAAGACATTGATCGGGGTAGTTTTTATTGAAGTTTGAATTTACCCCGAAATAATAAATAAAATCTACAAATTCCGAATTAACCCTCATCTCCCGAATTTGATGAATTTTGTATTTTTCGTCGAAGGCCACGAGGGCCTAGAATGTTCCTACCGGGTTTTGGTTGAAGACATTGATCGGAGTAGATTTTATTGAAGTTTGAATTTACCCAGAAATAATGAATAAAATCTTCAAATTCTGAATTAACCCTCATCCCCCGAATTTGATGAATTTTGTATTTTTCGTCGAAGGCCACAAGGGCCAAGAATGTTTTTATTGAGTTTTGGTTTAAGACATTGATCGGAGTAGTTTTTATTGAAGTTTGAATTTACCCTGAAATAATGAATAAAATCTTCAAATTCCGAATTAACCCTCATCTTCCGAAATTGATGAATTTTGTATTTTTCGTCGAAGGCCACAAGGGTCTAGAATGTTCTTACCGGGTTTTGGTTAAAGACATTGATCGGTGTAGTTTTTATTGAAGTTTGAATTTACCCCGAAATAATGAATAAAATCTTCAAATTCCGAATTGACCCTCATCCCCCGAATTTGATGAATTTTGCATTATTTGTCGAAGGCCACAAGGGCCTAGAATGTTCCTACCGGGTTTTGGTCCAAGACATTGATCGAAGTAGTTTTTATTGAAGTTTGAATTTACCCTGAAATGATGAATAAAATCTTCAAATTCCGAATTAACCCTCATCCCCCGAATTTGATGACTTTTGTATTTTTCGTCGAAGGTCACAAGGGCCTAGAATGTTCCTACCGGGTTTTGATTGAAGACATTGATCGGAGTAGTTTTAATTAAACTTTGAATTTACCCTGAAATAATGAATAAAATCTTCAAATTCCGAATTAACCCTCATCCCCCGAATTTGATGAATTTTGCATTATTTGTCGAAGGCCACAAGGGCCTAGAATGTTCCTACCGGGTTTTGGTAAAGACATTGATCGGAGTAGTTTTTATTGAAGTTTGAATTTACCCTGAAATAATGAATAAAATCTTCAAATTCCGAATTAACCCTCATCCCCCGAAATGGATTAATCTTGTATTTTTGTCGAAGGCCACAAGAGCCTAGAATGTTCTTACCGGGTTTTATTTGCAGACATTGATCGGAGTAGTTTTTATTGAAGTTTAAATTTACCCTGAAATAATGAATAAAATCTTCAAATTCCGAATTAACCCTCATCCCCCGAATTTGATGAATTTTGCATTATTTGTCGAAGGCCACAAGGGCCTAGAATGTTCCTACCGGGTTTTGGTTAATGACATTGATCGGGGTAGTTTTTATTGAAGTTTGAATTTACCCCGAAATAATGAATAAAATCTTCAAATTCCGAATTAACCCTCATCCCCCGAATTTGATGAATTTTGTATTTTTCGTCGAAGGCCACGAGGGCCTTGAGTGTTCCTACTGAGTTTTGGTTCAAGACATTGATCAGGGTAGTTTTTATTGAAGTTTAAATTTACCCTTAAATAATGAATAAAATCTTCAAATTCCGAATTAACCCTCATCCCCCGAATTTGATGAATTTTGCATTATTTGTCGAAGGCCACAAGGGCCTAGAATGTTCCTACCGGGTTTTGGTTGAAGACATTGATCGGAGTAGTTTTTATTAAAGTTTGAATTTACCCTGAAATGATGAATAAAATCTTCAAATTCCGAATTAACCCTCATCCCTCGAATTTGATGAATTTTGTATTTTTCGTCGAAGGCCACGAGGGCCTTGAGTGTTCCTACTGAGTTTTGGTTCAAGACATTGATCGGGGTAGTTTTTATTTAAGTTTAAATTTACCCTGAAATAATGAATAAAATCTTCAAATTCCGAATTAACCCTCATCCCCCGAATTTGATAAATTTTGCATTATTTGTCGAAGGTCACAAGGGTCTAGAATGTTCCTACCGGGTTTTGGTTGAAGACATTGATCGGAGTAGTTTTTATTAAAGTTTGAATTTACCCTGAAATGATGAATAAAATCTTCAAATTCCGAATTAACCCTCATCCCCCGACATTGATGAATTTTGTATTTTTCGTCGAAGGCCACGAGGGCCTTGAGTGTTCCTACCGAGTTTTGGTTAAAGACATTGATCGGGGTAGTTTTTATTGAAGTTTGAATTTACCCCGAAATTATAAATAAAATCTACAAATTCCGAATTAACCCTCATCTCCCGAATTTGATGAATTTTGTATTTTTCGTCGAAGGCCACGAGGGCCTAGAATGTTCCTACCGGGTTTTGGTTGAAGACATTGATCGGAGTAGATTTTATTGAAGTTTGAATTTACCCAGAAATAATGAATAAAATCTTCAAATTCTGAATTAACCCTCATCCCCCGAATTTGATGAATTTTGTATTTTTCGTCGAAGGCCACGAGGGCCTAGAATGTTCCTACCGGGTTTTGGTTGAAGACATTGATCGGAGTAGATTTTATTGAAGTTTGAATTTACCCAGAAATAATGAATAAAATCTTCAAATTCTGAATTAACCCTCATCCCCCGAATTTGATGAATTTTGTATTTTTCGTCGAAGGCCACAAGGGCCAAGAATGTTTTTATTGAGTTTTGCTTTAAGACATTGATCGGAGTAGTTTTTATTGAAGTTTGAATTTACCCTGAAATAATGAATAAAATCTTCAAATTCCGAATTAACCCTCATCTCCCGAAATTGATGAATTTTGTATTTTTCGTCGAAGGCCACAAGGGTCTAGAATGTTCTTACCGGGTTTTGGTTAAAGACATTGATCGGTGTAGTTTTTATTGAAGTTTGAATTTACCCCGAAATAATGAATAAAATCTTCAAATTCCGAATTGACCCTCATCCCCCGAATTTGATGAATTTTGCATTATTTGTCGAAGGCCACAAGGGCCTAGAATGTTCCTACCGGGTTTTGGTCCAAGACATTGATCGAAGTAGTTTTTATTGAAGTTTGAATTTACCCGGAAATGATGAATAAAATCTTCAAATTCCGAATTAACCCTCATCCCCCGAATTTGATGACTTTTGTATTTTTCGTCGAAGGTCACAAGGGCCTAGAATGTTCCTACCGGGTTTTGATTGAAGACATTGATCGGAGTAGTTTTTATTAAACTTTGAATTTACCCTGAAATAATGAATAAAATCTTCAAATTCCGAATTAACCCTCATCCCCCGAATTTGATGAATTTTGCATTATTTGTCGAAGGCCACAAGGGCCTAGAATGTTCCTACCGGGTTTTGGTAAAGACATTGATCGGAGTAGTTTTTATTGAAGTTTGAATTTACCCTGAAATAATGAATAAAATCTTCAAATTCCGAATTAACCCTCATCCCCCGAAATGGATTAATCTTGTATTTTTGTCGAAGGCCACAAGAGCCTAGAATGTTCTTACCGGGTTTTATTTGCAGACATTGATCGGAGTAGTTTTTATTGAAGTTTAAATTTACCCTGAAATAATGAATAAAATCTTCAAATTCCGAATTAACCCTCATCCCCCGAATTTGATGAATTTTGCATTATTTGTCGAAGGCCACAAGGGCCTAGAATGTTCCTACCGAGGTTTGCTTCAAAACATTGATCGGGGTAGTTTTTATTGAAGCTTAAATTTACCCTGAAATAATGAATAAAATCTTCAAATTCCGAATTAACCCTCATCCTCCGAACTTAATGAATTTTGCATTTGTCGGAGGCCACAAGGGCCTAGAATGTTCCTACCGGGTTTTGGTTAAAGATATTGATCGGAGTAATTTTTATTGAAGTTTGAATTTACCCTGAAATAATGAATAAAATCTTCAAATTCCGAATTAACCCTCATCCCCCGAATTTGATGAATTTTGTATTTTTCGTCGAAGGCCACAAGGGCCTAGAATGTTCTTACCGGGTTTTGGTTGCAGACATTGATCGGAGTAGTTTTTATTGAAGTTTGAATTTACCCTGAAATAATGAATAAAATCTTCAAATTCCGAATTAACCCTCATCTCCCGAAAGTGATAAATTTTGTATTTTTTGTCGAAGGTCACAAGATCCTTGAGTGTTCCTACCGAGTTTTGGTTAATGACATTGATCGGGGTAGTTTTTATTGAAGTTTAAATTTACCCTGAAATAATGAATAAAAGCTTCAAATTCCGAATTAACCCTCATCCCCCGAATTTGATGACTTTTGTATTTTTCGTCGAAGGCCACAAGGGCCTAGAATGTTCCTGCCGGGTTTTGGTTGAAGACATTGATCGGAGTAGTTTTTATTGAAGTTTGAATTTACCCTGAAATAATGAATAAAATCTTCAAATTCCGAATTAACCCTCATCCCCCGAATTTGATGAATTTTGTATTTTTCGTCGAAGGCCACAAGGGCCTAGAATGTTCTTACCGGGTTTTGGTTAAAGACATTGATCGGAGTAGTTTCTATTGAAGTTTGAATTTACCCTGAAATAATGAATAAAATCTTCAAATTCCGAATTAACCCTCATCCCCCGAATTTGATAAATTTTGCATTATTTGTCGAAGGCCACAAGGGCCTAGAATGTTCCTACCGGGTTTTGGTTGAAGACATTGATCGGAGTAGTTTTTATTGAAGTTTGAATTTACCCTGAAATAATGAATAAAATCTTCAAATTCCGAATTGACCCTCATCCTCCGAATTTGATGAATTTTGCATTATTTGTCGAAGGCCACAAGGGCCTAGAATGTTCCTACCGGGTTTTGGTCCAAGACATTGATCGGAGTAGTTTTTATTGAAGTTTGAATTTACCCTGAAATAATGAATAAAATCTTCAAATTCCGAATTAACCCTCATCCCCCGAAATGGATTAATCTTGTATTTTTGTCGAAGGCCACAAGAGCCTAGAATGTTCTTACCGGGTTTTAGTTGCAGACATTGATCGGAGTAGTTTTTATTGAAGTTTGAATTTACCCAGAAATAATGAATAAAATCTTCAAATTCTGAATTAACCCTCATCCCCCGAATTTGATGAATTTTGTATTTTTCGTCGAAGGCCACAAGGGCCAAGAATGTTTTTATTGAGTTTTGGTTTAAGACATTGATCGGAGTAGTTTTTATTGAAGTTTGAATTTACCCTGAAATAATGAATAAAATCTTCAAATTCCGAATTGACCCTCATCCTCCGAATTTGATGAATTTTGCATTATTTGTCGAAGGCCACAAGGGCCTAGAATGTTCCTACCGGGTTTTGGTCCAAGACATTGATCGGAGTAGTTTTTATTGAAGTTTGAATTTACCCTGAAATAATGAATAAAATCTTCAAATTCCGAATTAACCCTCATCCCCCGAATTTGATGAATTTTGTATTTTTCGTCGAAGGCCACAAGGGCCTAGAATGTTCCTGCCGGGTTTTGGTTAAAGACATTGATCGGAGTAGTTTCTATTGAAGTTTGAATTTACCCTGAAATAATGAATAAAATCTTCAAATTCCGAATTAACCCTCATCCCCCGAATTTGATGAATTTTGTATTTTTCGTCGAAGGCCACAAGGGCCTAGAATGTTCTTACCGGGTTTTGGTTGCAGACATTGATCGGAGTAGTTTTTATTGAAGTTTGAATTTACCCTGAAATAATGAATAAAATCTTCAAATTCCGAATTAACCCTCATCTCCCGAAATTGATAAATTTTGTATTTTATGTCGAAGGTCACAAGATCCTTGAGTGTTCCTACCGAGTTTTGGTTAATGACATTGATCGGGGTAGTTTTTATTGAAGTTTAAATTTACCCTGAAATAATGAATAAAAGCTTCAAATTCCGAATTAACCCTCATCCCCCGAATTTGATGACTTTTGTATTTTTCGTCGAAGGCCACAAGGGCCTAGAATGTTCCTGCCGGGTTTTGGTTAAAGACATTCATCGGAGTAGTTTTTATTGAAGTTTGAATTTACCCTGAAATAATGAATAAAATCTTCAAATTCCGAATTAACCCTCATCCCCCGAATTTGATGAATTTTGTATTTTTCGTCGAAGGCCACAAGGGCCTAGAATGTTCTTACCGGGTTTTGGTTAAAGACATTGATCGGAGTAGTTTTCATTGAAGTTTGAATTTACCCAGAAATAATGAATAAAATCTTCAAATTCCGAATTAACTCTCATTCCCCGAATTTGATGAATTTTGTATTTTTCGTCGAAGGCCACTAGGGCCTAGAATGTTCCTACCGGGTTTTGGTTAAAGACATTGATTGGAGTAGTTTTTATTGAAGTTTGAATTTACCCCGATATAATGAATAAAATCTTCAAATTCCGAATTAACCCTCATCCCCCTAATTGGATGAATCTTGTATTCTTTGTCGAAGGCCACAAGGGCCTTGAGTGTTCCTACCGAGTTTTGGTTAATGACATTGATCGGGGTAGTTTTTATTGAAGTTTGAATTTACCCCGAAATAATGAATAAAATCTTCAAATTCCGAATTAACCCTCATTCTCCGAATTTGATGAATTTTGCATTTGTCGAAGGCCACAAGGGCCTAGAATGTTCCTACCGGGTTTTGGTTAAAGATATTGATCGGAGTAGTTTTCATTGAAGTTTGAATTTACCCAGAAATAATGAATAAAATCTTCAAATTCCGAATTAACTCTCATTCCCCGAATTTGATGAATTTTGTATTTTTCGTCGAAGGCCACTAGGGCCTAGAATGTTCCTACCGGGTTTTGGTTAAAGACATTGATTGGAGTAGTTTTTATTGAAGTTTGAATTTACCCCGATATAATGAATAAAATCTTCAAATTCCGAATTAACCCTCATCCCCCTAATTGGATGAATCTTGTATTCTTTGTCGAAGGCCACAAGGGCCTTGAGTGTTCCTACCGAGTTTTGGTTAATGACATTGATCGGGGTAGTTTTTATTGAAGTTTGAATTTACCCCGAAATAATGAATAAAATCTTCAAATTCCGAATTAACCCTCATCTCCCGAAATTGATGAATTTTGTATTTTTCGTCCAAGGCCACGAGGGCCTTGAGTGTTCCTACTGAGTTTTGGTTCAAGACATTGATCAGGGTAGTTTTTATTGAAGTTTAAATTTACCCTTAAATAATGAATAAAATCTTCAAATTCCGAATTAACCCTCATCCCCCGAATTTGATGAATTTTGCATTATTTGTCGAAGGCCACAAGGGCCTAGAATGTTCCTACCGGGTTTTGGTTGAAGACATTGATCGGAGTAGTTTTTATTAAAGTTTGAATTTACCCTGAAATGATGAATAAAATCTTCAAATTCCGAATTAACCCTCATCCCTCGAATTTGATGAATTTTGTATTTTTCGTCGAAGGCCACGAGGGCCTTGAGTGTTCCTACTGAGTTTTGGTTCAAGACATTGATCGGGGTAGTTTTTATTGAAGTTTAAATTTACCCTGAAATAATGAATAAAATCTTCAAATTCCGAATTAACCCTCATCCCCCGAATTTGATAAATTTTGCATTATTTGTCGAAGGCCACAAGGGCCTAGAATGTTCCTACCGGGTTTTGGTTGAAGACATTGATCGGAGTAGTTTTTAATAAAGTTTGAATTTACCCTGAAATGATGAATAAAATCTTCAAATTCCGAATTAACCCTCATCCCCCGAATTTGATGAATTTTGTATTTTTCGTCGAAGGCCACGAGGGCCTTGAGTGTTCCTACCGAGTTTTGGTTAAAGACATTGATCGGGGTAGTTTTTATTGAAGTTTGAATTTACCCCGAAATAATAAATAAAATCTACAAATTCCGAATTAACCCTCATCTCCCGAATTTGATGAATTTTGTATTTTTCGTCGAAGGCCACGAGGGCCTAGAATGTTCCTACCGGGTTTTGGTTGAAGACATTGATCGGAGTAGATTTTATTGAAGTTTGAATTTACCCAGAAATAATGAATAAAATCTTCAAATTCTGAATTAACCCTCATCCCCCGAATTTGATGAATTTTGTATTTTTCGTCGAAGGCCACAAGGGCCAAGAATGTTTTTATTGAGTTTTGGTTTAAGACATTGATCGGAGTAGTTTTTATTGAAGTTTGAATTTACCCTGAAATAATGAATAAAATCTTCAAATTCCGAATTAACCCTCATCTTCCGAAATTGATGAATTTTGTATTTTTCGTCGAAGGCCACAAGGGTCTAGAATGTTCTTACCGGGTTTTGGTTAAAGACATTGATCGGTGTAGTTTTTATTGAAGTTTGAATTTACCCCGAAATAATGAATAAAATCTTCAAATTCCGAATTGACCCTCATCCCCCGAATTTGATGAATTTTGCATTATTTGTCGAAGGCCACAAGGGCCTAGAATGTTCCTACCGGGTTTTGGTCCAAGACATTGATCGAAGTAGTTTTTATTGAAGTTTGAATTTACCCTGAAATGATGAATAAAATCTTCAAATTCCGAATTAACCCTCATCCCCCGAATTTGATGACTTTTGTATTTTTCGTCGAAGGTCACAAGGGCCTAGAATGTTCCTACCGGGTTTTGATTGAAGACATTGATCGGAGTAGTTTTAATTAAACTTTGAATTTACCCTGAAATAATGAATAAAATCTTCAAATTCCGAATTAACCCTCATCCCCCGAATTTGATGAATTTTGCATTATTTGTCGAAGGCCACAAGGGCCTAGAATGTTCCTACCGGGTTTTGGTAAAGACATTGATCGGAGTAGTTTTTATTGAAGTTTGAATTTACCCTGAAATAATGAATAAAATCTTCAAATTCCGAATTAACCCTCATCCCCCGAAATGGATTAATCTTGTATTTTTGTCGAAGGCCACAAGAGCCTAGAATGTTCTTACCGGGTTTTATTTGCAGACATTGATCGGAGTAGTTTTTATTGAAGTTTAAATTTACCCTGAAATAATGAATAAAATCTTCAAATTCCGAATTAACCCTCATCCCCCGAATTTGATGAATTTTGCATTATTTGTCGAAGGCCACAAGGGCCTAGAATGTTCCTACCGAGGTTTGCTTCAAAACATTGATCGGGGTAGTTTTTATTGAAGCTTAAATTTACCCTGAAATAATGAATAAAATCTTCAAATTCCGAATTAACCCTCATCCTCCGAACTTAATGAATTTTGCATTTGTCGGAGGCCACAAGGGCCTAGAATGTTCCTACCGGGTTTTGGTTAATGACATTGATCGGGGTAGTTTTTATTGAAGTTTGAATTTACCCCGAAATAATGAATAAAATCTTCAAATTCCGAATTAACCCTCATTCTCCGAATTTGATGAATTTTGCATTTGTCGAAGGCCACAAGGGCCTAGAATGTTCCTACCGGGTTTTGATTAAAGATATTGATCGGAGTAGTTTTCATTGAAGTTTGAATTTACCCAGAAATAATGAATAAAATCTTCAAATTTCGAATTAACTCTCATTCCCCGAATTTGATGAATTTTGTATTTTTCGTCGAAGGCCACTAGGGCCTAGAATGTTCCTACCGGGTTTTGGTTAAAGACATTGATTGGAGTAGTTTTTATTGAAGTTTGAATTTACCCTGAAATAATGAATAAAATCTTCAAATTCCGAATTAACCCTCATCCCCCGAAATGAATTAATCTTGTATTTTTGTCGAAGGCCACAAGAGCCTAGAATGTTCTTACCGGGTTTTAGTTGCAGACATTGATCGGAGTAGTTTTTATTGAAGTTTAAATTTACCCTGAAATAATGAATAAAATCTTCAAATTCCGAATTAACCCTCATCCCCCGAATTTGATGAATTTTGCATTATTTGTCGAAGGCCACAAGGGCCTAGAATGTTCCTACCGAGGTTTGCTTCAAAACATTGATCGGGGTAGTTTTTATTGAAGCTTAAATTTACCCTGAAATAATGAATAAAATCTTCAAATTCCGAATTAACCCTCATCCTCCGAACTTAATGAATTTTGCATTTGTCGAAGGCCAAAAGGGCCTAGAATGTTCCTACCGGGTTTTGGTTAAAGATATTGATCGGAGTAATTTTTATTGAAGTTTGAATTTACCCTGAAATAATGAATAAAATCTTCAAATTCCGAATTAACCCTCATCCCCCGAATTTGATGAATTTTGTATTTTTCGTCGAAGGCCACAAGGGCCTAGAATGTTCTTACCGGGTTTTGGTTGCAGACATTGATCGGAATAGTTTTTATTGAAGTTTGAATTTACCCTGAAATAATGAATAAAATCTTCAAATTCCGAATTAACCCTCATCTCCCGAAATTGATAAATTTTGTATTTTATGTCGAAGGTCACAAGATCCTTGAGTGTTCCTACCGAGTTTTGGTTAATGACATTGATCGGGGTAGTTTTTATTGAAGTTTAAATTTACCCTGAAATAATGAATAAAGCTTCAAATTCCGAATTAACCCTCATCCCCCGAATTTGATGACTTTTGTATTTTTCGTCGAAGGCCACAAGGGCCTAGAATGTTCCTGCCGGGTTTTGGTTAAAGACATTGATCGGAGTAGTTTTTATTGAAGTTTGAATTTACCCTGAAATAATGAATAAAATCTTCAAATTCCGAATTAACCCTCATCCCCCGAATTTGATGAATTTTGTATTTTTCGTCGAAGGCCACAAGGGCCTAGAATGTTCTTACCGGGTTTTGGTTAAAGACATTGATCGGAGTAGTTTCTATTGAAGTTTGAATTTACCCTGAAATAATGAATAAAATCTTCAAATTCCGAATTAACCCTCATCCCCCGAATTTGATAAATTTTGCATTATTTGTCGAAGGCCACAAGGGCCTAGAATGTTCCTACCGGGTTTTGGTTGAAGACATTGATCGGAGTAGATTTTATTGAATTTTGAATTTACCCAGAAATAATGAATAAAATCTTCAAATTCTGAATTAACCCTCATCCCCCGAATTTGATGAATTTTGTATTTTTCGTCGAAGGCCACAAGGGCCAAGAATGTTTTTATTGAGTTTTGGTTTAAGACATTGATCGGAGTAGTTTTTATTGAAGTTTGAATTTACCCTGAAATAATGAATAAAATCTTCAAATTCCGAATTAACCCTTATCTCCCGAAATTGATGAATTTTGTATTTTTCGTCGAAGGCCACAAGGGTCTAGAATGTTCTTACCGGGTTTTGGTTAAAGACATTGATCGGTGTAGTTTTTATTGAAGTTTGAATTTACCCCGAAATAATGAATAAAATCTTCAAATTCCGAATTGACCCTCATCCTCCGAATTTGATGAATTTTGTATTTTTCGTCGAAGGCCACAAGGGCCTAGAATGTTCCTACCGGGTTTTGGTCCAAGACATTGATCGGAGTAGTTTTTATTGAAGTTTGAATTTACCCTGAAATAATGAATAAAATCTTCAAATTCCGAATTAACCCTCATTCCCCGAATTTGATGAATTTTGCATTATTTGTCGAAGGCCACAAGGGCCTAGAATGTTCCTACCGGAATTTGGTTGAAGACATTGATCGGAGTAGTTTTTATTAAAGTTTGAATTTACCCTGAAATAATGAATAAAATCTTCAAATTCCGAATTAACCCTCATCCCCCGAAATGGATTAATCTTGTATTTTTGTCGAAGGCCACAAGAGCCTTGAGTGTTCCTACCGAGTTTTGGTTAAAGACATTGATCGGGGTAGTTTTTATTGAAGTTTGAATTTACCCCGAAATAATAAATAAAATCTTCAAATTCCGAATACACCCTCATCTCCCGAATTTGATGAATTTTGTATTTTTCGTCGAAGGCCACAAGGGCCTTGAGTGTTCCTACCGAGTTTTGGTTAATGACATTGATCGGGGTAGTTTTTATTGAAGTTTGAATTTACCCCGAAATAATGAATAAAATCTTCAAATTCCGAATTAACCCTCATTCTCCGAATTTGATGAATTTTGCATTTGTCGAAGGCCACAAGGGCCTAGAATGTTCCTACCGGGTTTTGGTTAAAGATATTGATCGGAGTAGTTTTCATTGAAGTTTGAATTTACCCAGAAATAATGAATAAAATCTTCAAATTCCGAATTAACTCTCATTCCCCGAATTTGATGAATTTTGTATTTTTCGTCGAAGGCCACTAGGGCCTAGAATGTTCCTACCGGGTTTTGGTTAAAGACATTGATTGGAGTAGTTTTTATTGAAGTTTGAATTTACCCCGATATAATGAATAAAATCTTCAAATTCCGAATTAACCCTCATCCCCCTAATTGGATGAATCTTGTATTCTTTGTCGAAGGCCACAAGGGCCTTGAGTGTTCCTACCGAGTTTTGGTTAATGACATTGATCGGGGTAGTTTTTATTGAAGTTTGAATTTACCCCGAAATAATGAATAAAATCTTCAAATTCCGAATTAACCCTCATCTCCCGAAATTGATGAATTTTGTATTTTTCGTCCAAGGCCACGAGGGCCTTGAGTGTTCCTACTGAGTTTTGGTTCAAGACATTGATCAGGGTAGTTTTTATTGAAGTTTAAATTTACCCTTAAATAATGAATAAAATCTTCAAATTCCGAATTAACCCTCATCCCCCGAATTTGATGAATTTTGCATTATTTGTCGAAGGCCACAAGGGCCTAGAATGTTCCTACCGGGTTTTGGTTGAAGACATTGATCGGAGTAGTTTTTATTAAAGTTTGAATTTACCCTGAAATGATGAATAAAATCTTCAAATTCCGAATTAACCCTCATCCCTCGAATTTGATGAATTTTGTATTTTTCGTCGAAGGCCACGAGGGCCTTGAGTGTTCCTACTGAGTTTTGGTTCAAGACATTGATCGGGGTAGTTTTTATTGAAGTTTAAATTTACCCTGAAATAATGAATAAAATCTTCAAATTCCGAATTAACCCTCATCCCCCGAATTTGATAAATTTTGCATTATTTGTCGAAGGCCACAAGGGCCTAGAATGTTCCTACCGGGTTTTGGTTGAAGACATTGATCGGAGTAGTTTTTAATAAAGTTTGAATTTACCCTGAAATGATGAATAAAATCTTCAAATTCCGAATTAACCCTCATCCCCCGAATTTGATGAATTTTGTATTTTTCGTCGAAGGCCACGAGGGCCTTGAGTGTTCCTACCGAGTTTTGGTTAAAGACATTGATCGGGGTAGTTTTTATTGAAGTTTGAATTTACCCCGAAATAATAAATAAAATCTACAAATTCCGAATTAACCCTCATCTCCCGAATTTGATGAATTTTGTATTTTTCGTCGAAGGCCACGAGGGCCTAGAATGTTCCTACCGGGTTTTGGTTGAAGACATTGATCGGAGTAGATTTTATTGAAGTTTGAATTTACCCAGAAATAATGAATAAAATCTTCAAATTCTGAATTAACCCTCATCCCCCGAATTTGATGAATTTTGTATTTTTCGTCGAAGGCCACAAGGGCCAAGAATGTTTTTATTGAGTTTTGGTTTAAGACATTGATCAGAGTAGTTTTTATTGAAGTTTGAATTTACCCTGAAATAATGAATAAAATCTTCAAATTCCGAATTAACCCTCATCTTCCGAAATTGATGAATTTTGTATTTTTCGTCGAAGGCCACAAGGGTCTAGAATGTTCTTACCGGGTTTTGGTTAAAGACATTGATCGGTGTAGTTTTTATTGAAGTTTGAATTTACCCCGAAATAATGAATAAAATCTTCAAATTCCGAATTGACCCTCATCCCCCGAATTTGATGAATTTTGCATTATTTGTCGAAGGCCACAAGGGCCTAGAATGTTCCTACCGGGTTTTGGTCCAAGACATTGATCGAAGTAGTTTTTATTGAAGTTTGAATTTACCCTGAAATGATGAATAAAATCTTCAAATTCCGAATTAACCCTCATCCCCCGAATTTGATGACTTTTGTATTTTTCGTCGAAGGTCACAAGGGCCTAGAATGTTCCTACCGGGTTTTGATTGAAGACATTGATCGGAGTAGTTTTAATTAAACTTTGAATTTACCCTGAAATAATGAATAAAATCTTCAAATTCCGAATTAACCCTCATCCCCCGAATTTGATGAATTTTGCATTATTTGTCGAAGGCCACAAGGGCCTAGAATGTTCCTACCGGGTTTTGGTAAAGACATTGATCGGAGTAGTTTTTATTGAAGTTTGAATTTACCCTGAAATAATGAATAAAATCTTCAAATTCCGAATTAACCCTCATCCCCCGAAATGGATTAATCTTGTATTTTTGTCGAAGGCCACAAGAGCCTAGAATGTTCTTACCGGGTTTTATTTGCAGACATTGATCGGAGTAGTTTTTATTGAAGTTTAAATTTACCCTGAAATAATGAATAAAATCTTCAAATTCCGAATTAACCCTCATCCCCCGAATTTGATGAATTTTGCATTATTTGTCGAAGGCCACAAGGGCCTAGAATGTTCCTACCGAGGTTTGCTTCAAAACATTGATCGGGGTAGTTTTTATTGAAGCTTAAATTTACCCTGAAATAATGAATAAAATCTTCAAATTCCGAATTAACCCTCATCCTCCGAACTTAATGAATTTTGCATTTGTCGGAGGCCACAAGGGCCTAGAATGTTCCTACCGGGTTTTGGTTAATGACATTGATCGGGGTAGTTTTTATTGAAGTTTGAATTTACCCCGAAATAATGAATAAAATCTTCAAATTCCGAATTAACCCTCATCCCCCGAATTTGATGAATTTTGTATTTTTCGTCGAAGGCCACGAGGGCCTTGAGTGTTCCTACTGAGTTTTGGTTCAAGACATTGATCAGGGTAGTTTTTATTGAAGTTTAAATTTACCCTTAAATAATGAATAAAATCTTCAAATTCCGAATTAACCCTCATCCCCCGAATTTGATGAATTTTGCATTATTTGTCGAAGGCCACAAGGGCCTAGAATGTTCCTACCGGGTTTTGGTTGAAGACATTGATCGGAGTAGTTTTTATTAAAGTTTGAATTTACCCTGAAATGATGAATAAAATCTTCAAATTCCGAATTAACCCTCATCCCTCGAATTTGATGAATTTTGTATTTTTTGTCGAAGGCCACGAGGGCCTTGAGTGTTCCTACTGAGTTTTGGTTCAAGACATTGATCGGGGTAGTTTTTATTGAAGTTTAAATTTACCCTGAAATAATGAATAAAATCTTCAAATTCCGAATTAACCCTCATCCCCCGAATTTGATAAATTTTGCATTATTTGTCGAAGGTCACAAGGGTCTAGAATGTTCCTACCGGGTTTTGGTTGAAGACATTGATCGGAGTAGTTTTTATTAAAGTTTGAATTTACCCTGAAATGATGAATAAAATCTTCAAATTCCGAATTAACCCTCATCCCCCGAATTTGATGAATTTTGTATTTTTCGTCGAAGGCCACGAGGGCCTTGAGTGTTCCTACCGAGTTTTGGTTAAAGACATTGATCGGGGTAGTTTTTATTGAAGTTTGAATTTACCCCGAAATTATAAATAAAATCTACAAATTCCGAATTAACCCTCATCTCCCGAATTTGATGAATTTTGTATTTTTCGTCGAAGGCCACGAGGGCCTAGAATGTTCCTACCGGGTTTTGGTTGAAGACATTGATCGGAGTAGATTTTATTGAAGTTTGAATTTACCCAGAAATAATGAATAAAATCTTCAAATTCTGAATTAACCCTCATCCCCCGAATTTGATGAATTTTGTATTTTTCGTCGAAGGCCACGAGGGCCTAGAATGTTCCTACCGGGTTTTGGTTGAAGACATTGATCGGAGTAGATTTTATTGAAGTTTGAATTTACCCAGAAATAATGAATAAAATCTTCAAATTCTGAATTAACCCTCATCCCCCGAATTTGATGAATTTTGTATTTTTCGTCGAAGGCCACAAGGGCCAAGAATGTTTTTATTGAGTTTTGCTTTAAGACATTGATCGGAGTAGTTTTTATTGAAGTTTGAATTTACCCTGAAATAATGAATAAAATCTTCAAATTCCGAATTAACCCTCATCTCCCGAAATTGATGAATTTTGTATTTTTCGTCGAAGGCCACAAGGGTCTAGAATGTTCTTACCGGGTTTTGGTTAAAGACATTGATCGGTGTAGTTTTTATTGAAGTTTGAATTTACCCCGAAATAATGAATAAAATCTTCAAATTCCGAATTGACCCTCATCCCCCGAATTTGATGAATTTTGCATTATTTGTCGAAGGCCACAAGGGCCTAGAATGTTCCTACCGGGTTTTGGTCCAAGACATTGATCGAAGTAGTTTTTATTGAAGTTTGAATTTACCCGGAAATGATGAATAAAATCTTCAAATTCCGAATTAACCCTCATCCCCCGAATTTGATGACTTTTGTATTTTTCGTCGAAGGTCACAAGGGCCTAGAATGTTCCTACCGGGTTTTGATTGAAGACATTGATCGGAGTAGTTTTTATTAAACTTTGAATTTACCCTGAAATAATGAATAAAATCTTCAAATTCCGAATTAACCCTCATCCCCCGAATTTGATGAATTTTGCATTATTTGTCGAAGGCCACAAGGGCCTAGAATGTTCCTACCGGGTTTTGGTAAAGACATTGATCGGAGTAGTTTTTATTGAAGTTTGAATTTACCCTGAAATAATGAATAAAATCTTCAAATTCCGAATTAACCCTCATCCCCCGAAATGGATTAATCTTGTATTTTTGTCGAAGGCCACAAGAGCCTAGAATGTTCTTACCGGGTTTTATTTGCAGACATTGATCGGAGTAGTTTTTATTGAAGTTTAAATTTACCCTGAAATAATGAATAAAATCTTCAAATTCCGAATTAACCCTCATCCCCCGAATTTGATGAATTTTGCATTATTTGTCGAAGGCCACAAGGGCCTAGAATGTTCCTACCGAGGTTTGCTTCAAAACATTGATCGGGGTAGTTTTTATTGAAGCTTAAATTTACCCTGAAATAATGAATAAAATCTTCAAATTCCGAATTAACCCTCATCCTCCGAACTTAATGAATTTTGCATTTGTCGGAGGCCACAAGGGCCTAGAATGTTCCTACCGGGTTTTGGTTAAAGATATTGATCGGAGTAATTTTTATTGAAGTTTGAATTTACCCTGAAATAATGAATAAAATCTTCAAATTCCGAATTAACCCTCATCCCCCGAATTTGATGAATTTTGTATTTTTCGTCGAAGGCCACAAGGGCCTAGAATGTTCTTACCGGGTTTTGGTTGCAGACATTTATCGGAGTAGTTTTTATTGAAGTTTGAATTTACCCTGAAATAATGAATAAAATCTTCAAATTCCGAATTAACCCTCATCTCCCGAAAGTGATAAATTTTGTATTTTTTGTCGAAGGTCACAAGATCCTTGAGTGTTCCTACCGAGTTTTGGTTAATGACATTGATCGGGGTAGTTTTTATTGAAGTTTAAATTTACCCTGAAATAATGAATAAAAGCTTCAAATTCCGAATTAACCCTCATCCCCCGAATTTGATGACTTTTGTATTTTTCGTCGAAGGCCACAAGGGCCTAGAATGTTCCTGCCGGGTTTTGGTTGAAGACATTGATCGGAGTAGTTTTTATTGAAGTTTGAATTTACCCTGAAATAATGAATAAAATCTTCAAATTCCGAATTAACCCTCATCCCCCGAATTTGATGAATTTTGTATTTTTCGTCGAAGGCCACAAGGGCCTAGAATGTTCTTACCGGGTTTTGGTTAAAGACATTGATCGGAGTAGTTTCTATTGAAGTTTGAATTTACCCTGAAATAATGAATAAAATCTTCAAATTCCGAATTAACCCTCATCCCCCGAATTTGATAAATTTTGCATTATTTGTCGAAGGCCACAAGGGCCTAGAATGTTCCTACCGGGTTTTGGTTGAAGACATTGATCGGAGTAGATTTTATTGAAGTTTGAATTTACCCAGAAATAATGAATAAAATCTTCAAATTCTGAATTAACCCTCATCCCCCGAATTTGATGAATTTTGTATTTTTCGTCGAAGGCCACAAGGGCCAAGAATGTTTTTATTGAGTTTTGGTTTAAGACATTGATCGGAGTAGTTTTTATTGAAGTTTGAATTTACCCTGAAATAATGAATAAAATCTTCAAATTCCGAATTGACCCTCATCCTCCGAATTTGATGAATTTTGCATTATTTGTCGAAGGCCACAAGGGCCTAGAATGTTCCTACCGGGTTTTGGTCCAAGACATTGATCGGAGTAGTTTTTATTGAAGTTTGAATTTACCCTGAAATAATGAATAAAATCTTCAAATTCCGAATTAACCCTCATCCCCCGAAATGGATTAATCTTGTATTTTTGTCGAAGGCCACAAGAGCCTAGAATGTTCTTACCGGGTTTTAGTTGCAGACATTGATCGGAGTAGTTTTTATTGAAGTTTAAATTTACCCTGAAATAATGAATAAAATCTTCAAATTCCGAATTAACCCTCATCCCCCGAATTTGATGAATTTTGCATTATTTGTCGAAGGCCACAAGGGCCTAGAATGTTCCTACCGAGGTTTGCTTCAAAACATTGATCGGGGTAGTTTTTATTGAAGCTTAAATTCACCCTGAAATAATAAATAAAATCTTCAAATTCCGAATTAACCCTCATCCTCCGAACTTAATGAATTTTGCATTTGTCGAAGGCCACAAGGGCCTAGAATGTTCCTACCGGGTTTTGGTTAAAGATATTGATCGGAGTAATTTTTATTGAAGTTTGAATTTACCCTGAAATAATGAATAAAATCTTCAAATTCCGAATTAACCCTCATCCCTCGAATTTGATGAATTTTGTATTTTTCGTCGAAGGCCACGAGGGCCTTGAGTGTTCCTACTGAGTTTTGGTTCAAGACATTGATCGGGGTAGTTTTTATTGAAGTTTAAATTTACCCTGAAATAATGAATAAAATCTTCAAATTCCGAATTAACCCTCATCCCCCGAATTTGATGAACTTTGCATTATTTGTCGAAGGCCACAAGGGCCTAGAATGTTCCTACCGGGTTTTGGTTGCAGACATTGATCGGAGTAGTTTTTATTGAAGTTTGAATTTACCCTGAAATAATGAATAAAATCTTCAAATTCCGAATTGACCCTCATCCTCCGAATTTGATGAATTTTGCATTATTTGTCGAAGGCCACAAGGGCCTAGAATGTTCCTACCGGGTTTTGGTCCAAGACATTGATCGGAGTAGTTTTTATTGAAGTTTGAATTTACCCTGAAATAATGAATAAAATCTTCAAATTCCGAATTAACCCTCATCCCCCGAAATGGATTAATCTTGTATTTTTGTCGAAGGTCACAAGGGCCTAGAATGTTCCTACCGGGTTTTGGTTGAAGACATTGATCGGAGTAGTTTTTATTGAAGTTTAAATTTACCCTGAAATAATGAATAAAATCTTCAAATTCCGAATTAACCCTCATCCCCCGAATTTGATGAATTTTGCATTATTTGTCGAAGGCCACAAGGGCCTAGAATGTTCCTACCGAGGTTTGCTTCAAAACATTGATCGGGGTAGTTTTTATTGAAGCTTAAATTCACCCTGAAATAATAAATAAAATCTTCAAATTCCGAATTAACCCTCATCCTCCGAACTTAATGAATTTTGCATTTGTCGAAGGCCACAAGGGCCTAGAATGTTCCTACCGGGTTTTGGTTAAAGATATTGATCGGAGTAATTTTTATTGAAGTTTGAATTTACCCTGAAATAATGAATAAAATCTTCAAATTCCGAATTAACCCTCATCCCCCGAATTTGATGAATTTTGTATTTTTTGTCGAAGGCCACAAGGGCCTAGAATGTTCCTGCCGGGTTTTGGTTAAAGACATTGATCGGAGTAGTTTCTATTGAAGTTTGAATTTACCCTGAAATAATGAATAAAATCTTCAAATTCCGAATTAACCCTCATCCCCCGAATTTGATAAATTTTGCATTATTTGTCGAAGGCCACAAGGGCCTAGAATGTTCCTACCGGGTTTTGGTTGAAGACATTGATCGGAGTAGATTTTATTGAAGTTTGAATTTACCCAGAAATAATGAATAAAATCTTCAAATTCTGAATTAACCCTCATCCCCCGAATTTGATGAATTTTGTATTTTTCGTCGAAGGCCACAAGGGCCAAGAATGTTTTTATTAAGTTTTGGTTTAAGACATTGATCGGAGTAGTTTTTATTGAAGTTTGAATTTACCCTGAAATAATGAATAAAATCTTCAAATTCCGAATTAACCCTCATCTCCTGAAATTGATGAATTTTGTATTTTTCGTCGAAGGCCACAAGGGTCTAGAATGTTCTTACCGGGTTTTGGTTAAAGACATTGATCGGTGTAGTTTTTATTGAAGTTTGAATTTACCCCGAAATAATAAATAAAATCTTCAAATTCCGAATTGACCCTCATCCTCCGAATTTGATGAATTTTGCATTATTTGTCGAAGGCCACAAGGGCCTAGAATGTTCCTACCGGGTTTTGGTCCAAGACATTGATCGGAGTAGTTTTTATTGAAGTTTGAATTTACCCTGAAATAATGAATAAAATCTTCAAATTCCGAATTAACCCTCATTCCCCAAATTTGATGAATTTTGCATTATTTGTCGAAGGCCACAAGGGCCTAGAATGTTCCTACCGGGTTTTGGTTGAAGACATTGATCGGAGTAGTTTTTATTAAAGTTTGAATTTACCCTGAAATAATGAATAAAATCTTCAAATTCCGAATTAACCCTCATCCCCCGAAATGGATTAATCTTGTATTTTTGTCGAAGGCCACAAGAGCCTTGAGTGTTCCTACCGAGTTTTGGTTAAAGACATTGATCGGGGTAGTTTTTATTGAAGTTTGAATTTACCCCGAAATAATAAATAAAATCTTCAAATTCCGAATACACCCTCATCTCCCGAATTTGATGAATTTTGTATTATTTGTCGAAGGTCACAAGGGCCTAGAATGTTCCTACCGGGTTTTGGTTGAAGACATTGATCGGAGTAGTTTTTATTAAAGTTTGAATTTACCCTGAAATGATGAATAAAATCTTCAAATTCCGAATTAACCCTCATCCCTCGAATTTGATGAATTTTGTATTTTTCGTCGAAGGCCACGAGGGCCTTGAGTGTTCCTACTGAGTTTTGGTTCAAGACATTGATCGGGGTAGTTTTTATTGAAGTTTAAATTTACCCTGAAATAATGAATAAAATCTTCAAATTCCGAATTAACCCTCATCCCCCGAATTTGATGAACTTTGCATTATTTGTCGAAGGCCACAAGGGCCTAGAATGTTCCTACCGGGTTTTGGTTGAAGACATTGATCGGAGTAGTTTTTATTAAAGTTTGAATTTACCCTGAAATGATGAATAAAATCTTCAAATTCCGAATTAACCCTCATCCCCCGAATTTGATGAATTTTGTATTTTTCGTCGAAGGCCACAAGGGCCTAGAATGTTCTTACCGGGTTTTGGTTGCAGACATTGATCGGAGTAGTTTTTATTGAAGTTTGAATTTACCCTGAAATAATGAATAAAATCTTCAAATTCCGAATTAACCCTCATCTCCCGAAATTGATAAATTTTGTATTTTATGTCGAAGGTCACAAGATCCTTGAGTGTTCCTACCGAGTTTTGGTTGCAGACATTGATCGGAGTAGTTTTTATTGAAGTTTGAATTTACCCTGAAATAATGAATAAAATCTTCAAATTCCGAATTAACCCTCATCTCCCGAATTTGATGAATTTTGTATTTTTCGTCGAAGGCCACAAGGGCCTTGAGTGTTCCTACCGAGTTTTGGTTAATGACATTGATCGGGGTAGTTTTTATTGAAGTTTGAATTTACCCCGAAATAATGAATAAAATCTTCAAATTCCGAATTAACCCTCATTCTCCGAATTTGATGAATTTTGCATTTGTCGAAGGCCACAAGGGCCTAGAATGTTCCTACCGGGTTTTGGTTAAAGATATTGATCGGAGTAGTTTTCATTGAAGTTTGAATTTACCCAGAAATAATGAATAAAATCTTCAAATTCCGAATTAACTCTCATTCCCCGAATTTGATGAATTTTGTATTTTTCGTCGAAGGCCACTAGGGCCTAGAATGTTCCTACCGGGTTTTGGTTAAAGACATTGATTGGAGTAGTTTTTATTGAAGTTTGAATTTACCCCAATATAATGAATAAAATCTTCAAATTCCGAATTAACCCTCATCCCCCTAATTGGATGAATCTTGTATTCTTTGTCGAAGGCCACAAGGGCCTTGAGTGTTCCTACCGAGTTTTGGTTAATGACATTGATCGGGGTAGTTTTTATTGAAGTTTGAATTTACCCCGAAATAATGAATAAAATCTTCAAATTCCGAATTAACCCTCATCTCCCGAAATTGATGAATTTTGTATTTTTCGTCGAAGGCCACAAGGGCCTAGAATGTTCTTACCGGGTTTTGGTTGCAGACATTGATCGGAGTAGTTTTTATTGAAGTTTGAATTTACCCTGAAATAATGAATAAAATCTTCAAATTCCGAATTAACCCTCATCTCCCGAATTTGATGAATTTTGCATTATTTGTCGAAGGC
Organism: Salpingus planirostris; assembly: GCA_949788335.1. Lineage (NCBI taxonomy): Eukaryota > Metazoa > Arthropoda > Insecta > Coleoptera > Salpingidae > Salpingus > Salpingus planirostris. The sequence continues at coordinate 96,992 of CATKUT010000008.1, forward strand.
CACAAGGGCCTAGAATGTTCCTACCGGGTTTTGGTTGAAGACATTGATCGGAGTAGTTTTTATTAAAGTTTGAATTTACCCTGAAATGATGAATAAAATCTTCAAATTCCGAATTAACCCTCATCCCTCGAATTTGATGAATTTTGTATTTTTCGTCGAAGGCCACGAGGGCCTTGAGTGTTCCTACTGGGTTTTGGTTCAAGACATTGATCGGGGTAGTTTTTATTGAAGTTTAAATTTACCCTGAAATAATGAATAAAATCTTCAAATTCCGAATTAACCCTCATCCCCCGAATTTGATAAATTTTGCATTATTTGTCGAAGGCCACAAGGGCCTAGAATGTTCCTACCGGGTTTTGGTTGAAGACATTGATCGGAGTAGTTTTTAATAAAGTTTGAATTTACCCTGAAATGATGAATAAAATCTTCAAATTCCGAATTAACCCTCATCCCCCGAATTTGATGAATTTTGTATTTTTCGTCGAAGGCCACGAGGGCCTTGAGTGTTCCTACCGAGTTTTGGTTAAAGACATTGATCGGGGTAGTTTTTATTGAAGTTTGAATTTACCCCGAAATAATAAATAAAATCTACAAATTCCGAATTAACCCTCATCTCCCGAATTTGATGAATTTTGTATTTTTCGTCGAAGGCCACGAGGGCCTAGAATGTTCCTACCGGGTTTTGGTTGAAGACATTGATCGGAGTAGATTTTATTGAAGTTTGAATTTACCCAGAAATAATGAATAAAATCTTCAAATTCTGAATTAACCCTCATCCCCCGAATTTGATGAATTTTGTATTTTTCGTCGAAGGCCACAAGGGCCAAGAATGTTTTTATTGAGTTTTGGTTTAAGACATTGATCGGAGTAGTTTTTATTGAAGTTTGAATTTACCCTGAAATAATGAATAAAATCTTCAAATTCCGAATTAACCCTCATCTTCCGAAATTGATGAATTTTGTATTTTTCGTCGAAGGCCACAAGGGTCTAGAATGTTCTTACCGGGTTTTGGTTAAAGACATTGATCGGTGTAGTTTTTATTGAAGTTTGAATTTACCCCGAAATAATGAATAAAATCTTCAAATTCCGAATTGACCCTCATCCCCCGAATTTGATGAATTTTGCATTATTTGTCGAAGGCCACAAGGGCCTAGAATGTTCCTACCGGGTTTTGGTCCAAGACATTGATCGAAGTAGTTTTTATTGAAGTTTGAATTTACCCTGAAATGATGAATAAAATCTTCAAATTCCGAATTAACCCTCATCCCCCGAATTTGATGACTTTTGTATTTTTCGTCGAAGGTCACAAGGGCCTAGAATGTTCCTACCGGGTTTTGATTGAAGACATTGATCGGAGTAGTTTTAATTAAACTTTGAATTTACCCTGAAATAATGAATAAAATCTTCAAATTCCGAATTAACCCTCATCCCCCGAATTTGATGAATTTTGCATTATTTGTCGAAGGCCACAAGGGCCTAGAATGTTCCTACCGGGTTTTGGTAAAGACATTGATCGGAGTAGTTTTTATTGAAGTTTGAATTTACCCTGAAATAATGAATAAAATCTTCAAATTCCGAATTAACCCTCATCCCCCGAAATGGATTAATCTTGTATTTTTGTCGAAGGCCACAAGAGCCTAGAATGTTCTTACCGGGTTTTATTTGCAGACATTGATCGGAGTAGTTTTTATTGAAGTTTAAATTTACCCTGAAATAATGAATAAAATCTTCAAATTCCGAATTAACCCTCATCCCCCGAATTTGATGAATTTTGCATTATTTGTCGAAGGCCACAAGGGCCTAGAATGTTCCTACCGAGGTTTGCTTCAAAACATTGATCGGGGTAGTTTTTATTGAAGCTTAAATTTACCCTGAAATAATGAATAAAATCTTCAAATTCCGAATTAACCCTCATCCCCCGAATTTGATGAATTTTGCATTATTTGTCGAAGGCCACAAGGGCCTAGAATGTTCCTACCGAGGTTTGCTTCAAAACATTGATCGGGGTAGTTTTTATTGAAGCTTAAATTCACCCTGAAATAATAAATAAAATCTTCAAATTCCGAATTAACCCTCATCCTCCGAACTTAATGAATTTTGCATTTGTCGAAGGCCACAAGGGCCTAGAATGTTCCTACCGGGTTTTGGTTAAAGATATTGATCGGAGTAATTTTTATTGAAGTTTGAATTTACCCTGAAATAATGAATAAAATCTTCAAATTCCGAATTAACCCTCATCCCCCGAATTTGATGACTTTTGTATTTTTCGTCGAAGGTCACAAGGGCCTAGAATGTTCCTACCGGGTTTTGATTGAAGACATTGATCGGAGTAGTTTTAATTAAACTTTGAATTTACCCTGAAATAATGAATAAAATCTTCAAATTCCGAATTAACACTCATCCCCCGAATTTGATGAATTTTGCATTATTTGTCGAAGGCCACAAGGGCCTAGAATGTTCCTACCGGGTTTTGGTAAAGACATTGATCGGAGTAGTTTTTATTGAAGTTTGAATTTACCCTGAAATAATGAATAAAATCTTCAAATTCCGAATTAACCCTCATCCCCCGAAATGGATTAATCTTGTATTTTTGTCGAAGGCCACAAGAGCCTAGAATGTTCTTACCGGGTTTTATTTGCAGACATTGATCGGAGTAGTTTTTATTGAAGTTTAAATTTACCCTGAAATAATGAATAAAATCTTCAAATTCCGAATTAACCCTCATCCCCCGAATTTGATGAATTTTGCATTATTTGTCGAAGGCCACAAGGGCCTAGAATGTTCCTACCGAGGTTTGCTTCAAAACATTGATCGGGGTAGTTTTTATTGAAGCTTAAATTTACCCTGAAATAATGAATAAAATCTTCAAATTCCGAATTAACCCTCATCCTCCGAACTTAATGAATTTTGCATTTGTCGGAGGCCACAAGGGCCTAGAATGTTCCTACCGGGTTTTGGTTAATGACATTGATCGGGGTAGTTTTTATTGAAGTTTGAATTTACCCCGAAATAATGAATAAAATCTTCAAATTCCGAATTAACCCTCATCCCCCGAATTTGATGAATTTTGTATTTTTCGTCGAAGGCCACGAGGGCCTTGAGTGTTCCTACTGAGTTTTGGTTCAAGACATTGATCAGGGTAGTTTTTATTGAAGTTTAAATTTACCCTTAAATAATGAATAAAATCTTCAAATTCCGAATTAACCCTCATCCCCCGAATTTGATGAATTTTGCATTATTTGTCGAAGGCCACAAGGGCCTAGAATGTTCCTACCGGGTTTTGGTTGAAGACATTGATCGGAGTAGTTTTTATTAAAGTTTGAATTTACCCTGAAATGATGAATAAAATCTTCAAATTCCGAATTAACCCTCATCCCTCGAATTTGATGAATTTTGTATTTTTCGTCGAAGGCCACGAGGGCCTTGAGTGTTCCTACTGAGTTTTGGTTCAAGACATTGATCGGGGTAGTTTTTATTGAAGTTTAAATTTACCCTGAAATAATGAATAAAATCTTCAAATTCCGAATTAACCCTCATCCCCCGAATTTGATAAATTTTGCATTATTTGTCGAAGGTCACAAGGGTCTAGAATGTTCCTACCGGGTTTTGGTTGAAGACATTGATCGGAGTAGTTTTTATTAAAGTTTGAATTTACCCTGAAATGATGAATAAAATCTTCAAATTCCGAATTAACCCTCATCCCCCGAATTTGATGAATTTTGTATTTTTCGTCGAAGGCCACGAGGGCCTTGAGTGTTCCTACCGAGTTTTGGTTAAAGACATTGATCGGGGTAGTTTTTATTGAAGTTTGAATTTACCCCGAAATTATAAATAAAATCTACAAATTCCGAATTAACCCTCATCTCCCGAATTTGATGAATTTTGTATTTTTCGTCGAAGGCCACGAGGGCCTAGAATGTTCCTACCGGGTTTTGGTTGAAGACATTGATCGGAGTAGATTTTATTGAAGTTTGAATTTACCCAGAAATAATGAATAAAATCTTCAAATTCTGAATTAACCCTCATCCCCCGAATTTGATGAATTTTGTATTTTTCGTCGAAGGCCACGAGGGCCTAGAATGTTCCTACCGGGTTTTGGTTGAAGACATTGATCGGAGTAGATTTTATTGAAGTTTGAATTTACCCAGAAATAATGAATAAAATCTTCAAATTCTGAATTAACCCTCATCCCCCGAATTTGATGAATTTTGTATTTTTCGTCGAAGGCCACAAGGGCCAAGAATGTTTTTATTGAGTTTTGCTTTAAGACATTGATCGGAGTAGTTTTTATTGAAGTTTGAATTTACCCTGAAATAATGAATAAAATCTTCAAATTCCGAATTAACCCTCATCTCCCGAAATTGATGAATTTTGTATTTTTCGTCGAAGGCCACAAGGGTCTAGAATGTTCTTACCGGGTTTTGGTTAAAGACATTGATCGGTGTAGTTTTTATTGAAGTTTGAATTTACCCCGAAATAATGAATAAAATCTTCAAATTCCGAATTGACCCTCATCCCCCGAATTTGATGAATTTTGCATTATTTGTCGAAGGCCACAAGGGCCTAGAATGTTCCTACCGGGTTTTGGTCCAAGACATTGATCGAAGTAGTTTTTATTGAAGTTTGAATTTACCCGGAAATGATGAATAAAATCTTCAAATTCCGAATTAACCCTCATCCCTCGAATTTGATGAATTTTGCATTATTTGTCGAAGGCCACAAGGGCCTAGAATGTTCCTACCGGGTTTTGGTAAAGACATTGATCGGAGTAGTTTTTATTGAAGTTTGAATTTACCCTGAAATAATGAATAAAATCTTCAAATTCCGAATTAACCCTCATCCCTCGAATTTGATGAATTTTGCATTATTTGTCGAAGGCCACAAGGGCCTAGAATGTTCCTACCGGGTTTTGGTAAAGACATTGATCGGAGTAGTTTTTATTGAAGTTTGAATTTACCCTGAAATAATGAATAAAATCTTCAAATTCCGAATTAACCCTCATCCCCCGAAATGGATTAATCTTGTATTTTTGTCGAAGGCCACAAGAGCCTAGAATGTTCTTACCGGGTTTTATTTGCAGACATTGATCGGAGTAGTTTTTATTGAAGTTTAAATTTACCCTGAAATAATGAATAAAATCTTCAAATTCCGAATTAACCCTCATCCCCCGAATTTGATGAATTTTGCATTATTTGTCGAAGGCCACAAGGGCCTAGAATGTTCCTACCGAGGTTTGCTTCAAAACATTGATCGGGGTAGTTTTTATTGAAGCTTAAATTTACCCTGAAATAATGAATAAAATCTTCAAATTCCGAATTAACCCTCATCCTCCGAACTTAATGAATTTTGCATTTGTCGGAGGCCACAAGGGCCTAGAATGTTCCTACCGGGTTTTGGTTAAAAATATTGATCGGAGTAATTTTTATTGAAGTTTGAATTTACCCTGAAATAATGAATAAAATCTTCAAATTCCGAATTAACCCTCATCCCCCGAATTTGATGAATTTTGTATTTTTCGTCGAAGGCCACAAGGGCCTAGAATGTTCTTACCGGGTTTTGGTTGCAGACATTTATCGGAGTAGTTTTTATTGAAGTTTGAATTTACCCTGAAATAATGAATAAAATCTTCAAATTCCGAATTAACCCTCATCTCCCGAAAGTGATAAATTTTGTATTTTTTGTCGAAGGTCACAAGATCCTTGAGTGTTCCTACCGAGTTTTGGTTAATGACATTGATCGGGGTAGTTTTTATTGAAGTTTAAATTTACCCTGAAATAATGAATAAAAGCTTCAAATTCCGAATTAACCCTCATCCCCCGAATTTGATGACTTTTGTATTTTTCGTCGAAGGCCACAAGGGCCTAGAATGTTCCTGCCGGGTTTTGGTTGAAGACATTGATCGGAGTAGTTTTTATTGAAGTTTGAATTTACCCTGAAATAATGAATAAAATCTTCAAATTCCGAATTAACCCTCATCCCCCGAATTTGATGAATTTTGTATTTTTCGTCGAAGGCCACAAGGGCCTAGAATGTTCTTACCGGGTTTTGGTTAAAGACATTGATCGGAGTAGTTTCTATTGAAGTTTGAATTTACCCTGAAATAATGAATAAAATCTTCAAATTCCGAATTAACCCTCATCCCCCGAATTTGATAAATTTTGCATTATTTGTCGAAGGCCACAAGGGCCTAGAATGTTCCTACCGGGTTTTGGTTGAAGACATTGATCGGAGTAGATTTTATTGAAGTTTGAATTTACCCAGAAATAATGAATAAAATCTTCAAATTCTGAATTAACCCTCATCCCCCGAATTTGATGAATTTTGTATTTTTCGTCGAAGGCCACAAGGGCCAAGAATGTTTTTATTGAGTTTTGGTTTAAGACATTGATCGGAGTAGTTTTTATTGAAGTTTGAATTTACCCTGAAATAATGAATAAAATCTTCAAATTCCGAATTGACCCTCATCCTCCGAATTTGATGAATTTTGCATTATTTGTCGAAGGCCACAAGGGCCTAGAATGTTCCTACCGGGTTTTGGTCCAAGACATTGATCGGAGTAGTTTTTATTGAAGTTTGAATTTACCCTGAAATAATGAATAAAATCTTCAAATTCCGAATTAACCCTCATCCCCCGAAATGGATTAATCTTGTATTTTTGTCGAAGGCCACAAGAGCCTAGAATGTTCTTACCGGGTTTTACTTGCAGACATTGATCGGAGTAGTTTTTATTGAAGTTTAAATTTACCCTGAAATAATGAATAAAATCTTCAAATTCCGAATTAACCCTCATCCCCCGAATTTGATAAATTTTGCATTATTTGTCGAAGGCCACAAGGGCCTAGAATGTTCCTACCGGGTTTTGATTGAAGACATTGATCGGAGTAGATTTTATTGAAGTTTGAATTTACCCAGAAATAATGAATAAAATCTTCAAATTCTGAATTAACCCTCATCCCCCGAATTTGATGAATTTTGTATTTTTCGTCGAAGGCCACAAGGGCCAAGAATGTTTTTATTGAGTTTTGGTTTAAGACATTGATCGGAGTAGTTTTTATTGAAGTTTGAATTTACCCTGAAATAATGAATAAAATCTTCAAATTCCGAATTAACCCTTATCTCCCGAAATTGATGAATTTTGTATTTTTCGTCGAAGGCCACAAGGGTCTAGAATGTTTTTACCGGGTTTTGGTTAAAGACATTGATCGGTGTAGTTTTTATTGAAGTTTGAATTTACCCCGAAATAATGAATAAAATCTTCAAATTCCGAATTGACCCTCATCCTCCGAATTTGATGAATTTTGCATTATTTGTCGAAGGCCACAAGGGCCTAGAATGTTCCTACCGGGTTTTGGTCCAAGACATTGATCGGAGTAGTTTTTATTGAAGTTTGAATTTACCCTGAAATAATGAATAAAATCTTCAAATTCCGAATTAACCCTCATTCCCCGAATTTGATGAATTTTGCATTATTTGTCGAAGGCCACAAGGGCCTAGAATGTTCCTACCGGGTTTTGGTTGAAGACATTGATCGGAGTAGTTTTTATTAAAGTTTGAATTTACCCTGAAATAATGAATAAAATCTTCAAATTCCGAATTAACCCTCATCCCCCGAAATGGATTAATCTTGTATTTTTGTCGAAGGCCACAAGAGCCTTGAGTGTTCCTACCGAGTTTTGGTTAAAGACATTGATCGGGGTAGTTTTTATTGAAGTTTGAATTTACCCCGAAATAATAAATAAAATCTTCAAATTCCGAATACACCCTCATCTCCCGAATTTGATGAATTTTGTATTTTTCGTCGAAGGCCACAAGGGCCTTGAGTGTTCCTACCGAGTTTTGGTTAATGACATTGATCGGGGTAGTTTTTATTGAAGTTTGAATTTACCCCGAAATAATGAATAAAATCTTCAAATTCCGAATTAACCCTCATTCTCCGAATTTGATGAATTTTGCATTTGTCGAAGGCCACAAGGGCCTAGAATGTTCCTACCGGGTTTTGGTTAAAGATATTGATCGGAGTAGTTTTCATTGAAGTTTGAATTTACCCAGAAATAATGAATAAAATCTTCAAATTCCGAATTAACTCTCATTCCCCGAATTTGATGAATTTTGTATTTTTTGTCGAAGGCCACTAGGGCCTAGAATGTTCCTACCGGGTTTTGGTTAAAGACATTGATTGGAGTAGTTTTTATTGAAGTTTGAATTTACCCCGATATAATGAATAAAATCTTCAAATTCCGAATTAACCCTCATCCCCCTAATTGGATGAATCTTGTATTCTTTGTCGAAGGCCACAAGGGCCTTGAGTGTTCCTACCGAGTTTTGGTTAATGACATTGATCGGGGTAGTTTTTATTGAAGTTTGAATTTACCCCGAAATAATGAATAAAATCTTCAAATTCCGAATTAACCCTCATTTCCCGAAATTGATGAATTTTGTATTTTTCGTCCAAGGCCACGAGGGCCTTGAGTGTTCCTACTGAGTTTTGGTTCAAGACATTGATCAGGGTAGTTTTTATTGAAGTTTAAATTTACCCTTAAATAATGAATAAAATCTTCAAATTCCGAATTAACCCTCATCCCCCGAATTTGATGAATTTTGCATTATTTGTCGAAGGCCACAAGGGCCTAGAATGTTCCTACCGGGTTTTGGTTGAAGACATTGATCGGAGTAGTTTTTATTAAAGTTTGAATTTACCCTGAAATGATGAATAAAATCTTCAAATTCCGAATTAACCCTCATCCCTCGAATTTGATGAATTTTGTATTTTTCGTCGAAGGCCACGAGGGCCTCGAGTGTTCCTACTGAGTTTTGGTTCAAGACATTGATCGGGGTAGTTTTTATTGAAGTTTAAATTTACCCTGAAATAATGAATAAAATCTTCAAATTCCGAATTAACCCTCATCCCCCGAATTTGATAAATTTTGCATTATTTGTCGAAGGCCACAAGGGCCTAGAATGTTCCTACCGGGTTTTGGTTGAAGACATTGATCGGAGTAGTTTTTATTAAAGTTTGAATTTACCCTGAAATGATGAATAAAATCTTCAAATTCCGAATTAACCCTCATCCCCCGAATTTGATGAATTTTGTATTTTTCGTCGAAGGCCACGAGGGCCTTGAGTGTTCCTACCGAGTTTTGGTTAAAGACATTGATCGGGGTAGTTTTTATTGAAGTTTGAATTTACCCCGAAATAATAAATAAAATCTACAAATTCCGAATTAACCCTCATCTCCCGAATTTGATGAATTTTGTATTTTTCGTCGAAGGCCACGAGGGCCTAGAATGTTCCTACCGGGTTTTGGTTGAAGACATTGATCGGAGTAGATTTTATTGAAGTTTGAATTTACCCAGAAATAATGAATAAAATCTTCAAATTCTGAATTAACCCTCATCCCCCGAATTTGATGAATTTTGTATTTTTCGTCGAAGGCCACAAGGGCCAAGAATGTTTTTATTGAGTTTTGGTTTAAGACATTGATCGGAGTAGTTTTTATTGAAGTTTGAATTTACCCTGAAATAATGAATAAAATCTTCAAATTCCGAATTAACCCTCATCTCCCGAAATTGATGAATTTTGTATTTTTCGTCGAAGGCCACAAGGGTCTAGAATGTTCTTACCGGGTTTTGGTTAAAGACATTGATCGGTGTAGTTTTTATTGAAGTTTGAATTTACCCCGAAATAATGAATAAAATCTTCAAATTCCGAATTGACCCTCATCCCCCGAAATTGATGAATTTTGCATTATTTGTCGAAGGCCACAAGGGCCTAGAATGTTCCTACCGGGTTTTGGTCCAAGACATTGATCGAAGTAGTTTTTATTGAAGTTTGAATTTACCCTGAAATGATGAATAAAATCTTCAAATTCCGAATTAACCCTCATCCCCCGAATTTGATGACTTTTGTATTTTTCGTCGAAGGTCACAAGGGCCTAGAATGTTCCTACCGGGTTTTGATTGAAGACATTGATCGGAGTAGTTTTAATTAAACTTTGAATTTACCCTGAAATAATGAATAAAATCTTCAAATTCCGAATTAACCCTCATCCCCCGAATTTGATGAATTTTGCATTATTTGTCGAAGGCCACAAGGGCCTAGAATGTTCCTACCGGGTTTTGGTAAAGACATTGATCGGAGTAGTTTTTATTGAAGTTTGAATTTACCCTGAAATAATGAATAAAATCTTCAAATTCCGAATTAACCCTCATCCCCCGAAATGGATTAATCTTGTATTTTTGTCGAAGGCCACAAGAGCCTAGAATGTTCTTACCGGGTTTTATTTGCAGACATTGATCGGAGTAGTTTTTATTGAAGTTTAAATTTACCCTGAAATAATGAATAAAATCTTCAAATTCCGAATTAACCCTCATCCCCCGAATTTGATGAATTTTGCATTATTTGTCGAAGGCCACAAGGGCCTAGAATGTTCCTACCGAGGTTTGCTTCAAAACATTGATCGGGGTAGTTTTTATTGAAGCTTAAATTTACCCTGAAATAATGAATAAAATCTTCAAATTCCGAATTAACCCTCATCCTCCGAACTTAATGAATTTTGCATTTGTCGGAGGCCACAAGGGCCTAGAATGTTCCTACCGGGTTTTGGTTAATGACATTGATCGGGGTAGTTTTTATTGAAGTTTGAATTTACCCCGAAATAATGAATAAAATCTTCAAATTCCGAATTAACCCTCATCCCCCGAATTTGATGAATTTTGTATTTTTCGTCGAAGGCCACGAGGGCCTTGAGTGTTCCTACTGAGTTTTGGTTCAAGACATTGATCAGGGTAGTTTTTATTGAAGTTTAAATTTACCCTTAAATAATGAATAAAATCTTCAAATTCCGAATTAACCCTCATCCCCCGAATTTGATGAATTTTGCATTATTTGTCGAAGGCCACAAGGGCCTAGAATGTTCCTACCGGGTTTTGGTTGAAGACATTGATCGGAGTAGTTTTTATTAAAGTTTGAATTTACCCTGAAATGATGAATAAAATCTTCAAATTCCGAATTAACCCTCATCCCTCGAATTTGATGAATTTTGTATTTTTCGTCGAAGGCCACGAGGGCCTTGAGTGTTCCTACTGAGTTTTGGTTCAAGACATTGATCGGGGTAGTTTTTATTGAAGTTTAAATTTACCCTGAAATAATGAATAAAATCTTCAAATTCCGAATTAACCCTCATCCCCCGAATTTGATAAATTTTGCATTATTTGTCGAAGGTCACAAGGGCCTAGAATGTTCCTACCGGGTTTTGGTTGAAGACATTGATCGGAGTAGTTTTTATTAAAGTTTGAATTTACCCTGAAATGATGAATAAAATCTTCAAATTCCGAATTAACCCTCATCCCCCGAATTTGATGAATTTTGTATTTTTCGTCGAAGGCCACGAGGGCCTTGAGTGTTCCTACCGAGTTTTGGTTAAAGACATTGATCGGGGTAGTTTTTATTGAAGTTTGAATTTACCCCGAAATTATAAATAAAATCTACAAATTCCGAATTAACCCTCATCTCCCGAATTTGATGAATTTTGTATTTTTCGTCGAAGGCCACGAGGGCCTAGAATGTTCCTACCGGGTTTTGGTTGAAGACATTGATCGGAGTAGATTTTATTGAAGTTTGAATTTACCCAGAAATAATGAATAAAATCTTCAAATTCTGAATTAACCCTCATCCCCCGAATTTGATGAATTTTGTATTTTTCGTCGAAGGCCACGAGGGCCTAGAATGTTCCTACCGGGTTTTGGTTGAAGACATTGATCGGAGTAGATTTTATTGAAGTTTGAATTTACCCAGAAATAATGAATAAAATCTTCAAATTCTGAATTAACCCTCATCCCCCGAATTTGATCAATTTTGTATTTTTCGTCGAAGGCCACAAGGGCCAAGAATGTTTTTATTGAGTTTTGCTTTAAGACATTGATCGGAGTAGTTTTTATTGAAGTTTGAATTTACCCTGAAATAATGAATAAAATCTTCAAATTCCGAATTAACCCTCATCTCCCGAAATTGATGAATTTTGTATTTTTCGTCGAAGGCCACAAGGGTCTAGAATGTTCTTACCGGGTTTTGGTTAAAGACATTGATCGGTGTAGTTTTTATTGAAGTTTGAATTTACCCCGAAATAATGAATAAAATCTTCAAATTCCGAATTGACCCTCATCCCCCGAATTTGATGAATTTTGCATTATTTGTCGAAGGCCACAAGGGCCTAGAATGTTCCTACCGGGTTTTGGTCCAAGACATTGATCGAAGTAGTTTTTATTGAAGTTTGAATTTACCCGGAAATGATGAATAAAATCTTCAAATTCCGAATTAACCCTCATCCCCCGAATTTGATGACTTTTGTATTTTTCGTCGAAGGTCACAAGGGCCTAGAATGTTCCTACCGGGTTTTGATTGAAGACATTGATCGGAGTAGTTTTTATTAAACTTTGAATTTACCCTGAAATAATGAATAAAATCTTCAAATTCCGAATTAACCCTCATCCCCCGAATTTGATGAATTTTGCATTATTTGTCGAAGGCCACAAGGGCCTAGAATGTTCCTACCGGGTTTTGGTAAAGACATTGATCGGAGTAGTTTTTATTGAAGTTTGAATTTACCCTGAAATAATGAATAAAATCTTCAAATTCCGAATTAACCCTCATCCCCCGAAATGGATTAATCTTGTATTTTTGTCGAAGGCCACAAGAGCCTAGAATGTTCTTACCGGGTTTTATTTGCAGACATTGATCGGAGTAGTTTTTATTGAAGTTTAAATTTACCCTGAAATAATGAATAAAATCTTCAAATTCCGAATTAACCCTCATCCCCCGAATTTGATGAATTTTGCATTATTTGTCGAAGGCCACAAGGGCCTAGAATGTTCCTACCGAGGTTTGCTTCAAAACATTGATCGGGGTAGTTTTTATTGAAGCTTAAATTTACCCTGAAATAATGAATAAAATCTTCAAATTCCGAATTAACCCTCATCCTCCGAACTTAATGAATTTTGCATTTGTCGGAGGCCACAAGGGCCTAGAATGTTCCTACCGGGTTTTGGTTAAAGATATTGATCGGAGTAATTTTTATTGAAGTTTGAATTTACCCTGAAATAATGAATAAAATCTTCAAATTCCGAATTAACCCTCATCCCCCGAATTTGATGAATTTTGTATTTTTCGTCGAAGGCCACAAGGGCCTAGAATGTTCTTACCGGGTTTTGGTTGCAGACATTGATCGGAGTAGTTTTTATTGAAGTTTGAATTTACCCTGAAATAATGAATAAAATCTTCAAATTCCGAATTAACCCTCATCTCCCGAAAGTGATAAATTTTGTATTTTTTGTCGAAGGTCACAAGATCCTTGAGTGTTCCTACCGAGTTTTGGTTAATGACATTGATCGGGGTAGTTTTTATTGAAGTTTAAATTTACCCTGAAATAATGAATAAAAGCTTCAAATTCCGAATTAACCCTCATCCCCCGAATTTGATGACTTTTGTATTTTTCGTCGAAGGCCACAAGGGCCTAGAATGTTCCTGCCGGGTTTTGGTTGAAGACATTGATCGGAGTAGTTTTTATTGAAGTTTGAATTTACCCTGAAATAATGAATAAAATCTTCAAATTCCGAATTAACCCTCATCCCCCGAATTTGATGAATTTTGTATTTTTCGTCGAAGGCCACAAGGGCCTAGAATGTTCTTACCGGGTTTTGGTTAAAGACATTGATCGGAGTAGTTTCTATTGAAGTTTGAATTTACCCTGAAATAATGAATAAAATCTTCAAATTCCGAATTAACCCTCATCCCCCGAATTTGATAAATTTTGCATTATTTGTCGAAGGCCACAAGGGCCTAGAATGTTCCTACCGGGTTTTGGTTGAAGACATTGATCGGAGTAGATTTTATTGAAGTTTGAATTTACCCAGAAATAATGAATAAAATCTTCAAATTCTGAATTAACCCTCATCCCCCGAATTTGATGAATTTTGTATTTTTCGTCGAAGGCCACAAGGGCCAAGAATGTTTTTATTGAGTTTTGGTTTAAGACATTGATCGGAGTAGTTTTTATTGAAGTTTGAATTTACCCTGAAATAGTGAATAAAATCTTCAAATTCCGAATTGACCCTCATCCTCCGAATTTGATGAATTTTGCATTATTTGTCGAAGGCCACAAGGGCCTAGAATGTTCCTACCGGGTTTTGGTCCAAGACATTGATCGGAGTAGTTTTTATTGAAGTTTGAATTTACCCTGAAATAATGAATAAAATCTTCAAATTCCGAATTAACCCTCATCCCCCGAAATGGATTAATCTTGTATTTTTATCGAAGGCCACAAGAGCCTAGAATGTTCTTACCGGGTTTTAGTTGCAGACATTGATCGGAGTAGTTTTTATTGAAGTTTAAATTTACCCTGAAATAATGAATAAAATCTTCAAATTCCGAATTAACCCTCATCCCCCGAATTTGATGAATTTTGCATTATTTGTCGAAGGCCACAAGGGCCTAGAATGTTCCTACCGAGGTTTGCTTCAAAACATTGATCGGGGTAGTTTTTATTGAAGCTTAAATTCACCCTGAAATAATAAATAAAATCTTCAAATTCCGAATTAACCCTCATCCTCCGAACTTAATGAATTTTGCATTTGTCGAAGGCCACAAGGGCCTAGAATGTTCCTACCGGGTTTTGGTTAAAGATATTGATCGGAGTAATTTTTATTGAAGTTTGAATTTACCCTGAAATAATGAATAAAATCTTCAAATTCCGAATTAACCCTCATCCCCCGAATTTGATAAATTTTGCATTATTTGTCGAAGGCCACAAGGGCCTAGAATGTTCCTACCGGGTTTTGGTTGAAGACATTGATCGGAGTAGATTTTATTGAAGTTTGAATTTACCCAGAAATAATGAATAAAATCTTCAAATTCTGAATTAACCCTCATCCCCCGAATTTGATGAATTTTGTATTTTTCGTCGAAGGCCACAAGGGCCAAGAATGTTTTTATTAAGTTTTGGTTTAAGACATTGATCGGAGTAGTTTTTATTGAAGTTTGAATTTACCCTGAAATAATGAATAAAATCTTCAAATTCCGAAATAACCCTCATCTCCTGAAATTGATGAATTTTGTATTTTTCGTCGAAGGCCACAAGGGTCTAGAATGTTCTTACCGGGTTTTGGTTAAAGACATTGATCGGAGTAGTTTTTATTAAAGTTTGAATTTACCCTGAAATGATGAATAAAATCTTCAAATTCCGAATTAACCCTCATCCCTCGAATTTGATGAATTTTGTATTTTTCGTCGAAGGCCACAAGGGCCTAGAATGTTCCTGCCGGGTTTTGGTTAAAGACATTGATCGGAGTAGTTTCTATTGAAGTTTGAATTTACCCTGAAATAATGAATAAAATCTTCAAATTCCGAATTAACCCTCATCCCCCGAATTTGATAAATTTTGCATTATTTGTCGAAGGCCACAAGGGCCTAGAATGTTCCTACCGGGTTTTGGTTGAAGACATTGATCGGAGTAGATTTTATTGAAGTTTGAATTTACCCAGAAATAATGAATAAAATCTTCAAATTCTGAATTAACCCTCATCCCCCGAATTTGATGAATTTTGTATTTTTCGTCGAAGGCCACAAGGGCCAAGAATGTTTTTATTAAGTTTTGGTTTAAGACATTGATCGGAGTAGTTTTTATTGAAGTTTGAATTTACCCTGAAATAATGAATAAAATCTTCAAATTCCGAAATAACCCTCATCTCCTGAAATTGATGAATTTTGTATTTTTCGTCGAAGGCCACAAGGGTCTAGAATGTTCTTACCGGGTTTTGGTTAAAGACATTGATCGGAGTAGTTTTTATTAAAGTTTGAATTTACCCTGAAATGATGAATAAAATCTTCAAATTCCGAATTAACCCTCATCCCTCGAATTTGATGAATTTTGTATTTTTCGTCGAAGGCCACGAGGGCCTTGAGTGTTCCTACTGAGTTTTGGTTCAAGACATTGATCGGGGTAGTTTTTATTGAAGTTTAAATTTACCCTGAAATAATGAATAAAATCTTCAAATTCCGAATTAACCCTCATCCCCCGAATTTGATGAACTTTGCATTATTTGTCGAAGGCCACAAGGGCCTAGAATGTTCCTACCGGGTTTTGGTTGAAGACATTGATCGGAGTAGTTTTTATTAAAGTTTGAATTTACCCTGAAATGATGAATAAAATCTTCAAATTCCGAATTAACCCTCATCCCCCGAATTTGATGAATTTTGTATTTTTCGTCGAAGGCCACAAGGGCCTAGAATGTTCTTACCGGGTTTTGGTTGCAGACATTGATCGGAGTAGTTTTTATTGAAGTTTGAATTTACCCTGAAATAATGAATAAAATCTTCAAATTCCGAATTAACCCTCATCTCCCGAAATTGATAAATTTTGTATTTTATGTCGAAGGTCACAAGATCCTTGAGTGTTCCTACCGAGTTTTGGTTAATGACATTGATCGGGGTAGTTTTTATTGAAGTTTAAATTTACCCTGAAATAATGAATAAAAGCTTCAAATTCCGAATTAACCCTCATCCCCCGAATTTGATGACTTTTGTATTTTTCGTCGAAGGCCACAAGGGCCTAGAATGTTCCTGCCGGGTTTTGGTTAAAGACATTCATCGGAGTAGTTTTTATTGAAGTTTGAATTTACCCTGAAATAATGAATAAAATCTTCAAATTCCGAATTAACCCTCATCCCCCGAATTTGATGAATTTTGTATTTTTCGTCGAAGGCCACAAGGGCCTAGAATGTTCTTACCGGGTTTTGGTTAAAGACATTGATCGGAGTAGTTTCTATTGAAGTTTGAATTTACCCTGAAATAATGAATAAAATCTTCAAATTCCGAATTAACCCTCATCCCCCGAATTTGATGAATTTTGCATTTGTCGAAGGCCACAAGGGCCTAGAATGTTCCTACCGGGTTTTGGTTAAAGATATTGATCGGAGTAGTTTTCATTGAAGTTTGAATTTACCCAGAAATAATGAATAAAATCTTCAAATTCCGAATTAACTCTCATTCCCCGAATTTGATGAATTTTGTATTTTTCGTCGAAGGCCACTAGGGCCTAGAATGTTCCTACCGGGTTTTGGTTAAAGACATTGATTGGAGTAGTTTTTATTGAAGTTTGAATTTACCCCGATATAATGAATAAAATCTTCAAATTCCGAATTAACCCTCATCCCCCTAATTGGATGAATCTTGTATTCTTTGTCGAAGGCCACAAGGGCCTTGAGTGTTCCTACCGAGTTTTGGTTAATGACATTGATCGGGGTAGTTTTTATTGAAGTTTGAATTTACCCCGAAATAATGAATAAAATCTTCAAATTCCGAATTAACCCTCATCTCCCGAAATTGATGAATTTTGTATTTTTCGTCGAAGGCCACTAGGGCCTAGAATGTTCCTACCGGGTTTTGGTTAAAGACATTGATTGGAGTAGTTTTTATTGAAGTTTGAATTTACCCCGATATAATGAATAAAATCTTCAAATTCCGAATTAACCCTCATCCCCCTAATTGGATGAATCTTGTATTCTTTGTCGAAGGCCACAAGGGCCTTGAGTGTTCCTACCGAGTTTTGGTTAATGACATTGATCGGGGTAGTTTTTATTGAAGTTTGAATTTACCCCGAAATAATGAATAAAATCTTCAAATTCCGAATTAACCCTCATCTCCCGAAATTGATGAATTTTGTATTTTTCGTCCAAGGCCACAAGGGCCTAGGATGTTCCTACCGGGTTTTGGTTGAATACATTGATCGGAGTAGTTTTTATTGAAGTTTGAATTTACCCCGAAATAATGAATAAAATCTTCAAATTCCGAATTAACCCTCATCTCCCGAAATTGATAAATTTTGTATTTTATGTCGAAGGTCACAAGATCCTTGAGTGTTCCTACCGAGTTTTGGTTAATGACATTGATCGGGGTAGTTTTTATTGAAGTTTAAATTTACCCTGAAATAATGAATAAAAGCTTCAAATTCCGAATTAACCCTCATCCCCCGAATTTGATGACTTTTGTATTTTTCGTCGAAGGCCACAAGGGCCTAGAATGTTCCTGCCGGGTTTTGGTTAAAGACATTCATCGGAGTAGTTTTTATTGAAGTTTGAATTTACCCTGAAATAATGAATAAAATCTTCAAATTCCGAATTAACCCTCATCCCCCGAATTTGATGAATTTTGTATTTTTCGTCGAAGGCCACAAGGGCCTAGAATGTTCTTACCGGGTTTTGGTTAAAGACATTGATCGGAGTAGTTTCTATTGAAGTTTGAATTTACCCTGAAATAATGAATAAAATCTTCAAATTCCGAATTAACCCTCATCCCCCGAATTTGATGAATTTTGCATTTGTCGAAGGCCACAAGGGCCTAGAATGTTCCTACCGGGTTTTGGTTAAAGATATTGATCGGAGTAGTTTTCATTGAAGTTTGAATTTACCCAGAAATAATGAATAAAATCTTCAAATTCCGAATTAACTCTCATTCCCCGAATTTGATGAATTTTGTATTTTTCGTCGAAGGCCACTAGGGCCTAGAATGTTCCTACCGGGTTTTGGTTAAAGACATTGATTGGAGTAGTTTTTATTGAAGTTTGAATTTACCCCGATATAATGAATAAAATCTTCAAATTCCGAATTAACCCTCATCCCCCTAATTGGATGAATCTTGTATTCTTTGTCGAAGGCCACAAGGGCCTTGAGTGTTCCTACCGAGTTTTGGTTAATGACATTGATCGGGGTAGTTTTTATTGAAGTTTGAATTTACCCCGAAATAATGAATAAAATCTTCAAATTCCGAATTAACCCTCATCTCCCGAAATTGATGAATTTTGTATTTTTCGTCGAAGGCCACTAGGGCCTAGAATGTTCCTACCGGGTTTTGGTTAAAGACATTGATTGGAGTAGTTTTTATTGAAGTTTGAATTTACCCCGATATAATGAATAAAATCTTCAAATTCCGAATTAACCCTCATCCCCCTAATTGGATGAATCTTGTATTCTTTGTCGAAGGCCACAAGGGCCTTGAGTGTTCCTACCGAGTTTTGGTTAATGACATTGATCGGGGTAGTTTTTATTGAAGTTTGAATTTACCCCGAAATAATGAATAAAATCTTCAAATTCCGAATTAACCCTCATCTCCCGAAATTGATGAATTTTGTATTTTTCGTCCAAGGCCACAAGGGCCTAGGATGTTCCTACCGGGTTTTGGTTGAATACATTGATCGGAGTAGTTTTTATTGAAGTTTGAATTTACCCCGAAATAATGAATAAAATCTTCAAATTCCGAATTAACCCTCATTCTCCGAATTTGATGAATTTTGCATTTGTCGAAGGCCACAAGGGCCTAGAATGTTCCTACCGGGTTTTGGTTAAAGATATTGATCGGAGTAGTTTTTATTAAAGTTTGAATTTACCCTGAAATGATGAATAAAATCTTCAAATTCCGAATTAACCCTCATCCCCCGAATTTGATGAATTTTGTATTTTTCGTCGAAGGCCACAAGGGCCTAGAATGTTCTTACCGGGTTTTGGTTGCAGACATTGATCGGAGTAGTTTTTATTGAAGTTTGAATTTACCCCGATATAATGAATAAAATCTTCAAATTCCGAATTAACCCTCATCCCCCTAATTGGATGAATCTTGTATTCTTTGTCGAAGGCCACAAGGGCCTTGAGTGTTCCTACCGAGTTTTGGTTAATGACATTGATCGGGGTAGTTTTTATTGAAGTTTGAATTTACCCCGAAATAATGAATAAAATCTTCAAATTCCGAATTAACCCTCATCTCCCGAAATTGATGAATTTTGTATTTTTCGACCAAGGCCACAAGGGCCTAGGATGTTCCTACCGGGTTTTGGTTGAATACATTGATCGGAGTAGTTTTTATTGAAGTTTGAATTTACCCCGAAATAATGAATAAAATCTTCAAATTCCGAATTAACCCTCATCCCCCGAATTTGATGAATTTTGTATTTTTCGTCGAAGGCCACGAGGGCCTTGAGTGTTCCTACTGAGTTTTGGTTCAAGACATTGATCGGGGTAGTTTTTATTGAAGTTTAAATTTACCCTTAAATAATGAATAAAATCTTCAAATTCCGAATTAACCCTCATCCCCCGAATTTGATGAATTTTGCATTATTTATCGAAAACCACAAGGGCCTAGAATGTTCCTACCGGGTTTTGGTTGAAGACATTGATCGGAGTAGTTTTTATTAAAGTTTGAATTTACCCTGAAATGATGAATAAAATCTTCAAATTCCGAATTAACCCTCATCCCTCGAATTTGATGAATTTTGTATTTTTCGTCGAAGGTCACGAGGGCCTTGAGTGTTCCTACTGAGTTTTGGTTCAAGACATTGATCGGGGTAGTTTTTATTGAAGTTTAAATTTACCCTGAAATAATGAATAAAATCTTCAAATTCCGAATTAACCCTCATCCCCCGAATTTGATGAATTTTGCATTATTTGTCGAAGGCCACAAGGGCCTAGAATGTTCCTACCGGGTTTTGGTTGAAGACATTGATCGGAGTAGTTTTTATTAAAGTTTGAATTTACCCTGAAATGATGAATAAAATCTTCAAATTCCGAATTAACCCCCGAATTTGATGAATTTTGTATTTTTCGTCGAAGGCCACGAGGGCCTTGAGTGTTCCTACCGAGTTTTGGTTAAAGACATTGATCGGGGTAGTTTTTATTGAAGTTTGAATTTACCCCGAAATAATAAATAAAATCTTCAAATTCCGAATTAACCCTCATCTCCCGAATTTGATGAATTTTGTATTTTTCGTCGAAGGCCACGAGGGGCTTGAATGTTCCTACCGGGTTTTGGTTGAAGACATTGATCGGAGTAGATTTTATTGAAGTTTGAATTTACCCAGAAATAATGAATAAAATCTTCAAATTCTGAATTAACCCTTATCCCCCGAATTTGATGAATTTTGTATTTTTCGTCGAAGGCCACAAGGGCCAAGAATGTTTTTATTGAGTTTTGGTTTAAGACATTGATCGGAGTAGTTTTTATTGAAGTTTGAATTTACCCTGAAATAATGAATAAAATCTTCAAATTCCGAATTAACCCTCATCTCCCGAAATTGATGAATTTTGTATTTTTCGTCGAAGGCCACAAGGGTCTAGAATGTTCTTACCGGGTTTTGGTTAAAGACATTGATCGGTGTAGTTTTTATTGAAGTTTGAATTTACCCCGAAATAATGAATAAAATCTTCAAATTCCGAATTGACCCTCATCCCCCGAATTTGATGAATTTTGCATTATTTGTCGAAGGCCACAAGGGCCTAGAATGTTCCTACCGGGTTTTGGTCCAAGACATTGATCGGAGTAGTTTTTATTGAAGTTTGTATTTACCCTGAAATAATGAATAAAATCTTCAAATTCCGAATTAACCCTCATTCCCCGAATTTGATGAATTTTGCATTATTTGTCGAAGGCCACAAGGGCCTAGAATGTTCCTACCGGGTTTTGGTTGAAGACATTGATCGGAGTAGTTTTTATTAAAGTTTGAATTTACCCTGAAATAATGAATAAAATCTTCAAATTCCGAATTAACCCTCATCCCCCGAAATGGATTAATCTTGTATTTTTGTCGAAGGCCACAAGAGCCTTGAGTGTTCCTACCGAGTTTTGGTTAAAGACATTGATCGGGGTAGTTTTTATTGAAGTTTGAATTTACCCCGAAATAATAAATAAAATCTTCAAATTTCGAATACACCCTCATCTCCCGAATTTGATGAATTTTGTATTTTTCGTCGAAGGCCACAAGGGCCTTGAGTGTTCCTACCGAGTTTTGGTTAATGACATTGATCGGGGTAGTTTTTATTGAAGTTTGAATTTACCCCGAAATAATGAATAAAATCTTCAAATTCCGAATTAACCCTCATTCTCCGAATTTGATGAATTTTGCATTTGTCGAAGGCCACAAGGGCCTAGAATGTTCCTACCGGGTTTTGATTAAAGATATTGATCGGAGTAGTTTTCATTGAAGTTTGAATTTACCCAGAAATAATGAATAAAATCTTCAAATTCCGAATTAACTCTCATTCCCCGAATTTGATGAATTTTGTATTTTTCGTCGAAGGCCACTAGGGCCTAGAATGTTCCTACCGGGTTTTGGTTAAAGACATTGATTGGAGTAGTTTTTATTGAAGTTTGAATTTACCCCGATATAATGAATAAAATCTTCAAATTCCGAATTAACCCTCATTTCCCTAATTGGATGAATCTTGTATTCTTTGTCGAAGGCCACAAGGGCCTTGAGTGTTCCTACCGAGTTTTGGTTAATGACATTGATCGGGGTAGTTTTTATTGAAGTTTGAATTTACCCCGAAATAATGAATAAAAGCTTCAAATTCCGAATTAACCCTCATCCCCCGAATTTGATGACTTTTGTATTTTTCGTCGAAGGCCACAAGGGCCTAGAATGTTCCTGCCGGGTTTTGGTTGAAGACATTGATCGGAGTAGTTTTTATTGAAGTTTGAATTTACCCTGAAATAATGAATAAAATCTTCAAATTCCGAATTAACCCTCATCCCCCGAATTTGATGAATTTTGTATTTTTCGTCGAAGGCCACAAGGGCCTAGAATGTTCTTACCGGGTTTTGGTTAAAGACATTGATCGGAGTAGTTTCTATTGAAGTTTGAATTTACCCTGAAATAATGAATAAAATCTTCAAATTCCGAATTAACCCTCATCCCCCGAATTTGATAAATTTTGCATTATTTGTCGAAGGCCACAAGGGCCTAGAATGTGCCTACCGGGTTTTGGTTGAAGACATTGATCGGAGTAGATTTTATTGAAGTTTGAATTTACCCAGAAATAATGAATAAAATCTTCAAATTCTGAATTAGCCCTCATCCCTCGAATTTGATGAATTTTGTATTTTTCGTCGAAGGCCACAAGGGCCAAGAATGTTTTTATTGAGTTTTGGTTTAAGACATTGATCGGAGTAGTTTTTATTGAAGTTTGAATTTACCCTGAAATAATGAATAAAATCTTCTAATTCCGAATTGACCCTCATCCTCCGAATTTGATGAATTTTGCATTATTTGTCGAAGGCCACAAGGGCCTAGAATGTTCCTACCGGGTTTTGGTCCAAGACATTGATCGGAGTAGTTTTTATTGAAGTTTGAATTTACCCTGAAATAATGAATAAAATCTTCAAATTCCGAATTAACCCTCATCCCCCGAAATGGATTAATCTTGTATTTTTGTCGAAGGCCACAAGAGCCTAGAATGTTCTTACCGGGTTTTAGTTGCAGACATTGATCGGAGTAGTTTTTATTGAAGTTTAAATTTACCCTGAAATAATGAATAAAATCTTCAAATTCCGAATTAACCCTCATCCCCCGAATTTGATGAATTTTGCATTATTTGTCGAAGGCCACAAGGGCCTAGAATGTTCCTACCGAGGTTTGCTTCAAAACATTGATCGGGGTAGTTTTTATTGAAGCTTAAATTTACCCTGAAATAATGAATAAAATCTTCAAATTCCGAATTAACCCTCATCCTCCGAACTTAATGAATTTTGCATTTGTCGAAGGCCACAAGGGCCTAGAATGTTCCTACCGGGTTTTGGTTAAAGATATTGATCGGAGTAATTTTTATTGAAGTTTGAATTTACCCTGAAATAATGAATAAAATCTTCAAATTCCGAATTAACCCTCATCCCCCGAATTTGATGAATTTTGTATTTTTCGTCGAAGGCCACAAGGGCCTAGAATGTTCCTGCCGGGTTTTGGTTAAAGACATTGATCGGAGTAGTTTCTATTGAAGTTTGAATTTACCCTGAAATAATGAATAAAATCTTCAAATTCCGAATTAACCCTCATCCCCCGAATTTGATAAATTTTGCATTATTTGTCGAAGGCCACAAGGGCCTAGAATGTTCCTACCGGGTTTTGGTTGAAGACATTGATCGGAGTAGATTTTATTGAAGTTTGAATTTACCCAGAAATAATGAATAAAATCTTCAAATTCTGAATTAACCCTCATCCCCCGAATTTGATGAATTTTGTATTTTTCGTCGAAGGCCACAAGGGCCAAGAATGTTTTTATTAAGTTTTGGTTTAAGACATTGATCGGAGTAGTTTTTATTGAAGTTTGAATTTACCCTGAAATAATGAATAAAATCTTCAAATTCCGAAATAACCCTCATCTCCTGAAATTGATGAATTTTGTATTTTTCGTCGAAGGCCACAAGGGTCTAGAATGTTCTTACCGGGTTTTGGTTAAAGACATTGATCGGAGTAGTTTTTATTAAAGTTTGAATTTACCCCGAAATAATAAATAAAATCTTCAAATTCCGAATTGACCCTCATCCTCCGAATTTGATGAATTTTGCATTATTTGTCGAAGGCCACAAGGGCCTAGAATGTTCCTACCGGGTTTTGGTCCAAGACATTGATCGGAGTAGTTTTTATTGAAGTTTGAATTTACCCTGAAATAATGAATAAAATCTTCAAATTCCGAATTAACCCTCATTCCCCGAATTTGATGAATTTTGCATTATTTGTCGAAGGCCACAAGGGCCTAGAATGTTCCTACCGGGTTTTGGTTGAAGACATTGATCGGAGTAGTTTTTATTAAAGTTTGAATTTACCCTGAAATAATGAATAAAATCTTCAAATTCCGAATTAACCCTCATCCCCCGAAATGGATTAATCTTGTATTTTTGTCGAAGGCCACAAGAGCCTTGAGTGTTCCTACCGAGTTTTGGTTAAAGACATTGATCGGGGTAGTTTTTATTGAAGTTTGAATTTACCCCGAAATAATAAATAAAATCTTCAAATTCCGAATACACCCTCATCTCCCGAATTTGATGAATTTTGTATTTTTCGTCGAAGGCCACAAGGGCCTTGAGTGTTCCTACCGAGTTTTGGTTAATGACATTGATCGGGGTAGTTTTTATTGAAGTTTAAATTTACCCTTAAATAATGAATAAAATCTTCAAATTCCGAATTAACCCTCATCCCCCGAATTTGATGAATTTTGCATTATTTGTCGAAGGTCACAAGGGCCTAGAATGTTCCTACCGGGTTTTGGTTGAAGACATTGATCGGAGTAGTTTTTATTAAAGTTTGAATTTACCCTGAAATGATGAATAAAATCTTCAAATTCCGAATTAACCCTCATCCCTCGAATTTGATGAATTTTGTATTTTTCGTCGAAGGCCACGAGGGCCTTGAGTGTTCCTACTGAGTTTTGGTTCAAGACATTGATCGGGGTAGTTTTTATTGAAGTTTAAATTTACCCTGAAATAATGAATAAAATCTTCAAATTCCGAATTAACCCTCATCCCCCGAATTTGATGAACTTTGCATTATTTGTCGAAGGCCACAAGGGCCTAGAATGTTCCTACCGGGTTTTGGTTGAAGACATTGATCGGAGTAGTTTTTATTAAAGTTTGAATTTACCCTGAAATGATGAATAAAATCTTCAAATTCCGAATTAACCCTCATCTCCCGAATTTGATGAATTTTGTATTTTTCGTCGAAGGCCACAAGGGCCTAGAATGTTCTTACCGGGTTTTGGTTGCAGACATTGATCGGAGTAGTTTTTATTGAAGTTTGAATTTACCCTGAAATAATGAATAAAATCTTCAAATTCCGAATTAACCCTCATCTCCCGAAATTGATAAATTTTGTATTTTATGTCGAAGGTCACAAGATCCTTGAGTGTTTCTACCGAGTTTTGGTTAATGACATTGATCGGGGTAGTTTTTATTGAAGTTTAAATTTACCCTGAAATAATGAATAAAAGCTTCAAATTCCGAATTAACCCTCATCCCCCGAATTTGATGACTTTTGTATTTTTCGTCGAAGGCCACAAGGGCCTAGAATGTTCCTGCCGGGTTTTGGTTAAAGACATTCATCGGAGTAGTTTTTATTGAAGTTTGAATTTACCCTGAAATAATGAATAAAATCTTCAAATTCCGAATTAACCCTCATCCCCCGAATTTGATGAATTTTGTATTTTTCGTCGAAGGCCACAAGGGCCTAGAATGTTCTTACCAGGTTTTGGTTAAAGACATTGATCGGAGTAGTTTCTATTGAAGTTTGAATTTACCCTGAAATAATGAATAAAATCTTCAAATTCCGAATTAACCCTCATCCCCCGAATTTGATGAATTTTGCATTTGTCGAAGGCCACAAGGGCCTAGAATGTTCCTACCGGGTTTTGGTTAAAGATATTGATCGGAGTAGTTTTCATTGAAGTTTGAATTTACCCAGAAATAATGAATAAAATCTTCAAATTCCGAATTAACTCTCATTCCCCGAATTTGATGAATTTTGTATTTTTCGTCGAAGGCCACTAGGGCCTAGAATGTTCCTACCGGGTTTTGGTTAAAGACATTGATTGGAGTAGTTTTTATTGAAGTTTGAATTTACCCCGATATAATGAATAAAATCTTCAAATTCCGAATTAACCCTCATCCCCCTAATTGGATGAATCTTGTATTCTTTGTCGAAGGCCACAAGGGCCTTGAGTGTTCCTACCGAGTTTTGGTTAATGACATTGATCGGGGTAGTTTTTATTGAAGTTTGAATTTACCCCGAAATAATGAATAAAATCTTCAAATTCCGAATTAACCCTCATCTCCCGAAATTGATGAATTTTGTATTTTTCGTCGAAGGCCACTAGGGCCTAGAATGTTCCTACCGGGTTTTGGTTAAAGACATTGATTGGAGTAGTTTTTATTGAAGTTTGAATTTACCCCGATATAATGAATAAAATCTTCAAATTCCGAATTAACCCTCATCCCCCTAATTGAATGAATCTTGTATTCTTTGTCGAAGGCCACAAGGGCCTTGAGTGTTCCTACCGAGTTTTGGTTAATGACATTGATCGGGGTAGTTTTTATTGAAGTTTGAATTTACCCCGAAATAATGAATAAAATCTTCAAATTCCGAATTAACCCTCATCCCCCGAAATGGATTAATCTTGTATTTTTGTCGAAGGCCACAAGAGCCTAGAATGTTCTTACCGGGTTTTAGTTGCAGACATTGATCGGAGTAGTTTTTATTGAAGTTTAAATTTACCCTGAAATAATGAATAAAATCTTCAAATTCCGAATTAACCCTCATCCCCCGAATTTGATGAATTTTGCATTATTTGTCGAAGGCCACAAGGGCCTAGAATGTTCCTACCGAGGTTTGCTTCAAAACATTGATCGGGGTAGTTTTTATTGAAGCTTAAATTTACCCTGAAATAATGAATAAAATCTTCAAATTCCGAATTAACCCTCATCCTCCGAACTTAATGAATTTTGCATTTGTCGAAGGCCACAAGGGCCTAGAATGTTCCTACCGGGTTTTGGTTAAAGATATTGATCGGAGTAATTTTTATTGAAGTTTGAATTTACCCTGAAATAATGAATAAAATCTTCAAATTCCGAATTAACCCTCATCCCCCGAATTTGATGAATTTTGTATTTTTCGTCGAAGGCCACAAGGGCCTAGAATGTTCCTGCCGGGTTTTGGTTAAAGACATTGATCGGAGTAGTTTCTATTGAAGTTTGAATTTACCCTGAAATAATGAATAAAATCTTCAAATTCCGAATTAACCCTCATCCCCCGAATTTGATAAATTTTGCATTATTTGTCGAAGGCCACAAGGGCCTAGAATGTTCCTACCGGGTTTTGGTTGAAGACATTGATCGGAGTAGATTTTATTGAAGTTTGAATTTACCCAGAAATAATGAATAAAATCTTCAAATTCTGAATTAACCCTCATCCCCCGAATTTGATGAATTTTGTATTTTTCGTCGAAGGCCACAAGGGCCAAGAATGTTTTTATTAAGTTTTGGTTTAAGACATTGATCGGAGTAGTTTTTATTGAAGTTTGAATTTACCCTGAAATAATGAATAAAATCTTCAAATTCCGAAATAACCCTCATCTCCTGAAATTGATGAATTTTGTATTTTTCGTCGAAGGCCACAAGGGTCTAGAATGTTCTTACCGGGTTTTGGTTAAAGACATTGATCGGAGTAGTTTTTATTAAAGTTTGAATTTACCCCGAAATAATAAATAAAATCTTCAAATTCCGAATTGACCCTCATCCTCCGAATTTGATGAATTTTGCATTATTTGTCGAAGGCCACAAGGGCCTAGAATGTTCCTACCGGGTTTTGGTCCAAGACATTGATCGGAGTAGTTTTTATTGAAGTTTGAATTTACCCTGAAATAATGAATAAAATCTTCAAATTCCGAATTAACCCTCATTCCCCGAATTTGATGAATTTTGCATTATTTGTCGAAGGCCACAAGGGCCTAGAATGTTCCTACCGGGTTTTGGTTGAAGACATTGATCGGAGTAGTTTTTATTAAAGTTTGAATTTACCCTGAAATAATGAATAAAATCTTCAAATTCCGAATTAACCCTCATCCCCCGAAATGGATTAATCTTGTATTTTTGTCGAAGGCCACAAGAGCCTTGAGTGTTCCTACCGAGTTTTGGTTAAAGACATTGATCGGGGTAGTTTTTATTGAAGTTTGAATTTACCCCGAAATAATAAATAAAATCTTCAAATTCCGAATACACCCTCATCTCCCGAATTTGATGAATTTTGTATTTTTCGTCGAAGGCCACAAGGGCCTTGAGTGTTCCTACCGAGTTTTGGTTAATGACATTGATCGGGGTAGTTTTTATTGAAGTTTAAATTTACCCTTAAATAATGAATAAAATCTTCAAATTCCGAATTAACCCTCATCCCCCGAATTTGATGAATTTTGCATTATTTGTCGAAGGTCACAAGGGCCTAGAATGTTCCTACCGGGTTTTGGTTGAAGACATTGATCGGAGTAGTTTTTATTAAAGTTTGAATTTACCCTGAAATGATGAATAAAATCTTCAAATTCCGAATTAACCCTCATCCCTCGAATTTGATGAATTTTGTATTTTTCGTCGAAGGCCACGAGGGCCTTGAGTGTTCCTACTGAGTTTTGGTTCAAGACATTGATCGGGGTAGTTTTTATTGAAGTTTAAATTTACCCTGAAATAATGAATAAAATCTTCAAATTCCGAATTAACCCTCATCCCCCGAATTTGATGAACTTTGCATTATTTGTCGAAGGCCACAAGGGCCTAGAATGTTCCTACCGGGTTTTGGTTGAAGACATTGATCGGAGTAGTTTTTATTAAAGTTTGAATTTACCCTGAAATGATGAATAAAATCTTCAAATTCCGAATTAACCCTCATCTCCCGAATTTGATGAATTTTGTATTTTTCGTCGAAGGCCACAAGGGCCTAGAATGTTCTTACCGGGTTTTGGTTGCAGACATTGATCGGAGTAGTTTTTATTGAAGTTTGAATTTACCCTGAAATAATGAATAAAATCTTCAAATTCCGAATTAACCCTCATCTCCCGAAATTGATAAATTTTGTATTTTATGTCGAAGGTCACAAGATCCTTGAGTGTTTCTACCGAGTTTTGGTTAATGACATTGATCGGGGTAGTTTTTATTGAAGTTTAAATTTACCCTGAAATAATGAATAAAAGCTTCAAATTCCGAATTAACCCTCATCCCCCGAATTTGATGACTTTTGTATTTTTCGTCGAAGGCCACAAGGGCCTAGAATGTTCCTGCCGGGTTTTGGTTAAAGACATTCATCGGAGTAGTTTTTATTGAAGTTTGAATTTACCCTGAAATAATGAATAAAATCTTCAAATTCCGAATTAACCCTCATCCCCCGAATTTGATGAATTTTGTATTTTTCGTCGAAGGCCACAAGGGCCTAGAATGTTCTTACCAGGTTTTGGTTAAAGACATTGATCGGAGTAGTTTCTATTGAAGTTTGAATTTACCCTGAAATAATGAATAAAATCTTCAAATTCCGAATTAACCCTCATCCCCCGAATTTGATGAATTTTGCATTTGTCGAAGGCCACAAGGGCCTAGAATGTTCCTACCGGGTTTTGGTTAAAGATATTGATCGGAGTAGTTTTCATTGAAGTTTGAATTTACCCAGAAATAATGAATAAAATCTTCAAATTCCGAATTAACTCTCATTCCCCGAATTTGATGAATTTTGTATTTTTCGTCGAAGGCCACTAGGGCCTAGAATGTTCCTACCGGGTTTTGGTTAAAGACATTGATTGGAGTAGTTTTTATTGAAGTTTGAATTTACCCCGATATAATGAATAAAATCTTCAAATTCCGAATTAACCCTCATCCCCCTAATTGGATGAATCTTGTATTCTTTGTCGAAGGCCACAAGGGCCTTGAGTGTTCCTACCGAGTTTTGGTTAATGACATTGATCGGGGTAGTTTTTATTGAAGTTTGAATTTACCCCGAAATAATGAATAAAATCTTCAAATTCCGAATTAACCCTCATCTCCCGAAATTGATGAATTTTGTATTTTTCGTCGAAGGCCACTAGGGCCTAGAATGTTCCTACCGGGTTTTGGTTAAAGACATTGATTGGAGTAGTTTTTATTGAAGTTTGAATTTACCCCGATATAATGAATAAAATCTTCAAATTCCGAATTAACCCTCATCCCCCTAATTGGATGAATCTTGTATTCTTTGTCGAAGGCCACAAGGGCCTTGAGTGTTCCTACCGAGTTTTGGTTAATGACATTGATCGGGGTAGTTTTTATTGAAGTTTGAATTTACCCCGAAATAATGAATAAAATCTTCAAATTCCGAATTAACCCTCATCTCCCGAAATTGATGAATTTTGTATTTTTCGTCCAAGGCCACAAGGGCCTAGGATGTTCCTACCGGGTTTTGGTTGAATACATTGATCGGAGTAGTTTTTATTGAAGTTTGAATTTACCCCGAAATAATGAATAAAATCTTCAAATTCCGAATTAACTCTCATTCTCCGAATTTGATGAATTTTGCATTTGTCGAAGGCCACAAGGGCCTAGAATGTTCCTACCGGGTTTTGGTTAAAGATATTGATCGGAGTAGTTTTTATTAAAGTTTGAATTTACCCTGAAATGATGAATAAAATCTTCAAATTCCGAATTAACCCTCATCCCCCGAATTTGATGAATTTTGTATTTTTCGTCGAAGGCCACAAGGGCCTAGAATGTTCTTACCGGGTTTTGGTTGCAGACATTGATCGGAGTAGTTTTTATTGAAGTTTGAATTTACCCCGATATAATGAATAAAATCTTCAAATTCCGAATTAACCCTCATCCCCCTAATTGGATG
The DNA here is from genome assembly GCA_949788335.1 of Salpingus planirostris. NCBI lineage: Eukaryota > Metazoa > Arthropoda > Insecta > Coleoptera > Salpingidae > Salpingus > Salpingus planirostris. The sequence continues at coordinate 128,190 of CATKUT010000008.1, forward strand.
AATCTTGTATTCTTTGTCGAAGGCCACAAGGGCCTTGAGTGTTCCTACCGAGTTTTGGTTAATGACATTGATCGGGGTAGTTTTTATTGAAGTTTGAATTTACCCCGAAATAATGAATAAAATCTTCAAATTCCGAATTAACCCTCATCTCCCGAAATTGATGAATTTTGTATTTTTCGTCCAAGGCCACAAGGGCCTAGGATGTTCCTACCGGGTTTTGGTTGAATACATTGATCGGAGTAGTTTTTATTGAAGTTTGAATTTACCCCGAAATAATGAATAAAATCTTCAAATTCCGAATTAACCCTCATCCCCCGAATTTGATGAATTTTGTATTTTTCGTCGAAGGCCACGAGGGCCTTGAGTGTTCCTACTGAGTTTTGGTTCAAGACATTGATCGGGGTAGTTTTTATTGAAGTTTAAATTTACCCTTAAATAATGAATAAAATCTTCAAATTCCGAATTAACCCTCATCCCCCGAATTTGATGAATTTTGCATTATTTATCGAAAACCACAAGGGCCTAGAATGTTCCTACCGGGTTTTGGTTGAAGACATTGATCGGAGTAGTTTTTATTAAAGTTTGAATTTACCCTGAAATGATGAATAAAATCTTCAAATTCCGAATTAACCCTCATCCCTCGAATTTGATGAATTTTGTATTTTTCGTCGAAGGTCACGAGGGCCTTGAGTGTTCCTACTGAGTTTTGGTTCAAGACATTGATCGGGGTAGTTTTTATTGAAGTTTAAATTTACCCTGAAATAATGAATAAAATCTTCAAATTCCGAATTAACCCTCATCCCCCGAATTTGATGAATTTTGCATTATTTGTCGAAGGCCACAAGGGCCTAGAATGTTCCTACCGGGTTTTGGTTGAAGACATTGATCGGAGTAGTTTTTATTAAAGTTTGAATTTACCCTGAAATGATGAATAAAATCTTCAAATTCCGAATTAACCCCCGAATTTGATGAATTTTGTATTTTTCGTCGAAGGCCACGAGGGCCTTGAGTGTTCCTACCGAGTTTTGGTTAAAGACATTGATCGGGGTAGTTTTTATTGAAGTTTGAATTTACCCCGAAATAATAAATAAAATCTTCAAATTCCGAATTAACCCTCATCTCCCGAATTTGATGAATTTTGTATTTTTCGTCGAAGGCCACGAGGGCCTTGAATGTTCCTACCGGGTTTTGGTTGAAGACATTGATCGGAGTAGATTTTATTGAAGTTTGAATTTACCCAGAAATAATGAATAAAATCTTCAAATTCTGAATTAACCCTTATCCCCCGAATTTGATGAATTTTGTATTTTTCGTCGAAGGCCACAAGGGCCAAGAATGTTTTTATTGAGTTTTGGTTTAAGACATTGATCGGAGTAGTTTTTATTGAAGTTTGAATTTACCCTGAAATAATGAATAAAATCTTCAAATTCCGAATTAACCCTCATCTCCCGAAATTGATGAATTTTGTATTTTTCGTCGAAGGCCACAAGGGTCTAGAATGTTCTTACCGGGTTTTGGTTAAAGACATTGATCGGTGTAGTTTTTATTGAAGTTTGAATTTACCCCGAAATAATGAATAAAATCTTCAAATTCCGAATTGACCCTCATCCCCCGAATTTGATGAATTTTGCATTATTTGTCGAAGGCCACAAGGGCCTAGAATGTTCCTACCGGGTTTTGGTCCAAGACATTGATCGGAGTAGTTTTTATTGAAGTTTGTATTTACCCTGAAATAATGAATAAAATCTTCAAATTCCGAATTAACCCTCATTCCCCGAATTTGATGAATTTTGCATTATTTGTCGAAGGCCACAAGGGCCTAGAATGTTCCTACCGGGTTTTGGTTGAAGACATTGATCGGAGTAGTTTTTATTAAAGTTTGAATTTACCCTGAAATAATGAATAAAATCTTCAAATTCCGAATTAACCCTCATCCCCCGAAATGGATTAATCTTGTATTTTTGTCGAAGGCCACAAGAGCCTTGAGTGTTCCTACCGAGTTTTGGTTAAAGACATTGATCGGGGTAGTTTTTATTGAAGTTTGAATTTACCCCGAAATAATAAATAAAATCTTCAAATTTCGAATACACCCTCATCTCTTGAATTTGATGAATTTTGTATTTTTCGTCGAAGGCCACAAGGGCCTTGAGTGTTCCTACCGAGTTTTGGTTAATGACATTGATCGGGGTAGTTTTTATTGAAGTTTGAATTTACCCCGAAATAATGAATAAAATCTTCAAATTCCGAATTAACCCTCATTCTCCGAATTTGATGAATTTTGCATTTGTCGAAGGCCACAAGGGCCTAGAATGTTCCTACCGGGTTTTGATTAAAGATATTGATCGGAGTAGTTTTCATTGAAGTTTGAATTTACCCAGAAATAATGAATAAAATCTTCAAATTCCGAATTAACTCTCATTCCCCGAATTTGATGAATTTTGTATTTTTCGTCGAAGGCCACTAGGGCCTAGAATGTTCCTACCGGGTTTTGGTTAAAGACATTGATTGGAGTAGTTTTTATTGAAGTTTGAATTTACCCCGATATAATGAATAAAATCTTCAAATTCCGAATTAACCCTCATCCCCCTAATTGGATAAATCTTGTATTCTTTGTCGAAGGCCACAAGGGCCTTGAGTGTTCCTACCGAGTTTTGGTTAATGACATTGATCGGGGTAGTTTTTATTGAAGTTTGAATTTACCCCGAAATAATGAATAAAATCTTCAAATTCCGAATTAACCCTCATCTCCCGAAATTGATGAATTTTGTATTTTTCGTCCAAGGCCACAAGGACCTAGGATGTTCCTACCGGGTTTTGGTTGAATACATTGATCGGAGTAGTTTTTATTGAAGTTTGAATTTACCCCGAAATAATTAATAAAATCTTCAAATTCCGAATTAACCCTCATCCCCCGAATTTGATGAATTTTGTATTTTTCGTCGAAGGCCACGAGGGCCTTGAGTGTTCCTACTGAGTTTTGGTTCAAGACATTGATCGTGGTAGTTTTTATTGAAGTTTAAATTTACCCTTAAATAATGAATAAAATCTTCAAATTCCGAATTAACCCTCATCTCCCGAATTTGATGAATTTTGCATTATTTGTCGAAGGCCACAAGGGCCTAGAATGTTCCTACCGGGTTTTGGTTGAAGACATTGATCGGAGTAGTTTTTATTAAAGTTTGAATTTACCCTGAAATGATGAATAAAATCTTCAAATTCCGAATTAACCCTCATCCCCCGAATTTGATGAATTTTGTATTTTTCGTCGAAGGCCACGAGGGCCTTGAGTGTTCCTACTGAGTTTTGGTTCAAGACATTGATCGGGGTAGTTTTTATTGAAGTTTAAATTTACCCTGAAATAATGAATAAAATCTTCAAATTCCGAATTAACCCTCATCCCCCGAATTTGATGAATTTTGCATTATTTGTCGAAGGCCACAAGGGCCTAGAATGTTCCTACCGGGTTTTGGTTGAAGACATTAATCGGAGTAGTTTTTATTAAAGTTTGAATTTACCCTGAAATGATGAATAAAATCTTCAAATTCCGAATTAACCCTCATCCCCCGAATTTGATGAATTTTGTATTTTTCGTCGAAGGCCACGAGGGCCTTGAGTGTTCCTACCGAGTTTTGGTTAAAGACATTGATCGGGGTAGTTTTTATTGGAGTTTGAATTTACCCCGAAATAATAAATAAAATCTTCAAATTCCGAATTAACCCTCATCCCCCGAATTTGATGAATTTTGTATTTTTCGTCGAAGGCCACGAGGGCCTTGAGTGTTCCTATAGAGTTTTGGTTCAAGACATTGATCGGGGTAGTTTTTATTGAAGTTTAAATTTACCCTGAAATAATGAATAAAATCTTCAAATTCCGAATTAACCCTCATCCCCCGAATTTAATGAATTTTGTATTTTTCGTCGAAGGCCACGAGGGCCTTGAGTGTTCCTACCGAGTTTTGGTTGAAGACATTGATCGGGGTAGTTTTTATTGAAGTTTGAATTTACCCTGAAATGATGAATAAAATCTTCAAATTCCGAATTAACCCTCATCCCCCGAATTTAATGAATTTTGTATTTTTCGTCGAAGGCCACGAGGGCCTTGAGTGTTCCTACCGAGTTTTGGTTGAAGACATTGATCGGGGTAGTTTTTATTGAAGTTTGAATTTACCCCGAAATAATAAATAAAATCTTCAAATTCCGAATTAACCCTCATCTCCCGAATTTGATGAATTTTGTATTTTTCGTCGAAGGCCACGAGGGCCTTGAGTGTTCCTACCGAGGTTTGCTTCAAAACATTGATCGGGGTAGTTTTTATTGAAGCTTAAATTTACCCTGAAATAATGAATAAAATCTTCAAATTCCGAATTAACCCTCATCCTCCGAATTTGATGAATTTTGCATTTGTCGAAGGCCACAAGGGCCTAGAATGTTCCTACCGGGTTTTGGTTAAAGATATTAATCGGAGTAGTTTTTATTGAAGTTTGAATTTACCCAGAAATAATGAATAAAATCTTCAAATTCCGAATTAACCCTCATTCCTTGAATTTGATGAATTTTGTATTTTTCGTCGAAGGCCACAAGGGCCTTGAGTGTTCCTACCGAATTTTGGTTAAAGACATTGATCGGGGTAGTTTTTATTGAAGTTTGAATTTACCCCGAAATAATGAATAAAATCTTCAAATTCCGAATTAACCCTCATCGTCCGAATTTGATGAATTTTGCATTATTTGTCGAAGGCCACAAGGGCCTTGAATGTTCTTACCGGGTTTTGGTTAAAGACATTGATCGGAGTAGTTTTTATTGAAGTTTGAATTTACCCAGAAATAATGAATAAAATCTTCAAATTCCGAATTAACCCTCATTCCTTGAATTTGATGAATTTTGTATTTTTCGTCGAAGGCCACAAGGGCCTTGAGTGTTCCTACCGAATTTTGGTTAAAGACATTGATCGGGGTAGTTTTTATTGAAGTTTGAATTTACCCCGAAATAATGAATAAAATCTTCAAATTCCGAATTAACCCTCATCGTCCGAATTTGATGAATTTTGCATTATTTGTCGAAGGCCACAAGGGCCTAGAATGTTCTTACCGGGTTTTGGTTAAAGACATTGATCGGAGTAGTTTTTATTGAAGTTTGAATTTACCCAGAAATAATGAATAAAATCTTCAAATTCCGAATTAACCCTCATCCCCCGAATTTGATGACTTTTGTATTTTTCGTCGAAGGCCACAAGGGCCTAGAATGTTCTTACCGGGTCAGTGTCATTCCTTCATCTCGCCCTTTCTTGAATTGCTATTTGGACATTTTTCTATCTCCACGTTATGGTAAGGAGCATTGTCTATGACTAGCACACTCTTTGGAGGTAAATTAGGAATAAGTTTGTCTTGTATCCATTTGACGTAATTTTTGTAATTCATTTCGTCATGGTAGTCGCCTGTTTTCGATTGGGATTTGAATGACACATACGCGTTTGGGACAAAACCATCTTCGGAACCTGCATGTATTATGAATAATCTCTGTCCTTTTGAGACCGGCTTCCTGATTCCCTCTTCACTATCGTCACTCCAGCTTTTAGCATGTGTATGGGATTAGTGTATGTAAGTCTCATCCATATAAACGATGGGGCGGTTTTCTTCTCGAAACCGCTTCATACTTCTCAAAAAGTTTACGCGCTTCTGACAGATGTCTGTTTTTTCAGCCAATAATTTCCTGTTTGTTCTCGTTTTCCTCCAGCGAAAACCAATCTTCTTTACTACCTTCATCAGACTGTCTTTACACCCAGTATAACCCAGAGTGCACACGGGCGTCTAATGGACGTCCATTGGACGTCCAGGACCGCTCATAGCATGGTCCATTTATGGTCCATTTACCGGCTGCCGGACGTCCAATGGACGTCCAGGTGCAGCAAAAATGGACCATTTCTGGACCATAAAACGGACCGTAACTGGACGATAAATGGACCATATCTGGACCATGAATGGACCATAACGGCTCATAAATGGACCATTTCTGGACCATGAATGGACCATTTCTGGACGATAAATGGACCATTTCTGGACGATAAATGGACCATGCACGAACGGCCGACAATTCCGCCATAATGCTTGATAATAAAACGATGATTGAATTTAATTCGCTATAAAATCCAAATTCGGAGAAATATTCAAAATAATCTGTGAACTATTAATTTTTGTGTAAAATTGAATTTATTTCCATCAATTTTTATAATTTATGAAGGTAATTGGTACATGCACTTTAACATAGATATCAATCAAATTCATATAATTTTTATACAGAATGTTCATTATTCAATTTAATTCGTAATCATACATGGGGGGTTCAGGGAGCGCAACTATGAATCATTATTTATACAGAGTACGGAAATACATGTTCTACGATGAGGTAAAACGTCTACTTATAGTTAGTGATTTTAACCGAGCGTTAGCGACCTATAACTCTATCTCTGGACCAATTCTGGACCATTTCTGGACCGTTTCTGGACGATAGATTGAGTTGCTCGCAATGAATGAGAGTTTGCGATTTCGTAAAAACTTCAAAATAATCAATATTATAAATTTTTACAATATTTTTTTCCGTTTTTTGGTTTTACCTATAATATATGAAATTAAAATTAATTTATTGCTTCTACCAGGCGATTAACAATAATTAGAGGACAAAACGAAAATGACACTTCAATATAATTACAGAAATCGTTTAACAACAGATTTCAATAAAAATTTCACATTAATGTAGTATTTTAATTAGTTTTTGTATGGGTTATGTAATGGTCAACTGAAAAATTAATCAAAATAATAAAATAAACCGTCGGTCGCCATTACATTAAGTATATTCATTTAATCTTATCAACTCGCCGAATCAATTAATTTATTAAAAATGGAATAATTACCAATTTTGATAAATACGAGTATTTTATTTTCAAAGTTTCATCCGAAATAGTCCGTTTTCGGCCCGAAAATCGATCCTCTGAAATCGCTCGTTTCTGGACGTCCAATGGACGTCCGTTTTCGGCCCGAAAATCGATCATCCGAAATGGTCTAGAGCTGGACGTCCAATGGACGTCCGTTTTCGGCCCGAAAATCGATCGTCTGAAATCGCTCGTTTCTGGACGTCCAATGGACGTCCGTTTTCGGCTTGAAAATCGATTATCCGAAACGGTCCAGGCCTGGACGTCCAATGGACGTCCGTTTTCGTCCATTTACCATCCTGGATGAAAACAGCCGAATCTGGACGTCCAATGGACGTCCATTGGACGACGTGTGCACGCTGTGAACCATTATCCAATTGAAATTTTTTATGAATTCGGTCCATAGTTGGCACTTTTTTCTCAGTTACTTTATAATCAATTATGAAACGCCGTAGCACTCCACGTCGAAATTGTTCAAATTGGTTTTGGGAGCCGTCTTTCTTCTTTTTTTATTTGGGGTGGAGAAGGAAGAAACTTCACCATCTTCAATTAATTTAATTTCGGCCACAATATTTTGGACACTTCGGAGACTGATCCCGGTAGCTTGCGCAACACGTTCTTGCACTTTATTAAAAGGTTTGATAGGCTTATTTTCTTCAGCTTCCCTTTGCATGAAGAGAATCACATTCGCAATCACTTCTCGGGTTTGACTTCGTATCACTTTACTTTTGAGTTTAGAAACAAATTCCATTTTGAAAAGCATTGTATTCGTAACGACACTAAGGACACGACTAAATTAATTTCAAGAGAAGTTTACCGAAATTGTTTCTAATAAGATTTTAATGACTCTCATTTTCCAATAAATAACAAATTCTTCTATACGTACCCAAATCACTTTCTAATCTGTTTTGAATAAGAGGCATATTAGTACAAAATGCGATTTGGAGACAAATGCAGCTTTTCTTTGCAATTATTTATTTATTGTTAATTTCTCCAATATTGACTAAATATCCACTAACATCAAATATTCAACAGATTTTGCGAATGAAAAATTGATATCATTTCGCAAACTAATCACAGAATAACCAACTAAGGACACTTCTCTTGCTTATTTGTATATTAATTGAGTTAGAAGAGGTAATATTTATCGTTCCGCGCGATATTTAATGCCTTAGACACACTGACAATTTAATGATCATTAAGCAAACATAATTTCGCGATTTGACTGATGATCATTAAAGTGTCAGTGTGTCCAGGGTATTACGAATGATACCGACAGAATTATAATTACTAATACTAATTATCAGCAGTCATCTTCCATATTTTCATTGCAAATTGTAGTACGTTCCTTGGTCCAGCCAGGGCAAAATAAGCTCAAGAAGTGATCAACTTTCCTTTCCGATTGTACCCCAAGACAGAGGTACTACTTTCTCTCATGCGCATTCAAAGGCGTGGCTAACTCACCCGCACAGCTATTTTCGTTGAGCTGTACATTAAAATGATCTTCACAGCAAAACGTTGGAGTGGTTGGAAAGATTGTGGTGTTGAGTGCAGATTTGAAGCATAATCTCCTGATATTTTCCGCTTTTGGTACCGTTGAAAACAGCTTCCTAGGTGAGTTTTGTGAAGTATTGGTGCACCCCATGAAGAAACATGTCTTCATTTTCGTCATTGCAAGAAAACTCTAACTTTATTATGAAAACAGTACTGAAATCAGCTGACAAATATTCAACAAGTGACAGAACACAACACTGACACAGTGTCAGTCTGGCCAAGGTGGGCGGGGCGAATGTTCTACCTTTTGGCATTCATTGCCCTTTTAATTGAGGGCAGAAAAATTTGAAAAAAATTGCGTTATCATCAGTAGCCCGGATACTTCCAATTTAGCAAAAAAAAATTTTTTTGTATTATACCCCATTTACGTAATTGCACTTAGTGTACGACATGACGACCTACCTATTGTTAAGTTAGAAAACAATAATTAAATGAAATACTTCAAAGTTGTAGATAAAGTTCCCTCATTGATCAGATGGAATACATATGTATACAATTTGTAATATGAAAAATTCCCAACGCCATAATTCTTAAAACAACTTTCTTACTGAAAGTTGCCTTATTGACACCGTGCATGATGTGGCGCTAAGTCACATTTTTGCACGTTTGGCGGACTTCTGGCTTGGTTTTCCATTATTGTCAATGAAATTCCCAGGTGGGGCTGATTTTTGGAACGTCCAAAATTTCTAGCAAAAGTGCAAATAAATTGGCGCTGTGGTACATTATGGACGGTGCCAATAGCGTCCGCTACAATGTCAGTCTGACTATCTGTCTGTCCATCCGCTGATCGAGAATCTCAGCGCTAGCACACCTCAGAAATGTCCTTTTTTAACGGATCAAAGCTTACAGTTTAGTGGCGAAATTATATACTATGTATTTCCTCCCTCTCACCTCCCTCCTTTTTGCGGAACAATCAGACTTGCATAACCAGACATTGAAATACGGGACTGTCCCGCACGATCTGAGACAAATGGACACTGCTTTCATCTGTGCTTTTTCATATTTAGTAAGGAAGCTACCTAGATTGTGAAATACTTGATAATAAACCGCCGAGGGAGTTTTTTTTGGGATACTTCATGGAACATTTGAACTCTTTCGAGGTTATTTATTTAAATTCTGTCAACAAATAAAAAAATTCTGGCGTTTGGGGACTTTTTAAATACGAAGAGAGCAACTAAATTCTTCATAAAGGGAGGCTATGATTATCGTTCTGTCTCAACTGAAAAAAAACAAAATTATAAAGACAGAACGATAATCATAAGCCTCCTATTATGAAGAATTTAATTGCTCTTTCCGTATTTATGATTACGTTACCTACCTACTTACGAGAGCAGTCGCAGAGTTTAGAACGGTTAAAAGAATATTTGTTAGTACTGAAGGGAAAATATTAATCCTGAATACTTGAGAAAATCAGGAAGCAAATTCAGAGCTGCAAAACAGTCGAGAAAGCCATAAAATTTATATGGGGACAAGGTAGGCGTCTCTCTTCTTTGACACCGTTGTCAGATTCGCAGAAATCCGACGAACAAAATATGGCAAGTGTTTGGGTCGGCGGATTCCTCTTGTAACTCATAATTAAAACATTCTTTAGTTAAAGGTTTGTATAGAAGCCGATTTCGCGAAGGTATTGTAAGGATTTTGTTCCTAATTTTTATTTTATTGCAACTATTTTCAGTACGTGCCATGGTAGTATCCGCACATATTTCGATCTGGCAACACTGGTTAGGTCGATCCTGCCATATGTTATTTTGTCTAGCACTGGCAGAAACCTCGCTACTCCGTAGTCGATCTGCAGTGTTATTAATGCACGGTCATAGGTGGCCTTATTAACGCCCTCTCCTGGCCTGCAGTGGCAATCTACCACAAATTTATACATAAGGTCATCTCTCTTCACACCTTTATACTCACTGTGACAACTCAAAAATATGTCAAATTGTCAGACTACCCACTTGAGTTTTGTGATAAAAATCGACAAAAATTGTTTTTTTTTTACAAATCATTCAGTGACAATAGTAGGGTTTTTAGATTACGCTGATTTTTTCCCATAGAAAGTTTCTCGTATCTCTAACCGTTTAAAATTTTCCCTTACTGAGAAAATTATCTAACTTATTACTCTATAGAAATAAGTACTATTCAACAACGGCAATAGCACAGTTGGAAGTGCTCATAGGTATATTTCATTTTAAGTTGAAAAAAAATCAAGCCGATATCTCAATTACATACAGGCTGTCTTATAAAAAACGCCCCAAGCCATAACTTCTTTATTTGACGTCCGATTCAAAAAACTTAAAGAGCAAAAATAAATTGCTCGATGAGTACTACAAACTTACTTTGATTTGAATTTTTTTCAAAAGGGTCTTCATTGTCAATTAACGGTCAACTTCAAGTTTTCAAGTAGAAATGCAATTTTGCTTCAAAACAAATGTATAGGGTATTCTTTTCTGAGTTCAATGATGTACAATATTTTGAATTTTGAAGAACATTTACTGGTGAAATAATGAAATGTTTATCGGCATCAAATTGGCTTTTCCAAACCAAATTGTACAGTCGGCGGTGGGCAACAATCAACTTTCAACGTGTTGAGTTTATTGTTGCTGTCACATCCAGTTCTGTGATTGTTGTACACGGCACTCTCTCCAATTTTTTTGTGATTTAAATAAACTTCTTCTAAAATTTTTGGCTGGTAAAAAGGACTCAAAATGGAAAAAAATTCACATTACTCGATCTAGAAAAAATAATCCTGCTCATTTGTGTTGAGAAAAGTATACATTACCTAGCAAAAATTTCAAGTTGACCATTGATTGTCATCGAGGTCCATGGTATAAAAAATTCAAATTAGGATCAGTTTGTAGTACTCATTCAGCAATTTATTTTTCCTCCTTAACTTTTTTGAATCGGACGTCAAATAAAAAAGTTATGGCTTGGGGCGTTTTTTATAAGACAGCCTGTACATTAGGAGATATGATGTGTAAAGGACAAAGAACATCACCGATATCGAAAATGCGTGTGAATTTTCCGTGTTTTCCGAAAGAGAAGCGACCTGCTCCACAGGAAAATAAAGTAAATGTCCATCTCGGGGGCCCCATAACGTATTCTACAAAATCCATAAGGTCCGGAAAAAAATACGAAAAGGATGCGACTTTTCAGGCCGATTTCGCTCCACTATTATTTTACGAACAGCTGCGAACTCCTAATGTGGGCGGTCAGCGATCGACGCTCGATCGGGTGAAACCCTGTATCGCGCCAGCTAGTGGAGACCTAATCCTCAAGTCGGTAACTTATGAGTCATCAATTTTAATGCAACATTCGTCCGCACAATTTTAGGAGATGGCAGCACCTTACAGTGTAAATGTGTCGACAACAGTAACTCCCATTAGGTTAACTCTCTTCACACCTTCATACTCACTGGTTGTCATCAAATATCCAGCCGCCTGTGACAGAGTCTGTTCACGCTGGCACTAAAATTTCGTGTATGTTTGGTTGCCTAAATCCGGCGCAGCTAATCGAGGTGTCCCTATTTTTCTGTCCAAGAGTGTACTTCGGGTCAATTGTAGAAATCCATAGTAAAAAGGAGATAGAAACAAAAAAGTACGTAGAAGATGTTCGACCGAACGTATGTCGTATACAGGCTGTCTTATAAAAAACGCCCCAAGCCATAACTTCTTTATTTGACGTCCGATTCAAAAAAGTTGAGAAGGAAAAATAAATTGCTCGATGAGTACTACAAACTGACCCTAATTTGAATTTTTGATACCATGGACTTCTATGTCAATTAATGATCAACTTGAAATTTTCGCTGGGTAATGTATACTTTTCTCAACATAAATGAGCAGGATTATTTTTTCTATATTGAGTAATGTGTATTTTTTTCCATTTTGAGTCCTTTTTACCAGCAAGAAATATTAAAAGAAGTTTATTTAAATGACAAAAAAAATTGGAGAGAGTGCCGTGTACAACAATCACAGAACTGGATGTGACAGCGACAATAAACTCAACACGTTGAAAGTTGATTGTTGCCCACCGCCGACTGTAAAATTTGGTTTGGAAAAGCCAATTTGATGCCGATAAACATTTCATTATTTCACCAGTTAATGTTCTTCGAAATTTAAAATATTGTACATCATTGAACTCAGAAAAGAGAATCCTATACATTTGTTTTGAAGCAAAATTGCATTTCTACTTGAAAACTTGAAGTTGACCGTTAATTGACAATGAAGATCCTCTTGAAAAAAAATCAAATCAAGGTCAGTTTGTAGTACTCATCGAGCAATTTATTTTTGCTCTTTAAGTTTTTTGAATCGGACGTCAAATAAAGAAGTTATGGCTTGGGGCGTTTTTTATAAGACAGCCTGTATGTCCATCATTACAGTGTATGGCTGACTCTAGTAATATAATCTCTTCGGTTCAGAGGCGTTTCCATGGGATCGGTTTTGATCCGACATCAGCTGTCACTTTTGACGATTAGCGAACCTATCACCTATCAGCTGAACTGTTATTTACGTATAAAATTCATATGTGCGCATGCCTGGGTGTCTGAAAGCAACCGGATTTGAACCGTCTGGGTTCTCATGCTAAATTCTCAATTTTGATTCGATCCCGAAATTTGCTGGATCGATCTTTAAACTAAGATCGATTTCAGTACCGATTGGGTCCCGTTTCCATGCCGAACTTAATCCCGATACCGATTTCATATCGATCTAAGTCCTCCATGGAAACGCAGTATATTTCAGGCGAGATCTCTGGTATCTGGTCATCTATTTATTCAATTTTAATGACTGGCAGTCTCGAGTGTACACGATGGTTGCCGAACCCCGCGAGTAGCTGAAGGTCGTTCTCCATTACGCCAGTTCCCGGACACTAGTAGAGAAGCGGCCCGGCATTAGTTTGGTAAATAAGTTCGCTGCTTTTCGGTCAGCTACAGTTCCAGTTCTCACTTTTTATTACGAAATAAGTCGTAGTACTAAGCAAATTCCGTTAGCAGTGTTTATTGGACAATAATAAAACTTTGTTCACCAATATTCCAATCGAATATTTTGTTGGGGTCGTTTTCGACTGAAATCAAATATCTACCATATCCAAAATCATCTAAATGGAAGATAACAGACATTCACGAACAGGTGCGTACTTAAATTTTGTGTTGTAGCTGATCATTGTTCGTAGGTTAATTCCGAAACAGATTAATTAATTAATTCTACATAAGTTAAAGTTAATTTTAATCCTTATCTTAAAATTAAGTTTTTGTGCGTAAATCCACCATTATAACATCACACTACGGAGGACTATACACGGTGTCCAGAAATTAGCCTGCAATAATTTGCTTGATAATTCCTCTATAAAAATGATGGAAAAAAGTTCTAATGAACGTATGTCGAGAATCGCTTCCTAAGGGGGATATACCCCCTGAAAGGTAGGCCCCCTATGATGGTTTATGTTAAATATCTCCAAAACTGCTCAAAATTAAGAAATCATATTTGGTACAATTATTAACCTTTTTATGCTCAACAAAATGGACCAGGAAAGAATTCAAAATTTCTACCAGGGGCGGGTCATCTTGGAGGGGCCGTGGTGAAAAATCTTCCTAACTTTTTTGTATGATGCTTTTTTCGAGTTTAAACTGCATATTATGAAATTATGAGTTGTTTTACGAAAAAAGGTACTCTTGGTAAACATTGATAGGAGGCGCCACATTCGAAATAAATTGATTTGAACTTTTAAATTTTTTTCTAATTTCTGTTGAAATGTAATGGACTTTCTTTAACATTTGAGCAATTTTTCCGGAATCCTTGTAGTTGATGAGATAATGAGCGGTTTAAAAACGGACCCATGAGCTTTTCCAAAATAAAACCCTTATATCTTTTAAACTAAGAATCATATCGAGATGAGTGACCCAGCATTAAACTCGTTAAACCAAGACCTTCAATGTTCATCTGAGTTTTTTTTAGAAATCCTTTACGGTTCTCGAAATACATCATCTGTTGAGGCCCAAGTGGGACACGGTGTATAATCGGGATGTTAGCTCAATTGTGGATAATTTCCGAAAAATATTACGAAATATGTAAAGCGGTTATTTTTTGAAATTTCCAAAAGACATAAACTCACCTGTAGAATATCAAACCAATGGAAATGTTGTCCCTGAATGGGCAGTTTCTTGCCAAAGGGCGACCAAGAACACGAGAAAGGGGAAAAACGTCGAGAAAACCGAAAAAAAAAAACGATAGCTCACAAAAATTCACTTGTGTCACAAAAGTAAAAATTACGGGTAGTACGCGATCTGTCATTCAAAGTGAAGGGGAATAGAAATAACCTATTTCTAATTCTGGGTCGAAATATTGTAATTTGGTTCCTTTAATTATCTCTTTTTTAATTTCATCAAACGCAATCTGTTGTTCATTATTCTAGGAGAAATTTACGCCGTTTTTAATTAGTTCTCGGATCGATGTGGTTTTCTTGGAAAAATTGTTCTTAAAACGCCCGACATACGTGACGACTTCTAGGAATCGTGGACATTCTTTTTCAGTTTCCGGTACCGCGAATTCTTTTATGCTCGCTTTTATGGCTGTCCCCCTTTTCTTCGTCCATTTCAATACCGTTAATTCCGAATTAATAGCCTTTGTAACATCAGGTAGATGTTCTTTCTTATTTTTTCAGTGATATTGAACTTCGTGCTTTCCATGCTTATGGCTAATATACCCCTTCTTATCTTTAGCCTATTTAAGTCTAGTTTTAGGACGCACCACACTCATTACTCATTGATTTACTATTCCCGCTGCAGCTCATTGCTCATTATTAATATACTCGATTTTGAAATGTAACGTGTGCATTACCACTGCTGTAATGCAGTTCTTATAAACCTTAAATAATTGAAGTTCAAGTCTTTAATTCAGAATTATAATAACGAATTCTCAAGGGGCGTCGCAATTCATCTTTCAAATGTACTGTTGAACTCACCAGTACCGCTTCTATTATTTATCGAAAAAGACACACCTGTTTATCTGGTCTCGCAGGGTAGTTCGTCACAACTTACCGGGAGCTTCAGCCCACCGCCTATATTGACCTCGCGGATCATGGATGGGGCCATCCTTCGTGTCCAGGGGTCTTCACTTAATGGTACTCCTAGAGGTTACTTCTGAAAGCGTAACTAGCGCCCTACGTTCACACTAACTACTTACGCTACAATGTTATGCTACCTTTACGAGTACCGAATATACGAATATGGAATAGATCTTACAACTACTTCTACGGTTACCGACGTACGTTTACCGCGATGGTGGATTATGGCCCAATCCGGCCAGCAACGCTTTCCCGATACAGCCACGGGGTTACAAACGCCAATGGTGTACAGCCATGTCTACGACGGCTGGTGCGGCATTTCAGTAGACTTCCCATGACCGTTAGCATCATCCCTCTCTGACGCTCGTCGGTGGTCTGTAACTCTCCCCTCTACTCCTGGCTTAATTATTCGCTTACTCAATAGTGGTTGTATTCAACAATCCATGTAGGGTTAGCCTAGGCCACTACACCTACATACAGGCTGTTTGATAAAAACTCCAGAACGCTACAGTTTCTTTGGTTATGATCTGATTTAAAAAACTCATTGACAAAAAATTATTTATTTTTCATGCACTACGAATATCCCTTGTTGCCAATTTTTTCCCTCAACTTCTCTCTTAACATTGATGAATTGGATTTTTCCAATAATGAAGTACGATTATTTCCGGATGGGGTTACAAAGAGGATTTTTTTTTTATTTTTGAATTCACAGAAGAAATTATTCTTGACAAAATCGCCTGCATGCTCTCAAACCGCTAAAAACTATTTCGTTTTCATTTTAACGGGAACAGTTATTGTTTTATTCAATTTCATTCGAAAATTTTGAACTTAGAAATATTTTCATCCGAAATTAATAAGTAAGCGAAACCATAGCAGAAGACTTTGCAACAGTCACTGAAATCACCAGCATAAGCGCCCGTCAGCACGTCATAACATTGACAAATGGAGAAAATATCCATAGCGAAAATAATTCGCGCGATGCTAAATCGATATTGATTGATATCAACTACGGTACAACCCTGCGCCCTACTTATTGTCCGATATTACTTACATGAAAATATAAAAAAATATAAGAAAAAATCGAAATCTCATATTTAAACAATGCTGTTGGTGACTTACAAAGTTTCGCGCCATGGTTTCGGTTACTGGTACTTCTATTAAATTCGGATGAAAATATTTCCAAGTTCAAAATTTTCATATTAAATCCTTATAAATAAAGTTGATGATCTCAACATTGTCTCTTACGAATGAAGTTCGAGTGTTAGATGCTAAGAGCCGTTTTGATTGGTGTAAATCGTGAAATCGCCATCAAAACGCCAACGTAGGTGAACAGAGCGGACCAGAGGAGCGTACCGAAGATTAACGCTTTGTTCGTAAATATCGTTCCGATCGCTTTACGAGAGCGTGTTCATAAAAATATACCGGGCGTCGCCTTGAAGGTCTGTGCCCTGGATGAAGTGTT
The DNA here is from genome assembly GCA_949788335.1 of Salpingus planirostris. Classification (NCBI taxonomy): domain Eukaryota; kingdom Metazoa; phylum Arthropoda; class Insecta; order Coleoptera; family Salpingidae; genus Salpingus; species Salpingus planirostris. The sequence continues at coordinate 145,180 of CATKUT010000008.1, forward strand.
ATCTCTATCGCACATATTTGAGCTTACTGATTCTTGTTTCTCACACTCACAACGGAGCGATTACCCGAGACTATTTATTTTGATGTTATTATGGTTCAAATATCCATTTTAAACGTGATCTATTGTAAAATACAGCGTGTTTCAGGAAGAAAGGTCCAGGCTTCCAGGATGCCCTCCTTGAGTGATTGCCAACAAAATTTCTTGGTAAATATATATCCGTAAACGCCAAATAGATACAGGGTGTCACATTTAATACTCCCACTAAGTTTACCAGAGACATGACAACCAAAATCGGTAAAAAAAATGAACGAAGAAGAGAGCCTATGATGCCAGCTTTCAGAAAAAAATTTGCCGATTCTTGTATCTTTAATATTTCCACGGATATTGCGATTTTGCTGCAGCTGGTCGAAGGACGAAAAATTTAAATGTTCAGATTTCAATAAAATACCTAGAATGAGAAAGATAGCTAAAATCCAGAGCTTTCTTTTGTTTCGATACAAGTTTCGTCTAACGTCTATTGTTTCATGGATATCGTGATTTCAAATGACAGAATTTTCTTACTTAAGTGACAATATTTCCGAAAAACCAGTAGTTATGCAAAAACATTGTTGAAACAGTAGAACCGTCTTTATTCAAGATATCTTTTTTACCCGAAGAATTTCGTTGAAATTTTGAAATATCAGTTTTTTGTCCTCCGACCAGCTGCAGCAAAATCGCGACATCCTTGGAACTATTAAAGATACAAGAATCGACAAAAATTTTTCTGAAAGCTGACATCATGGGCTATCTTTTTCGATTAAAACATTTTACTAATTTTGGTGTTCCCGTATCTGAAAAACTTAGTGGAAATATTAAATGTGACACCCTGTATCTAATTGGCGTTTACGGATATACATTTACTAAGAAATTTTGTTGGAAATCAGTCAAGGAAAACCTTGACCTTTCTTCCTGAAACACGCTGTATAATTGAGAATAATTACATTAGTTATAGATTTGTACAATAATCAAGAAATGACGGACAACGCGCGGCAGCGCGGTGTCCTCTTTAGTTGATTAAAAAAATCACTGTTTCCGTTAAAATGAAAACGAAATAGTTTTTAGCAATTTGAGAGCATGCAGCCGATTTTGTCAAAAGTAATTTTTTCTGTAAAATCAAAAATAAAAAAGTATTTCCTTTCTGTAACCCTGTCCGGGGACATACTGTATACCATGGGTAAATAAAAAAGTTGATTTTGCTTATCATCATCAGAAAAACGCAAAAAATGAATCGCCAGATTTGGTCAGATTGAACAAAAAAATGTCATTCTCACGTTGGAATCCAAAGCACGCCTAAAACTGTTCTTTTTAAATTTATATTCAAATTTTACGAAACTTTTTATGCGTTTTTTTGAATAAACATTAAAATGCTCTTTACATAACATAGTGAAGAGAAAAATGCCTACTTCAACTTTGAATTGAAATTTATCGTACTTTATCAAAAATTAAATTTACCAATGTTAAAAAAGAAGTTGATGGAAAAAATTTGGCAACAAGGCCTATTGGTGGGGCATGAAAAATGAATGATTTTTTGTTGATGGGTTTTTAATGTCGGATGACAACCTAAGAAACTGGGACGTTCTCGTATTTTTATCAAACAACCCAGGGTGCACACGGTCGTCCAATGGACGTCCATTGGACGTCCAGGACCGCTCGTAGCATGGTCCATTTATGGTCCTTTTACCGGCTGGCGGACGTCCAGGTGCAGCAAAAATGGACCATTTCTGGACCATAAAACGGACCGCATCTGGACGATAAATGGACCATATCTGGACTATGAATGGACCATAACGGACGGTAAATGGACCATTTCTGGACCATGAATGGACCATAACGCACGATAAATGGACCATTTCTGGACCATAAATGGACCATTTCTGGACCATGCACGAAAGGTCGATAATGCGGCCATAATGTATGATTATAAAACAAAAATTGAATTCAATTTGCTAAGAATTGAATTGGATATTGAAACAAACCAAAAATTATTGTGAGGTATTCTCAGAATAATTTGTAAAATATTGATTTATGAGATCGTGCAATTTTTAATTATCTATATTTTTACATTTGATAATAGAATATTATTAGGTGAGCGTGTTTTGGTAGCTTTTATTCGCGAGTTTGAAATACTTACGCCACGAGCGCCAGCGAGTGGCGTAATTCAAACGAGCGAATAAAAGCCAAAACACGCGAGCTTAATACTATGCTTTATCCACTCCAAAACAGTTGAAACGGCTCTCGAAAATTCGCTCAACTTTCAAATTTCATTCAAAACAGCTGTGACGGACAGAATGTAGTGTTGCCAGATCGGCGCAGATTTGTGAGCTGCGAACAGTGCGAAGGGAACTGTTATAAGTGTCATACCTTCATTCATAGCTCTTTCTGGATATTTCAGGTATCTGGTATCTCCGGAGCCGTTCCTATAAGCTCGTCTCCATTTTCACTATCACTTATATCATTCATATGCATATTTTCAATTAAACGATCAAGTAATTTTCGACACTCCACCACTCGTAACAATTATTCAAACAAATGGTCGCCATTTTTGAATGTCAATTTCGCGATTGTTGCGCTGTTGCCAATTGTACCTGAAAATCGCTCTATTCTGATTGGCCACAGCCAATGCAATAATGATCCCATTAATCGCTGGAAATGTCACTTTATTTCATCGAACTGTGATCTACATACAGGCTGTTTGATAAAAACTCCAGAACGCCACAGTTTCTTTGGTTGTGATCTGATTTCAAAAACCCATTAACAAAAAATTATTTATGTTTCATGCACTACGAATAGAGCTTGTTACCAAATTTTGTTCCTCAACTTGTTTTTTCAACATTGGTAAATTTAAATTTTTAAGAATAAAGTACGATTACTTCTAATTTAAAATTGAAGTATGTATTTTTCTCTTTACTATGGTATGTAGAAAGTGGTCATTTTTTCAATGTTTATCCAAGAAAACGCATACAAATTTTCGCCCGATTTGAATTAAATTTTAAGAAATGTCAGTTTCAGGAGTGCTTTGGATTCCACAGCAAACGTGAAAATGACGTTTTTTGTTTAATCCGACCAAATCTGGCGAATCATTTTTTACGTTTTTCTGATGATTGTTAAGGAAAATCAACTTTTTTATTGACCGATGGTATAGAAAAAAATACCTACTTCAACTTTGAATTGGAAATAATCGCGTTTTATTATTAAAAAAGTTAAATTTACCAATGTTGAAAAAAGAAGTTGAGGAAAAAAATTTGGAGGCAAGGACTATTCGTGGAGCATGAAAAATAAATCATTTTCTGTTGATGGGTTTTTGAAATCGGATGACAACCAAAGAAACTGTGGCGTTCTGGAGTTTTTATCAAACAGCCTGTATATCAATAACGCCACCCATTATTACCAAAAATTTCTAATAATAATAGTATGATTATTATCTAGGAGTGGATAAAGAATATTTTATTAGACACATAGACGATTATGATACATACTACAATACATAACTAGCTGGTTTATTGGGCGCAATTAGAAATCATTAGCAACTCGGAGTACGGAAATACATGTTCTATGATGGAATGAAACGTGATTTTAACCGAGCGTTAGCGACTTATAACTCTATCTCTGGACCATTTCTGGACGATTTCTGGACGATGCATTTTGTTATTTATTATTTTATTTTTTTCTTTTGGTTACTTAATTGATCTCAATTCTTAACCATATGATTATAATTATAAACTATTCGGCATTTGAATAATTACAGCAATAAATTTCTTTCAATAAATGATTGAATATTGAAATACAACTAATCACTCAAAAAGTACACATTGGTTGTCGCCACTTTTGTATTAATAAGAAACAGAGTCGAATTTTAGTTTTGTTGTAATCAAAATTAAATAAATCGTCGGCTGGTGCTACAAGTATCATATTAATCTTACCAACTGATTACCGCAGAAAAACCAAAAATAAAATGATTAGGAATTTCGTTTAGAATTCATATAGGATAGATTGAATTATGAGAATTGTAGTTTCTATAAAGTATCGTCCGACATAGTCCGTTTTCGGCCCGAAAATCGATCGTCTAAAATCGCTCGTTTCTGGACGTCCAATGGACGTCCGTTTTCGGCTTGAAAATCGATCATCCGAATTGGTCCAGGCCTGGACGTCCAATGAACGTCCGTTTTCAGCCCGAAAATCGATCGTCTGAAATCGCTCGTTTCTGGACGTCCAATGGACGTCCGTTTTCGGCCCGAAAATCGATCGTCTGAAATCTCTCGTTTCTGGACGTCCAATGGACGTCCGTTTTCGGCTTGAAAATGGATCATCCGAATTGGTCCAGGCCTGGACGTCCAATGGACGTCCGTTTTCGTCCATTTACCATCCTGGATGAAAACAGCCGAATCTGGACGACCAATGGACGTCCATTGGACGATGTGTGCACGCTGGGAACCTGTACAAATATTTCAAGGGGGCATTCTTGAGTGAAAATGAGTAAGAGATTACCCCATTTTACCTATGACCCATTCTGCACGGTAACCGAGTTACAGGCCATTAAAGTTGTGGTTTTTTATTCGTTTTTTAGCTTTTGTTTAAAAACAGTTATCACAAAAATTATGATATACGGGACTCAGTTTTCTTTTGATGGGATGCTAACATGTCACCAATATGAATAAAATCTGTCCACCAGAAAGCGGTAATTACTGACCATCGTGATGTTAAATTGGCAAAATTTGTTTTCGATGACAAAACTTCAAATCTGGCATGTCAAGCGTGAACCTACATCCATTAAGAAAAATTGACGATTCTTGTTCTTCCTTGAAGTCGATGGTTTCGAAGTTATTCGATGGATAAAGAAGAGGTGCAACTCAATATTTTCGTTCCTGCGACCCCTGATCGTAGAAACATGTTACCTACCAAATTGACGTGTTAACAAAAACCTTCAAAATCGTCCAGCTAACTGTGGAGACGCGGTGGTTTGTCAAATACTTACACAAATTAAACAAGAGAGTTTTATTCGGGTGGTGGCAAATGGGCCCAACCTACTTTTATTTAGAAGAATGCAGGAAAAAGGTGGTTCTAAATTACAAGATGCAAAAGTGTGGTTGGGAAACCCCCAACACAAAAAAGTTACAATAAAGTTAAATTTAAAGTTGAGCGAATAAATGAAGTTAACGAGATGAATTAGCGAATGAATCGGGGCGAACAAACTTACGTACGATCGACTACAAAAGTAACGCGACGAAGGTAATCTTACAAATTAGCGACTTACAATCTAGCGATCTCACGAATCAGTCAACGAGTTGATCCACGAAGGCGATGACGACGATCGAGTACGATTACGAAGAGGAAGAAGACTGTTGCAGTACGAGCGACGATTCATCCCTAGGCCCGCGCTGGGGCTAAACGACTAGGAGACGACGGAGGTGAAAATTAGCGACTAGCCATTACGACTAGCACTAGGATCCTTGGGAGGAAAACACGAAAATAAGCAAGAGAAACTTGACTACGAAAAGAAACGCTTACCTTATCGAAAGAATGCGAACGAAGACTGACCACGTGGCAAAGTTCCTTCGAATCCCCATTTAAGGGTGCAAGGGTACTCCCGAAATTCAAAACGAGTAGAGTACCCTTCGCGACGAGTTAATTTAAAACAAATCCCTCGAAGGGTAAGACTTTTGATGTCTTCTACATTTTTAAATCACTCAGAACTTGCTAGAAGTGATTACAAATCGATGGTCAGGACGAAAGAGAACCTGACCGAGTCGAGAAACGCGAGAGTGACTGAGAACGAAAAATTGCGAAAAAAGAGTACCGATCTGAAATTTTTGCTTAAGATAGCGAAGTGAAGTTGGCACCTGTCGTTGTCTGTCAATTATCCGAATGTAAACAACAATTTAGAAAAGTGAACAATAAATAATTAATGAAGCGATACGAATTTTACTAATTATCTACACGAGTTTTAGGCAAGACAACGAACTAAATCAGACTAGGTGACCCAGCGAAACAAAACGAAGCAAAGATTGAAGCTAACGAAGGAAGTACCTTGAGGTGCACGAAGGGCCGCACGAGGCGAGTACCTCGTGGCATATGCTCACAGGACAGATTGGCGAATAAAGATTACGGAGAAACATAATAGAAAAGACGATACGAAGGAACATGAGCACTAAAACAACGCCGTGGGTTGTTCACACCACGACGGGACGAGCGGTGTTGTGAGGTTCCAAGGTGGTCCACCGAGTACCACCCTGGAAGTTCGGTCGACGCTCAATTTGGGCCCGAACAACCCTCCTATCATTGCGATGTAAATGAGGACAAAACAACGAACGAAGGAGACAAAAATCTAAATCGTAACACTGTCCCGTGTCAGTGTATAGTCGCCGCGGCCTTCGCTCCCTCATTTGCCTTCTAAAGCCGTTCAACATTCTAATTTCAAATGAATAGAAGAGAGGTAATAAACCAGTAGGAGATCTTGTCGATTGGAACTTCTACATTTGGGAAAAAAATAGATAAAAATATGCGGTGCACGTCATTTTGGAGCTGCGATTTTTCACCTTCGAATGGCTAATTGGGAAATTGCCCGCTTTGTCTTTTGATAACCAGATAAGGCCGTTTAATGCCGCGCGGCAGTGTTTACGCCACAGAACGGTGAAAAAAAAACATTTAATTTAAATAAGTACAGGCACAGGCTACGAGGGGATTCAAAAATTAGAGAATTTTATACAGATCTGTTTGCGGTTGATGCAAAATATCACGCAGCATGTTTCTCTACATACAGGCTGTTTGATAAAAACTCCAGATCGCCGCAGTTTCTTTGGTTGTGATGTGATTTCAAAAACCCATCAACAAAAAATTATTTATTTTTCATGCACTACGAATAGAGCTTGTTACCAAATTTTTTCCCTCAACTTCTTTTTTTAACATTGATAAATTTAAATTTTTAATAATAAAGTACGATTACTTCTAATTTAAAATTGAAGTATGTATTTTTCTCTTTACCATGGTATGTAGAAAGTGGACATTTTTTCAATGTTTACCCAAGAAAACGCATAAAAAGTTTCGCCCGAATTGAATTAAGTTTAAAAAAATTTCAGTTTCAGGAGTGCTTTGGTTTCCAAAGCAAACGTGAAAATGCCTTTTTTTGTTTAATCCGACCAAATCTGGCGAATAATTTTTTGCGTTTTTCTGATGATTATTAGGAAAAATCAACTTTTTTATTGATCGATGGAATAGAAAAAAATCTCTACTTCAACTTTGAATTGGAAATAATCGCGTTTTATTATTAAAAAAGTTGAATTTACCAATGTTGAAAAAAGAAGTTGAGGGAAAAAATTTGGCAGCAAGGCCTATTCGTAGAGCATGAAAAATAAGTCATTTTTTGTTGAAGGGTTTTTGAAATCGGATCACAACCAAAGAAACTGTCGTTCTGGAGTTTTTATCAAACAGCCTGTATGTTAGCTTTCGTAACGGATCTGCCTTTAAAAGAAATGAGCGAGAAGAATCAAGAACAAAATTGAATTTTTTTCTTCTAATGGGTCTCTTGTTTTTGATTCTTCTCGCTCTTTTCTTTTAAATCTTTAAAATCTCAAATCTCCTCGCTCTATAGCAGCCGATAATATTTTTTTCCTAGTTTTGTTGCCTGTGCTTGTACTTATTTGAATTAAATGTTTCTTTTTCACCGTTACACTTCTACCACATATGAAACAATCAGTTTCAACATTGAAATTTCCAACGACATTTCTCATGTTTGATGGATTTTGAAAATTAGCTGATGCTGTCTCAATGGCATTTTAGTAATATTGTGCTTACCGCAAAAAGATTTTCGACAATTTGCGTGAAATCTGTTTTGCGGGATTTTGCTATATTTCTGCCCGCATTGAAATAATTCGGAGTGATATTTCATCACTTCTTTATTTAGAATATGCTTACTTATGCTTTGTTCTAATAACTATTTGCTTAGAATATGTAGTTAGTATGGGGTTGTAGTATTTACACTGTGATGCTACTGCTAGTACCATCTACATTTATGACGCCTTACCTGTTTATCTACTCATTTATGCTATAACTGGATCTCGGACGCCACTTTGTTTTTAGAGGGAAAACAAAGAAACCTAATGCCTATCGGGTGAAGCTCTGAAGCCGTGAAATTCCAGGGATTTTGCAACAGTTATGGTTTTAATGTGATTTATTCAAATTGTCCTAACAGTACAGGGCTAAAAATAAGAGAACGCGGACGGTATTGCAACTTTAAAATATGAAACGAAATCCTAACCTAACTTATTGACAATGAAATAATTATTTACAATGGAACAATCAAGAACTAGCTAGCTATCGCGTATTGACGGTCTGCATCAGGAAAGTCCGTCCAAGATGGGAGACGGGGACGTTCTTTTGGAATTTGATTTCAAACCGGGACTCGATCCGGATCCAAAATGGCGGTTGACGCGGTCGGTACGCGTTGATGGTTTAGCAACTGAAACGAATTTGGGGGAACAAGATACCGGAGGTTATGTTTACTGTCCCGTGTCAGTGTACGCGGCGTTCGGTTGAAATTGTGTATTTTGAAATTGAAACGGCCTTATGGGCGTGAAACTACGACTAAATTACTTCAAAACGCGGTGTAGCGTGAACTAACCTCAACTGACGGGTAATTAGATAAATTACCGGGGAAAAATCACAGCAGCCCGTGATTTTCAGAAATCTAACCTAAAAATAATAAATTGAAATAATTTGAATTTTGAATGCAAAAATGAAAATAATTTCGCGGTCCCAAAATACGGGAATAACGACCTAACTCCTAAGGTGGAGAGAGACTCCGTCTAATTCAGGGGAAACTTGGCAGAAAACCAAGAAAACTAGCATAAAAACCGGCGGAGAAATACTCCTAAGGCAAAAACCCCTCAAAACTTACCGAGGGTAAGTAGGTGGTGGAGAAACTCGGGCAGAACTAGTAGACGAGAGACGAGCACAGTCTGTTTTGAGGATCTTTGTCGGAAAAACCGATGCCGGCGGTTAATTTCAAGCAACCTTATATTTTAGGATGAATAGCGCATGCGCGCGAGTTATAACTTGTGGCGCCATCTAGCGGATTTTCTATTTTGAGTTGGCAACACTGGAGCGTGTATCTGGCAGCGTTGGTTCGCATCTCGGCTAAACGTCATTGTCCAACTGTGAATGTGGGGTTATGTTTGCTCTTCTTCTCTCGGGTTTTTGGGTGTTTTGAGTGTTTTAAGCTGTCTCTGGTGTTGAATTAATCTTTGATGGGTTATGCGTGAGTTAATTGGTGTTAATTTATTGTTTTAATACGATTTGTTTTAGGAAAAACAATGTTCGTGACCGAACTATGCTTCGGTACTCCCAACAAACATTCTTACGAATTTTCAACTCGTCACAACACTATGCAGCCAAAGACGGTGCACAAAATAATCTGTGTAGTGAATGGCAGTAGGCGATCAGACGTGAGCTGATGGGCGCTTGCGGGTGGGGAGAATTGCGGGAGGGTGATCGAGAGCGGCAACGTTCCGAAGTTGCGTTATCGCAGAAAATCGAAAATAGCGCATTTATTTATGGAAATAGATCCGTGATCAATGGAGAATTTTTATAGCCAACAAAATTCTGCAGATTTTGGTGTTAATTAAAATTTCCTAACTGTTACTAGATGCGAGTAATTATAACGTGAACTGAGGAAACTGTGGCGTAAACTGTGCCGCGCGGCATTAAACTGCCTTATCTGGTTATCAAAGGACAAAGCGGGCAATTTCCCAATTAGCCATTCGAAGGTGAAAAATCGCAGCTCCAAAATGAAGTAAACCGCACATTTTTATCTATTTTTTTGACAAAGTTATGATGATCTTCTTTGTAACGTCAATTTTCGCTTATTTTCATGGTTTTTCCGCAATAACTTTTCTCCTGACCAACCCACACAGTCGTCCATTTCCATTTCGTATGTAGAATTTTTTTGCGAACAAATCCATTTTTGTATTGTTAAATTATACTAAAGTATTGGGTCTTTGAACGAATTTTACCCTCCGGCCGCCGTACTAAAACTGTAGTCGGAGAATGGTCCAAAACTCTTCACACTACTGTGCGACAAGGACAGCACTACTCAGGCCGGTTTCGCGCGCTCTTAGCCATATGATTGTTCGTGATCGTCGTAGAATCCGCACGGGTTTATCAAAGATTCACCCTCAAAATGGTAAATACATGTGTCGCTACTGAGTGTACCAGTTAGTAGGTACACTTGCAATAATGATAAAGTTTCGTTCTGCAAAGTTCCTGCTGGAATGTTGGAACTGTGAGCTGTGGAGTGCAGCGTTGCCGCGAAAAGACTTTTTCCAACGCCCACTTTTCATAAAGATCGGGATGGCTGAAAAGTCACTCATGTTCAATCTGTTACATAATGATTCTGTTGATTTCATTATCGCACGATTCCTTAATTTCATTAAGTCTAAGCATGAAACCGATTTCAAAATTCAAATTGTTATAGTTGTCATTTTTATCGTAAATTCTTTCATGTTATTAGTTTACTATTACGCACAAAAATCATGTGTTTGATGTAAAAAACATTTTCGAAAAGATGAGATCATTCGCGAAGTACTGAATGATTTGTATTCGGTAGGATACAATACATAAATGAGGTGACAATATTGGGTACCACTTAATCACCTATTAATTTTTAGTAACCTACGTATTCCGAAATTGAAAACGGGCGCAATTTCAAGTAAATGGCCAAACTGCCCCGCTTATCTCAGTAAAAATCTCATCGTGAAGCGCAAGATTATAGAAAAGCACGACGGTCAATAAAAAAACTAGGTTCAGATCAAGGGACTGAACCGCAGGGTTTCGACGTGTATACGTCGGTTATTAAACACTCAGCGTGAAGTGTCGCCCTTATATAAACGAAACCAGCGTTGAAATAATAGTATAATGTAACCACCCGTCATTTACTCATTATCAATTGTTTTGGCGTGATCGTCTTTCACCTAGCTAGGACCTACGTTGTGTACTTTTCTTTCTTTCCTTTATGACGGTTCTTGTACCGGTCTTAAGTATGAAATTGAGAGAACGGAACTTTCCAAAAAAACACAGGTGCGGTGCTTCGATTTAACCAATTTATTCTCATTCATTGACAATTGACCAGCTGACTCGCGAATGGACATTACATGTGGGAAGAGTCAGCCAAAGAAACCCCCATGTTCATCCATGCAAACACAACACAAACGAGTACAAAGCAACATACAACATTCTCAAAAACATTAAAACAGGATCGTCAAACAATTAAGCAAAATCATCATCACAAAACAAAACGAGTAATTAACTCCCTCGAACACGAATCGGAACAAGTAGCTGAAATCAAAAAACAAATGGAACAAATAGTCAAAAACAAAACCCCAATAAAACAAGTAAGACAATAAAAAACCACAATTTACATCAACCAACGAAAATCGGAGACACAACAAACAAACAATAGAATAAATCAAATCGTAGATCAGTAAATAAGTTGACACAATGTACAAAAGACCATTCGGTACTGTCGGAAGTCAAACCAATTATGTCGAAAGTCAGACGCAAATCAACCGCAAGTCAGCCGCAGGTCAGCCGCAAGTCAGCCGCAAATCAGCCGCAGGTCAGCCGAAGGTTAACTTAGACAGTCCGAACGAACACACACAACAACAGACAGTTCAGGAACAAACAACATCCGACATACAAAAGAACATAATGATCAGTAGACAATGGGCCAGGCGCGACTACAAAAGATATATCCGGGTCTCTCCAGCAGCGGATTGCCTGGCGTTATGATCGGTGCCCACGGGACCTCTGAAAGAGAACCTAACCACAATCGCAGACTGTTTATGGGTCCCGTTATCAGTTGGCACCCAGCTCACATGACACTCCCGTCTTTAGTTAACAGCATAAGTCGACCATAAACTACTAAGCCGGAATCGCATAAGATAAGACTTACATTTTTCAAACACTGCAGAAACGGTGCATTAGTTCATCATTAGTTCATCATTCGAATTAGACGTTATCGTACGACAAACGGTCACTTTTCGAAAGGCAACAATAAACAACGTGACACCACCGGTGTTCTACTGGAAAGTTATCAAATTTGAACAACCATGATAGCTCTTCGAGTACAGCGACAGCATCAAACCAATTTCGCTCGAATCGAATCATAATCCGCCATCTCCCCTGAAAACGCGTACATCAACTAAATATGAAATCACAGTTGAACAATTCTCAAGTTGGAGAGGAGGAGAGCTTATGGGCACCGAAAACGACTTTTCACGGAGGCATTAGAAAATGTTAGTTATTCAACAAAGCCCAATCACACCAAAATCCTCCAACTCGGCACCAACGCTACAAAATCCAACAACAAACGCAATCGTCACGTCAATTAGCCTGTCAAAAATATTAAACAAGTTATAAACCATCACGTGGTTACATTCCAAACAAAGCCAATCGAGTTCCAGCGGGAAACCTATACCTGAAAACGGAAATATACACAATCCAAGACCAAATATGAGCGTACCTGCAAAAGAGACAAATATCCCAAACACGGCACGAGCCACTAAAACCCTCAAAATGCCTCCCACGCATTCAAGGCGGCAGTTACTATCCGGGAAACGATACGCACTTCCAAGAATCACCCTGTATAACACCCGAAAACCCAAACGTGACGTCACGCAAGCGACGAAGACAAAGGGAGAGCCACGAAAAAGCCAATATCTTCGAACACGGTGGGACTTGAGAACAACAAATACCACTGAAAGACACGGGACAATCACGAGAAATTATCTATTGTAAATTGGGAACACAGCAATTAAAAGAACCCACCTGACGATGACGAAACTACTAATAAATCATCGATATACCGTAAAACAAATGACTTACACTCGGGCCCCAAAATAAGATCCATGGCCCCCAAAGGGGAGGACTTCATAAACATAGGAAGTACCATTGTAAAGGAAGGCCGTGCACTTTCAGGGGTTAACGGAATTTGCCAATAAGAATTACGAAGATCTATGTTAGTCATGAACGTAATATTCCCACACAAACTAAGGATTTCCTCGGCAGGCATCGGCGCTTCATGATCAGCGAGCATTCTCGAATTCAAGGTACGAGCATCCAGACACACGCGAACGGGCCCATCTTTTTTCCGAGTAACCGTTAAAGGACTAGCAAACGCCGAAGACGCTCGACGAATTACCCCGAGGGAACACATCTCCGCTAAACATTTCTCCACCTCCGGTCGAAAACTAAAAGGAATCGGATACGGCCGTTACATGAAAAGAGTGGAATCTCGCATCTTGATTTCATGAAAATATTTAGTTGTCCGACCCGGATAAGCGTTGAAGAGCGGCCGGAATTTAAGCAACAATAACGAAAGTCTTTCAGCCTGTTCAGGGGATAAAGTAGATGTCGTCAAAGCTTTCTGCTGTAAGGTCTCCTCACTTTCGATGTGATCGGCTAAACTGAAATTATAGGCCACGGCAGACAAGGAAAAATTATCACATAACTTTGATTTCTCCTTTGTTTTTTCTGGAACTATCTCAGTCACGCGTTCCACGAGAGATTCCTCAAGTCGCGTGAAAGGCACTAGGAATTCACGCCCCTCATAGGATAAAGTTAAAGACAAATCTGCGAAGTTAAGAGTAGCGTACATTTCCTGAAGCCAATCAGCATCAAGTATTATGGGTCTAATCAGGTTGGTTACGGACAAGAAGTTGAATTGGAACTCCGTTTCGAAATTTGGAAGTTGAAAAGGTAAATAAACCTGACATCGGATTCGGGCACTTCTAGTTCCTAACGCCCCTTGTAAATAAGTGGAAGCAACAGGTAAAACAGGTGAGGTATGTTTAGACTGAATAAGGTTAAGGTAATGAGAATTAATACAGGATAGTTCGCAACCTGAATCAACCAATGCTAGAAGAGAAAATTGGAAACAATTGATTACAATGTGAGGAAGACGAAAAAATGCGTCATGATTTGAATTTGGCAACATAGTCTCAGACAAAGTATTTACATAAAGTGAATGCTCAAAGGAACAACAAAGTCTGGAAATTACCAACTGGTTTTCATGGTAAATAAATGGTTGAATGGGTTGGACAATCCCGCGTGAATGTCCAAGACCCGTACCCGGGGACCAACCTAAATTTTGCAATAAATTGTATCCAACGGGATAAACGGAACATAAATCATCCACAGAACAAGACGGCCCTTCACGATAAACTATTTCGAAACAATTTTCGGAGGAACCCGAAGAAGCGCAATTAGTACCTTCAGGAACAAAATCAACGAAAAACTTACAATCTAACTTAGGAATCAAATGCTCTAATTTCTTAGGCGAGGAGGTAGGAAAACTAATGACTGGAAGAACACACCTCCTCAATTCTTCCTCTTCGAGTTTCCCCTCCGAGTAGTAGAAACCTTCGGCGGGGGAAGAGATACATCCGGCAGAGAAATCCCTTCAGGAGTACCTTCAGGATGCGATGGAGTCGTCACAGTGGCAGCCAAAGGATGACGGATAGCCAGCTCAGAGACCAGCCCAGTTTGCCTCTCTAGAAATCGGATGGTACTCAGCACCGAATTGTCCCCGATTCCCCGCCAAAGAGACTGTATATTGGTCGGAAATTGCAACATAAGCTCCTCCAAAATATCCGCGTCCGACAAGGGAGGAGTGAACGAACGATAGATGCTCATTTGTGACATCAAAAACTCGGCCATCGAACCATCTTTCCGACGATACTTATAACGGGATAGCCGTTGTCGTGCCTGTCGCTGCCTATCCGGACTCCAGAAATAGGCAAGGAAATCGCGCCGGAAATCCTCAAACGTCATCCAGTCGTTCCCGTAAACAGCCATCCAATCCGTTGCCGGTGGTTCTAAGCAAGATTTGACCGACTCAAGCTTCTGCTCCATGGGCAAATGCAACGATTTGAAATATTGCTCGAATTTAGTCAGAAATCGCAAAGGCTGCGCGAAATCGGCCAGTTTAAAATGTGGCTTCTCAGTCGGAACTATATTCGCTTTCCCGGCGATGGCCAAAGCTACCTGCTTCCACGGATCATCCTGATTCATGACCGGTCGAGGTACAGCCGCCGGTGGTGGCAAGACGCTCCGAGGGGTAGCCATAATCGAGGTAGACGGACGAATCATGGTAGAGGCAAGCGCTGTTCGGGGCAAACTCTAACGATTCGCGTCGGAGGGATCCGCATGCCCACACAGTGACTCCAATAACGGCGGGCGCCGCATGAGGTCGTGAGCGTAATCGACTGATGATACATTCCCGGTGTCTTCTATTGATGAAATCACCGAAGGATCCACAATATGTTCATCCCACTGGTTCCTCCAAACAGAGGGCGTCCGTTTTGCAGGCGTACGGGTTACAGGCGTGGATCCAGAATCCGGAAGCGCATTCGATTTTCTCGCTACGGCCTTGCGAATTCTCACCGAACGACGATTCTTGGCCTCCAAGCACTTTCGACCGGCCTTCGGCATGTTGACGCAAAAAGTATTATGGCGGGAAGAGCTGATTTTCAACAGAAAAAAAAACAAATGAACAGAAAATAATTGCAAAGAGGGAAAAGCTAAAAATAAAATGAAAATGAAAATGAAAATAAAAGTTCCACGTTCTTCACAACACTCTCGACTATAGTACATCCTGGTCACGGCACCAAATCTGTAATGTAACCACCCGTCATTTACTCATTATCAATTATTTTGGCGTGATCGTCTTTCACCTAGGTAGGACCTACGTTGTGTACTTTTCTTTTTTTTCTTTATGACGGTTCTTGTACCGGTCTTAAGTGTGAAATTGAGAGAACGGAACTTTCCAAAAAAACACAGGTGCGGTGCTTCGATTTAACCAATTTATTCTCATTCATTGACAATTGACCAGCTGACTCGCGAATGGACATTACATGTGTTAAGAGTCAGCCAAAGAAACCCCCATGTTCATCCATGTAAACACAACACAAACGAGTACAAAGCAACAGATACAACATTCTCAAAAACATTAAAACAGGATCGTCAAACAATTAAGCAAAATCATCATCACAAAACAAAACAGACAGTTCAGAACAAACAACATCCGACATACAAAAGAACATAATGATTAGTAGACAATGGGCCAGGCGCGACTACAAAAGATATATCCGGGTCTCTCCAGCAGCGGATTGCGTGGCGTTATGATCGGTGCCCACGGGACCTCTGAAAGAGAACCTAACCACAATCGCAGACTGTTTATGGGTCCCGTTATTAGTTGGCACCCAGCTCACATGACACTCCCGTCTTTAGTTAACAGCATAAGTCGACCATAAACTACTAAGCCGGAATCGCATAAGATAAGACTTACATTTTTCAAACACTGCAGAAACGGTGCATTAGTTCATCATTAGTTCATCATTCGAATTAGACGTTATTCTACGACAAACGGTCACTTTTCGAAAGGCAACAATAAACAACGTGACACCACCGGTGTTCTACTGGAAAGTTATCAAATTTGAACAACCATGATAGCTCTTCGAGTACAGCGACAGCATCAAACCAATTTCGCTCGAGTCGAATCTTAATCCGTCATCTCCCTTGAAAACGCGTACATCAACTAAATATGAAATCACAGTTGAACAATTCTCAAGTTGGACAGGAGGAGACCTTATGGGCACCAAAAACGACTTTTCACGGAGGCATTAGAAAATGTTAGTTATTCAACAAAGCCCAATCACACCAAAAACCTCCAACTCGGCATTAACGCTACAAAATCCAACAACAAACGCAATCGTCACGTCAATTAGCCTGTCAAAAATATTAAACAAGTTATAAACCATCACGTGGTTACATTCCAAACAAAGCCAATCGAGTTCCAGCGGGAAACCTATACCTGAAAACGGAAATATACACAACCCAAGACCAAATATGAGCGTACCTGCAAAAGAGACAAATATCCCAAACACGGCACGAGCCACTAAAACCCTCAAAATGCCTCCCACGCATTCAAGGCGGCAGTTACTATCCGGGAAACGATACGCACTTCCAAGAATCACCCTGTATAACACCCGAAAACCCAAACGTGACGTCACGCAAGCGACGAAGACAAAAAGAGAGCCACGAAAAAGACAATATCTTCGAACACGGTGGGACTTGAGAACAACAAATACCACTGAAAGACACGGGACAATCACGAGAAATTATCTATTGCAAATTGGGAACACAGCAATTAAAAGAACCCACCTGATTTTGTCCAAAAACTCGGGAATCTGCCAACCCACGCCACTTCTTCGCACTTCACACCGTAGTACCGCTATCTCCCCCTCGTACCGCTTTTCTCCCCGTTTCTTTTTTTTTTCCTTCTCTCTTCTCGTTTCATTTCTCTTCTTGACTACTTCTCCTACCTCCCGACAGAGGCCTCCACCGTTCACATTCTCTATTTAATCCCCGATCCCTCACACTTATTTAATTTCCAAACACTTCTCATTTTCTTAAAATTTTATTGCAAACTTCCCTAGGTCAAACAAATTTAATAAACTACAATACAAAAAAACTAAAATAGGAAGGTTTCCCTTCAATAGAGTCGTTTTTCGGCTGCCCGACCACAGTAATATGACCCCTCCTCGCATGTCTACGTTCAGTCGACCACTACGACATGGCTTTACATTTTGTTATTTTTTGACTAAATCGCATATCGGATTCCAAAAAGTTATCAACAAAATATGTTCCCCTTTTTTGCGCTACAACATTTACTGAATTGTTTTTTCGATTAACCAAGCGGTTCTCGAGTTAAGACGACTTTTGGATACCCGCAAACTCTACTATCACGCTTTTCGTGACGCGAAGGTTTCAACAAATGCACCTCTATACCGATTTATAAGACGTATACACGTCAAAAAAAAAACTAGGTTCAGATCAAGGGACTGAACCGCAAGGTTTCGACGTGTATACGTCGGTTACTAAACTCGCTTGCCGATGGTAGCGTATTTAAAATCCCTCTAATACTGGTGGTAGTCGACTAACACACACTAACATACCATGCGCTAGCCGCTTGTCGTATGTAGACCCGGTGCGCTGCCGATCACGGTTTTCGTGACGCGAAGCTTTCAACAAATGCACCTCTATACCGATTTATCAGACGTATACACGTCAAAAAACGTCTAAAACGAGGTATCGGGCTAGAAAACCACAATTTTATGGAAATGCCAGGAATATGTATGTTTTCAAAATTAAGTAAGAAAATTTCATTCATACGGGGCAAGTAGTTAGAGGAGGTGACTAAAGCAAATTCAACTAAAAAAATGTAGTACAAAATTACATGTTTAAAATTACTGAATTTAGCTCGGAATTTACTTAGTTACTTTTGCTTTGATTGCTTTGATCTCGTGTTAAATCAGAGGGATACAGACATCTATTATTTAGGACATATTTTACCAGCTTTATATGAATACTTTCAGTATCGAATTTGATAGCTAAGACGCCGATGTCACAGTCACCGAAGAATTAATATACAAAATTTTAAAAAAGTTTTAAATTGATTAATTTTAGGGAATTTGGAAAAAGATAACTTATTGAGTTGAAAAAAAACAAGCCGAAAAAATTACATTACTGTTTGCTAAATGAAGGCCAATAAAACCATGATATATTTTATGATTGAAGTGATACCCGGATGACTGACCCAGTGTTGTATTCCTCTAACCATGGACTTTTGAGCATTTCTGCAGAAATCTTTGTAGTTGAAGAGATAATGACCGGTTTAAAACCCGACCCATAAGATTTCTCGAAATAAAACCTCTGTATCTTCCAAACTAAGAGTCATATCGAGATGAGTGACCCAGCATTAAACTCGTCTAACCAAGGCCTTCAATGTTTATTTGAACTTCTTGAACATCCCTTACGGTTATCGAGATACATCGTTTGTTGAGGCCCAAGTGGGACACGGTGTATAAAGTTGAGGTAGTAAACTCGGTTTTTATTGATAAACTCCAAAACCGCATCATCAAAAATTATCAAACTAACTGTAATGTCTCCCCTTCATGACAGCTCACAAGTGTAGTTTGGTGTAGTGTTATAATCATATTTACCCCGTAGCAACCGAATACAACTACAATTCGATTAGCAGTCTGCTTTCAAAAAATGCTTAACGACATCTCAACATTGTTGAAAATTGGGGTAAATCCTCGTTTTTCGTTCCGTAATTAATTATGATTTACAATGATATGGAATTAAGAAAATGAAAAAGTAAGCACAAACCCGTTCCTGCATTATGATTGGAAAATGTATACATTCTTAGAAAATCTCTTCAGATGTACGGACTTGGAATACCCGTATTTCAAAAATTCAGTGATTTGAGTCAGATAGTACGTTTTTCTAATAACTTCACAAGATTTTCTTCACATGCGAATGTCCTTGGTTATGAACTTGTTCTCAGTATTTCTATTTAATTATACAGCCTGATTCAAAATTGTTGGACCAACGCTTCAGGGCAGATTCCTTTCGTCAAAAAAGTTATAAAAGTTCCTATAAAGGGGGGTCCGCAAGTGGTCAATAAGGGAGTTATTAGGCCTCAAAGTCTGCTGGTGGCCAATTTATTTTTGCTTATAACTCGCTTAATTTATGGTTTAGAACTTTCAGATTTGGTATATGAGGAAAACAATTGAAAAACTAAACGTTGAATCCTTTGGTGATCCATGAATACCGTGGAAAGTGATTAAACGAACCAAAAAAGAGGTCATCGGCAGATAAAAATCACGATTATTTTGTGGCGGTAAGTATTTGGACTGTTTCTAGTGATTTTTCAGCTTCAGTGTACTTTTTCAATTTAAAAAATGTAGGGGTACCTCAGTCCAAATGTGAGTAGTTTTCGAGTTATTCTTTATTTTATCAACTTCTGCAGGAAGGGTGTCGGTAGCCGGAGCGGTCGACAAGAATGAGACCAACAATCGTTTCTAAATAAACAAACATTATTTAAATTTTCGTACATTCATCGTAAAAAGTTCAAATTAATAAACGACCGCTCAGAGAAAAATGCCACAGAACCGAAAATCGGAGGTAATTTTAAACTTGAAAATTAGGTCCACGTTGAGTTTTTACATCAAAACAAATACTGAATACATGGAAGACCCTCTGTTATTTTCGAACTTTCCTAAATCAAAAGTAATTTTTTTTGACGACGAATGTACAAAATTTGTAATATTTCTGTTTATTTAGAAACGATTGTTGGTCTCATTCTTGTCGGCCGCTCCGGCTACCGACGCCCTACATGCAAAAGCTCATAAAATAACGAATATCTCGAAAACTACTCACATTTGCACTGAGGTACCCCTACATTTTTAAAATTCAAAAAGTACACTAATGCTGAAAAATCAGTAAAAACAGACAAAATACTTTCCGTCACAAAATAATCCTGATTTTTATTAGTCGATGACCTCTTTTTTGGTTCGTTTAATCACTTACCACGGTATTCATGGATCACCAAAGGATTCATCGTTTAGTTTTTCAATTGTTTTCCTCATATACCAAATCTGGAAGTTCTAAACCATGAATTAAGCGAGTTATAAGCGAAAATAAATTGGCCACCAGCAGACTTTGAGACCTAATAACTCCCTTATTGACCACTTGCGGACCCCCCTTTATAGGAACTTTTATCATTATTTTGACGAGAGGAATCTGCCCTGAAGCGTTGGTCCAACAATTTTGAATCACCCTGTATAATACGTTTGAAAATTGAGACATTATGAGAAAATAGTCTCAACTTTTTATCATTAAAACGGATTGATCATACAGAATACATCAATCAGAATGGGATAAAATGTGCATTTATGGCAGGGTAATACTACCGCTTCAGGGTAGATTTTTTTGATCAAAATAAGAAGAAAAGTTCCTAATACATAATCACAATTTTTTGTTTGTGTAAACGTTCTTGAGGTCTGAATTATATTTTTCTTATATTTGTTTCAGATGAACAAGGCGTTTGGAGAGATGATTTCATTTTTCTAAATGTCAAAAGAAGAAAACCATCCAGTAAGTTAATTATGTTAACGTAAAAATTTGTGGAACAAATACAGGTTGTATCATAAAAAAATCATAACTTCATTAGATTTTTAAAAATGAAGAAATCAAAATTAGTCACTACAAACTGACCTTCCTTTGGAGATCTTGAACGTCGAATTCAATGACAATTCATAGTCAACTTTAACTTCAACCAGATAATACATACTAAACAAGCCCTTGAAAAAACTCCTCAATCCGTGGCCTTATTGATATACAGCCTAATTCAAAATGGCACAGACAACGCTTCAGGGCAGATTCCTCTTGTCGAAAATGCGAGAAAAGTTCTTTTTAACGGAAAGTGGCTAATTGCGCAGTTATTGGTCCCCAAAGTCTGCTGGTGACCAATTTATTTTCGCTAATAGCTCCTTGATTTTATGGTTTAGAATATTCAGGTTTCGTTCATGTGAACAACGATAGAAAAACTAGAGGTTGAATCCATTGATTACCCATGGACACCGTGGTAAATGATTAAACAGGACAAAAAAACCTTTCCTCGGTAGATGAAAATCACGCATATAATGTGGCGTAGGGTATTTTGATTGTTTCTAAGGATTTTTTCGTATCACTGTGCTTTTTCAATTTTAAAAATTTATGAATACCTAGCGGAAATGATAGTAGTTTTCAAGATTTTTGTTATTTCATGAACTTCAGAATGGAGGGTGTCGGTAGCCGGCGCGGCCGATAAGAATGAGACCAACAATCATTTTTAAATAAAGAGGATTACTTAAAATTTTGTACATTCATTGGCAAAAGTTCACATTTTTAAAGGACCGGTTGGAGGAAAATAACTTAAAATCATTGTTCAACCGTATAGTTACGCAGATCTTATAAAATAATCTCTGCCAACAATTCTCATGCTATCTTTGTCTGATTCATGTACAATGTTGCCGAGGGATGGAGAATGAGGTGGTGCCGCCTGGGAAAGGTCTACGAAGCCAAAATTAACAGGCAGAAATTTTAGTCACGCGTCTGTTAAACTATACGGTTAAACAATGTCAAAACCAAAAATTAGAGGTAATTTTAAATTTGGAAATTAATTTCACGTTAAGTTTTTACGTCAAAGCTGATACTGAATGTTTTTGTCCGGATCTTCTAACGTGAATAGATTTCCATATATTCGCAATTTTATGAGCTTCCGTCGAAGACATGCTTGGGAAGGATTCGAATATCAACAATAAGAACGACAATGGTTTCGAAGTAAATAGCGATAATAAAGTGTGGTACATTCGGCGTTAAAAGATAGGGAAGTTCGTATTTTCTTAATTCAGTAAATATCTCTAGGATTTTTGTTTGGTTATGAACAACGAACCACCAACCACGTCAAGTGGAAAATAATATGGAAAATTAGATTTTGCAGAATATCAGCTTCCCCGGTGCCGAATGTGAAAAGCAATGGACCTATCTTGTAGCAGAGATAAATACGAATAAAATAACGCCCCATTTGATAAGGTAACGACTTTTGAAACCGACGATTTTTCCAGTCAGTCACCAGTTGCGTCATTTTTCGGATATCTCGATAATTTGTCAGTGTCAGTCAGACGAAATATATTGAGTGCTTTAGGTCTCGCACCATTGATGAACTGCAGCGACACTTGATTGTTCAAAAACCACCAGCGTTCTTCAGTTTTAATGGTTTGATTTGGCTGTTTCCGATTTTATTTGTCAGAGGAATTTATTGAAACAGAATCTGCTTGTTACGCCAATGATGTAAGTTGGGTTGCATACTTTTGGTAGGTCACGTGGGGACCGGACTTAAATGAAAACCCTGTAATTATCAAGGAAATATCAATCTCGCATTTATTCGAAAATGTAATTATTTAATCGAATAGAACTTGAAAAACAAATTAAACATGAACACTTAAATCAATGGAAATTATTCAAAACATACATGGGGTCCTAAAAATGATGGACCCGAGGTGAAAGGGCCAATTCTTCTCGTCAAAATAAAAGAAAAATAAACGATGATCCCTAAATGCTTAATAGATCCATGGTGTCCCATTCAAAATTTCCAGTACATTTTTGGGAGGCATGACAACGAAATTCAGGAGAAAGATTCATTTAAGAAAGGAAGCCTATCTTACAAGCTTTCAGAAAAACCCCATGTAACACAATTTAGAAACGATTGTTGATCTCATTCTTGTCGGCCGCTCCGGCTACCGTCACCCTAAATGCAAGAGCTCATAAAATATCGAATATCTGGAAAACTACTCACATTTGCATTGAGGTAACTCTACATTTTTTAAATTGAAAAAGTACACTGAAGCTAAAGAGTTATTAGAAACAGTCAAAATACTTTCCGTCACCAAATAATCTTGATTTTTATCTGCCGATGGCCTCTTTTTTGGTTCTTTCAATCCCTTATTGACCACTTGCGGACGGGAACTTTTCTCACTATTTTGACGAGAGGAATCTGCTATGAAGCGTTGGCCCCACAAATTTGAATCAGCCTGTCTTGAAGGTATACTAGGTGAATCGAAAAAACGTAGCCCTGCTTCAGGGGCAGTTTCTCCACTCAAAATAAAGACGTAATGCCCAAAAAGTTTTAGGTCGAAGGTGTCTGTACGCAAAGTTATAGAGCCTCAAAGTTGAGTAGTTCAAATGATTTTTGTCCACTGTTCAGAAACTATCGAACATTTTTTATAGCGATTCACGAAGAAGTCAGCGCTATTAAGATGTCACATTGTCACATAATTAATTTTCCCGGAGGCGAAGTGCCAGTCCCTCTTTACGGGCGGCCGTGTAACATTTTCCATTAGAACTTCTTCGCCCGCTAAAATTTTTGTAATTCTATTGGTTATTTTTAATTCCAGAATCAATTCCCTCGAAAAAAGGACCACTTGGTTGAAGTCGCTAAGATGAACCGTTCACGAGTTATAGGCGATTTTATCGATGACTTCGGTGACCAAAAATTGTACATTTTTCGAAATTTCATAGTAGGCGATGGAGTTCAGTAGTTGATATGTACTGTAAAAGTGACGGTTTTCTTTGTCAGAATATTCAGTGAGAGTAAATTAGGTGACAAATATTCAAACTAATTATTTTTCCAGAAAAATTACAAGATGAGTACTCTTGAAGTGAGATATTGTTCACTAATTTGATTGTGAAGAATAACAAGCATGTAACAGCAAGAGATACAAATGAAAATAATCGTTTCATCAAGACATCGTTTTCGAAAACTACAAAACGCATGTTTACTACAATGAAAAAATAGACAATGTGCACCGTAGTGCACGTCATGTATGAGGGAGTCTTTGAGGATTGCGCTGAAGTGCTCAGAATTTCTCAACTACATGTTCGTCCGATTTTCCTGTTAAAATTTTTCCGTCGATATCTTGACGGAAACTCATGCAATTTTTCGAAAATGTTTTATTCATTGTTGAAGGTGGATATGCCAGATCTAGTATTAGTAATCCGCATAATTCATTCGCATTTTTATGATGATCAAAATCCGCACGTTTTTGTTCAAACCAAACATCGACAACAATCTTCTGTGATCGAATGGATGGGGACAGCTGGAAAGGACTCATTCTGTACTTTTTCTTGGAGAATAATAATATTTTGAAAAATTTTTCACTTACCTTGATATGCGGAATTTCATTGACAAAGAAAACTGTCACTTTGACGGCACATATTAACAACTATTCCACACTATTCCTACTATGAAATTTTGAAAAATTTATAATTTTTGGTCGCTGAAGTCGAGGATAAAATCGCCTATAACTTGTGTAACTTTAATCAAGTGGTCCTTTTTTCAAGAGAATTGATTCTCGAATCTAAATCAACAATTGAAATAGCAAATTTTCAGCGGGCGAAAAACTTCTAATGGAAAAAGTCTCACGGGCCCTTAAAGCAGGGCTGGCACTTCGTTCCTGGGAGAATAAATTATGTCACAATGTGACACCTCAATAGCGCTGACTTGACTGGAAAATGGCGTCGAAAAATATTAGATAGTTTCTGAACAGTGACCAAAAAATCGTTTGAACTACTCAACTTTGAGGCTCTGTAACTTTTAGTACAGACACTTTCGACCAAACACTTTTTGGGCAAAAAGTCTTCATTTTAAGTGGAGAACCTGCACCTGAAGCAGAGCTACGTTTTTCTGAATCACCTTGTATTTGACGTAATGGTGTTACATGAAAATTTTGAGTCGCGATATCTCTTGAACAGTAAAAGTTAGACTGAAAACCTATTGAAACATCTGAAAGCTTTCAACATGCTTTATCATTTTTATTCGGGGTGTTTTGGTCTAGCTTTCAAATTTGAATATTTTGTCTTCCGATCGGCGGCACCAAAATCGCAATATCTCTAGAACTAATGAAAATACTGTAACGACGCTCCCCGAGCGCCGTCACTTAAAGTCCGCTCCCGTCTTGTTTTCCCGCCAATTCCTTATCACCTCTGTCGTCACTGTTTGTTCTAGAATGTTCGATTCCCTCTCCCGCCTCCGAGGCTATAAAAGGCCGCCCCCGTTCTGGTTTCGCTAGTCTATGTTATGCCGGTGGAATAGCACGGTCATAGACGTTTGAGTTAACCTACCCCGTTTTTTCGCTGCAGGTAAATTAACCGCGGCAGTCCAGTGCGAACCCCCGTTTTTTAGGGGATAAGCAAGTCCTGTTTTCTCCAGTCCGGTTCCCCCAATTTTACTAACAGACCCAGGTCACAGTCCTTTTCTACTAACACCGATCCTGCGTTTGGCGTCGAGGACCTCTAACCCGACGCATCCCACACCGCTTTAGTCCGCCACCTCCGGGTGTATCCCGAACGGCCGTAACAAGCCTCCTGTGACACCGTTCCGGCGTTCCCGCCCGGTGTCTTAACTCGCCCCCGGCGAGCTCCGTTCCACATCTCTGTTACGTTACGTCTTTAGTTTTTAGGTCTAGATTAAGCCGGCTAGGGTAGTTTAAGTTTCCGTCCGTTTTCGTCTGTGCCGTCCGCATTGGCCGCTATTGCGTAATAAAGATAGTTCACAGACCCCTGGTGTTTCCGTTTCTCCGGCTTAAGTTTGCTACCCCGGTAAGAGTGCTTCCTCTTTAAACGAAGCTGGCGCCCGAGACTTCCGTCCGACCGGAAGTGCGTCACAATACATAAATCGACTGAACCTTTTCTGAGAGTCTATAGGGTAGGCTATCTTTTTCTTCTCAAACATTTTTGCGCATTTGATTATCATGCGGATGAAAAATGTACTAGAAATTTTAAATGTGACACCCTGTATAAAATAAACGTTTGCGAACCATAGTTTATAGGAACTTTTTCCTTTATTTTGACAAGAAGAATCGGCCCTTAAACCTTGGGGACACGATTTTTAGGACAGGCTGTATGAGAATTTGAAGATGTCATTCCACATTGATGATTTGCCTTGATCAGAACCATCATCTCAAACAGGGGCCTGTTCCCTAGCTCTACTAAGATTAGTAATTGTAAAGGTTGCGTTCTGCATCACGACCTCCTTACTCCGAAAACTCGTTTAATGTCAAAATTCTCTTAAATATTATCATGGTGTCCAGAATTATGATATCTCATATTCTTTGTGTCTTTAATCGAATAAAAAATCGGAAATAACAGTATTTATTCGGTTAATTATAAGTTTTTTCAACATTCATCTTCTCTTTAGCGATGAACTTTGGAGTTAGTTCCATTTTTCTAGTTTTGGCAACATTGGTTTTGTTTTGTACCTAGTTTCTGTCACAACAGTGTCATTGACGTTGTTCATTTTTATTATTCAAATATCGGTAAGTACCATTTTTTAGCGTATAAATAATAATATTACATTGTACATTAATTGCTGCCATAAATAAATTGGTAATTGGTGCATGGCAATTTCGCCTCCACAAGTGTGTTTAATATTTCAAGCAAAACTGAGGTGATGTTGAAAATTCAAACATTGGCATTTTTGTACATACCTAAGCTACATTTGCAATGCAATTCGAATGACTTAGCTCTCGAAAAATTTCCCAAAACTTATATTGTGTACGTAAATAATCATTTATTCTAGAATAATGGCGGCAGAGGCATTGGAACTACTTAGTTCAAGTAGCGAAAGTAGCAGTGATGAAGAAGAGAATGATCCAGGGAGACATCGAGTGCCCCGACCACGACTAAGGCTACGTGCTGAAGAAAACTTGAGCGCATTTGAGTACAACGAACGATATCGAATGTCGCGTGAATGTGTCGATTTTTTGGAAGTTCGGTTGGCAGAAGCTTTGAGGTGGAGAGCGATGAGACAGAACGTTTTGACAGTGAGGGAACGAATCGAAATAGCTCTATGTTTCTTGGGAAGCGGCGCATTTTACCATTACGTTGGTGATATGATGAGGGTGAAAAAGTCGACAGTGTGCCGTGTTATCCGCCCGTTTGTGAACGCTGTCAACGACTTATTGCTGCGGGAACTAGTAAAATGGCCCGAAGGGGAACTTGAAATGCAAAGGGTAGTGGACAGATTTCGACAACGTTATGGGATGCATAGATGGGACGTTGATAAAAATCGACGCACCTAAAGATGCAGATGAGAATATGTTTGTCGACAGAAATGGAAAACACTCCATAACTTCCATGGTTGTTTGTGGGCCGGACTGCAAATTCTATTATGTGGATACAAATTGGCCCGGAAGTGTGCACGATGCACGGGTTTATCGCACCAGTACACTGTGTCGGCGATAAGAAGGCGGCTGGAGACCAATAGCGAACGGAATTCTCCTTGGCGACAGTGCTTATCCGTTGAGCAACTTTCTAATTCCGCCAGTTGCAAGAAACCCAAACGATCCAGCAGAAGAGAGGTTTCTTCGTGCTCATAAATCGACGAGACGAATAATTGGAAACGCCATCGAAATCTTGAAGGAGAAGTTTCCGTGTTTGAACCATCTCAGATTGGGTGCTGATTTTTCACCGAGAATAGTGAACTGCTGCGTCGCCCTGTGTAATCTTTCAAGGAGCAACAATGAAGACGTCATTGGTCAACCGAGAGTACCGGAACCTGAAGACATTAACGAACCACTCGAGGAGGACCGCAGAGTTCAACAGCAAGGCAATGCAGTACTCGCCGAAATTATTAACAGCTTTCGATGAATAATAAGGTAATTGAATGATTGTAAAATTTATTAAATTATATGCCCAGCTTTTCTGTAAATTCTGAAGGGGGCAACACTAAACGAATTTTCGCCTCTCTTAATCTGACTATGTAATACTCAGTCATTACTTTTCTAAGAAAGTCTTTTCTTTCTAAGCGGGTTTCTGCAAATAAAAAAAAAACGTATAAGTATTATGGAAAAATACTTATAGAGTGTCTCATCTAATAGAGCAGAAAGATCTCGAGAGTAACTGGGAGTAACCCAGAGGACAATTCGACAAGAGGTTAAACTTTTAGACAATGTATGAAACTTTAGATAGACTTGTTGAAAATTTACAGTTTGTCACCAAAAAATTGGAATTCACTCAATTTAACATTAGGAGGACCTCAACTTACCATGATCGCGTGACTGTAGTTTCTTCATACCGCAAACACTTGAGGGCTACCATAAAGGAAAGACATTACAGTTAGTTTCATAATTTTTGATGATGCGGTTTTGGATTTTTTTAATAAAAACCGTACTTACTACCTCAACTTTGAAGCCGTCTAGCTCCTCACACGGACAACTTTTACCTAAGGTGAAATAGGTCAAATCGCCATATTTTCTGACGATCTGTATACGGTTAAAGTTTGTCGGTGGAATTCTGGGACACCCTGTATATATTTTCTGCTTAATTAAAATCCAAATTTCGATGAAAATTCTCA
Source organism: Salpingus planirostris (assembly GCA_949788335.1). Lineage (NCBI taxonomy): Eukaryota > Metazoa > Arthropoda > Insecta > Coleoptera > Salpingidae > Salpingus > Salpingus planirostris. The sequence continues at coordinate 174,008 of CATKUT010000008.1, forward strand.
CCAAAACTCTTTTTCAAGATTTTCCGGGAAAACTTCAACAAGTGCCCGTTATTTAGTTTCTTCATTATTTCCTACTTCCCTGTAATACAGTGATGTGCCTTTGCTTTTTCTGTGTGGTTTTACCTTGTTTTATAAAGAATATTTGAAAATACGGAAAAATTAGTTTGTTCCCGCAAGAATTTAAGTCGATAACAAAAATTTTCCAAAGTTATACGGAGCGATCGAATTAATTTTACATAAGGGGGGGCTATGACTTTCTTTCTGTCTCATCTGAAACCTACTAAAGTGATAGAGACAGAACGATGGTCATGGCCTCCCTTTATGTAAAATTTATTCGATCACTACCTATGTACGTATATTTTTTCCGACGGCAAACCTTACAAAATCTAACAACCCTTGAAATCCTAGTTAGTTCCTCACTACAAAGTTAATCCGCCTTTACTTAAACTGAGGTTCAACTAAGAATTCAGGAAAATTTTTTTTTCTTAGTAGGTAATAGTAATAAGTGTAAATTAATGCCACATAAATTCGGCAAAAGAGTCGTGGTATACATATTAGCACGCTACTCTTATAGATAAGTACCATTTCGATCTTTATTTACGTTTCTCCTCATCTTCGGACTGGCGCGTCGTTCCTTTCCGAGGTCGAAGGTCGCGGGGATTCACGAACCGGGGTTCTCGGGGAGCGGGATCGGGAACGGGATCGGGATCTTTCTTGTGGTGTCTCGGGGGGCTCTGCTGAATTGTTTAAAAGACGTAAAATAAGTATGTGATTATAAAACAAAAATTATACGAATAAAACGAGAGCTAAACTCCTAGCTGTACTAGCTGAATTTCTGTAAAGTATAAAACTGGAAAAGATCAAGGAGATATCCTCTAAAACCTCTAAATTGTTTATTATAGATCAGTGGGTGTTCATTAGGACTGAGCGATATTGAAAGATCAATATCGACTTACGATATCAAATATGTATCTTATATTCAGTCAATTATCAAGGGTTCATAATGTTGTTTGTTTAAATTTCAATTAGCAAACATTGGTCACGTGTTATAATAGAGATCTAGGGAGGACCGCAGATTTTTCAAAAATAACGTTACAACGATATTACATTCCTAAGAATATCGTTCCAAGAGAATGAGATACCACTCTCAGAATTTCTGTTGGGGCTCAAACTTCTAGAAACCAAGGGGTTTAAACTTTTCAATAAATCTTGATCGCAAGTATAATTCTGGGCTTATTGTGTTGAAAAATTAATGAAATAATTTAAATGATATCGATAAATCGATAATAAGCATATAATAAGATTTGATAGCATCAAACGATAAATCGATATCATCACTCGGACCTAGCGACCACCCTTAAAATAATGAATAAAGTTAGATACTTTTGGTGGCGGAACTCCACTCATGGAGTCTCCAATACCCAGCCCGCACACCACCGCAGTTTCTTTCCCACCGAGAATGCCGAACACCATCTCATTTACCTCATCGTAGATGCATTTCAGTCCCCCAGCTGCGCCCGTTTAATTTTTTTTGTCTCTCTTATTCTGCAAAAGATGATAAACTAAATTCTTCTCGATATTTCCTCTTCATTTTATGCAATTAATTTTATTTGACAGAATGAATGTGTTGTAAGTGATTATCTTAATTATTATATAACCAATAAAGTTAACTAAAGGTGAAATTACGGGTTTTTGCAACCATTATCAGAAAGTGGTTCATACGAGGGGTTGATCACTTTAGAAATGTGGTGTAGAGACAAATATTTTGGGATTTTCACAGGAATGGAAATGAAACGTATGCAATTTTCTCAAATGATCAATCCCTCTGGTTTGAGTATAAAAATGAATTAACTGTTAAGAGTGTTTTCGTTAAGTACTGTGTTGTCTTCTACAACTCAAGCGGTCTTCAGGGAATAGTTGGATATTCTTCAGAGACCATGGCACCCTATAAAAACCTTGGACATAGAACACCGTTCAAAATATGACACACATTTCGCCAACAGACGATTTCACGAAAAGTCTTGCAGCCTTCTATTCGAACCATTTTGACAGATAACACAATTGAATTCAATTGTTAAATGATTTGGTTCGAAAATTAGAAAGGTATAGAGATATAGAACACATGTAGAAATGAAATCAATAATGACGTCTTCATTGTTGCTACTTGAAAGATTACACAGGGCGACGCAGCAGTTCACTATTCTCGGTGAAAAATCTGTACCCAATCTGAGATGGTTCAAACACGGGAACTTCTCCTTCAATTATTTTCAATTATTCGTCTCGTCGATTTATGAGCACGATGAAACCTCTCTTCTGCTGGATCGTTTGGGTTTCTTGCAACTGGCGGAATTAGAAAGTTGCTCAACGGATAAGCACTTTCGCCAAGTAGAATTCCGTTCGCTATGGGTCTCCAGCCGCCTTCTAATCGCCGACACAGTGTACTGGTGCGATAAACCAGTGCATCGTGCACACTTCTGGGCCAATTTTTATCCAGATAATAGAATTTGCAGTCCAGCCCACAAACAACCATGGAAGTTATGGAGTGTTTTCCATTTCTGTCGACAAACATATTCTCATCTGCATCTTTAGGTGCGTCGATTTTTATCAACGTCCCATCTATGCATCCCATAACGTTGTCGAAACCGGCCATGTCTCTAAATCTGTCCACTACCCTTTGCATTTCAAGTTCCCCTTCGGGCCCTTTTACTAGTTCCCGCAGCAATAAGTCGTTGACAGCGTTCACAAACGAGCGGATAACACGGTGCACTATCGACGTTTTCACCCTCGTCATATCACCAACGTAATGGTAAAATGCGCCACTTCCCAAGGAACATAGAGCTATTTCGATTCGTTCCCTCACTGTCAAAACGTTCCGTCTCATCGCTCTCCCCCTCAAACCTTCTGCCAACCGAACTTCCAAAAAATCGACACATTCACGCGACATTCGATATTGTTCGTTGTACTCAAATGCGCTCAAGTTTTCTTCAACACGTAGCCTTGGTTGTGGTCGGGGCACTCGATCTCTCCCTGGATCATTCTCTTCTTCATCACTGCTACTCTCGCTGCTGTTCAACATGATTATGTATAGTATTTAATGAGTACCTACGTAATACGTGTACTGGGATGTCAGTGGTCAATGGAAAATTTTGTGTCATAAAACAATTTTCGTCATTCATTTACCAGTGTCGCCTAGCGCAAATTTTGCCAGAACACGTTTCTGGTGTATTGCCAATCGCGCTCCTGCTTAAACAGCCGCAATTGGTTCGCCAACGCCGCTACCTCCCGCCACTTATTTTCTTTTTCGACTTTTGTAAGAACGTCGGAGAATGGGCCGAACAATATTTTCTTGTTTTCGAAGATAAATTTCAGTACTTGTACTTGGAGAGTTTTTTTCTTCATATTTCAAAAAATCTGTGGCATCAAGATCAGAAAATTAGATTTTATTACAAAATAAATTCAAATGTTAAAAATTATTCTTAAAAAAAAACGAAAATATTTAATATTATAAATAATTGCTAGGCTAATTTGATCACACGCATATAACTATTTATCTTATGTATGTTAATGTCTGTAAAACAGTCAATAAAATGTACAAAATCTAGCGCCCGATTTTTAAATAATACCTATTATATTGATTCAATCACATATAAAATTAATAACAGTTATTATAGAACCAAGTAAAATCATGATATTTTGACACACAAAATATTAGTTAACCTATTTGGAAAAATCATACTAAATCATGATAATACTCTCGATTATTCAAGAAAACCGCCATTGTTATAATTTAGTAATAGCAAACCATACAATCATACCTTTCCTTGTTAATTTTTTATTATATTAAATTCTAGTTGAAAATTTTCATCTCAAATAAGTGAACTCTTATTTTAAATCATATCTTTGTATGTTCAAAACAAAACCTCCTCCACTTATAAGCCGTACATACTCTCAAGTCTGGAAATAGGTAACTATGTATTAACCGAGAGTTCTCTCACTGGTTACAATACTTGTACAAATGCCTGTACAATACCTGACAATACGAGACAATACGACACAATACGTGACGATACATGACAATACCAAAACGATACATGACAATACTTGAAAATATTGCAGAAATTCACGATCCAGGAATAGCTCACGATACATAACGGTACCTTACGATACCTTACAATACTTTACAATACTGACAATACCTCACAATACTTCACGGTATTTTACAATACTTACAATACTTAACGGTACCTTACCCTACATTACAATACCTTACAATATTTACAATACCACACAATACTTCACGATATTCACAATAGGGACAATACCCCACAATCTAAATTTGATGACGTTTCGGGTTTTAGACCTTGTTGTCGTTGATGGTGAATAGAGAACTGGCATAAAAACTAAAATACCTTTAAACAATTTAAACCTCGATTTAAACTATAAGGAAATTGAACAAAATGAATAATGATTTTAAATAAAAAAAAATGCATGTAAAACAAGTTTTAGGGCTTTTAAAACTCTTTAAAAATCACGTGACTGTAAACGCGCTGCTTATCGGTGTGACGTCACAGACTCCGATCTGTCACGTACCAGCTGTGTTACTACGCAGTTTGATGGTAGCCACAATCACCAAACCAACGTGGCCCTAAAATTTGTTTTACGTGCGTTTTTAAATTTTTTTTTTTAGTATTATCCTCGGTATTATCAATTTTGTTCAATTTCCTTATAAGTTAGAGGTATATTATTTTTTATGCAAGTTCTTTATCAAGTTTGACGTTTCGAATGTCATATCACGGCCTCAGGAGTTATTCTAAAGAATTCTCAAATGTTGTTCATCAGCGAATGCTATGCTCTCCATGTAGAAATTCCACAGTAATAAAGTCAAAATTCTATGTAATACTTATCAAAGTAGATCATCTACAATACATTACAATACGTTACAATACATGACAATACAGTACAATACATCACAATACCTTACGATACCTTACAATACCTTACAATACCATATACAATACTCACAATACGGACAATACATGCAAAATCTACAATACTTGTACAAAATTTGGCCAGTGAGAGACCCCTCGGTATTAACTTTAATTTGACTTCAACTATGAATTGGAAACTTACCCCCAATTTCATAATCGAACTTTAAAGTCTCCTTCAAAAAATGAAATGAGAATGTGACGAATCAACTCTTGCATTTGTCACATTTTAAACATCACTTTTACTAAAGTGACTTTAAATTCGATTATGAAATTGGGGGTAAGGGTCAAAAACACCGCTCTCAATTAAAATTTAAGTGAAACCTTAGCAACAATTGTAGTCAAGGATTAAGCTCCGCTTAATTTTCAAGTGAAAGAGGTGCAGTTGGTCTATAGAACACTATATCAAATCTAAATAAATTGATGAAGAATTCAAGAGGTTCTTATTATCGTGGTAAAAATGAGTGTAAAACTTATAAAACTGGCATCCCCAATAAATTCCAAAAACTAATCAGTTTCTCAATTTACTCTATCGCTATATCTATACACAATAATCAAAGTAATAATATAGGGGACTGAAATGGTCAGTATGATTCTGAAGGGCATACTAGTCATTTCAGTTCCTCTCATTTAAGAATCGAATTTAAGTACTACTAGTGAACCCATATTTTGTATTGATAATTATAAGTACATTTAATGAGATGATTGAAAGACAAAAGTTAATTTTGCGTAAATGAATTGATTACAATGTGATATTATTCATTATAGGTACAACCACAGACACAACATTAGTTTTGTCTCTGCATCTTACGACTACTTTGGTACACATTCGTATACAACAATAAAAGGATAAAGCCGATGATTTCTCAGGAATGAAAAGTGGTTACTCCATTGAGCGAAGGCAACTAAGTAAGGACTGGCCTCGGGAACATCATATCTTGGCTTCTGAAATGAAAATAATTTGCATTAAACAGACTTCACCAACTTCATAAAAATAGCTAATAATAGTGATTATCTCGACTGCTCTCAGTATCAGCCAATGAACAGAGAACCCCAAAGAACCAATCAATTGATAGCAGAATAAGTATTGTTATTAAAAAGTAAATGTTATGTCAGTAAATGAACTTACCATTTTTATGGAATCTTCACAATGCTTAAAATCCGCCAATTCTCACATTGAGTTTGTAGAACACAAACTGCAAGTGGTCTAGTCTGTGGTGACTGTAACTGAAGCCAGCAGTAGAGTAGTAACGTAAGTACATCCGTGATAAGTACGTACTAAACTCTTTTAGGAGTTGGAACATACAAAAGGCACAGGTGGCACAGCTTCTTCGGGCTCATAGTGAGTAAGCGAGCGTAGCGAACTATAGACAGCTGACTGAGCCAGTAGTGAGCTGTCAACACTACCAACATCACTTCCGATATTGCCAACCTTTTTAAGTAAAACTCCTTTTACGAGCAATACCACAAACATTTCAATAAAAATCCCCAAAATTCAAAACCTAATGTTCTAATGCTAATGATGAATTATATTAGTCAAAATTACCCAAAAAATATTGATTTAACGTATTTACCGAAAAATAAGCAGTAAAAGAGGAGGAGGTTATAGTAAGGCGGTGATGATGTAACCTAAATTACCTATTTTTTCCAAAACATGTACAGCGTGTCACACTTAACATGAAGACAGCCCTATAACTTTTTAGTTTCTGGGAGCAGAGCTTTGAATTTTTCTACAGTCCTAGCTCTTCATGAAGGGCATCTATTGAGGTTATACACCTCATCAAAAATTGTAAGCTCTGCCTACTGGGATCACGCGAATGGAACGATTTTTCAATATCTAGCTTCGCGATCAAGATATCGAAAAATTTTATTCGAAGAAGTTGTCCTTAATCAAATTTTGACCCTAAATACCAAGTTTTGTGACAGAATTCGCATTTTGAGTATCTTGCAATTTTCACATTTAGTCCCGAAAAATCTCATGTTCCGTAATAGCTAGAAAGCTGTGATTCAGATGACAAACATTAGGAACAGGTACTTCAAGTATTCATTTTTCATGTCAATCAAATTCATCAGATCAGAATCTAAAATGACAGATTTTCTGGGACTAAATGTGAAAATTGCAAAATACTCAAAATGCGAATTATGTCACAAAACTCGGTATTTAGGGTCAAAATTTGATTCAGAACAACTTCTTCGAATGAAATTTTTCGATATCTTGATCGCGAAGCAAGATATTGAAAAATCGCTCCATTCGCGTGATCCCAGTAGGCCGAGTTCACAATTTTTGATACGGTGTATAACCCCAATAGATGTCCCTCATGAAGAGCTAGGACTGTAGAAAAATTCAAAGCTCTGGTCCCAGAAACTAAAAAGTTACAGAGCTATATTCATGTTAAGTGTGACACGCTGTATGTAATAATGAGTTATTAATAAAATATATAGCTTTTGTCATGCATAAGATTATGAATACGGTTGATACGTAGGAATCGGAGTATTACATGAATAATTACATTAGAATTAACAAAAACCATAAAAACCACTACGGATGATATTCATTAAGTAATTCAAAATATGTAAAATTCTTAATTTTTTATGGAATAAAGTGGAAAGTGCAAACGGAAATAAAGTTGAGGACATTTTTGTCATATGGAATAATTAATACAAATTAAAACAAATGGACTATTAAATGAATTACAGTAATTTTACTTACCTCCGAACCACAGTAAAAATTTCACTACAATTTGTAAATTTTTGACATATAAAAAACAAAATTTCCAGAATAGCCACAACACGGACAAAATAGTTCCTAAGTTCGCGTGAATATACAAGGTAATTCAAAAAAACGTAGCCCTGCTTCAGATGCAGATTCTCCACTCAAAATGAAGACTTTTTGCCCAAAAAGTGTTGGGTCGAAAGTGTCTGTACGCAAAGTTACAGAGCCTCAAAGTTAAGTAGTTCAAACGATTTTTTGGTCACTGTTCAGAAACTATCGAATATTTTTTAACGCGATTTCCCAGAAAGTCAGCGCTATTGAGGTGTCACATTGTGACATGATTCATTTTCCCGGGGGCGAAGTGCCAGTCCCCTTTTACGGGGGCCCGTGTTAGATTTTCCGTTAGAAGTTTTTCGTTCGCTGAAAATTTGGTATTTCAATTGCTGATTTAGATTTCAGAATCAATTTTCTCGAAAAAAGGGCCTCTTGTTTGAAGTCGCTGAGATGAACCGTTCATGAGTTATAGGCGATTTTACCGATGACTTCGGCGACCAAAAACTGGAAATTTTTTGAAATTTCATAGTTGGCGATGAAGTTCAGTAGTTAATATGTGCCGTCAAAGTGACGGTTTTCTTTGTCAGAATATTCAGTGAAAGCAAATTAGGTGAAAAGTCCTCAAAAAAAGAATTATTCTCCCAGAAAAAGTACAAGATGAGACTCTTGAAGTGACAATAGTGTTTATGGTGTTTATTAATTTAATTGTGAAGCATAACAAACATGTAACAGTAAGAAATACAAATAAAAATAATCGTTTCATTGAGGCATCGTTTTCGAAAACTTCTCTACAAAATGCATGTTTACTGCAATGAAGAAATGGGTAATGTGCACCGTTGTGCACGTCATGTATGAGATAGACTTTGAGGATTTTGTGCTGAAGTGGTCAGAATTTCCAAGCTTCATCTTCGTCCGATTTTTCCGGTAAAATTTTGCCTCTGTGAAAGATACATCCAATAATTCGAAAATTGTTTTATTCACTGCCGAAGGAGTATTTGCCAGACCTGGTATTCTTAATCTGCATAATTCATTCGCATTTTCATGATGATCAAAATCTTCACGTTTATTTGTGGAAACAAAACATCGGCAACAATTTTCTGGAATCGTATGGATGGGAACAGCTGGAAAGTACTCATTCTGAACTTTTTCTAGAAGAATGATCACTTTTTAAAGGATTTTTCACTTAACTTGATATGCGGAATTTTCTTGACAAAGGAAACCGTCACTTTGACGGGACAAATCAACTACTGAACTTCATCGCCTACTATTAAATTTTGAAAAATTTACAATTTTTGGTCGCCGAAGTCATCGATAAAATCTCTATAACTCGTGAACGATTCATCTTAGCGACTTCAACCAAGTGGCACTTTTTCGAGAGAATTGATTCTCAGATCCAAATCACCAATTGAAATACCAAATTTTCAGCGGATGAAAAACTTCTAATGGAAAATGTCACACGGGCCCCCGTAAAAAGGTACTGGCACTTCGCCCCCGGGAAAGTGAATTATGTCACAATGTGACACCTCAATAGCGCTAGCTTCGTGGAAAATCGCGTTAAAAAATATTCGATAGTTTCTGAACATTGACTAAAAAATCGTTTGAACTACTCAACTTTGAGGCTCTGTAACTTTGCGTACAGACACTTTCGACCTAACACTTTTTGGGCAAAAAGTCTTCATTTTGAGTGGAGAACCTGCACCTGAAGCAGGGCTACGTTTTTCTGAATCACCTTGTATAATTATGATGAGATAATTCGAATAATTGAAAATAATAATTAAATTTAATATTTCCAGTGTTTTGTTACAGTATTTTGATTGCAGCAATAAAAACATCGTGTTCATGAGAAAATTACATTTTTATTATGCTGAATTAAGAAATTAGATTTGACTGTGACACATATCAATAGCAGAAAAGTTGACAATTCTCAAGATTGCAGAACGCAACCTTTACAATTACTAATCTTAGTAGAGCTAGGGAACAGGCCCCAGGTCATCATTATAGTCTATTCAAGATAAACTGAACATCACGTGACCTAAGTTGCTTAGCAAAATTTAAATGAAAAACATTGATAACCATTGACTAATGACAGGTATTTGTCAGGTACTTCGGGTTCACGTGATGTTCAGTTTATCTTGAATAGACTATAATAGCATGCCGATTTGGTGAATTAATAATTGTTGTAAATGAGAATAATCTTTCGACTGAAGCAGATGAGGGTGTACAGGTGTTGTATCTAACAAATATTTTTTTCACAATTTTGTAGTCGTCTAACATACTGCCACGCGTAAAAATGTTCGAAAATTTATGTTGCGTTGCAATAAAATTGAAAACGCATGTACGGCACAATTTCTCACCTCATAGACCGTGCACAATAGTTGACTAGAGGTGCATTCGGCACCGGAAAAAGTCAGTGGTAAATCCGCCTTCAGGGAAGCCAAAAAAAACGTGCAAGTGTCCCTCGGTCTCGACTTCAGGAAAAATTTAAGTAGAACCCAAGTTATATTACAATAGTTTAATAGACCTTTCCAAAATACGTACAAGAGAGCAAGACGATGGAAACAACATGGGTGGAAGAGAAACACAAATAGGTTCATGCGTCGCCTGTGGGATATGGTAAATGATGCGCCAACTTGGGGTTTTTCGTGCCGCAAGGTTGTGCGCACCGCACGGCACTATAAACTGTCATCATCTTACTGTCACTCATCTGTCACTGTTTGAGAATCGGGTCCACTACTGCGACTGCTCAGTGCGGCGACATGTCAGTGCGGCGAAATGACAGTGCGGCGACGATCCAGAAAGGCGACTCTGAAGGTCATTGTTGGTGCTGCCAACATGACGGAATACTGACGTATTACTGGCTGTGTATGAATAATTTTTCAGATTTTTCTGGACTACACGTGTACGACCAATACGGAAAAATACACTTTACCTACGTGTTGCACACAATCTTCTTCTACCAGAGATTGGAAAAAATCTGTTTTGCGCAGTCTAGAAAAATCCAATACCGCTCAAAAACTAGCAAATATTTTATCCAATTTAAAGAGAATCCGCTTTTATTGTAACCTTTCTTCTTACTTTTACCTGAGGAATCTACCTTGAAGCGGTAGTGGTGTACTTTTGAAGCAGCCTATACACAATGTCTCGAAATTCCACCGACAAACTTTAACCGTATACAGATCGTCAGAAAATATAACAATTTGACCCATTTTACTTATACAGCGTGTATCAGGAAGAAAGGTCCAGGTTTTCAGGATGTACTCCTTGAGTGATTCCCAACAAAATTTCTTAGTAAATGTATATCCGTAAACGCCAATTAGATACAGGGTGTCACATTTAATATTTCCACCAAGTTTTTCAGATACGGGAACACCAAAATTGGTAAAATGTTTCAAACGAAAAAGATAGCCTATGCTGTCAGCTTTCAGAAAAAAATTTGTCGATTCTTGTATCTTTAATAGTTCCAAGGATATCGCGATTCTGCTGCAGCTGGTCGGAGGACAAAAAACTGATATTTCAAAATTTCAACAAAATTCTCCGGGTAAAAAAGATATCTTGAATGAAGACGGTTCTAATGTTTCAACAATGTTTTTGCATAACTACTGTTTTTTCCGAAAAAATGTCACTTAAGTAAGAAAATTCTGTCATTTGAAATCACGATATCCATGAAACAGTAGACGTTAGACGAAACTTGTATTAAAACAAAAGAAAGCTCTGGATTTTAGCTATCTTTTTCATCCTAGGTATTTTATTGAAATCTGAACATTTCAATTTTTCGTCCTTCGACCAGCTGCAGCAAAATCGCAATATCCGTGGAACTATTAAAGATACAAGAATCGACAAATTTTTTTCTGAAAGCTGGCATCATAGGCTCTCTCCTTCGTTAAAAATGTTTTACCGATTTTGGTTGTCATGCCTCTGGTAAACTTAGTGGGAGTATTAAATGTGACACCCTGTATCTATTTGGCGTTTACGGATATATATTAACTAAGAAATTTTGTTGGCAATCACTCAAGGAGGGCATCCTGAAAGCCTGGACCTTTCTTCCTGATACACGCTGTATAAAGTTGAGGTAGTAAACTCGGTTTTCATTGATAAACTCCAAAACCGCATCATCAAAAATTATTAAACTAACTGTAATGTCTCCCCTTCATGACAGCTCACAAGTGTAGTTTGGTGTAGTGTTATAATCATATTTACCCCGTAGCAACCGAATACAACTACAATTCGGAATTAAGAAAATTAAAAAGTAAGGACAAACCCGTTCCTGCATCATGATTAGAAAATGAATACATTCTTAGAAAATCTCTTCAGATGTATGGACTTGGAAAACCCGTATTTTAAAAATTCAGTGATTTGAGTCAGATAGTACGTTTTTCTAATAACTTCACAAAATTTTCTTCACATGCGAATGTCCTTGGTTATGAACTTGTTCTCAGTATTTCTATTTGATTATACAGGGAGATTCACGAAGACCGTTCATTAGACGGTTCTGTAGAACGAATAGAAATAAAATTCTGAAAAAAATCACATAAGGTTTTCTCAGTCAGAGGAATTTAATGAAAATATTTGCATATCTCTGTGACTTCCGGTTATACCGGAAGTCGATGCCAACTTCGTTATTTTAAATAAAATAGTAGTGTTTTCAATTTTTTTTCTGATTCCTCATCAAATTTAAAGGGAGGCTGTCCTTATGACTTATGATCTAAACCTGGCCATTTCCTAGTTTTTCGAATTTTTGTCAAATTTTTCATCAATTCGAGGTCATCTTATTACGTCAATTGCTAAACAACCAATGGACCGATTTTATTTTCGGTGAAAATAGGTGGAAGTCCATGCTTTCGTCTCCACTACATATGAATTCCCGCTTCTGTAATTTTCTGTCATTTTTAGTAATGTCAAAGGTACATTTGATTTTTCGGCAAAAACTCCATTTTTTTAAATGGCACCATACCGTTTTCGCAATTCCAGTAGATGGAGAATCAAATTTTGCATCGATTTGATGTACCATATTGCAGTGCTAAAGTTGTTACTTTTCGAGTTACTGGAGAAAATGAAGACATCGATCGAGATATCGATGGTGTCTCATTTTTCGCGGTTCTCATGGAAACAAAAACAACAAACAATAAAGTAAAAATTCATGTCATAATAATTATCGAGATAATTACACAATGACTAACCGTATAAAGAATGGGGAAATCAAGAAAAAGCGGAAAATTTATTCAAAAATACAAATTAATGTTAATAGAACTGTTCAACGTGCCCCCCATTCTCGTTGAGGCAGTCTGTAATCTTTCGTTCAACTCCAATAGTGGTTGCACGAAGTATCCCCTCGGGGCGAAGTGTACCGAATGCTCTTATAATTCTTTCTCTCAAATCTTCCAAACTAGTGACCCTGGTAGCATACACCATCCCTTTTATACGCCCCCATAAATAAAAATCTAAAGGCGTTAAATCGGGAGATCTAGCAGGCCATCTCCATGGACCCTTATTACCCCACCATTGGTCCCCGAACATGGAAGTTAGTTTTCTGTCTACAATCCTAGAATTATGGGCCGGTGCACCATCCATTTGGTACCATGAACGAACTGCTAAATTCAGAGGAAGATCGTCAACAAATGGTTCTACCACTGTCGTCAGTATTTCTATGTACTTATTGGCATTAAGATTTTCCTCATACATGAAAAATCGTACCCGATGGCCCATTAATAAGCAAAATACATTTATGCCAAATTGTCTCTGATTTTCAATTTCTAAGGTCATGTGGGGATTCTCGCGAGCCCAAAAGTGGATGTTACGTCTATTGAAAACCCCTTCCTGAGTAAATTTGGCTTCGTCCGTCCAAATAGTATTTTCTAAATAATTTTCGTTTTCTTGAATTTTTACTATTAACTCTTCACAAAAGTTCATTCGTCGGGGGTAATCTTCGGGACTCAAGTTTTGTACCTTTAGAAATGAATACGGATGACGCTTGTGACGGTGTAAAATTCTTTGAATTCCTGAATATGAAATGCCCAATTCTAAAGATGCCATGGGAAAGCTTCGAAATAAGCCAACACATTTATTTCATTTCCTTCATCTTCAGTCACTGGTTTGGCCCTTGAGTAAGGCCTGACGACTTTCCCAAACTGATGAAAATTATTTTTTATTCTTGAAAACTTCGGTCTTGTTAGGGGTGGTAACTCAGGATATTTTGCGTTGAATACTCGACAAGTACGATTAACAATTTTTTGGCAATGTCCATAAATACAAAAAATATCGAAAATTATATCGTTCTCGTATGACATCATGAATTTTTACTTTAATGTTTGTTATTTTTGTATCCATGAGAACCGCGAAAAATGGGACACCATCGATATCTCGATCGATGTCTTCATTTTCTCCAATAACTCGAAAAGTCACAACATTAACACTGAAATATGGTACATCAAATCGATGCATAATTTGATTCTCCATGTACTAGAATTGCGAAAACGGTATGGTGCCATTTAAAAAAATGGAGTTTTTGTCAAAAAATCAAATGTACCTTTGACATTACTAAAAATGACAGAAAATGACAGAAGCTGGTATTTATATGTAGTGGAGACGAAAGCATGGACTTTCAACTATTTTTACCGAAAAGCGCAATAAAATCGGTCCATTGGTTGTTTAGCAATTGACGTAACAAGATGACCTCGAATTGGTAAAAAATTTGACAAAAATTCGAAAAACTAGAAAATGGCCAGGTTTAGGTCATAAGTCATATGGACAGACCCCCCTTTAAATTTGATAAGGAATCAGAAAAAAATTGAAAACACTACTATTTCATTCAAAATAACGAAGTTGGCATCGACTTCCGGTATAACCGGAAGTCACAGAAATATGCAAATATTTTCATTATATTCCTCTGACTGAGAAAACCTTATGTGAATTTTTTCAGAATTTTATTTTCATTCGTTCTCCAGAACCGTCTAATGAACGGTCTTCGTGAATCTCCCTGAATAATACGTTTGAAAATTGAGACATTATGAGAAAATAGTCTTAACTTTTTATCATTAAAACGGATTGATCATACCGAATTCAATACAGAATACATCAATCAGAATAGGATGAAATGTGCATTTATGGCAGGGTAATACTACCGCTTCAGGGTAGATTCTTTTGATCAAAATAAGAAGAAAAGTTCCTATACATAATCACAATTTTTTGTTTGTGTAAACATTCTTGAGGTCTGAATTATGTTTTTCTTATATTTGTTTCAGATGAACAAAGCGTTTGGAGAGATGATTGCATGTTTCTAAATGTCAGAAGAAGAAAACCATCCAGTAAGTTAATTATGTTAACGTAAAATTTTGTGGAACAAATACAGGTTGTATCATAAAAAAATCATAACTTCTTCATTAGATTTTCAAAAATGAAGAAGTCAAAATTAGTCACTACAAACTGACCTTACTTTGGAGATCTTGAACGTGAAATTCAATGACAATTCATAGACAACTTTAACTTTAACCAGATAATCCTATTGTAGAAAAGACATGAATCGGTTTTGTTAACCTACCCGAATATACAGTTAGGTAAGGTCAGGGTCAGGTTCGGGTATCTTCGGAACTGGATGCACTTCATCCTTTTCAAAAACGAATTAAAATGAACGTTATCTCACTCTCCGAAGATGTGTGTTTATTTGAAATGCGAGTATATAAGGAGTTGCAGATATTACAATGTATAAAAGAGATGAATATCCTCTTCTTAAGCGCGCTAAAATGAACGTTGTCTCACTTTGCGTTTATTTGACAATTGACAAAATCATAATGACAGATGTCAATGTTTGTTTACATAATTTTGCGGTATTTTATGTATTTTCGACGATTTAAAGTAAAAATGGATCCGAAGTTTACACATTTCGTGTGTTCAATTCACAAACTTACGTAGGTAGTGTAGGTACATACGTGCTTTTGTGATAAGCATACTCTTGCTTCCACTTTACAATAAGATTTTGAACTCAAGTTGAGGATCCCAAGGGGTAGTTTCGAAATATTACGGAGGTATTAATACTACTAAAACGCGGCACTTCTGACTCACTCGCGAACCGACTCTTTTAACCTCGAAAGTTAGACACAAAATTCTCGAAAACTAGCGGAAATCGAGATCGGTCATAAATCAAACATCAATCTTTTTCACGGAGAATCCGGAACAAGCCCATTCGGAACGCTCAAAAATGACGAAAGATATGGAAAAAACGCAGGGATTTTTGCGGTGACGTGACTACTGTATCACCCGGAATTAAGGGTAAACTTGAAGCAAAAATTATAGGGAATAGCTGTATCCGGCCAATCAGATAATCATCAGCACCTTGCCAACCGCGTCAACAAAGTTGAAAATTAAATGTCAAAACGTCACATTTCGAAATTCGTTCAATTCGTTCAATTTTAAGTGAAAAATGATAAATCGAGAGTGAATAGAGTGAATTCGTGTGACCGGTTGTGTCCGATGTTATATCAGATGAAAACATTATGAAAATCCTATAAGAATAACGGGAAAAATCAAGTGTCGAAATCGAACCCGAAAAGCGTATCATTTTCGTCCGAATCGACATCGAAAAGGCGGCAAATCGAGTTAAATTCGTGTTTAAAGTGACGTGCCCTCCGTTTACGATATTTTCACCGATAACCGCATAGAAATTGGTCCAGAAATGGTCGAGAAGAAGTACGGACTTTCCAAAAGGCCCTTAAACGGGGCTGCCGGCTCCCCAGCGAAAGCCGGTCGGTGTATGGACGTCTCAGGACCGCGAACAAGTGCCGTGATCATATTGCCGTCAAAACCTCATCGATATCGCTGCCCGGATACCTGTCTTCACCGTGCCCCCATCGCCGAATCGTGCAAAAAAACGCCGGTTCCTTATATCGAACGGGCTGTCGTCCGGAAAGTGAAAGGCACAAGAAAATTCGAGAGGAAAAACGCCGATTATAATTGGAATTTCCGAGGTATCTGACATTTTTTTTGACAACCGACAGATTTACCACAGACTTTACTTCAACCAAATAGAATGGAAATAAATACATAAAAATAAATGACAGAAATAAATTCTACACCTTTCTAGTGCTACAGGCACGGAGTACTATAGGTTTCTAGTTATAACATAACCAACGGGTATTAATTGTTCGAAAGATTAAATTTATATTTCTGTATTTTAGGTCAAGCTAAGAAAAAAAGTTCTTCTAAAGAGGGGCCTATGAAGGGTTAATACTAGATACAGGGTGTCACATTCAACATTTTCACTACATTTTTTAGAGGCATAAAACATAATACGGGTAAAAGTTTTGAATGAAACAGAAAAGTTTTCTTCTGCGTTCAAAGGTCGCGTCCAAACTGAATTTTCGAGTTTTACGATTTTTGCTTGGTAAGGAAATGTCTTTACCGCTCAAATATTTTCACATTTTTTATTTCGAGTCTGATCGACCATTTTGAAAACGGCTGAAATTTTCAAAAATCTCCCGGGCACGTCGATTTTGTTTTTCAACCCTGCATCTTTTCCAAAAAAATTCTTCCCTGTATCACTTCCGGTTTCACCGCAAATCACCGTAAATCAGGTGCATATCGGTTTAAAAAACAATTAAAGTTACGGTCATTTCCGGTGAAAATATTTTGGTATAATAATAAGTAATCAGAACAAAATTTGATAAAGCGCGCGTAGCGCGCGTTTAAGTCTACTAGTACATAAAAAACTACTCAGTCCGTGGCCTTATTGATATACAGCCTAATTCAAAATGGTACCGATAACGCTTCAGGGCAGATTCCTCTGGTCAAAATTGCGAGAAAAGTTCTTCTTAACGGAAAGTGGCTGATTGTGTTGTCGCGAAATAATTCGATAGCTCGATTTAACTTTTCATAAGTATATTCGACGTTACTGTTTTACATTTAACACTTGAAACGCGGACATGGTTGCAACCTAATTCTACGACAATAGCACAGCTAATGGTCAATTTACAATCACAAAAATGCCGTGAAAGGCGCATCTGTCAAACTCCCACTATTTATTTGGAGATTCTTAAAATTATGGAAATTAACGGTGGCAACCAACATTGCCGATATTAATCTCAATATTAATCAGTGGCTAATTGCGCAGTTATTGGTCCCGAAAGTCTGCTGGTGACCAATTTATTTCCGCTAATAGCTTGCTGATTTTATGGTTTAGAATATTATCCTGAACTCCTTTTTAGGCCCGATTTTTCTACCAAATCTCTTGCTTAGGCATGTGAACTTTCGGCTCTATGAGGATCGTAAGAGCAGCCTTAGCCTCTTACTTCCCTGTGTTTAATTGGTTTTCGGAACGGGCCTAAGAGTATTATTAATCTGAACTTTCCCTACCGATTACTAGATGGAGTGTGTATGAAGTCGGAAGAGAATTTACGAAAAGCCCGAAAATATTCGAATAAGTCAGGCCAGGTCAGGTCATGCTCTTGTCAACCACGTGATCCTCTGAGTACGATGAAATTAGACAAAAATTCGAATCAAGGGGAATAAATCCAAGACACTTGTAATTTTGGATTCAGATGCGAAAAGTCATTTACGTCACATTTTTTTTCTTGGCTTGGTAGCACTGTGAAAATGGCTTTTAAAACGTCAAAATTTTACAAATCGCATCGTATCGTATCTGCTATAGTCAGAGTGAGTCAATTAATCTAAAACCATTTAATAATAGGATTGATTCCATTCTAGCTGAGTCTGGATTCTGGATTAGGATTTGGAGGGTGAGTGGCTTGCGCCACTCTAGCACTTAGGCCTCTTACTTGGGCCCATTGTGCCACCCCTCCGGCGCAACTCCCTGTCGCCCGCCGCTAGCCCTCAAGCCAACCAACAGAGTTGATAAACTCGAGGACCGCACCGGGTGCGGTGTTGCTAATGTCGCCCATACTTGGCCAGAAGTCCCCTAGTATGGATCCTCGGGTCGACGCAAGCGCGGGGCAGTGACATAGCACATGCTCCGCTGTCTCGTCCTCTTCTAAGTATGATCAACTTTGTTGATTCGACGGATGACGGGTGGTATTGAGTGGCGCCGGAGAGGTGGCCACGGCACAATGGGTTCAAGTAAGAGGCCGAAGTGCTAGAGTGGCAGAAAGTCGAAACAGCGCCGTATCTGGAACAATAATTTTAGTTACTAAATTTTAAGAGAAAACATGCATAACATCATACTTACTGACTTTGAGCTGAAAAATATATGGAGGATCTTGATTTTGCCTACATAATAAATAGTAATGTTGTAGTTGGAAGATGTGAAAGTAGATTTAATATAAAACTTGACACGCGTGTATAAATATAAAAATATAGTAATTTGTTGTTTCATCTCCATTGCGACGTCCATACGCGTGTGGTTAAATGTGCAGGCAGGTACCGCCACACTACTGGAAATCGTTGAAAACGAGTCCAATCCAACGGGAAACGTCGTGTCCTGAGGCTGGGCGGTTTGAGGTCGGCGCAAATTACGGCCAGTTGCTCCGCTCCGCAGCTTGACAATTTGACTAACCTCGGGATTAACACTCTGAAGTTCCAAATTTCGAACGGTTGCGTCCAAAAGAAGATTTTTGAAAGTCTGTCATTTTTCGTGAATTTTTTCAAAACTTTTTTGCTTGTTCGCTTGTCGGGGTCACCAAAAATGTAGGATGCGTATCAGTACTTTAATTATTAGTCCAGATTAGTAGATAGAAATTGGGTTTTATTATTGGAAAGTAGAATCTTTTCGAGAAACAACACGATTACAAAATTACTGTCAGTATTTTTCAAAACAATAATAATATCAATAGTTACAAAACTGAACCTACTAAAAATATGGCCGAAAACCAGAAGCGAGAAAGCTGCGCTAGAACGACCACCTAAAACGCGTAACAATAAAAACCTAGTTAATTGCAACAAAACAGTAGAGCCAGAGAGGCACGTCTGTTGTGCCGAAGTCATCGATGAAATAGCCCATAACTCGTGAACGGTTAATCTTAGCGACTTCAATCTAAATCACTAATTGAAATACCAAATTTTCAGCGGGCCAAAAACTCCCAATAGAAAATGTAACTCGGACCCTTGTAAAGGGAATCTGGCGCTTCACCCCCGGGCAAATCAATTAGGTCACAAAGTGACACATCAATAGCGATGAGTTCCTGAAAAATCTCGTTAAAAAATATTTGATAGTTTCTGAACTGTGACCGAAAAATCATTCGACCTACTCAACTTTGGGACCCTATAACTTTGATTACAGGCACTTTTGGCCTAACACTATTCGACTCGTGGGACGAAAACATGCAAAAAAGGTGCTCATGAGTCATAGCGCTAGGATTAACCGTTTCCGAGAAAAATCGATTTTTCCGTTTGCGCACGTGTATGAGCATTCAGCAACTCTCATCATAGTCGACTAGAATTCACAAGTTAAATTCAATCAGAAATTCAAGACTCATTATTTCAGGATTCACAAAATCAAAAACAATCAGTTCCAAAGAACAATAACCTGTTCTGCACAAAAAACGCTGGATCAAAAATGATCAATTCATGTAAAACGAAAACTTCATGGAAGATTAGGTAATGATTGTAAATACTTATGTCCGAAATGACCATAATTCATCATGAAATAATGATTCTTAAATTCCTGATTGAATTTTACACGTGAATCCTAGTCGACTATGATGAGAGTTGCTGAATGCTCATACACGTACGCAAACGGAAAAATCGATTTTTCTCGGAAACGGTCGATTCTAGCGCTATGACTCATGAGCACCTTTTTTGCATGTTATTGACCAACGAGTCTCATGCTGCAGTAAAACTTCCAAAAATGTCACCCAATAAAAAGTTGTGAGAAATTCAAACTTACGACCACCTCAAATTGTACGCTAATGGATTCTCCCAAATTCGTCGAATGCATGAGATGATGCAAGATAATATTATGTAACTCTCTGCCAAATTCAGTTTTTCTACTAGGATTGGTTTTAGAGATATCCGAAAAAAAAGTTTTTTTAGGGCCAACTTTGAGGACCGCTGGTTCCGCGGGGAAGCATTTTAGGACCTATGCCCATAAAAACTTTTTTTCATATTTTTCGACAAAGAATCACCCCCTGAAATTCTCGACAGCAATTAAGATACAGCCTGTATGTATAATTAATTTTTGCTGTACTACAAACAGACCTTGTTGCAATTTTTTTCTCAACTTCTTCTGTATTTAGTATTGATACAGTTCATATTTTTCAGCAACAATACAATTGAAGTCGGACAAAACTTCACAATTGAATTCAATTATCTGCCCGACACCTTAGAACTATAACAATGTTGTCATAAATATGAACAAATGTCATCATGCGAGCCTTTCACAAGATGAGTCTTGCCATATGTATGTATGTATGAAATTAGAAATTATTGTCAAACGTTTTGAAAATCAGAATAAAGATAAATTAGAACACATTCGAATACCCAGAGTTTTTTTTCAGTGACAAGGTTTACCTGCTGGCCTCCATCCCCCAAATGAGCTGGAACATGTTCGAAATCTAGAAGATCCTCCAATCATAATGTAATGATATTTATTTAAAAATTTAAAAAATGTTTGCGAATTTGTTTGTCACCGTCAGCAATCGTCTTCTGTTGAATTTGAGCTAAAATGAGTAATTAAAGCCCGAAACCAAATTTGGATGACAAGTATATAAAAACTCGATTTATTGAGTAAAAACCTAGACGACAGTTCTATTTAATTTTAAATGCTATCTAGATCTATTTTGCTAGAATAAATCCAACATCTTCAATGGCCGGTATGTGCAGGGCCGCAGACCGGGAAAAACCCGAAACGAAATACCTTCATAGTTGTTGTCTCTGACAGTATGTGCATGCGCACGCCAAAAAAAAAAAATGTAGAAAAGCGAATGAATATGTTCGAAAATTGAACTGACTTGATTGTGAACCTGATCATAACATCTTTAGGCATGCTGTTTTCCCTGCCTGTCTGCTGAAATATCAAAAATTATATCGAAATTAATTCCGATAAGTGTTGCAGTAGTGTCAATATTTCGGTTCAATTTTGAGTGTTTGCCATTTGCGGGGGTACTTTTTTTTAAAAGAAGACTGACTAAATGGGGGAAAACGTTCAGGCTGTTTGAAAAGTACACCGCCAGCGCTTCAGGGTAGATTCCTCTCGTCAAAATAGTGAGAAAATTCCCTATAAAAGGGGGTTCACAAGTGGTCAATAAGAGGATTATTAGGCCTCAAAGTCTGCTGGTGGTCAATTAATTTTTGCTATTAACTCGCTTCTTTCATGGTTTAGAACTTTCAGGTTTGGCAAATGAGGAAAACCATTGAAAAACTAAATATTGAATACTTTGGTGACCCATGAATACCGTGATAAATGATTAATCGAACCAAAAAGAGGTCATCAGCAGATAAATATCACGATTATTTTATGGCCTGAAGTATTTTGACGGTTTCTTATGATTTGTCAAATTCGGTGTACTTTTTTAATTCAAAAAATGCAAAAGTGCAAATGTGAGTAGTTTTCGAGATATTCGTTATTTCATGAACTTCTGCATAAAAGGTGTCGGTAGCTGGAGCGGCCGACAACAATGAGACCAACAATCGTTTCTAAATAATCAAACCTAATTTAAATTTTTGTACATTTATCTTAAAATGTTTAACTTATTGAACGACCGCTCGGAGGAAAATGCCACAAAATCGAAAATCATAGGTTGAAAGTCCACGTTGAGTTTTTACGCCACACGGAATGCCCCGTGTTATTTTTGAACTTTCCGAAATTAATATTTTTTTTTGACTACGGATGTACAAAATTATTAATAATTCTCTTTATTTAGAAACGATTGTTGGTCTCATTGTTGTCGGCCGCTCCGGCTACCGACACCGTACATGCAAAAGCTCATGAAATAACAAATACTTAATTCTATGACATTTTGCTAAGAGCTAATCACCTGTCACAAAGAGGAGTGAAATGAACTCTTCAAAAGTGAATAGCTCCAAAAACAGTGCATGGTAGCGACATCAAACAAATAAACTTTTTTCAAGTAAAATCATCAGGCAGTCGATTCCATTTATTGGGGCCTCTGTTATTTGAACGCAGGAAAAGTTAAGATCGTTGTTTGCAAGTTTTTGTAGTGTACGTGGCGCCCTCTACAAACTATCGTAAAACGGAAATCAAATTATTGTTCCTCATACCTAAAAACCCTCGTATACCAATTTTTGAATCGATACTCCCATTACTTCACAAATTATTTGAAAAAATTAAAATGAAAATTTTCATTTCAACACCCTGTAACTTTTTTACTATCAACTTTTGGACTGAGGTCATTTCGGTTCAATCGTCCTATTTTGACTTAAGGAATATGTGGTAGAGCGTTGTACACGTTCGTACGGGACACCTGTATATTGGGGGTTCTGCATCCTCCGGCCTGAGTAGTGCTGTCCTTGCCGCACAGTAGTGTGAAGAGTTTTGAACCATTCTCCGACTACAGTTGTAGTACGGCGACCGGAGGGTCGAATTCGTTCAAAAACCCAATACTTTGGTCTTTGACTATATAATACCTTAGACACGCCATGCCATGCATAAAAGTTATCGCTCATTTCTAGGCACCAAATGGATTTCAAACCGATCAGCTGTGGATTTCAAGCAGTTTTGGTTCAGATCCATGGTGGGTTCGTTTACAAACAATAGATGGCGCTGTCCTCGTGTAAACAGACGCTGTATGTCGGTATTTTCGGTGTATGGGAACGGACAAGTCTGGAATCGTTTTATTTACGTTTGACTTTAGAAATTACAGAACTAATGGGTGATCTGGGTCTTGGAGGAGTTGCTAATATCGAATAGGTAACTTCATAAAACTCTAAGCAATGCCCAAACAGCTCGTGTAAAAGCGGTCAGTCTGTGAGTCACCAAGTCCTACTTCTCGCGTCCTCGTCGCACCCCCTGGAAATGCAGGGCATCTGCAGCTAAGAGGAGGGGGCGAACGGCGATCAGCCGGCGCCACAAAGCGGGCAAGTTTTCGATTAAGGGAGACAACCCCGACAGAAAAATCCACCCTTCAGCATAGTAGTCGTGCTGTCTGGGCGTTCTTAAGGCTACCCACGTGTTTGTGCCGTGCGTGGCGTCCCGTAGGGGTGGATGAAGGAATCCTGGTGGTTGAGCCTTACCTTGGGTGGGCAACACGCCACTTTGGCCTGGATTTCACCTTAAGACGGGCGGTCAAGACTAACCCACCTTGATCAATCGGCTGCGCCGTCCCGTAAGAGGGCCGGCTGGGTGAGCCCCTGGGGTGCAGAGGGGTGCACAGCGGGCGCGCACCCTTGGTTTCCAGGGTGCGTGGCTTGCTCGTGTGCAACTCGCACCTGGGGGCTATATCTCGCGAGTAGCCCTGGCGTCCTTTTGACGTCCCCGTGTTGGACTCCGTGGTGGGTGGGGAGCTCGTGAGACGAAAGTTTCGTCTGTTAGTATGGAATCAAATAATCCTGAAACCAAAACCCATGAGGCTGAATCGCAAGACTCAACTCACAAAATAAGTAAGCCCCGGAAACGGCTTTCCGGAGCTCAACAAAAGAAGCGACGGAGGATGAAGCAGGCGGCTTTAGTGGCTACCGGTAACACCTCTACCGCAAAGGGGGACACTCCCCAAGACTCAAAGGGTCCCAGCTCCCTGGCTGAGGGTCGGAAGCCTCAGGGCAACGAACCGAAACCGGGCAGCGGGAACCCCACACAAAAGAAGAGGCAGAGGTCCGATGGCTCCTCCGCACACTCTCCGGGTGTCAATCCCAATAAGAGAGTTGCGCGACAGGCGAGCGGGATGTCTGGCCCTTCGAAACGGCCCTCCGGACCTGTTCAGGAGGGGACCTATAGTGGGATGGTTGGCGCTCACCTGAGAGTGGCAATCATCGACAAGCAGGACTGGGACACTAATTCCCTCGGCAGGATCAAACCTGCCTGGGTCGAGTTATTGCAGGCCAGGTTGACGGAATGTCTGGATAGGGAACTGTCCAGGGATTCGGCCAGCCCACCTATTTTCCGGTCCTGGAACTACTCACAGGAGGTCCTTAGGATCAACTGCGAAAATGACGGTTCTTTAGCTTGGCTAAAGAAGACCATCGCAGAATTGCCCCCCCAATGGGAAGGTGCAA
This sequence comes from Salpingus planirostris, assembly GCA_949788335.1. Classification (NCBI taxonomy): domain Eukaryota; kingdom Metazoa; phylum Arthropoda; class Insecta; order Coleoptera; family Salpingidae; genus Salpingus; species Salpingus planirostris. The sequence goes on from CATKUT010000008.1 coordinate 198,869, forward strand.
AGCTGGACGTCATCCCCGTGGATCAGCTACCAAAGCTGACCAAGATGACTCTGTGGATTCCGGGCGAACCGGCGGAAACGGAGGTAGTCTTGCGACGCTTGGCGGCCCAAAATCTATGGGCAAAAGTCGGGGAGTGGATGACCTTCCACACCGCGGCCAAGGATGTCCCGAAAAGGACCATTCTTGTCTTTGGTGTGAGGGAGGCCGTCGTCAGATCCTTCGACAGCAAACAAGGGAGGCTGAACTACCTGTTCACCTCCCTAAAGGTGAAGTTCCACCAGGCCGCCTCCACTGTTCGCAGTGAGGTCGATGCTCCCTCCCAGGAGGACGAACAGTCGACCGACCGGGCGGCCTCCTCGACGGCCACAGGACCGCTCGTCATTTGAGAAACCAGGCTGTCATTTGACAACCCGGTCCTTCTCAAACTGCTACGGATCACGGATGGCAACCAAAGTAAGTTTCATACAAACAAACCTCCAACAGGAGCCCTGGTGCGTAAAAGGCCAGGTCTGTGGACTGGGCAAATTAAGTGGTACTGTATATGTAACACAGAATGTTGACAGGCCTAGGACGTGTATATACATACCGAGGCAATTTCAAGCCAACCTAGTACCGCAGTTCTGCACCGGGGACCTAACGGCTGTACGTGTCAGCTGCGATACGGGGGACGGGCAACAAAAAGATGTAATCATCACATCAATCTACCTGCCGATCAACTCGATAGGACCCCCACCTCCAAGAGAGATGACGGAGCTCGTCGAGTACTGTGAGGCCGGAAATAAACACCTCATTATTGGATGTGATTCGAACGCTCACCACACAAGTTGGGGGAGCGCCGACAACAACAATCGAGGTAAGACACTACTAGAATATATTGCTAGCACTAGTTTAGAAATTGTTATTAGAGGGAGCGAACCAACCTTCGTCACCTCTAGGTGCCAAACAGTGATAGACATCACCCTGGCATCCGCAAACATTTCAAGTAAGATCGCGGATTGGCATGTGGCACCCGAGGTGTCCATGTCCGATCACCGATGGATAAGTTTCAACATTAAGTGCTGTGAAATAGTGAGCAGCCCCCACCGGGACCCCAGGAAGACAGACAGGGAGTCGTTTCGTGCGCACCTGGAGAGATCCCTGGGAGCCTCACATATACCACAGGACATCACAACGGCTGAGCAGGTGGAGCAGGGCGTTGCATCTGTGAGATCAAGTATCATCAAATCATATGAAAGTACCTGCCCGCTGCGCACTGCGGCTGTCGGGGGTCGTGCGACACCATGGTGGTGCACAGAACTTGGCAACCTCAGGACGCGAAGCAGGAAACTCTTCAACAGAGCCAGAACCACCCGAAATGTCACGGACTGGGAAGCTTACAACGAGCACCGGAAAGTGTACAAAGGGTTGATTCGCAAAAGACAACGGGAGGCATGGAGATCGTTCTGTGGTGGCATAGAGTCCACTGCCTCAGCCGCCCGACTGAAGAAGATCATCTCGAAAGACCCAAATCAACAACCCAGCAGTTTGAAGCGAGGGGACGGTACCTACACTACCGACCTAGCGGAGACTGCGGGGGTGCTGATGGACACACATTTCCCAGATTGTACGGTAGCACCTGACCTTGTTTGGCCCGAGTACGTCGCCCCGGACCCTACTGCTGTAGACTGGGCTGTGGCCGCTCGCATTGCAAGTGCTTCAAAAGTAGCTTGGGCTATCAAATCGTTCCTTCCTTATAAATCACCCGGGCTGGATGGCGTGTATCCTGCTCTACTCCACTGGGGTTTGAAGATCATACTAGACCACCTGGTGCGAATCTTCCGGGCGTGTATCGTCCTCAGATACATTCCCGGGGAATGGAGGGAAGTTAAAGTAATATTTATACCAAAACCGGGGAAATCGGACTACTCCGCGGCAAAATCCTATAGGCCTATCAGTCTAACGTCTTTTCTTCTAAAGACCGTAGAGAGATTGTGCGACAGAGAGATTAGGGATACGGCGCTAGTGGAACGCCCTCTTCATCCCAGTCAACACGCATACATCCCAGGAAGATCGACCGAGTCTGCGCTACACGCAGTGGTGAGCAGAATCGAGAGGTCGATGGAGGTCAAATCATCTACCCTGGGAGTGTTTATAGACATCGAAGGCGCTTTTGACCGACCAACCTTCGAAAGCATAACCAAGGCACTACAGGAACACGCCGTAACCCCCATGTTGTGTGGGCTGATTCGGCATGCCCTGGAGTGACGGGCAATACAGATAAGTGTAGGGGATTGCACCGTCAGGGGTGTCGTTAGCAAGGGCTGTCCACAGGGTGGAGTCTTATCCCCGCTAATATGGGACATATTAGTTGACGACCTGCTGCGCCGGCTCAATGAGTCGGGGTTCCGCACTATTGGCTATGCAGATGACCTGGCAATCCTGCTTACGGGTAAACATGAGTGCATACTCTGCAACATTATGCAGAGCGCGCTGAACATAGTTGATGAATGGACAACGCAACGCTCCCTCTCGGTAAACGCCGCGAAAACGGAGCTCGTTCTTTTCACGAAAAAACGAAAGCTAGGTGCAATGACCTTACCTAGACTTAAGGGAACCCAACTTAGTCTAACGAAGGAAGTCAAGTACCTGGGAATCGTACTTGACAGCAAACTCAACTGGAAAAGACACTTGGAGTTAAAAGTGAGCAAGGCATGCGCGGCCTTCTGGCAATGCCGCAGGGCTGTTGGGCGGTCTTGGGGCCTATCCCCTAGGATCGTCCTCTGGCTATATGTGGCGGTCATCAGACCCATGCTGTGCTACGGTGCGCTCGTCTGGTGGCCCAGAACCAGACAGAGGAACGAGATGGCTCATATAAGTCACATCCAAAGGCTGATATGCCTGGCAGTGACTGGGGCTATGAGGACGACCCCAACTGCGGCCTTGGAGACGATTCTCTGCCTGCCTCCCCTCGACCTGTACGTCGAGGAGGTGGCTCTGGGGACGGCTTTGAGACTGCGGGCTGAGGGTCTATGGAATGACAGAAACCACGATGACGGTCACACTCGCATCCTGAATGAGGCGCTCATGAGAGTACCTATTCTGACGGCGAGGTCTGATCGCATCCCGGTGAAATACAACTTCACAAGGCGTTATGGCATTGAAATAAATTGTTGCGAAGAAAAAGCATCGGACGTGAACATCTTCACGGACGGTTCCAAAAATAGTCGAGGCACGGGCTCGGGTATCTTCTCCGAAGATCCAGACCTGCGAGACAGTTTAGCTCTTGGATGCTACTCCAGCGTGTTCCAAGCGGAACTGACGGGCGTGACTCAAGGGGCCAAAAGAGCCACTGAACTTGGAATCAGGGGCAAGTCTGTACGCATCATGACAGATAGTAGAGCGGTATTGCTAGCTCTGAGAGGGTCCAGGATCAACTCGGGGCTGGTCTGGGAATGTCACCTATCTCTGGAAAGACTGGCGGCAGAAAATGTCGTAGACCTTGCATGGGTGAAAGGACATACAGGAATACAGGGCAATGAAGAGGCAGATGAGCTGGCGCGCGAAGGCTCCGACCGACACCTGATCGGGCCGGAGCCGGCGCTACCGGTAGCCCCTTCTACTCTGAATACTCTGATTAAAGAAGACACCCGGACCAGACACTCTGCGCGCTGGGAATCGACTGAAGGCTACAGACAGGGGAGGGCCGCCATCAAGGCACCATCCCTCAAAAGAGCCAAATTTTGCCTACGACAAACCAGAGACAATCTCCGAAAACTCGTAGGGATATGGACCGGGCACGGCCGACTGAACAAACATCTCTACACGCTGGGCGTCGTAACCGATCCCAATGGGCCCAAGTAAGAGGCCTAAGTGCTAGAGTGGCGCAAGCCACTCACCCTTCAAATCCTAATCCAGAATCCTAATCCAGAATACAGAACTCTTGTTTTACGAATATTTGGGCACACCTATTTATGGGTTTTATACCTAAGTACTTCCAATTCTTTAATTTTACCCATGATGGCGGCCTCGGGAAGGGGGAATAAATGTGTATATTTAGACTGCGGTAAATCACCTCGTGATTTCCCTGGCCTACGAATATATAAGTTTCCTAATGATTTAGAATTGGCAAGAAAATGGATAGTTAATTCAGGTAAGGAAATCTACCCGCGTAATCATATAGCAAGTAAGTATAGGATGATTATAAAATTATCGCTGTAATTCGTCTGTGATTGGCTGAAATTTTGAATTTCGAGTGCTCTCATTGACTGTTTGACAGGTGAGGGAAATAGTCAGTATTAATACCATGACTGGTATGAATATTATCGGCACCTTACCGAAATAATTTTTACGAGTTGTCACAGAAACTGACAATGCATTGTCAGGTTTTGTGACAACGAGTAAAAATACTTGAGAAAAATTACAGATAATACGGAGAGATCATTTAAATTCTTCATAAAGGGAGGCTATGAACCATCGTTCTGTCTCTATCCTTCCAATAGATTTCATATGAGACAGAATGATGGTCATGGCCTTCCCTTATGAAGAATTTTAATGATCTCTCTGTATTAATATCCAAGAGTGGTATTTTGCGGACAATTTAACGAATGAGTACAGTTTTACTTGCGTTTTTGTGTATTCAAGCACATTATTGACGTTTTTCCTTGCCATTTTTTCTTCGATTTCAGATATACTTTCACTTCTCCAGCGAAAAATCATTATTTTTTTTTAAATAATTGCATTTTCCCAATAAAACCATGATATCTTTTATGATAGAAGTAATACCCGGATGATTGACCCAGCGTTGTATTCCTCTAACCATGGCCTTTCATTAACATTTGAGCATTTTTTCCGAAATCCTTGTAGTTGATGAGATAATGAGCGGTTTAAAAACCGACACATAAAATTTCTCGAAATAAAACCTCTGTATCTTTCAAACTAAGAGTCATATCGTCTAACCAAGGCCTTCAAAGTTTATTTGAACTTTTTTTGAAAATCCCTTACGGTTATCGAGATACATCGTTTGTTGAGGCCCAAGTGGGACACGGTGTATAAGAAACTATACTTATAGTTATTTAATAAATTCAAGTATCATTTATTCATCATTTATTACAGGTAACGTCACGTTGATTAATTTATCCCTTGAAGAGCTGCAAAGAAAGCATGTATGCGAAGATCACTTTAATAATGCAGCATTCAAAAACATTGATGTCAAAACCAGACACCTAACTTCGATGACAACGAGGAATGCCTTTCTGTTAGCCCGGCATCCAAAAAATGGCTGATGGACATCACTGATATGCCGTCCACTTCTTCTGGGTTTGAATATCGCAAACTCTCGAAAGTCTCGAGAAAACTCAAGGTAATGGGTGCTGTTAGTGCACCTGGCGAGTGTACTCCCAGAAAGCAAAAACTGAAATCGACGATTCTAAGACAGAGGACGTTATTGAAAGATAAAAGGTCTGTCATTTCTCGAATTAGAAAAAATAAGAAGAGTGTTAAATATGCTTTCAAATCAAAATTTTCACTCGATCTTAAGGAACAGATTCGTTGTCATAAGTTCTCATCAAAATCTAGCAGGGCATTGGTGACAATGCAACTATTTCACAAAAGAGGGATTCCTTGGACTATCCAGGAAAAGCTTTTTGCCCTATCGTTATTTTATAAGTCTCCATCTGCCTATAAATTTATGAGGGATAACGCAAAAATCAGACTTCCAGGTCTTTCGACTATAACGCGTTGGATAGGGGCATCGAGATGTCCTCCTGGTTTCGAAACCAATTTGTCCATTCAAATAAAGAAGAAGGTTGAAGTGATGGAAGCCAGGGAAAGATTTTGTATAGTTGGATTTGACGAAATGAAAATAAAACCGGGCTTGGAATATTCGAAGTATATGGACAGTATAGAGGGTTTTGAAGATTTTGGCGATGGCGATCGAAGTATGCACAAAGCATCATATGCTCTTGTATTTATCGCTAGAGGGTTGTATGACCAATGGAAACTACCTTTAGGGTATTTTCTGTCTGCAACTCCGGTTAAGCACGCCAAAATGAAAGTGTTAATCACTCAATGCATTTCGTATTCTCTGAGAACTGGATTGTCAGTTGTTGCAACCGTATGCGACCAAGGGACCAACAATCAGGCTGCTTATAGACACCTAGGTGTAAATTCCAGTAAACCATTCTTTACTTCCGACGAAGGGCATAAAATCATAGCTTTGTATGACGTTCCCCATCTATTCAAAAATTTCCGAAACAACTGGCTGAAACATGATTTTAAAGTAGAGGGACAAATTGTTTCATTCAACGATATTCGAGAAGTTCACTACATCGACAAGAATAGCAGTTTAGCTGTAGCCATGACTAAACTAACTGCAGAACATCTAAATCCTGGGATCTTTCGAAAAATGTGCTGTAAGATAGCATTGCAGATTTTTAGTAATAGCGTTTCGGCTGCGATTAGAACGTGCGTAAGCACTGGTGAGTTACAAACCGAAACTGCATTGCAAACTGCGGATTTCTGTGAAAAGATGAATGATTTATTTGACTGCTTGAATAGCAAAGTCCTCAATGCTAGAAATCCATTTAATTCTGCATTGAGTGATAACAATGAGCTCGTTTTTAAAACTCTAATACACTTGCGAGCAAAAAAATCGGCCCACCTAAATTTTTAGTGAAATTCAAAGTGGCGTAACTCCTGAACGAAAAGAGTAATTCCTAAAAACTTGGCATCCCTGAATAGCTACATTCTTGGACTATCACTCGCCAGATGCTGTGTTTTATACAGGTTCCCTGAGTACGTTTTACAGGGTGTCACGTAAAGTTCTGCAAAAATGTTAAACTTTGGATGACCCCACGGTCTAGGAAAATGATGTAATTTTTTCTTTAAATGGTCTTGGGATATTGTTACACTCATATCTCGGAACGGCATGGGAAATGCGGACTCATTTTGGCCAACTACAGGGTGGTCAGAGAAAATCAACTTTTCGTGCCACCGTCATCTGAAAACGACCAACTGATGCATGGGTACTTTTTGATCTTTTTCTTGAGAAAACCATACTTATAGTGAAAGAAATGAATGAAAAATTTGATATTCAATGCACTTCAATGAGAAATGGAGAAGTTTTGAGAGCAAGGGGTATTATTGAAAATGCCTTTTTTCAAATTAAATATTGAATTTTTTATTTATTTCTTTCACTTTAGGTATTGTTTTCTTTAGAGGAAGATCAAAAAGTACCTATGCATCAGTAAGTCGTTTTCAGATCACAATTGCACAAAAAGTTGAATTTCTCTGACCACCCTGTAGTTGGCCAAAATGAGTCCGTATTTCCAGTGCCCTTCCAAGATATGAGTGTAACAATATCCCAGGACCATTTGAAGAAAAAATTACATCATTTTCCTAGACCGTGGGGTCATCCAAAGTTTAACATGTTTGCAGAACTTTACGTGACACCCTGTAAAACGAACTCAGGGAACCTGTATAAAACACAGCATCTGGCGGGTGATAGCCCAAGAATGTAGCTATTCAGGTATGCCAAGTTTTTTGGAATTACTCTTTTCGTTCAGAAGTTATGCCACTTTGAATTTCACTAAAAATTTAGGTGGGCCGATTTTTTTGCTCGCAAGTGTAGAAGCAACGCAATGGATACCTACGGTGGGAAAAATCAATAAGAATGGAACAACATCACGGCCTGATTGTTTTGATGGGATGTTGTGGACATTAAACGGAATTTTGATGCTCTTTGAAGACCAAAAATTGCACGGATTTAGCTTTTTACTCACTAATCGCCTTAATCAAGACTTTGTTGAGAATTTTTTCTCAATGATAAGACAACGAGGAGGATATAATCGAAATCCAACTGCTCGTATATTCCGGTCTTCATTCCGAATGATTTCTATTAATCAATTGATGAAACCTCCCAAAACCGCGAACTGTGAAGATGATGAAGATGAAGTGTTGAACTTGACTTCATCAGTAGCGGATAATCTCGCGGCCAATGATGAAATCATACCACCTGAGGACGATAACCAACAAGAAACCATTTCATCCACTGATTCGGATAGTATTAATGATCCTGAACCTGATCCGGAGCTTCATTTGTCAAATTACGTAGATATCAGTTCAGTCGAAAATCTTGAAAATTGTGCAAACAAGTATTTTGCGGGATATTTGGTTAACCACGTGATGAAAAAATTTTCATGCGATTCCTGTTCCAAGAATTTAACTAGATCTGAATTAGACGACGAAGAAGATTCTACCAATAATATACTTATTCTGAATCGTGAATACGGTTTAAACTTTGACGGAAATACTAAATACTTGAAGTATCCAAGTGAAATGATCGCAAACTTTGTAAAATACGCACAACACATTTTCTATCAATTAATTGGAAAAAAAGCCTGCGTAAATAATGTTAGAAAAATAATATTTCGTCATATAATGGATAACACAGAGTTAGAAATAGAATCAGAATCTTGCATACCGCATATTCATGAATTGTTGAATCAATTGTTAATCTGTATATTACACAAACTCTGCAAAAAACAAACCACATCTAATAAGTTCGGCGATAAGTTGAAAATTTTGAAAAGTTAATTTTCTTTTATCTAAATCTTCGGATTAGCAAATGAGCCCGATTTGATATGGTTTATGTGGCGATAAACGTACCTTTTAACCTCATTTATAGCCGAAAAATGACGTTTACTGCCTTATAAAATATGGGTAAACTTTTGGAGAAGTCGGGCCTAATATTCACATGATGTTAAAAGCGTGATTAGGTTATTTTCCATGCCGCGAAACGCGAAAATCGAATGCGTAAAAATCGTGAGATATTTTAGTGACTTATGTTGCAACCTAAATAAGGAAATAACTATTATCTACAGATTTAAAAATCACTCAGTTCAGAAGTCAAATAAGTCTATCAAGATTTTTCTGGTTTCGTTTTTCGCGTTCCGCGCCATGAGAAATCAACGTATGTAACTTATTTTTATTCTCTTCTCTACATGTGTATCAAAGTTTTGATCGAACTCAACATTTTCCGTTTTCTAATATTACCTATTTAATTACATGAGTGCAATTCTCGAGAATTAATTTGTATTTTTTTTATAAATTATTGTTATTCTATACTTTTTGTGGTATATAAATTTATTTTTGTTGCTGACGTTATGTGTAGTTGCTGATGACGATGCAGCCGTTTTTATGGTACAGACTGAACAACATGATTTGCGATAAGGGTTGGCTATGAAAGAACAATTTTGACAAATATAACAATCACTTGCATTGTGTTTAGACATACCGAGTCAATTTCATAGCCAACCTTTAATCACAAATCGGTTTGTTCTCTCTGTATAATGATGAGATGTGTGATTCTTATGATAATGAATTGATTTAATTATTAGGTAAGTATGTTGAACTCGTGTTCAGCGTTAGCACAGGCGTTTGAAAAAGTTTGAAAAGCAAAACGCACAGATTCACGCTAGTAGGTACTTTACACTCAATCTCCCCTCCTCTGATACCGATCCACCGTGCCGTCCGGTAAGTACCTACGACAGAGCGCGAACCTAAAAAGCGGTGACGCGAGTGTAAACTAAAGCAATCAGCTTCTTCAATTCGCGACCTGACTGCCATCTATTCAGATGGCGCGGAAGTAATTTTTGGAGCGATAATTTGTCCTATCCCCATGGCGTGTCTAAGGTATTATATTGTCAAAGCTTTGGTATAATTTAATGGGACCAACATGGATTTGATCGCAAAGAAATTCTACATCCAAAATGGAACTGGACGACTATGTGGGTTGGTCAAGGAAAAACCATGAAAATGAGCGAAAATTGAGGTTACAAAGCAGACCATCATAACTTTGTAAAAAAAATTGATAAAAATATGCGGTTTACGCCATTTTAAATTACAATTTTGAATTAGAAGTAATCGTAATTAATTTGAAAAAAATTAAATTTATCAATGTTAAAAAAAGAAGTTGAGGGGAAAAAAATGGTAACAAGCTCTATTCGTAGTGCATGAAAAATAAATAATTTTTTGTTGATGGGTTTTTGAAATCGGATGACAACCAAAGAAACTGTGGCGCTCCGGAGTTTTTATCAAACAGCCTGTATATCGAATAACATATTTAACTGGGAACTAGTACCTGTCATCTCATCCATAGAGAAGTATCTGTACGAATATTGAAAGTAAATAAAATGATTCAGCATAATAAATCTCCATTCATTCGTCAATCATTAATCACTCGGAGTGGTGCTGGTATTTTGAACAGGGTAATGAATAAACTTCCACTCGAATTACATTTATCTGGTGGTTATCAGTATTGTGGACCTGGTACGAAATTAGCAAAGCGATTGGCCCGAGGAGATCCTGGTATAAACCCTTCAGATCGTGCATGCAAACTTCACGACATTGCCTACTCACAAACAAACGATACGATATAAAGAAATCGAGCGGATCTTGAATTAGCAGAAGAAGCGTGTGATAAAGTAAGAGCGACTGATTCTACATTTGATGAGAAGACCAACGCTTGGCTCATCCCGAATTTGATGAAAGGAAAAGCGAAATTAGGTATGGGGTTGAATAAGAAGAATAAACAACAGCGTTCTTGACGAGTGCGCAAAGGAGGTGAACTAACACAACGGCCGAAAGTGGTGACAAGAAATCGAATAAACTGTGGCGTTCTGGAGTTTTTATCAAACAGCCTGTATACAAGGTGATTAAAAAAAACGTAGCCTAGCTTCAGGTGCAGGTTCCCCACTCAAAATGAAGACTTTTTGCCCAAAAAGTGTTAGGTCGAATGTGTCTGTACTCAAAGTTACAGAGCCTCAAAGTTAAGTAGTTCAAACGATTTTTTGATCACTCTTCAGAAACTATCGAATATTTTACAACGCGATTCTCCAGGAAGTCAGCGCTATTGAGGTGTCACATTGTGACATGATTCATTTTCCCGGGGGCGAAGTGCCAGTCCCCTTTTACGGTGGCCTGTGTTAGATTTTCCATTAAAAGTTTTTCGCCCGCTGAAAATTTGGTATTTCAATTGCTGATTTAGATTCTAGAATCAATTCTCTCGAAAAAAGGGCCTCTTGTTTGAAGTCGCTGAGATGAACCGTTCACGAGTTAAGCCCATTTTCAATGCACTTGCACGCTGGCGTTTAAGTTCCAGTGTGTTGCACATTCCAAAATTTGATTTTCAATAGTGTGTTGCGTGCGAGCGTGTGCACGTCATTTTGATCTGTAGTGTTACCAATTAACCGTGATGCCAACCGTTTATGAAAAGTTACCAAGCTGGCACAAGTTTGCTTGGGAAGAATCTTGTAGGTTATACAGGCTGTTTGATAAAAACTCCAGAACGCCACAGTGTCTTTGGTTGTGATCCGATTTCAAAAACCCATTATTAAAAAATTATTTATTTTTCATGCACTACGGATAGAGCTTGTTACCAAATTTTTTCCACCAACTTCTTTTTTTAACATTGGTAAATTTAATTTTTCAAGAATAAAGTACGATTACTCCTAATTTAAAATTGAAGTATGTATTTTTCTCTTTACTATGGTATGTAGAAAATGGTCATTTTTTCAATGATTATCCAAGAAAACGCATAAGAAGTTTCGCCCGATTTGATTTAAATTAAAAAAATGTCAGTTTCAGGAGTGCTTTGGATTCCAAAGCAAACGTGAAAATGACGTTTTTTGTTTAATCCGACCAAATCTGGCGAATCATTTTTTGCGTTTTTCTGATGATTATCAAGAAAATTTTACTTTTTTATTGACCGATGGTATAGAAAAAAATATCTACTTCAACTTTGAATTGGAAATAATCGCGTTTTATTATTAAAAAAGTTAAATTTATCAATGTTAAAAAAAGAAGTTGAGGGAAAAAAATTGGTAACAAGTCCTATTCGTAGAGCATGAAAAATAAATCATATTTTGTTAATGGGTTTTTGAAATCGGATCACAACCAAAGAAACTGTGGCGTTCTGGAGTTTTTATCAAACAGCCTGTATGTGTTTCGGCCACAATTTAGGTCTACCTAAACTATGGTTTCGACAGACCGACTGATTTCACATTGGAGTGTGGCACATGCATGCACGAAAGTTTGCAGCTTGCAAGCTTATGGCACGGGCATGCAAGTGTGCTGGATGTCAAAGTTGATTAAAAATGCTATCATTGAAAAGCTATATGTCTAACTTCGCACTCGCACTTGAAAGCCGGCTTGCAAGTGTATTGAAAATGGGCCTTTATAGGCGATTTTATTGATGACTTCGGCGACCAAACACTGGAAATTTTTTGAAATTTCATAGTTGGCGATGAAGTTCAGTAGTTAATATGTGCCGCCAAAGTGACGGTTTTCTTTGTCAAAATATTCAGTGAAAGCAAATTAGGTGAAAAGTCCTCAAAAAAAGAATTTTTCTCCCAGAAAAACTACAAGATAAGACGCTTGAAATGACAATTGTGTTTATGGTGTTTATTAATTTAATTGTGAAGCATAACAAACATGCAACAGTAAGAGATACAAATAAAAATAATCGTTTCATTGAGACATCGTTTTCGAAAACTTCTCTGCAAATTGCATGTTTACTGCAATGAAGAAATGAGACACACTTTGAGGATTTTGTGCTGAAGTGGTCAGAATTTCTAAGCTTCATCTCCGTCCGATTTTTCCGGCAAAATTTTGCCTCTGATATCTTGAAAAATTTGAAAGACACATCGACTTATTCGAAAATTGTTTTATTCACTGCGGAAGGTGGATTTGCCAGACCTGGTATTCTTAATCTGCATAATTAATTCGCATTTTCATGATGATCAAAATCTTCACGTTTATTTGTGGAAACAAAACATCGGCAACAATTTTCTGGAATCGTATGGATGGGAACAGCTGGAAAGTACTCATTCTGAACTTTTTCTAGAAGAATTATCACTTTTCAAAGGATTTTTCACTTAACTTGATATGCGGAATTTTCTTGACAAAGAAAACCGTCACTTTGACGGGACATATCAACTACTGAACTTCATCGCTTACTATGAAATTTCGAAAAATTTACAATTTTTTGTCGCCGAAGTCATCGATAAAATCGCCTATAACTCGTGAACAATTCATCTTAGCGACTTCAACCAAGTGGCCCTTTTTTCGAGAGAATTGATTCTCGAATCTAAATCACCAATTGAAATACCAAATTTTCAGCGGGTGAAAAACTTCTAATGGAAAATGTCTCACGGGCCCCTGTAAAGAGGGGCTGGCACTTCGCCCCCGGGAAAATAAATTATGTCACAATGTGACACCTCAATAGCGCTGACTTCCTGGAAAATCGCGTTGAAAAATATTCGATAGTTTCAGAACAGTGACCAAAAAATCGTTTGAACTACTCAACTTTGAGGCTCTGTAACTTTGCGTACAGACACTTTCGACCTAACACTTTTTAGGCAAAAAGTCTTCATTTTGAGTGGAGAACCTGCACCTGAAGCAGGGCTACGTTTTTCTGAATCACCTTGTATATGTAGCAATGGAAGCTCTAACCATTAAATTTATAGATAACGTTGATGAAAGATATTTATTGTAATTTGAAAGCTTTGGAATAAAAAATCAAGAACAAAAGAGTCGATTTATTCTGGAAATGATTAACACATATTTATGATGAATTAAAAGCATTACATTAAAAAAGTAAAAAATTATTTAACAAGTTTGTGAGTATAAATCATAATAAGAATCAAATTATAAAAAAAAATTAACGGGATAATTGCACAAGACAGTGAATAGAAATAATAATTCTGGAACAAATGAGGGTTAATTATTCACAAAACTAGGATTTTACAATGTATTTGAAAAAGTTCATCAATTTTTTGATTCGATCTTTTGATATTGAACCCAATTATAAAGATTTCTGGGTGTTCGATGTCCCAAAAAAGATTGTTTGTATTTTGCTAAGACTTCTCGACATTTCGCAAAACTCGCCAGTGTACCCAGTATTCACTTCTTGCGTGAACGCTAACCTCAATACCTCTCTCTCTGTTTTAGTGAATAGAATCTTTCTTGGTTTACGGGGAGACGTGGTCAATTCGGATAGTAAACTTTGAATTGTTTTAGTTGGAGTTCGTTTTTTTTTCGGTCAATTTGTCTATTCTTCTCGGGAGTTCCTGGAAAATAATAGTTATTAGCAAAATGTGATTCATTAAATTAGTATCACAATGTACTTGGTATTGGAACTTGTTTATCTTGCTGCTTTTCCAGATCCAGCTTTTCCAGGTCCCGATTGACATTCACTTCTTAAATATCAATAGTTGTACAAAAAACAAATGAACGTTCTCATTGATTACCTGTTTCCTCTAATTTCGCCTCTGTCTCGGGACACTCATTCATCTGTTTATCAAAATTAATCTCATCTGCGATTTCCTCATCATAATCATTCTCAACGGAGTGTGTTTGTGCGTCCACTATCACCTCAATTTCATCTAGGAATTTACCTTTATATTGGGTCATATCTCCATTATCAATAACCATCAAAAATTTTGCTAATTTGTTTATCTGAAATACTGGTTCGCTGGTCCTGTAGATACTTCTGTGTACTTTTTCAGAATGCCCCATGAATGTTGCCAGTTGGTGGATTTGATTGTCGTCCATGGAGAGCATTTGTGAGATTGTCGCAACTTGTTTTCGCAAGTAGGTACTTCTTAGAGTTGACGGGTTATCAGCATTGTAATCGATTGAAAATTGCAGCATATGAGCGGAAGCATATACATGGCCCGATTTGCTTCTAACCGCGAATAAAAATGGATTCTCTGAGGGAATCCTGCCGATTCTCGGAATTGGAGTAGAAGTTTAATTTGTCTGAAATTTTTATTTAAACAGATTGTTGTTACTTTAATGACAATATCTATTTACCGCACTTGGATGGTATCAAGTAAAATATTCACTACTCTGTCTCTTTCACCGATCAGCGACATGAGCGAAAAATTGTCAGATAGTGCACGCTGAAGCCTGCTGAGTTGCACTTTATCTTTATCTTTCAACGTTCTTCTTTTCTTGAAAAGTTCGACTAATAATCTAGAAGTTTCCCCGACACGTCTCCTGTTAAATATTAATATTTTCATTAGTGATGCTTTAGCAAGTCTTATCCAGGCAGGATATGAAAACTCGTCTTTCAATGTTCTGGCAGATCCTTCCGCTTCTTTGTTGATGTATGATGTAAATGACAATATCTTTTGTACTCGCTAATAGAAGATCTTTAATAATTCGAATTTCACTTCGGGTTCTGGTTGCTGATCTTCCAATATACACACCATATTGATTATTATGCATAGTCAAAAAACTGTTCGCCTCTACATAGAGTTCAGAGTCTTTGGGCTCTCCCTTGTTTAAATAGTAAGAGACTCTGCACCAATGTACTTGCACTTTGTTACGTGCCAAATTCACGTTTTCTCAACAAGACGAAAGTGTGCCGGCTAACTGTGGAGACGGGTGAGGGTTACACAAATTAAGCGAAAGAGATTTTAGTTTAGTTGGTGGCTTTGGGCGCCACCTATCTTATTTAAACGCAAAAATAGGAAAATGTCAAAAGAGTTAAAAAAAATAAGTTGGGTTATGATATGAGAATGACAGTAAGTAATGGTGAGTATTAAGCAAAATATTAATTGAAGCAACTGCTAATATAGAGAGATTAAATTACTAAAAGAAAAGAAAAAGTAAGAACCAGAAGGGTCTCCCCAAAAATAGAGTGGATAAATTCTAGTATTTAGGTTTCAGAGAATGCAGAGAAATTATGCAAAAATTTAACCACCGGTACAGCGCTGTAACGTTACAAGATTATGAGGCGTCCTAAACTTAGAGTGAAGATCGTATGACAATAAGGCGGTATGAACCGCTGCCTACAAAGGCGACTACTGAAGGCGCCGATAAATCAGCGTTGTTGAATTCGATATGGTAAGTAAAGGCCCCGAAATTGGGCGATAATTTAATTAATTGATTCTAGATCCCGACAAGTTTTAAGAAAGTGACGAGAGTCTTATTCTAGGCTTAGCTTTCGATGAGTTGGCGAGCGAGTAGGCGAGAGCGTCCGTGGTGCGGTACGGCCGAGGCGAGGATCGTTCTCCCCCAAACGGTGCTGGAAGCGCTGGCTAGGGGTGCAACCTCAGTGGTAGGAGGACGCTGCAGAGGCGATCGAGGGACCGCCCGAAACCACAGGTGGTCGCGTTGGGCGAGGCAAGAGCTGGACCTTGGTCTCGCACTCAAATTTGAACCCTTAATTTAGGAGAAAATCGACGACGTTAGAGAGCAGAACATAATGCGAACGAATTCAATGGGCCTACCTTATCTAAGGGGTCGAGAGTCCGAGGACTATTTGGAGTCGATCGGCTTAAGAGGCGATCAGAGCGAAGTGCTATTTCACAAATCCCCAGAAATGGGCGTAAATTCGCTCCCGAAGGACCCGAGAGCTAATTTCGACGAATGGAGCGATTTTACTAATTAGCGCGAACTTAACAATTCCCCGAAAAGGTGATTATCGAAATCGGAAGTTAAGTAACGTCGCTTGAAATATTTTGCACGTCTTCGTTGAACGGAGAACAGGCTCGGAAAGAAAGATGGTTGAGACAGTACCCAAATTCTCGCTAGATTAGGAGATAACGAGACAAATCAAGGATGGGAGGAATCGCTCCTCGAACGACCCCCTAATGAAAAAGTGGTCGATTCGAAATTCTCCCCATCGATGGGAAAGAGCCGCAGGAAGTCGCTGTCGGTTGACAGGTGACAGGTGTCACTTGTTAACAAAAGGTGGGATGACTAACCACATTAGCGATGTAAACAAGCTATTAACGCTAATTAACTCGGGAATTAAACACGATAACCTGGTAGTAGAGTTTTATTTAGTGACAGTCCGAATCCCTGCATTCCTAACCGATTTTTAGGCGGAGGCTCACGCACGACAACAAACCGAAAAGCGGAAACAGCACAAGGAAAGTGAAGGAAGTACCACGGAGTAAACAAAGGGCCGCACGGGGATGAATACTCCAGGCATACGCCCCCAAGACAGGACTGGCGAGCAAAGAAACGAAGAAACAAAAAAGGGGACGACACGAAGGAACATGAGCCGGCGAGGTCCTAGATATCACTGGACTCAATGGAGCGGGAGACCGGCAGGCTGGCGCTAGCTCGATATGGGAAAATCACGGCCGTGTAACTTAGGTGGGAGTATAATGTTGGGGGCCGAAACGTCGGTGGGCCGAATAATATTCAATATCCCGCTGCTCATACCAATAAAATTCTGTTTTCATCTTGAAAACTCTAAGACACCACCACAACCGATATTATGTTTAGATCTGATTCATTACATGTTGATTACTAGTTATTATGTCTGTAAAATTGAGAATTGTCAACAATACGACTTTGAAAAAAAATTGTGATATTTTTTGATCTAGCGCTAAATTAAGTACATGTTACTTTTCGAACTGTTACTGCTGTCAGTTTATTACAATAAAATGGTCTTGATATCCGAAGAAATGCTGAAAATGGCAAATTATTGAATGAAATAAGAAATTAGATCAAAAATTCGTTGTTGGATCGTTCTCAAGTGCAAAACTACGATAAATAATTTCAAATATTTTTATTTGAGATTCATGTTTGAGAAGTAATGAAAATTTTCTATTTTTATGATGACATGTCGGAAATGTGTCCTAAAATACCGTTTGTAAGAATAAAATCACGAAATGTCATCATTAAAACGGAATCTGGATTCTGGATTAGGTGGTGGCGGGTGAGTGACTTCCGCCACTCCAGCACTTGGGTCTCTTATTTGAACCCATCGTGCCACGGCCACCCCTCCGGCGCCACTTACTACCACCCGTCATCCGTCGAATCAACCAAGTTGATCATACTCGGCCAGGATGGAATCAATCCTATTATTAAATGGTTTTAGATTAATTTACTCACCCTCCGACTATAGCAGATACGATACGATTAGGGCTCTGTCATCTAACGGGCCAAAAGACTGAGTTGGCATTATAGCTATATGCCAAAAATCGGCCTTTAGACATGTAAATCAATGTCAATACATATAATTTTCTGACTTTTGTCATTTGTTGAGGTTCAGATGCGGTTTTATATCGAAATAACGTGTATTGATGCAAAGATGAACGATATTGTGGCTCTCGGTTACATTGTGACTTGTTTCCGACCGTTTCTTGTCCTCCTCATACCACATTTCCTTGAATTTCGTGAAAAACAGTTTTTTTCAGAAAAGTCCGTATTACACTATCATCTTAAGAATCGCATGAAAACTTCTTAGATAATTCGGCAGAATTGGTTGGTGGCACCTAATTATGATGATTGTAACACGGACTTTTGTGATTGACATGTCTAGAGGCCGATTTTGGGCATATTGCCATGATGCCAACTCTGTCTTTCGGCCCGTTAGATAAAGTTGGCTATGATACGATGCGATTTGTAAGGTAGAGTTGAAATTTTATGTCGTGGCAAGAGCCCGGGATGCGCAGTAGCAAATGCTCCGCCCTCAACTCTCGAACCGAACAGCTGATAGAGATTCCAGTGGCGTAGGGACAGTAATTTCTTTTATTTCTACCCTGGTAGTAAAATACCATAAAGAACATAGATATTTTTTAGGCGACGTAGTACAAATAATGAAACGACATATGATTCGGAGTGATGCAATTTTTGTTAAACGTTGATTTTCATCATAAAGTGAATATTTCTTGATTATTCACTGATGTAATTGCTATGTAGCAAGTAATATTGTCTGTTAATTGCTATAAATAATTACTTACATTGTTGTTAGACAAATACTTTCTACGTACCAACTACATTAGTGAATAATAGGAGAAAATGTCTGCTTAGGTACAAATGTGCTTCTAATGCCGTAAATATCGGTGAGGACAGTGATGACAGCGATTATGGTGGTGATAGCGATTTAGATTCTGAATTAGATGATTGATATGAGATGCGGAAGTACTATCTGTTCTTCCAATATTTGTGTTTTTTTTTGTAGTTTCGTTATTATTATTATTGTAATTTTCTATCATAATTATTACTATCATACACCTATCTACACCTACTGCTTTTTATTATTATTCTTAAAGCTGGTGTTTTATTTGAATTATGGATTTTTTGCCTAAAATGTTTAAATTACCTACGGCACTGACTGCCGTGCGGCTGAGTCGAACCGAAGCCATACGCCATTGGCTCGTTCAAATGGATGCGCCCGCCCATCTGACCGTCGTCTCGCCACGAGATAAAATTTCAACTCTACCTAGGTAGATAATTAAATATATAGTTTCCCCAGGTACATCATACATACAATAATTTTGCTACCAAATGTCTTATTACAGTTCTAAACACACAAGATGATGTTTCGGAAACGAAAAATTGAATCCAAACGAATTAACACCCCGTTAGAAAACTGACAAACAAGTTTCTGCAGAATGCCGACATACGGGAACAGAATATAGAAAGGGGTCATAGAAAAAAAAATTGATTTACGGGGGATTATCAATTTGAGAGTAATAAACGCACCGGGTACTGGAAGGGTAGACCTTAGTTAGTTTCTGTGAATTTTTGTGGAATTTTCTCATGACGCAAACGTCAGGAAATAATTCAGCTATGAGGAATTATCAATTTCAGAATGATAAACACACAGGATAATAAGAGAGTAGACCTTCGTTAGCTTGTGTGAATTTTCGTGGAATTTTCCTATGACGCAAAAGTATGAAAAAATTCATTTTTGGAGAATTATCAACTTGGGAGTAATAAACGCACCGGATACTGAGAGAGTAGACCATCGTGAGCTTGTGCGAATTTTCGTGGAATTTTCCTATGACGCAAAAGTCAGGAAAAAAATTAGTAACGGGGAATTATCAACTTGAGAGTGATAAACGCAGCGGATACTGAGAGGGTAGACCTTCGTTAGTTTGTGTGAATTTTCGTAGAATTTTCCTATGACGCAAAAGTCAGTAAAAAATTAATTTCCGGAGAATTATCAACTTGGGAGTAATAAACGCACCGGATACTGAGAGAATAGACCATCGTGAGCTTGTGCGAATTTTCGTGGAATTTTCCTATGACTCAAAAGTCAGGAAAAAAATCAGTTGTGGGGAATTATCAACTTGAGAGTAATAAACGCACCGGATACTGAGAGGGTAGACCTTCGTTAGTTTGTGTGAATTTTGGTGGAAGTTTCCTATGACGCAAAAGTCAGGAAAAAAAATCGAAATATAGAATCGAGTTGGGGACCTGGTGCATTTCGGAACCGGCGTAAAAAAAAATAAAAAGGTGACAGCATCCGTAGATGATCCAACCTGCATGAGTTTACCCGATTTTCGGTCGAGAGCATCGAGTGGAGGACCTGCTGCACCTCGGAACCGGCGTGAAAATACTCTAAAAAGGTGACAGCATTCGTAAATGAGCCAACCTGCATGAGTTTACCCGATTTTTGGTCGACAGCATCGAGTGGGGGACCTGGTGCGCCACTATGATACTAGAAACCGACGGAAAATTAGTTCGTTTACACCATTTTCTTACGGTCTACGAGTTTTGTGTTATGGTAGCGCCTGCTTCTGCGCATTTGAATTTTTCTGCTGATCTGCAATTTTTGCTGACCTGCGTTTTAGAATCTCCCGAAAATTACTAACAATAGCCAAAATAAAACAAAAAATCAAATCAAACAATTTCCCCTTTTTATTCCCAACCCCTTCTTTCCCTCTCTGCTCTCACTCCCTTCATCCATTCTAATCCCCTGCCATCCTCATTCAGCAGCCATTCTACACTTTCCTCTTTCCCTCTCAATTCCTCACGCTCGTCTCTTAAGTGTTCCACAGTCTCCCTTTCTTCACCACTCAGTCTACATCTTCTTTCTTCTTCCACATTCATTCTCACATCTAAACCTTGCAATCATCCTTCTCTCCTTTTCATTCTCTCTCTCCAGGTTTAACAGAAGCTCCTCTCCTATTAACTTTTTGTATCTCGCGTTATACCTGGACTCTCCTATTTTCTCTCTGCGTTCTTGCCTTTCCACATCTCTGTTTCTCATCACAACTTCATCCATCATCTTTCTTTCTTCTTATTCTCTCCACTTCCTCGATTGCATACCCGCATCTCGAAATATTTTTCTTTTTCACTCTCGCCATCTCTTTTATTTTTTCTCATTCCCTCTCTCATGCATTCCTGTAAGATCATGTATTCCCCTCTTTCTCTGATTTTCTCTTCGTACTTGACCGCTCTTCTTCCTGCTTATACTCTCATCTTTTCCCTTTTCGTTTTCTCTCTCACAATATACCCTGGCGTCTCCCTATCCAACCCTAGCACCCACCTCGCATACCTCTCCTGCATTGCTTTCACTTTCTCCTGCTCTTTCCATCCCCATACTTCCGCACCATATAACAAAAGACTCTTTATCAAACAGTCAAACATCATCATTCCTCTCTTATTGTCATGTCCAAACTTCCTTTCTACAATTCCCCATACGCTCTTCATCAGTTTACTCGCCTTTTTTACTGTCTCTCCTACATGCGCTCCATTGGATCCATTTGCACTAAACTCATACCCTAGATATTTAAACATTTTCACCTCTTCTATTGTCTCATTTTCCCATTTTCATTCTGTCTCTTTCTTTCTCCCTCCCCCTCTCCTGAAACACATCATCTTCGTTTCCTCCACATTCATTACCGGTTTCTTCCTCAGCAAATACTTCCTCAAACTGCCCATCATCTCATTCATTCCACTTTCATCCCTCGCTACCATTGCTATGTCATCAGCGTAAGCTACTGACCACACTTTCATTCTACTCACCACCACTTCACCCGCCTGCGCCTTTCTAAACATCTCCTCCATATCTCCGATATAGGTCGCAAACAAAGTGGGGCTTAGTGGGTATCCCTGTCGGAATACTCTTTCAGTAATAAATCTTCGCTTTTCTTTCCATTCACTCTCACTCTGCTTATCGTTCTCTCGTACACTTCCTCCATTCTCCTCACCAGATGCTCATTCATTTCTCTCCCTCTAAAAAAACTCCACAAAAGCTTTCTGTCCACACTGTCAAAAGCCGCCTTTAGGTCAACAAACAACGTGTAAATCCTCCCCGCCTTCTCTTTCAACACTTTTCTGGCTGTGTGCCTCGGGATATACACGTTGTCCATCGTTCCTCTTCCTTTACGGGAACCCGCTTGTCCGTCCGGCAGCATCCCCAGTCTTTCCACTTCCCCTTGCAGTCTCTCTTTCACATACATCGCAACCTATCAAGGCGCCAACTTACGTTGTATAGGCAACAAACCATACATGTTTTTACAAAGTTGTTAAAGCTCAATAGTTAACACATTACGTATTGTTTTGAACCATGAATATGGTGAAAACCCTCGATTAGGCTACAAATTGAAACAACGCGACCAAAAATATTCGTTCTGCGAGGATTTTATAACATCCGTATTCTTGATTGCCTAGATTTTTCGGTTGGCATCACTGATTGTCACCAACATGACGGCTTCAAATATCCCATTTAGGGGTAGAGTTTGTTTCTCTTTCTAAGATCTTCTGTCCTTGTCACCGAAGTCGTCAATTGTGGGTCGCTCGGAAATTTCTTCCACACGCACCTCACTAGGGCTGAAACCCCTTTGCACACGTTAGGCCGCCCTTCACCTACAGTTAAACCCTCATCGATAGGACCTGAAAGGGGCAAAAGCTTATACTACTCGTTATTTACAGGCCTTTTATAGTTTACGGTACCTACCGTCTTTGTGATCTCTCCCTTTCTTTCATTTGACGTTTGATTCGTACGGGGAAAACCTACCCTCCACCCTGGGAACTGCCTGCTGTAGCTCGAGTCACCTTACACCACCCTAGACTACACGGGAGTGCGCTGGTTCGTTGCCAAGGCCGCTAAATTCGAGGACCGACGTCTCGCCTGCTCGCCGAAGTTGGGGTGCGACCACGACACCTACCCTGCCGCAGCCACGGCAATAGAGCGCGACGCCGCAACGGTACCAGCTCCCATCCAGCTAAGTCTGCCTTTTCCCCCCCAATTGTGTGCGAACTTAATTGCGTCGTTTCCCTATTTCTTTCTCTCTTTGCTTATTTAAGATTTTGTAGCCTCAATACTCGCTAGTCCTTCAGACTGGCGTTGCCCAATTCGTAAACCGAGTATACGTATACCAGGCCGAATCTAATCTGTCAATCAGATAATTATTATTCGATTCTTTCGTCGAGATTACTTAATATTTACATACCGGGTGGACACGGGCGACCGGTACATAGGAAATTAACATGGGAAATCAGATTTTATCCAATATTATCTCCCTAGGTGCACCGATGGAAAAACGAAGTACATTATCTTGTAGCAAAGATGAAAAGGAACAAAATGATACCCTATCTGATGGGGTTACACCTTTGTAAAGTGAAGGATTTTCTAAAAATAAACTTTGATTGTATCGTGCGAAATGACAAGGATACAAAGCGCCAGAATGAGTAATTAATGTTGTTGTTGAGTTGATCAGTCTACGGTTCGGAATCGGAAGGTTACGGGTTCGAATCCGCATCACTTCTTTTCCTTTTTTGGCTTTTTTTGACTTCTTAATGATTTATTAACATTTTTTTTGGCCTAGAACAATTTTTAGCAATACCTTATTGATACTCGAAGCATGAGCAAGCTAAAAAATTGGAACCAGATGATAACGACAAGACTTATTTATTTGAAGTTTCCAAAATCCATAATAATAAATCTAGCTACTTTTTTGAGTTTTTGTCCATGCTTCAAGTATCAATAAGTAATTATTGTTCAGCACTCGTCTTGACAACACGTTGCTGTTTAGGCGGGACAAGTACACGATTGATCTAGCGATACAATCAAGTGATCAAGAGAACATAAAACTATGAGAAACCACCCAGTGAAAAGTGCAGGAACCACCAACTAACTCTCCAACAGGGCGCAAGCCTAGTAAAACATGGGATCACAACCCCCAAAATCCTGTGGTACACTCCGACTCTGAGAAGAAGAAACGGAAAAATCCTGAGACACCAGCAGATTCTCCTGAAGAGATGGACACGGTTTTCACTCAACCACCCCTCGGGGACAACCCCAATCCCAAGGTGCTTAAAGAATCCGACGAATTTAAGGAGCCACACAGGAAGAAAACCAAGAGGAGTTCACCTGGAACCTCGCAGAAAAAGAAGATAACGCGACAAGGAATTGAGACAAAAAAACCGGTTCGGTACTCTCTCGCAGGCAGAAACCACCTCGACCAATGAAATTTCTAGCTCGGACGATTCCGACGGAGAAAATATCATTGCGAAAAAAACCGCGGTAAGAAACATAAACACGCCGGCGATTATCGTGTACGGAAAACCGAAAAATCACAAGAAGATATTTGATCAAATACGACGTATTACCACAAAATACACAGTGAAGTACACGAAAAATAACATTGGTCTCTATCTCGAAAATACTGGAGATCATGCCGATATTCTTGAAATTCTCAAGGCCAACAAAGTGCCCTTCCACACCTACAAGACTGCAAATGAAAAGACTCACGCCTATGTTATTAAAGGCCTCGGAACCAAACCGGCACCAGAGGACGTGTTCCAGGAACTGAGACAACTTGGAGTCCCAGTAGTGCAATGCTATCTCATGAAAACTGCCTATCTACCAATATACATGGTGATCACAAAAAAAAAGTGCTACATTAAAAGCCCTTGAAACGAAAGTTAAAGCAATCCTGTGTGTGCGCATAGCCTGGGAGCGGTATCGCAATAACAGAAAATTTATACACTGCAAAAACTGTCAATTGTGGGGACATGCCACGAGCAACTGCTTCGCCGACAGCAAATGTGGACACTGTGCTGATAAACATAAAACGACGGACTGCGAAAACCTACTTCTGGACCCGGTTTGTGCAAACTGCAATAATAAACACAAAGCTAGTGACTTGAACTGCCCAGTGTATCAATACCGCCTTAAGAAATCCGAATCATCTCAGAAGCTGACAAGGAAAGCTCCAAAAACCGCTCCACCATCCATGAAAGCGGCGCCTCTACCAGAACGGAACGCATGGGAAGAAAGGACAGCAGAAAGGAAAGCCATACACCGCCAACAACAACAACAACGAACGGAAGTACTCTTGCTTAACTCCCAAATGTCATTGCAAAGTCATAATCAATTAATCGATCAATCTCTCGTCGCAGCTGAATTGGATCGCTTTCACAAATTGTTCAATCTGTACGAATTCTATGAGAATCTGGTCAAATTGAACAAACTTCTAGAGTCGGATGCATCAACTCAAGTAAAAAATACAGCAGCGATGAAATTTTTGAGCACGGATTATGGTCAAAAATAAAATAAATATTGCATCGTGGAATTCTAATTACATTCCAGGAAAGCTACCCCAAACAATCGAATTTATTAAAAGACATGACATTGACATATTTTGCATGAACGAGACAAAACTGACACAAACTGACAAGCTTTATTTTAAGGGATACACAACCATTAGATTCGACGGACCTACGCAAAGGACGGGCGGTATCGCCATTGCTATCAAAAATAGTATTTCTTTCTTTCAAATACAATCAATCAATAGTGGAACGCAGAATCTAATTATTAAAATTGCTGATAACCTAACCCTGGTGGCGGCGTACAACCGACCCACGAACCGGATGAGAGAGGACGAGATACTCGAGCTGCTCGACACTGGAAGACACGTGATCCTCGTGGGTAATCTCAATGCCACGAATACCCTATGGAACTGTTCCAGAAATAACGCAAACGGGAGGGATAATAGAAAAAATAGCCAGAGATGGCGATGTCGTCATACACCACCCAAACACTCACACACACTTTCCTAATAACGGGGGAACACCATCCACCATAGATCTGGTAATCACAAAGCGCACACCGAACATCACCACACCTGTATCCCTACCGGAACTAGAATCCGATCACAATCCAATAATATTCACACTAGAAATGGAACAAACAATCGAACCTAACTTCGTGGAAATAATTTCTTATGAACACACTAATTGGACGGAATTTAGAAAAACTTTAACGAAACTAACTTCAATTAATAATAATATTAACAATAAATATATCTTGAACCGTGAAATAAGCACATTAACCGAAAATATTAACTATGCGATAAAGTTACACGCAAAACGGAAAATTATTAATCACAATCGCGATAATCTGCCGAAAAACGTAATCAATCAAATCAAAAACAAAAACAAGGTTCGGAGAAACTTTCAACGCACGCAAGACCCACTACTCAAAGTAATAATTAAAGATCTCAATCAAGAAATCAAGAAAAATATCCGGAAATTTAGACAAGAAAAATGGCAAGAAAAACTAGAATCATTAACACCAGTAGACAATTCTATATAGAAAATTACAAAGGCGCTCAAAAAAAAGTTCAAACAAATCCCATCACTAATAAATAATAATAATAATCTGCCGACACTCAAGGACCTAGGTTAAGCCAATCTACTGGCGGATACATTCGAAAGTGTACATCACTTACGGGAAGACGATCCAATGCAACTTGAAATCTCCGCTTATGTAAAAGCAATCCAATCCAAGCATTAATGAACTATCAAAACTGATAATCTCCCCAGATAGACTGATAGGTATTATCAAGAAATTGCCAAATAATAATGCTCCGGGCGTAGATGGAATCCCGAACAAAATATTAAAAAATCTTCCGCGTAAAACTATCTTACAATTCCACTACATACTAAACGCAATGTTAATATTAGGCGTCTTTCCTCGTGTCTGGAAAAACGCCATAATTATACCAATAGCAAAAGCTAATAAAAATCCAAACTTTCCAATGAATTACAGACCGATTAGTCTCCTAGACACAATGTCGAAGGTAGCAGAAAAAGTAATCGCAATACTACTAGATAAACACGTAAACAAAAATAAGATCCTACAAGACGCACAGTTCGGTTTTCGAAGCAGACACAACACAACACAGCAAATCACCAGAATCGTTCATGACATTGTAAACGGATATAACCAAAAAAAATGCACTACGATGGCACTATTAGACATCGAAAAAGCCTTCGATAAGGTGTGGACAGACGGGTTGATTTTTAAAATGATAAAACTAAAATTTAATATAAAAATTATTAAATTAATTTATTCATATCTAAAAAATAGAACATTCCAAGTAAAAATAAGTAAAATCCTTTCTAGTATGAGAATCATCAAGGCGGGGGTTCCGCAGGGTTCGGTGTTGGGTCCTAAACTTTTCACCTATTTCCTCCATGACTTTCCCACATACGAACGCACGAATGTAGCACTCTATGCCGACGACACTGCACTATACGCGACCTCACACCATGCCCAAGTAGCCAATAAACAAGTACAATCACACATGAACATTATCACACAATACTTCGAAAAATGGAAAATCAAAATCAATGAAAATAAAACGGAAAACATAATCTTTAATAGAAAATTTACTGATAATAAAATATTCCAGAAATTGAGAGTAAATAACGTAGAAGTGCAGAACGTCCAGGAGGCCTAATCCTATCGGCTGATAAGTTTATCACATCACGGGTGGGCGGATCTTTGCAACGGATCGTTAAAAATTGGGATTCCTAACAAGGGAGTTTTAGGCAACCAACAATTTTTGAATGTCGACAAAGAAGCTGACGTTTCGAAAATTATAAAGATGTTTTCGTATGGCGAAAATAGTAATACTCATTAATTTAGTGCTTTAGAAGGACCTTTAATAATAGTAAGAATTTATACAAACTTTATTCAATAACAGACTTGAAAATACATTATTATTGGTCAATTTTATTGAATTTCATTCAAGATTTTCATTTTTATTAAAAAATTGATTATGGGCAGAGTATACCTAGGTACGTAAGAAACTCGTCACCGCTTGCATTCCCCAGTTACAATAATCGTTCAACTCTTAGATACAATTGAAGTGGAAATGGATAATTCGATTCGCCCTATTACAAATGTCTCTAGAGTTTTGACCGGAGACGAATCGAAGTCGGAACTTTGCTTCGGAAGCTGAAACATGGAAAAAATAATTAATTCGTTACATACTTTACAGACCTATACACAAACCTTTGAAAATAAACGGTGTAATTATGGGTGTAATATTGTATCCACTTTCATTTATAACAATGCCACACATCAATTGTCACTCTTGTAGGTATTTCTGTACAATACGGGTCATGTATTGTCGAGGCTTCTTCCTTGATGATAGGTACTTAATTTTTGGATGATAACGCGGGTTGTCTCCGAATAAATCCAAGAATACTTGGTACGTGAGCGCCAATAAATCCATAAGTGAAGTAAAACCTCGTGTTCAATCTTAAAGTGAACCTAAAATAATCAAGTTCCGTATAAAAATCTTAACACATTATGGTTATGAGTACTTACGTAGGTGGATTCGTCATTACAATACACACGTATAAAAGTGATTCTTGCGAGAATATTCGTTGTAATCGCCACCTTATGCACTATAAATAAGTCGATAAACTCGAAAGCGGCATAATGTAAACATCGAAACTTTTGACAACTGACATTTGCAAGTTCACACTCGCACAAAATAAGAAAAATGTAGAAACTTTACTAGTAAAATCTAGTAACTTTAGCGTTCTCACATTGGCAACACTGACTCTGCAACTCAAGCAACTTGACGGTTCAGATGATAACTTATCACGGCCGTTGGATAAGTACGCTTATCCCCGGCTTTTAGATGGAGAAAACGGCCGTGATAAGTTATTTATTCGCACGTCGTTTCAAAAAATCCTGTGAGTATAAGATTCTTGATTGGTCGGAAACACAAAAATTTCAATCAATAAAATCGTTCATGTCAAAATTACGGCACCGATATAATTAATCATATTCAACAATGCAACAAAATAAAGCGAGCCGAGAAATGCCGGACAGTGCAGAGTTCCACTCAGACGATATTTGCTCAGACATCAATATAGGACTGTAACGTAGATCACCTTTATTACAAGAGCGATATTGTTGGTTGCCTAAAACTCCCGTGTTAGGAATCCCAATTTTAGACGATCCGTTGCAAAGATCCGCCCACCCGTGATATGATAAACTTACCACCGCCTGGAAATTGATCTCCAGCAAATCAAGTATCTCGGCGCTCATCTGGACACCAGACTCACATACCACACCCACATCAAGGAATCGGTCAGAAGGGCGTACGCTGCAAACAGGGCGTTATATGCACTTTTCGTCAAAAACTACATGAAGAAGGAAAATAAGAAACTGCTATACACTGTTGCCATCAGGTCAATCATTACCTATGCGTGCCCCGTCTGGAGCGGCAGTTCTAAAAATAAAATGAGACCTTTACAAGTTTTCCAAAATAAATGCTTAAGACTAATCACGGGACACGACAGATACACAAGAATTACCACATTACACGAAGACGCAAATCTGCCAACAATACGAGAATACACTGACTCACTCTCTGACAAATTCTACCGGAAGCAACTCAGACATAACAAACTTCTCAGAAATATCACAAAAATACGCAAAATCAAACACACACATAAACTGACGTATGAACACTTGCACTTTTATCAAGACTCTCTTTCAGATTCGGAATAGACATGGTGACGAAAATCTGTAAACATAATATGCATAACATAATGTAGCATCACCCAGCTAATGTGGCAGATAAATTAATCAGGTTTTTTGTAAATTTTCCCGTATAACACCACCATTTAGTTCTTTCACTGAAACGGCATTATAACACTTAACTATGTATGGGATACCTGACCCAAACTTAAAAATACTTTGTAGATAAACCATCCCTATGGTAGGAGCTACATCCATATTTTGTAATACCTAGTAAGTAAGTCGAGGCTGTGATACTTTGACATGTATTTAAAATTGATGAAAATAAATATTGTTAAAAAAAAAAAGTTTGGAATCGGAAGGTTACGGGTTCGAATCCGCATCACTTCTTTTCCTTTTTTGCCTTTTTTTGACTTCTAAATGATTTATTAACATTTTTTTTGGCCTAGAACAATTTTTATATATACTCGAAGCATGAGCAAGCTAAAAAATTGGAACCAGATGATAACGACAAGACTTATTTATTTGAAGTTTCCAAAATCCATAATAATAAATCTAGCTACTTTTTTGAGTTTTTGTCCATGCTTCAAGTATCAATAAGTAATTATTGTTATAGGCGGATAAAAATGTTGATAAATCATTTAGAAGTCAAAAAATGCCAAAAAAGGAAAAGAAGAGATGCGGATTCGAACCAGCAACCTTCTGATTTCAAACCGTAGACTCACCAACTCGGCAACAGCATTAATAATTGTTATTGGCGCTTTGTATCCTTGTCATTTCGCACGATCCAATCAAAATTTATTTTTAGAAAATCCTCCAAGAAAATGATCAAAAAGTACCTATACAGCAGTTAGTCGTTTTCAGATGACGGTGGCACGAAAAATTGTTTTTCTCTGGCCACCCTGTAGTTGGACAAAATGAGTCGGTTTTTCCAGTGCTGTTCCAAGATATGAGTGTAACAATATCCCAGGACCATTCAAAGAAAAAATGACATCATTTTCCTAGACCGTGGGGTCATCCAAAGTTTAACATTTTTGCAGAACTTTACGTGGCACCCTGTAAAACGTACTCAGAGAACCTGTATAAAATACAGCGTCTGGTGGGTGATAGCCCAAGAATGTAGCTATTCAGGGATGCCAAGTTTTTTGGAATTACTCTTTTCGTTCAGAAGTTACGCCACTTTGAATTTCACTAAAAATTTAGGTGGGCCGATTTTTTTGCACGCAAGTGTATTACACGAAAAATGGAATGTGTGAACAATACTTGTGTCATTAACTTTAAAACTCAGGTTGCAAACACCGATGGAACACAATTCACAATTTTTGCGAAGTGTGCTCATCGGAATTGCAAACTATTTAAAATTGTACTAAAGTTAAAGAAATACCGCACGATGATGGGTTAAAAAAAACAAGGTATGTGGAAGGACTCGAACGGCATATGGTGGGCGATAAGCTCAAACACTCAACCCCTTACAAGAGGAGAGCTCATGACATGAATTCTACACCGGCTGGGCAGATTTTGTGTGGCAATTTGCGTGACATAAAATCTGCAAATGTTTACAAAAAAATCAAATCTGAAGAACTGGGTAGGTTGGATCGAGATCCCGATGAGTTTTTTGACCTCATCAACATGCAATCAGAAAACTCAAATTATATTTACCGCGTATTTAAACTTCTGACCGTCTATATTATGAGCGAAAGTATCGCTGGTGTCAAAGTATCAGAGAATATTGAAAGTATCGAAGTATTGGAGGTATCGAAAGTATCGAAGTATTGAAGGTATCGAAAGTATCGAGGTATTGAAAGTATCGGAAGTATCGAAGTATTGGAGGAATCGGAAGTATCGAAGTATTGAAGGAATCGGAAGTATCGAGGTATTTAAAGTATAAGAGAATTAATATCGTCTTGGTATCGTAATCACTAATAATAATAATATAATCATCATTATTATAGAATATCATTTATTATAACAAAATGGGAGGCGGTCAGGTTGCCGGCCTTGAAATTGGCAAAATTCACATTGCTACAGACATTTTCTTGACTATCCAGTAGACGAATCCGTGTTTACATACACTCTATAAAGTCAGTTTGTGTGGAAATTTTAATCCTCGCACATTCAGCATAGATAAAGGTGGGTAAGAGGATATTCGATTTGGATTACCTTTAGTTGGAAACAACGCCGATAAAACCGCAAACACAAAACAAGACGCATCATTATTAACAACATTCACACATGCTCTTCTATTTTTTATTGCATCTGGTAATTCTACATGAGCCGAGCCAAAAAATGAATTCAGTGAATCGTACTTATTGATATTCACCTCGAGATGTAAAATTTTTCTAAGCATCCAACCGCTGTCCCTCTCTTGAAATTCTTCCGTTTTGGCGGCAATCATTGCGAACATTGATGATAGAATGCTCGACTAGCATCTCTTAATAATTTTTTGAATTTTGTTCAAGAACGCCTCCGGAAACAACTGGTTTTCGTTCTTATTTTCAATTATACAGGGTGATTCAAAATTGTTGGACCAACGCTTCAGGGCAGATTCCTCTCGTCAAAATAGTGATAAAAGTTCCTATAAAGGGGGGTCCGCAAGTGGTCAATAAGGGAGTTATTAGGCCTCAAAGTCTGCTTATGGCCAATTTATTTTCGCTTATAACTTGCTTAATTTATGGTTTAGAACTTTCAGATTTGGTATATGAGGGAAACAATTGGAAAACTAAACGTTGAATCCTTTGGTGACCCATGAATACCGTGGTAAGTGATTGAACGAACCAAAAAAGAGGTTATCGGCTAATAAAAATCAGGATTATTTTGTGGCAGAAAGTATTTTGACTGTTTCTAGTGATTTTCCAGCATCAGTGTACTTTTTGAATTTCAAAAATGTAGGGGTACCTCAGTGCAAATGTGAGTAGTTTTCGAGATACTCGTTATTTTAAGAGCATTTGCATGAAGGGTGTCGGTAGCCGGAGCTGACGACAAAAATGAGACCAACAATCGTTTCTAAATAAACAGAAATATTGGAAATTTTGTACATTCGTCGCCAAAAAAACATTACTTTTGATTTCGGAAAGTTCTAAAATAACAGAGGGCCTTTCATGTAATTAGTATTTGTTCTGATGTAAAAACTTAACGTGGGTCTAATTTTCAAATTTAAAATTACCTCCGATTTTCGGTTCTGTGGCATTTTTCTCCGAGCGGTCGTTCAATAATTTGAACATTTTACGATGAATGTACCAAAATTTAAATAAGGTTTGTTTATTTAGAAACGATTGTTGGTCTCATTCTTGTCGGCCGCTCCGGCTACCGACACCCTTCCTGCAGAAGTAAATAAAATAATGAATATCTCGAGAACTACTCACATTTGCACTGAGGTACCCCTACATTTTTAAAATTGAAAAAGTACACTGAAGCTGAAAAATCACTAGAAACAGTCCAAATGCTCACCGCTACAAAATAATCGTGATTGTTATCTGCCGATGACCTCTTTTTTGGTCCGTTTAATCACTTACCACGGTATTCATGGGTCACCAAAAAATTCAACGTTTAGTTTTTCAATTGTTTTCCTCATATTTCAAACCTGAAAGTTCTAAACGATAAATTAAGCGAGTTATAAGCGAAAATAAATTGGCCACCAGCAGACTTTGAGGCCCAAT
Source organism: Salpingus planirostris (assembly GCA_949788335.1). Classification (NCBI taxonomy): domain Eukaryota; kingdom Metazoa; phylum Arthropoda; class Insecta; order Coleoptera; family Salpingidae; genus Salpingus; species Salpingus planirostris. The sequence continues at coordinate 232,052 of CATKUT010000008.1, forward strand.
AACTCCCTTATTAACCACTTGCGGACCCGCCTTTATAGAAACTTTTATCAGTATTTTGACGAGAGGAATCTGCCCTGAAGCGTTGGTCCAACAATTTTGAATCAGGCTGTATACAGGCTGTCTTATAAAAAACGCCCCAATCCATAACTTCTTTATTTGACGTCCGATTCAAAAAAGTTAAGGAGGAAAAATAAATTGCTCGATGAGTACTACAAACTGACCCTAATTTAAATTTTTATACCATGAACCTCTATGTCAATCAATGCTCAACTTGAAATTTTCGCTGGGTAATGTATACTTTTCTCAACATAAATGAGCAGCATAATTTTGCTTAGATTGAGTAATGTGTATTTTTTTCCATTTTGAGTCCGTTTTACTAGCGAAAAATATTAAAAGAAGTTTATTTAAATCACAAAAAATATTGGAGAGAGTGCCGTGTACAACAATCACAGAACTGAATGTGACAGCGACAATAAACTCAACACGTTGAAAGTTGATTGTTGCCCACCGACGACTGTACAATTTGGTTTGGAAAAGCCAATTTGATGCCGATAAACATTTCATTATTTCACCAGTAAATGTTCTTCAAAATTCAAAATATTGTACATCATTGAACTCCCTATACCCTATACATTTGATTTGGAGCAAAATTGCATTTCTACTTGAAAACTTGAAGTTGACCGTTGATTGAAAATGAAGACCTTTTGAAAAAAATTCAAATCAAGGTCAGTTTGTAGTACTCATGGAGCAATTTATTTTTGCTCTTTAAGTTTTTTGAATCGGACGTCAAATAAAGAAGTTATGGCTTGAGGCGTTTTTTATAAGACAGCCTGTATGTCGCTATTTTTTGTCCGAACGCACTCCTGATAATGTCTATACACCGTGTCCCACTTGGGCCTCAACAAACGATATATCTCGATAACCGTAAGGGATTTTCAAAAGAAGTTCATTTAAACATTGAAGGTTAGACCAGTTTAATGCTGGGTCACTCATCTCGATATGACTCTTAGTTTGGAAGATACAGAGGTTTTATTTCGAGAAATCTTATGGGTCGGGTTTTAAACCGCTCATTATTTCTTCAACTACAAGGATTCCGGAAAAAATGCTCAAATGTTGAAGAAAGTCCATGGTTAGAGGAATACAACGCTGGGTCAATCATCCGGGTATCACTTCTATCATAAAAGATATCATGGTTTTATTGGGAAAATGCAATTTAATAAAAAAAACAGCTTACTAAGGCTGTGGAAAAATCAAAATGCAAGTAACAAAAGTCATTCTGTCACATTTAATGGTGTGATTGTTGGTTTTTAAATTTTTTTCTGCCTGTTTCTGGTCAAATCTCAAGAAGTACTTTATCATGTCCGAAATCACGACTGCTACCCTGGCTGAGTTGCTCTCAATGCGTTCAATGTCGACGAAATGCAAAGGCTACAGAAAACAACAATCACACCATTATGACAGAATGACTTTTATTACTAGCATTTTGATTTTTCCACAGTCTTAGTGAGCGGTTTTTTCAATTAATTGCATTGTCTCAATAAAACCACGATATCTTTTTAAATAAAAGTGATACCTGGATGATTGACCCAGCCCAGCGTTGTATTCCTCTAACCATGGACTTTCTTCAACATTTGAGCATTTTTTCCGGAATCCTTGTAGTTGATGAGATAATGAGCTGTTTCAAAACCGACTCATGAAATTTTCTAAAATAAAACTCATGTATCTTTTAAAGTAAGAATCATATCGGGATGAGTGACTTAGCATTTAACTCGTTAAACCAATGCCTTCAATGTTTATCTGCACTTTTTTTAAAAATCCTTTACGGTTATCGAGATACATTGTTTGTTGAGGCCCAAGTGGGACACGGTGTATACATACATACACTCATACATAATGTCGCATAGTTCACATCGGAGTTCACCTTATGTGTATTAGACCTGATATGGGAACTAAATTGAGTACTTTTAACATGCACTTTACAACTTTCACAAAAAATCTGCCTTTCCCGATCACCTTGACTGGCCGAGGGTTCGACCAGATATTTTTGATGACGTTCTCTTATACGGGGTTTAGATGAAGCAGGCCCATATTCCCCATGGGCACGAGCCAAGTGTTTTTGTGAATAGTCATTTCGTGCGAATAACGGTCCACAATATTTACATAATAAGTCTTTTTGTCTTTTCGCGCAAAGGTTTCACCGCATATGTCACATTGAAACATTTTGCAGCACAGACCGAAATCCCTCGTTGAATACCTGTTGGGTAAAGGAATAGTCATCAATTGCAGGAACAATGAAGGTGGTGCACACTTACTTCGGTGAAGTGGAGTCGTCGAAATTTTATTAAGAAGTAACTTGTAGCACAAAGCATCACCACACCAATCAAAATTTTATTCTAGAAAATCCTCCACTTTCCGAAGGTGTAACCCCATCAAATAGGGTATCATTTTGTTCCTTTTCATCTTTGCTACAAGATGATGTACTTCGTTTTTCCATCGGTGCACCTAGGGAGATAATATTGGGCAAAATCTGATTTCCCATGTTAATTTCCTATGTACCGGTCGGCCGTGTCCACCCGGTAGAGTATGGCTGGTATTTTCCTGTTTGTACTTGTAAAGTTAAAAGACACATCTAAAAACAAAATCATTTGATGAATAAAATATTCGCAAGTTAGCGCTAAGTTTTAAATTTCACATTGCACGCATTTCGAATATACAATATCCCACAACGAGTGAGTCATTTTGATCCTAGCTTTCGCAGTAGAGTCTTTTACGTTGAACGTTTCCCACAGCGATAATTTGAAATCAATACAGTCCGATGTTATTTCGACACTCTTCATAGGCAAATTAATCTTAATCCATCCAAAATAATGGCATCATCATTACGCGGGGAATTTAGGCATTTAGCAATCCTCACATCGCCCACGATTTTATTTTGACGGTCTTCATGCACAAGTGTAAATTTTGCAATGATCAGGCCTACAAAAATTGAATCCCGTCTTGAAATCCGAGTCAATAAATAAGACTTATAAAATTTACAAATCTTATAATGAGGATTCAAAGTAAGTAACATACATGTATTATGCAAATTCGTCTGAAAATAACATTCTATTTGTTCATTCACAGTCCAATTTTTGAAAGAAGGAACCGACGTCATCAATTTTAGTGGTGTGAACGCTATCGGTGACGTATGTCGCTAATGTTTCCTCTGTAAATGACGTCATGGCTAGTTCAGCAAGAATTTTTACATTTTCTGAAAAAACACACAGGAGAGCGTTCAGAAACGTACCGGGGGAAGGTTAGAGTGATCCGAAGTCGTTCAGAAATAAAATTATCCGGAGAACACTCAATATCAGTTCTTGACACAATCTTACAGTTGACGATTCAGTTTGACAGCGAATGGAGGTTGTACACTAAGAAGTATTTTATGCAGCTATCTTTATCATACTCATGCATTCTTATGAAAGTTTTGGGAAGACATGAATGTCCGTAATGTCTCTTTCCAACATGTACTGCCCGACAATAACGAAGCGCGAAGCTCGTTATTAAATTCGTGACGTAAGTTCCTTCTCTTAAAAATTGGACTGTATTTATTTATTCAATTATTTATTTATTCGAGTTACCCTCGTTTGTCGTACCGCATTTTCATCGTACCACACACTCGTCGTACAGCACGTTTGTCGTACTTCATATTCGTCGTACTCGGTGGGTTTGTCGTATGAAAGTTCGTCCGATTTATCTGAGATTCGGTTCCATAATAATGTCGGTTACTGACGTATCATAATGATCTTCTCACCTAAAGGTGGCGCCATAAGAATAAACAGGAATAAGAAATATTGCGGTTATGTGAGAATTCATTAAATTGAAGATGTCACTATAATAAGCTGCAGCTTATAAAGGCTGTTTGATGAAAATTCCAGAGCGTCACAGTTTCTTTCGTTGTGATCCGATTTCAAAAACCCATTAACAAAAAATTATTTATTTTTTATGCACTACGAATAGAGCTCGTTACCAAATTTTTTCCCTAAACTTCTTTTTTCAACATTGGTAAATTTAACTTTTTTAATTTTTAAAATTGAAAAAGTACACTAAAGCTGAAAAATCACTAGAAACAGTTTGAATACTTTGAAGAGGTTTTCCAAACTCGTAGTGGAGGTAAGATGAATTCAGGAATAAAGATCGAGCCCATCTCCACGAGAAATTTTTCTTTATTGAAAATATTGCTGACAGCTGTTTCGGTCTCAAATAATTAGACCATTATCAAAGCAGTTAAAAGTGTAGAAAATACACGAACATATTGAAAAATATAAAACTAAATTTTTAATATTAAAATTGAGGCCCAAAAGGGCACTCAAAGAAAATTTTAAGAGGGGCGGCGTTACAACAATGTTCACATCTCGCCGATCGTAGAAAAAAAATGTTCGTGTATTTTCTACACTTTTAACTGCTTTGATAATGATCTAATTATTTGAGACCGAAACAGCTGTCAGCAATATTTTCAATAAAGAAAAATTTCTCGTGGAGATTAGCTCGATATTTTATTTCTGAGTTTAAATACTTACCGCCACAAAATAATCGTGATTTTTATCTGCCGATGACCTCTTTTTTGGTTCGTTTAATCACTTACCACGATATTCATGGGTCACCACAGAATTCAACGTTTAGTTTTCCAATTGTTTTACTCATATTCCAAACCTGAAAGTTCTAAATCATAAATTAAGCGAGTTATAAGCGAAAATAAATTGGCCACCAACAGACTTTGAGACCTAATAACTCCCTTATTGACTACTTGCGGACCCCTCTTTATAGGAACTTTTATTACTATTTTGACGAGAAGAACCTGCCCTGAAGCGTTGGTCCAACAATTTTGAATCAGGCTGTATTAGATATCAATGAATATCGAAACATCTAAATATCAAACCTTGATAAACAACAAAATATCAAACTTTAACTTATATTTTATTGAATTATAATTGATAAATGGCATAATAAAACTGTAGAACTATGAACATGGAATGAAATCAAAACATGATTATTGTAATTTTTAATACTTATTCACACATTCTTTATTGCAAGAAAGAAAAATTATCTGTTCGGCATGTTCTCCAGTAAGAGACGCTCGTTGGTCTGAGATAATCCGTCCGTCTTTGCTGAAAATTCTCCCAGATGGAACACTGGTACCTTGAGTAGTCCGATATTTTTTTGCCAAAATATTTGAATTTAAATTCCACCAGCACAGTGGATCTTCGTCAAAGTTAATGTTTTTGCTCTCGATGTAATTCTCAATTATGTCACGAGGAATCTCATCTTCTGACACTTTAAAAATGGCCGAAAGTCCAACTCCACTTTCACACTTTTGTTTCTTATTAACAAACGAACTGCGTTCATCATCGGGATCGGGTAGATTCACGATTTCTTCGCGTATTTCAAAAATAACATCTTCTAAATCGACTCCTTTGAGAAACCGTACTTTGAATCGAGGATCCATGAACATACATTTTCTCAAATGCGTCTTGGTTTTCTGTTTGTCAACGTATCTGCGTTTTATGTAACCCAGAATCGTTTCCATAAAGTGAACTTTTAATAGGTTGAACGTTTGTTCCACGCATGTTTCGTCCAAATCCGTATCATTCTTCAATATCTCCTCCATTTTGAAGTATAATGGTAAAAAACGCGAAGCTGTGACATAGTTTTCTCCCGACATATTTTCAATTGGTTTTAATATTTTGATGAAAGCTTTCAACACATCCAGTTCAGTCTGACTCAAAATTAAATGCCTGTATTTAGCCTTCTGGTACTGTTGTAATAAGAATATCAACGCCAAATGTTGTTCAACCACAACATTTAACAAACGCAGTAGGGACCACCATCTAGTTTTCGAAAAAGAAGGAATTTTTCTTCTAGGTAAATTGTGTCGAATCTGCAAATTCTCAAGTTCTGTGCATACTTTGGAACTATGCGCCGTTAAATTTTGAATTTTCTTCGCCTTCTTAAGTACATCACTGATTTCTTCAAGATTGAATGCTAAAGACACCGGTATTTGTAGTGTGGCTGAAACAAGTCACATGTATGATGTCTGGAATTTCTTGAAGCATCTCAACTTCTATAGCTTTCACCATGTTGGATCCGCAATCCGTGGACACCGTCACCCTCTCATCAAATGGTAATTGCCATTCTTCCATCAATTGTAACAAATTCTCTGCGACACCAACCAACCTTCGTCACCTCTAGGTGCCGAACAGTGATAGACATCACCCTGGCATCCGCAAACATTTCAGGTAAGATCGCAGATTGGCATGTGGCACCCGGGGTGTCCATGTCCGATCACCGATGGATAAGTTTCAACATAAAGTGCTGTGAAATAGTGAGCAGCCCCCACCGGGACCCCAGGCAGACAGACAAGGAGTCGTTTCGTGCGCACCTGGAAAGATCCCTGGGAGCCTCACACATACCACAGGACATGAGCAGGTGGAGCATGGCGTTGCATCTGTAAGGTCAAGTCTCATCAAATCATATGAAAGTACCTGCCCGCTGCGCACTGCGGCTGTCGGGGGTCGTGCGACACCATGGAGGTGCACAGAACTTGGCAACCTCAGGGCGCGAAGCAGGAAACTCTTCAACGGAGCCAGAACCACCCGAAATGTCACGGACTGCGAAGCTTACAACGAGCACCGGAAAGTGTACAAAGGGTTGATTCGCAAAAGACAACGGGAGGCATGGAGATCGTTCTGTGGTGGCATAGAGTTCACTGCCTCAGCCGCCCGACTGAAGAAGATCATCTCGAATGAGCCAAATCAACAACCCAGCAGTTTGAAGCGAGGGGACGGTACCTACACTACCGACCTAGCGGAGACTGCGGGGGTGCTGATGGACACACATTTCCCAGATTGTAGGGTAGCACCTGACCTTGATTGGCCCGAGTACGATGCCCCGGACCCTATTGCTGTAGACTGGGCTGTGGCCGCTCGCATTGCAAGTGCTTCAAAAGTAGCGTGGGCTATCAAATCGTTTCTTCCTTATAAATCACCCGGGCTGGATGGCGTGTATCCTGCTCTACTCCACTGGGGTTTGGAGATCATACTAGACCACCTGGGGCGAATTTTCCGGGCGTGTATCGTCCTCAGATACATTCTTGGGGAATGGAGGAAAGTTGAAGTAATATTTATACCAAAACCGGGTAAATCGGACTACTTCGCGGCAAAATCCTATAGGCCCATCAGTCTAACGTCTTTTCTTTTAAAGACCGTAGAGAGATTGTGCGACAGACAGATCAGGCAGGGATACGGCGCTAGTGGAACGCCCTCTTCATCCCAGTCAACACGCATACATCCCAGGAAGATCGACCGAGTCTGCGCTACACGAAGTGGTGAGCAGAATCGAGAGGTCGATGGAGGTTAAATCATCTACCCTGAGAGTGTTTATAGGCATCGAAGGCGCTTTTGAGCGACCAACCTTCGAAAGCATAACCGAGGCACTACAGGCACACGCCGTAACCCCCATGTTGTGTGGGCTGATTCGGCATGCCCTGGAGTGGCGAGCAATACAGATAAGTGTAGGGGATTGCACCGTCAGGGGTGTCGTTAGCAAGGGGTGTCCACAGGGTGGAGTCTTATCCCCGCTAATATGGGACATATTAGTTGACGACCTGCTGCTCCGGCTCAATGAGTCGGGGTTCCGCACTATTGGCTATGCAGATGACCTGGCAATCCTGCTTACGGGTAAACATAAGAGCATACTTTGCTACATTATGCAGAGCGCGCTGAACATAGTTGATGAATGGACAACGGAACGCTCCCTCTCGGTAAACGTCGCGAAAACGGAGCTCGTTCTTTTCACGAAAAAACGAAAGCTAGGTGCAATGACCTTACCTAGACTGAAGGGAACTCAACTTAGTCTAACGAAGAAAGTCAAGTACCTGGGAATCGTACTTGACAGCAAACTCAACTGGAAAAGACACTTGGAGTTAAAAGTGAGCAAGGCATGCGCGGCCTTCTGGCAATGCCGCAGGGCTGTTGGGCGGTCTTGAGGCCTATCCCCTAGGATCGTCCTCTGGCTATATGTGGCGATCATGAGGCCCATGCTTTGCTACGGTGCGCTCGTCTGGTGGCCCAGAACCAGACAGAGGAATGAGATCACTCATATAAGTCACATCCAAAGGCTGATATGCCTGGCAGTGACTGGGGCTATGAGGACGACCCCATCTGCGGCCTTGGAGACGATTCTCTGCCTGCCTCCCCTCGACCTGTACGTCGAGGAGGTGGCTCTGGGGGCGGCTTTGAGACTGCAGGCTGAGGGTCTATGGAATGACAGAATAAGGTCACTTGATCAGAAGTCTTCATCGGTTAAAATGAAGAGATTTCGAGATAATCACTGTTTTCTTCAAAAAATATCCTCCGATTTTAGTTGAAATATTTCCAAAACTAAAAGAGCTGGCGCTAAACTTTCCAATCATTTATTGTAGAAGATGAATGAAGCTACATTTTGGTTTACGCGAAAGTTGAATAATCTACAAAATTCTATTCGAAATGTTTGAATCAAATTCACGTTTAGAAAACCTGCGATATTTTGATTATTTCAAATGGCACCAATATGATTTTTCTACATCAAAAGACGCCAAATTCATTGCTTTTTCAAATTTGTCTTATGTTTATTTTGAAGAAAATGATCCGTTGAAGAGTTATTGCGGGAAATCCTAATTCTGGAAAGAATACATTGTTGAGGAGACTGGTATGTCATGATTTGACGGCGATAACAATACTCCTATTGAGTAGTTTTGCAATATTATTTTGAGTAGTCTGGTACCGATTATTACTACAAGTATTGTTATCGCCGTCAAATCATGACATACCAGTCTCCTCAACAATGTATTGCTTTCGAATAGAATTTGGTATATTATTCAACGTTCGCGTATATCAAAATGAAGCTACATTCACCCTCAACAATAAATGATCAGAAAGTTCAGCGCCAGCTCTTTTAGTTTTGGAAATATTTCAACTAAAATCGGAGGATATATTTTGGGGAAAACAGTGATTATCTCGAAATCTCTTCATTTTAACCAATGAAGACCTCTGATAAAGTGACCTTATTTTAAGTCGTTAAATGCGAAAATCGAATAAAAAATAGTACGTTCCATTTGAAATTCAAAAGTTGAGTGTCGTCCAGGCTCAAGAGGACACTCTCTAGAGTGGCCTATATTTTAGGGTTGTAGACTGTCCTCGTATAAACATTTTTCATTAAAAAATTTTTTTCATAACTTTAAAGGTAAAGGCGCAATTCTCATTTACCGCACTATTGGCGGACGCTGTAGAAATCAGCCTTTCACCTTGGCAGTGCATCACTCGAAAACCCTATCCCTCTTCTTTGGCTCCTTAATAAAAATCAATACAATTATTTGATGATGATAATGATAATAATATAAGTTACCTCGGCCGACCGGTATACAGATATTTCTGAAATCATTACACCATTGAAAAAGCACCCACCGCTTGAAAATTTCAACTAAAACGAAGAAATACTGAATTTGAAAAAGTGAAACCGAAATCGCAGTGGCAGTGGTTCGACATATTACAGTTTGACAACGGGCTGGTTTCACTCACAGTTTCTTCACTTTCCTCGTTTTTAAACCTCGTAACTTCCTTCATCAAGTCCTAGCAAATCGTCACCAAACATGAAAAACCGGCAAATAACCGTAATAAATTTTTTTTACCTTTGGGAGATTTATCCGATGATGGGTGTACGCATATTTTTTAACTATCTCACTCAATTAATTGTACAAATCGATCAAGGACTGGAGAGAACACCCCATTGTGACTTCGACAATTTCTTCCAGAACCTTCGTAAATTCCTTATGAGGGCAGTCGACAGGGGCGGACTCCAGAGCGATTCCGTTGTCTCTTTTAGCGCCTGATCTATATAGTCGAACTCCAAGGGATTTTCCAGCAATTCCGAAAGAAGCCTTCTTTTCGGCGATCTACAAAACCATAACATTAATAAATGACAAAAACTAGATCTAAATGAGTCATTACTGTAGAGAGTTTGGTCCTGATTTAGTCCCCGTTTCATTGCAATTGATTGACAGCGGAGTGGTAGCTTTCACATTAGTCACAATTGTGACTTTAGTAACCTCTATGACATTAGTGACATTTGTGACGTTGGTCACGTTTGTGACATTCGATTGCTGGCTGTCATCCATTTCTGCTGCGTTATGTACACTCGCTCCAGTGAGAGGGTCGTCCAGAGCACACAAAGTGACAGCCTCGTCTGAAGGTGACGATCTAGGAGACGACACTTTATCGATTTCTTCATTCGTATCGTTGTTAGTGATGGCAGCCGTCTGCAACTTCCTTGATTTTTTTGTCCAGTAAATATTTAGTTCGGAAGCGGCGGTTAGATGGCACTTTGAATAAAAATATGTGGCGGCATTGTTGGATTTTGTTTTAGGTTGTTGTTACGGGTTGTTTATTTTAAATTTCAAAATAAATAATTCCTTCAAAAATGTTCTCGAATTGCCGAATGCCGAATAATTAACTGATTGTGTTCGTGTGTAGCAGAAACAAGACACAAGTAAACGTGCTCCATAATTTTCCGACAAAATGAGTAAGTAAGTACCTATGTATTCTCCCTCAATATACTTTTTTTTACATGATTGGATCCGCGCCCTGAAATTTGATTTTTTGAGATATTGGGGTCGGTCTCTTCACTCATGCTAATTCCTGGCTTATACTACATTTCAGATTAGCTGAGAATCGTCATCATTATGTGATTTCAATGAAATTCTTCAAAAGTATTAAAAATGCTTCCGTTTACGATCTTCAGGCGAGCTTTTCACTAATCTTATGAACCTATGAGGATAACTACAAGCACCAAATTCTTCCGTCAAAGTATTTACGGCCACAAAAGAAGAATTCGAAATCACCATCGACTTGAAAACTTCTGAAGGCACCCGAGAATTACTGTTGACCGCAAACTTCGCTGAAATCTCATGAAATTTTCGATAAATCGCCACGAACAGGTTAACAATCGATTTTCCAGATATCTCAAAATGTTACTCATTTACAATTAAGTTGCGCTTTATTTGTTACATGATATTTTTAAATAAAAATGTAACAAAAAATACTTGCGTATTTATGCAACTTTTAATACATCAAAATCAAATTAAATTGAAAACTGCCCCCCGTCCAGGCGGCGGTGGAAATTTGATAGCGCCATCTAACAACCGCTTCTGAACTAATGTCCTGGACAACTGGATAAAAAAATCCCACGGAGTCTACCGTCTGTAGTGGGTCTAGTCTGTGGTGATGGTAACTTCATTGAGTAATCGCCTCTTTTTCCGGTTGTTCAGAAAACCCCTTTGCCAACTGGAGATTTTCCGTTTCCTCATGGAAAAGGTGGCTTTCGAAGGGCTTTCATTGTTTTGAACATTTTCGGCAGATTTATTATTAGTCTCTTCACTGGTCGGTGCGAGCTGGTCATCGACGGGAGTCAGAACTGGGAGAGTGTTGGAAATTTCGTCCTCCACCGTTGTCGACGCATTTTGTTTTTGATCGTTTTCGAACGTTTGAATGTAAGCGTGTAGATATTTCTGAATGCTCGCTTTTCGTTCACGCCTTTTCACAGCGATATCCTGACATTTCTCCTCGAAATCCGTGTCCATTTCGTTTTTGATCAGAGTGTATGCGTAATCGCGCAGCGAACACGCCCGATGCCTGATCTGCTTATCGACCGAAGTCCTGAAAATCATAGACATTTCAACACCTGCCACAGGCAGCAATGGCCGCCATCTTGACAAAATAAATGACAACTATCTTGGCAGGGTTGTATTCGAGGGCGTTGAGACAAATCAACTCGATGTCGTTGAGGAAATCTTTGGCACATTCGTAACGGTGAAAATCCAATTTAGTCATCATCGTTTTCAGGTCCATCGGCTGCTTGATTATGGTGGGGTAATCGGGCACTTCTTCCGTGTCGACCGGTTTAGTAAACATACAGCGTGTTTCAGGAAGAAAGGTCCAGGTTTTCGGGATGTCTTCCTTGAGTGATTGCCAACAAAATTTCTTAGTAAATGTAGACTCGTAAACGCCCAATAGATACAGGGTGTCACATTTCAGTACTCCCACTGAGTTTACCAGAGACATGACAACCAAAATCGGTAAAATGTTTCAAACAAAAAAAAGCGCCTATGATGTCAGCTTTTAGAAAAAAAATTGCCGATTCTTGTATCTTTGATAGTTTCAAGGATATTGCGATTTTTCTGCAGCTGGTCGTAGGACGAAAAATTGAAATTTACGGATTTTAATAAAATACCTAGGATGAAAATGATAGATGGAATCGAGAGCTTTCTTTTGTTGCAACACAAGTTTTGTCTAGCGTCTACTGTTTCATGGATATCGTGATTTCAAATGACAGAATTTTCTTACTCACGTGACAATATTTCCGAAAAAACAGTAGTTATTCAAAAACATCATTGATACATTAGAACCGCCGTCATTTAAGGTATCTTTTTTACCCGAAGAATTTTGTTGAAATTTAGAAATATCAGTTTTTTGTCCTCCGACCAGCTGTAGCAAAATCGCGATATCCTAGAAACTATTGAAGATACAAGAATCGACATTTTTTTCTGAAAGCTGACATCTTAGGCTATTTTTTTCATTTGAAACATTTTACCGATTTTGTTGTTCCCGTATCTATTAAATGTGACACCCTGTATCTATTTGGCGTTTACGGATATACAGGCTGTTTGATAAAAACTCCAGAACGCCACAGTTTCTTTGGTTGTCATCCGATTTCAAAAACTCATTAACAAAAAATGATTTATTTTTCATGCTCTACGAATAGGCCTTGTCGCCTAATTTTTTCCCTCAACTTCTTTTTTCAACATTGGTAAATTTAACTTTTTTAATAATAAAACGCGATTATTTCCAATTCAAAGTTGAAGTAGATACTTTTTTCTATACCATCGGTCGATAAAAAAGTTGTTTTTTCTTAATAATCATCAGAAAAACGTAAAAAATGATTCGCCAGATTTGGTCGGATTAAACAAAAAACGTCATTTTCACGTTTACTGTGGAATCCAAAGCACTACTGAAACTGACATTTCTTAAAATTTAATTCAAATCGGGCGAAACTTTTTATGCGTTTTCTGGGATAATCATTGAAAAAATTACCACTTTCTACATACCATAGTAAAGAGAAAAATACATATTTCAATTTTAAATTAGAAGTAATCGTACTTTATTCTTAAAAATTCAAATTTACCAATGTTAAAAAAAGAAGTTGAGGGAAAAAAATTGGTAACAAGTTCTATTCGTAGTGCATGAAACATAAATCATTTTTTGTTGATGGGTTTTTGAAATCAGATCACAACCAAAGAAAATGTGGCGTTCTGGAGTTTTTATCAAACAGCCTGTATATTTACTAAGAAATTTTGTTGGAAATCACTGGAAAACCTGGACCTTTCTTCATGAAACACGCTGTATAGAACCTTGCGGTTCTGCATCCCCGAAGGTCCTGACATGGGATTATTGTAATCTATCACATAACTCTCATGATCCTTTTCAGGTTCACCCTTCTGTAGTCGTTCGCAAACGTCTTCCAGAGTTAGGTGGATCGGCAAGCAATCTTTGTATGGTATCCTGCGATACAAGACCAACGCCTCTTCATCGGAACAGTACCTAGTTACTTCTCTCGTCCGCTAGGCTTGCGTTAATCGCGATCTGGGGCTTGTTCCTGAATCTACAATTCATTGTAATTGTAAAGGTTGCGTTCGGTATCCAGTAAATAATTCGACATGTTGACTGTTCGAAAGTGTCAAACTTGAGATTTTTTTCTTAATTTACCTTGTTAAAAACTTGATTCAGTTTCCAACCACTCTATTCACATAAATGCAATACAAAAAGCACAACAAAACACTGATAACAGCCTTTAATTTAATAATAATTTCACATGACACCAATTAACTGCCGCCTCGAAAATGTAGGAAGTTTTTTTGTATTTGTTGTGGCAACACTCTGAAAATGGTTTTTAATACGTCAAAATTTCACAAATCATTGCAAAATTTTTACCGTGGTCGGGAGGTGGGTAAAAACATCTCGAATCGTTTATGATTTGGTATGATTACCATCTACTTCAGAAAAAAAATCAAGAATCCCGAATTTTCCCAAATAGATGTAGGTTTTTGAAAGGCCAGCCACATTTGAAAAATAATCGTCCAAAACAACACATTTTGTCAATTCAACATGGTCAGTAATTACCACTTTCTAGTGGACATGTTTCATTCATATTGGAGGCATGTGGACACCCTATCAAAAGAAAACTAAGACCTGTATAACATAATATTCGCGATAACTGTTTTTGAACAAAAGCTAAAATACGAATAGAAAATCACAAATTTGATGGCCTGTAACTCCGTTACCGTGCAAAATCGGACACAGGTGAATAAGGTTATTTCTTACTCATTTTCACTCAGGAATGCACCCTTGGAATATCTTGGTCGAATATTGGAACACCCTGTATAATTTCTCATCACATTTTCACGAGCATTTTCATCGTTCACTTGAGGTGGAACTTCCAAATATTCACCAATCCACCAATCGAATTTACTCTAATTACGCGCCCACTTGGGCCCCAATGTGTCCATGCACTGACTAAAATAATCCACGAACACTTTTTCGTAATTTAATTGCATATTTAATCAACTAATTCGCTATTTTCCGCACTTGCCAGTATCAAAATCGTTTCACATCAAAAATTGACAGAACTGACAATTGTAAATATTGCACGAAGTTCAACGCCTACGAGTCAAAAAAATATCACTAAATTCTTTTAAATCCGGAAATATACATCAATAATTATTAACTTGCATCGAAAAAGTCACGAATGTCGTATTGATTGCCAATTATTATCCTAGTGGCCATACAGGGTGGCCCAAAATCACCGAATGACCCGGTAATGCGGGATTCCTGATAACATTCTAAGACAAAAATGTTAATAAAATTTTGTCGAGGCCCCAACGGTTCTCCTTTGAGACAGAATTTTTTGGTAATACGAATGATAAATGGTGCAGTTCACACTGTACACTGAACCAAAATGAAACAGTTATCGCGAATATTATCCCAGCGTGCACACATCGTCCAATGGACGTCCATTGGACGTCCAGATTCGGCTGTTTTCATCCAGGATGGTTAATGGACGAAAACGGACGTTCATTGGACGTCCAGGCCTGGACCAATTCGGATGATCGATTTTCAAGCCGAAAACGGACGTTCATTGGACGTCCAGAAACGAGCGATTTAAGGCGATCGATTTTCGAGTCGAAAACGGACGTCCATTGGGCGTCCACGCCTGGACCGATTCAGATGATCGATTTTCAAGCCAAAAACGGACGTCCATTGGACGTCCAGAAACGTTTTCAGACGATCGATTTTCGGGCCGAAAACGGACTATGTCGGACGATACTTTATAGAAACTACAATTTTCGTAATTCAATATATCCTATATGAATTCTAATCGAAATTCCTAATTATTTTATTTTTGGTAGATTTGCTGCGGTAATCAGTTGGTAGGATTAATATAATACTTGTAGCACTAGACGACGGTTTATTTAATTTTGATTAAAACCAAAATTCGACTTTGTTTCTTATTAATACAAAAGTGGCGAGAACCAATGTTTAATTTTTGAGTGATTAGTTATATTTCAATTTTCAATCATTTATTGCGAGAAATCTATTGTTGTAATTATTCAAATACCGAATCGTTTATAATTTTAATCATATGGTTAAGAAGATCAAATAAATAACCAAGAGAAAAAAATAAAATAATAAATAACAAAATGCATCGTCCAAAAATCGTCCAGAAACGGTCCATAAATGGTTCAGAGAGTTATGAGTCGCTAACGCTTGGTGAAAATCACTAACTATAAGTAGACGTTGCATTCCATCATCGAACATGTATTTCCGTACTCTGAGTTGATAATGATTACTAATTGCGCCCAATAAACCTGCTAGTTATGTATTGTAGCATACAGGCTGTTTGATAAGAACTCCAGAATGCCACAGTTTCTTAGGTTGTGATCTGATTTCAAAAACCCATTAACAAAAAAATATTTATTTTTCATGCAGTACGAATAGAGCTTGTTACCAATTTTTTCCCCTCAAATTCTTTTTTTAACATTGGTAAATTTAATTTTTTAAGATAAAGTACGATTACTTCTAACTAAAAATTGAAGTATGTATTTTTCTCTTTACTATGGTGTGTAGAAAGTGGTCATTTGTTCAATGTTTATCCAAGAAAACTCATAAAAAGTTTCGCCCGATTTGAATTAAATTTAAAAAATGTCAGTGTCAGGAGTGCTATGGATTCCAAAGCAAACGAGAAAATTACGTTTTTTGTTTAATTCGACCAATTCTGGCGAATCATTTTTTGCGTTTTTCTTATGATTATTGAGAAAAATCAACTTTTTTATTAACCGATGGTATAGAAAAAATATCTACTTCAACTTTGAATTGAAAATAATCGCGTTTTATTATTAAAAAAGTTAAATCTACCAATGTTGAAAAAAGAAGTTGAGGGAAAAAATTTGGCAACAAGACCTATTCGTAGAGCATGAAAAATAAATCATTTTTTGTTTATGGGTTTTTGACATCGGATCACAACCAAAGAAACTGTGGCGTTCTGGAGTTTTCATCAAACAGCCTGTATAATCAGCGACTTATACTGACTATCGCCATCGATCGGACCTCACTTTTTGTCTTTTTACTCAAGGCAAAATCTCAATATCTGCGACAGATGACGCCATCTCTCGTTCGTTTACCGGGATCTCGTACTTTTGAGAGCCGCAACTCGAAGTGTTTGTAGAAAGATTATTTCTTGCTCTGTACCACAAAGACAGTTGAATTACTCACACGTTACAACACGTATTTCAAAGACACCCCGTATAATTGCAGTCTCCTAATTATTGAATGTGCTTCGAGCTGCAAATTTTGAGTTTTTGAGCAAATTGGATAATATTTCAGTTTTCATTACAAGAAAGCGTTATAAGGTGAATTTTTAATTTGAATGGCGAATCGCGCAAGATATACCTACAGGCTGTTTGATAAAAACTCCAGAACGTCACAGTTTCTTTGGTTGTGGTCCGATTTTAAAAACCCATCAACAAAAAATTATATTTGCACCTTGCCCTCAGATCAACAATGTAGTACCCAATGGAGTATGTACTAACTCACACAATTTTTTTAAAAAATAACAAGAACTTTTTGCCTCATGAATTGGTGGCGGCCTATATTAATGGTCCGTACCTGCAATACCGGCCCGCCACTAACCTCATTCTTCTGTTGTGTGTGTTAACTCGCACGTCGTTGTTTAGTGTTCAGAAAGAAAATTGTGAAAAAATCGAGGGAAAATCGAAGAAAATGGAAAATAGTCCTCGAGAAAAACGGTTGTCGTCGTTGGAGAGGTTGAAGGAGGAGGTCCGTGAGCTTAAAGAGCTAATTAACGGGCGAAAGTCAGATTCCCATGTGTCCAGGCGGGAAAATTTCGACTTTTCCCGATCCAGATCCAGGTCGCCACGAACAGTGCGACCGGTGGATAGCTACGTTGCTTCTGGAAATGGTTCTGAATAGAGGTGCGCAAAAATATTGATATATCAATAAAAATATCAAAGTATCAATATATCATGATATGATATGGGATTAAAAAAATATTGATATATCATTTTTTGATAATTATCAAAATATCAAATCATGATAATTATCGAAATATCAAATCATGATAATTATCAAAATATCAAATCATGATAATTATCAAAATATCTAATTATGATCAGAATTATTCGAAAATGATGTCATTCATGATAATTATCTCAATATTAAATTGGTGATGTTTTCACGACAGAAGACGTAGAGAACTAACAATTTATGTTGGTCGGTACTCGCGGTAGTTGTCAGTGGTACTTCATCACTTACCAACGTTCTCAGAATGAAATTATGTATGGGTATTGGGAACTGAACTAGAATACCATCATACTTATCGTTCTCTGGATATTTTGATATTTTGATATTTTGATATTTCGGTGTTTTGATGATTTGATATTTCGATAATTTGATAATATGATATTTTGATATTTCGATATTTTGATACTTTGATAATTATCAAATTTTGATATATCGATAAATATTGATATGATTTGGTTATCAAACTTTGATACCCATTTACTAATATCGCCCACCCCTAGTTCTGAAGCCGATCGTAAGTGTTAAAGACCGAAGAACGGAAATTCTAACCTCAAAATGGAAAAGAAGGGGATGCAGTGAAAATTCTTATACAGCCGACTGGTTGTTTTTTCTCTGCAGTGTGATACAGTTTGGGGACTCCTAAAACTGCACACTATTCTAATCGAATACCCAGAAAAGGTCCAAGTCCGGAATGCGGACGGAAATGTAGCCGATGCCCGAATGGAAGTCGGAGACCGACCAAAATGTGGATGAATCCTTGTTCAAGATTAAATAACGGGACTCTGTTATTTACTCTGTGGCTTATAGCCCTTTTGCCTTGGTAAAGTTCCTTTTTTGAGAGTGGAATTTTGCAGTAGCCGAGTTACGGTTCCAAATTGGATTACAGGATTCTGTAATTCAGTCGATTCAAGAGAAATATCCGCCGATGATAAATTGCCCGCTGGCGCAGGCGCCGAAACTAAATGCTGAGCTTAGAGTTGCATTAAAAGAGTCGGTGCTGAAACGCGATGATCGTTTAGCCGCGTTGCAGTCCCAGATTGGGGTTGCCCTTTCTGCCATGGGCAGAGCCGTAAGTCTCCTAATTGAAAAGGGGGGGGGGCGAGGTGAATCTGGCGGTGATCGAGATGATGAGTGACGCGGCGAGGGTAATTGCGGATTTGCATCATGGGAACTCCAAAACTCGACGCGGGCTAGCTCTCCCGGACTTGAATGACAAGATACGAAAGACCTTGAATGAGGCGCCTCCGGATGGATGGTTGTTTGGTAACAACCTGGGGGAAAGGGTTGCCCAGGCCAAAGCCCTTGAGAAGTCCAGCGTGGACCTGAAGCCGCCTACTTCAAAAGCTAATGTGCTCTCCAAGAAGCCGTCCAATACCCAAGCGAAGCCTAATTTAAACTTCAAGGGTCCGGTTCGCCAGCAATCAAAGGGTCAATGGCAAGCCGGACCATCAAAGAACCCGTCGTCGACCCAGAGAACTCAGTACCACCTGCGGGACTCCGCCCAGTACAAGAAGCTCCAGATTTTGCACAGAGGCCGGAAATATTAAACGTAAGCAGATTGGCTGGTCGACTTTCTTTTTTTATTCATCCTGGGGACTATTAGGGGGTATAAAATACCCTTCAATAGGGCTGTTAGTCAGTTATGTCCCCCAAAAGAGCCAGCATGGTCGGAAATCGAAAAACTTCAGATCCAATTGGCGGTAAACGATCTTCTGGAGATGGGTGCGATCTCCCATTGCGCTCCTTGTGATGGTCAATTTATCTCGTCTGTGTTTATAGTTCCAAAACCCGACGGTTCGAATCGGCTAATAATTAATTTGAAAAGGCTAAATGAGTTTATCATAACACACCACTTCAAGTTGGAGGATAGGAAGATGGCAGAAAGACTGCTGTCTAGGAATTGTTCTTTAGCTTCTTTAGATTTAAAGAATGCTTATCATTCAATTCCAGTAGATAAACAGCATCGTAAGTTTCTCAGATTCGTATTCAAGGGCGCCTTGTTTGAATATACTTGTTTGCCGTTTGGCCTGTGTACAGCACCTCTCGTGTTTACCAAGTTATTGAAACCGGTGGTTTCTCATCTCCGGATAAGGGGGTTTCTCTCCGTGGTCTATTTAGATGATTTTTTTTTTTTTTGGTGGGTAATTCCTACTCTGACTGCCTACGAAACGTGTTGGAAACCCAAAAGTTTTTACACAGCCTTGGTTTTGTTATCAACGATAAAAAGAGTCGTTTGGTACCTGCGCACAGGTGTAAGTTTCTTGCGTTTCTGTTCGATTCCTCCACGATGTGCCTCCACTTGCCTGATGAGAAGCGGGAGAAGTGCTTGCGGGCCATACAAAAGGTGGAGTCTAAGAAACGTTGTACGATAAGGAATTTTGCTCAGTTGATTGGGTTGCTCGTTTCAGTTTGCCCCGCTGTGAATTATGGTTGGGGTTACACTAAGGAACTTGAAAGGGCAAAGTTTTTGGCCCTGTGTCGATACAATGATGATTATGATGCAATTATGGACATTCCAGAGTGCCTGTCGAACATTTTTCGCTGGTGGAAGGCCAATGTTATTTCGGCAGAGCGTCCCATTAGACAGTTTGCTTTTGCTCTCGAGATATTTTCGGATGCGTCTTTGACCGGATGGGGTGCGGTCTCTGGGGGAAACAGGACTCATGGATTCTGGAGTGCTGAGGAGAGAACCTATCATATCAATTCATTGGAACTGCTTGCTGCTTTTTTCGGGCTAGAATGTTTTGCGGCGAATCAAAAATGTTGCGAGATACTCCTGAGAATTGATAACACTACTGCAATCTCCTACATCAACAGGATGGGAGGGGTCCGATTTACGAGGTTGAATAACGTTTCAAAGGAAATTTGGAAGTGGTGTGAAGAACGAGATATTTGGGTGTATGCGTCTTACGTGAAGTCGGCAGATAATGCCGAGGCGGATACGGAATCGTGAAAACTTCAGCCCGAGACGGAATTCGAATTGAATAATTCCGCCTTCGCTGAAATTTGTCAGAGATTCGGTAAGTTAGAGATTGATCTATTCGCCACTAGAAACAATAAGAAGTGCAAAAAGTTTATATCTTGGTTTCCGGACCCTGATGCTTATTGTGTGGACGCGTTCACCGCTAATTGGAGAAATCTCAAGTTTTACGCTTTTCCGCCGTTTGCAGTAATACTAAGAGTTTTGCGGAAGATTGTTGTCGATCAGGCACAAGGGGTGGTTGTTGTTCCGTACTGGACGGGCCAACCCTGGTTCCCTTTGTTCAAATCGCTGCTTGTTGAAGATGCTATTATTTTCGAGCCTGATTACAGCTTGGTATTTTCTGTTGATAGGCAGCCACACCCAATGTGGCCCAACCTTTCCCTGGCGGCAGGGTTAGTATCAGCGAAGCTCTGACGCGAAGAGGAGTACCGATGGAGGCGATAAGCATTGTTATCGCCTCTCTGTCTTCGGCAACTTTAAGGCAATATGAGGGTTGTTTGAAAAAATGATGGCTTTTTTCTGGTGGAAATCTTCGTGCGTCAGTGGAAGTTTCGGTGGAACGGCTATTGGTTTTTTAACATATTTGGCTGATCAGGGTGCTTCTTATGGGTCCTTGAATACTGCCAGGTCCGCAGTGGCCCTGCTTACTGGCTTACGCTTGGGTGAAGATCCGACGGTTTAACGGTTTTTCAAGGGGGTTTTTCGGCTAAAGCCCCCTGCGCCCAGATACTCGATTACGTGGGATCCCACACCGGTGATTAGTATGTTGGGAGAATGGTTTCCTAATGATGTCTTGAGCTTAGAACGACTAACTCTAAAATTGATAACGTTGATTGCGTTAGTGACTGCCCATAGGGTCCAAACGTTGCATTTTATCACTGTCGACAACATAAGTGAGAATGCTGAGGGCATCGAAATTACGATTCCACAGTTGATCAAAACGTCGGGCCGTAACAGAGCTCAGCCAGTTCTAGTCCTTCCCTTGTTTCCGGGAAGACCGGAGGTTTGTGTGGCCACAACCCTTCCGAGCTACTTGGCGCGTACGAAGCCGTTGAGATCTGGGCATGTTAAAAGTCTTTTCCTTTCTCATAGAAAACCTTTTCGAGAGGTTTCTCGTCAAACGCTGAGTCGTTGGATCAAGATGGTTTTGGAGAAGGCTGGGATTGATACGGATGTGTTTAAAGCACATTCTACAAGACATGCCACCACGTCCAAAGCCAATAGAAAGGGTGTTTCTTGGGATGTCATAAGGAATACAGCCGGGTGGTCTGTGTCCTCTAATAGTTTTGCGAATTTTTACCATAGACCGTTGTCTACCAAAAATGTGTTTACTCAGGCTATTATTAATAATTAATCGACTTTTTCGTTTGTAATTCAGATTTATTAGTTAAATAAAATCGGATTTTCTGCATTTTATGGCTTCTTCTTTGGAAATGTTCTGAACACTGTTCGTAAGCTGTCGCAACTGCTTTCAACATCTACATTGTTGATCTGAGGGCAAGGTGCAAATACAGGCTGTATCTTAATTGCTGTCGAGAATTTCAGGGGGTGATTCTTCGTCGAAAAATATGAAAAAAAGTTCATATAGGCATAGGTCCTAAAATGCTTCCCTGCGGAACCAGCGGTCCTCAAAGTTGGCCCTAAAAAAACTTTTTTTTCGAATATCTCCAAAACCAATCACGAAAATCAGTCCCTCCCACGCCAACGGTTCATAGAACCGAGTTTTACCCCAGGGTTGCGACAGTCTGCTTTGAAGAAAATGAGGTTAGTGGCGGGCCGGTATTGCAGGTACGGACCATTAATATAGGCCGCCACCAATTCATGAGGCAAAAAGTTCTTGTTATTTTAAAAAAAAATTGTGTGAGTTAGTACATACTCCATTGGGTACTACATTGTTGATCTTCGTGCAAGGTGCTACATATAATCAAGATCGAACTTCACGTAGGTAAGTTCGTTTGATCTTATGATTATTAATTATTCATGCTCTACGAATAGGACTTGTTACCAATTTTTTTTCCTCAACTTCTTTTTTCAAAATTGATAAATTCAACTTTTTTAATAATGAAACGCGATTATTACAAATTCAAAGTTGAAGTAGATATTTTTTTCTATACCATCAATCAATAAAAAAGTAAATTTTTCTTGAATAAACATTAGAAAAATGACCACTTTCTACATACCATAGTAAAGAGAAAAATACAAACCTCAATTTTAAATCAGAAGTAATCGTACTTTACTTTTAAAAAATTAAATTTACCAATGGTAAAAAAAGAAGTTGATAGAAAAAATTTGGTAACAAGCTCTATTCGTAGTGCATTAAAAATAAATCATTTTTGTTAAGGGTTTTTGAAATCGGATCACAACCAAAGAAACTGTGGCGTTCTGGAGTTTTTATCAAACAGCCTGTATATCATAATTATTTTGTGAAATGAAATTTAATTTTCATTTGCTGTTAGAAATTTTAATCTCCAAATTATTCATATTGAAATGTATTTATCATCGCTATACACGAGTTAGATTCGTTTGTTAAATGACGAACATGTATATTATTCATTATACCTACCGATAACATTGAATAAGTATTCGAACTGCAGTTTGCTGCTTCGAATTTTACCTGAACGCAGGTAAGTAGAAAGGTAGGTAGACAAAGAGAGAAACACTTAGTCCGGTTCACTCGCACTAAACCAACCTCAGCTCCCGGGCAGATAGTCAACGTTTTCCACGCTTGTCTCGGAATCTGTATATCTGGTTGCCGACGCGCCGGAGGTGTCCCAGTTTCATTTTGGTTCATTGTACTCATCGGCAACTCATTAATTTAATGGAGAACGGCCAATCAGTCTGAAAAAGACGGACTTGGGTGCTAAACAATCACATTTTCGTGTTGTACACCTGGGTAAACATTAATCGGGACACCTTGCCGGCCAGCGTGTTTTTGAAGTTGCCTACATAAGCCAGTTCGACGAAACCATTCTAAGATGTTAACCGGCAGTGGATAGGAACCCAAAACCGACCGATATTGTGTGGAAAACGTCGAATCAGTCTCTGTCTCGTTGGTTTGCGGCGTGGGATTTTCATCGCTTAACCGTTCGGCGCGTTAAATTTGAAATTCATTCGTGGCGTCTTATGGACGTTTTACATGATGAATAATTTCGATCGCAACTTTATCACGAATGAGATTGATTTAAAATCAACACATTTTGTTTCAAACCAATAGACCTATCCAAATGGACAGCTATCTCTGTTGCACCGTGACGTCACAAATCGGATTTAGCACACCCCCAAGAACTCCCAAGATTTTGGATAAGTCTATTAACCCTTTAACCAGTACAAACGTACATGTACGTTTGATTGAAAGTGGGCTTAAACCAGTATGAACGTACATGTACGTTTTGAATTTAGCCGATTTCTAATTTGAAATTATTAAATGCGAGACACCCAGAAGACCAAATCAGACATATTTATGATAAGATAAAACTGAAACCTTTCGAATTTAGCATGAAAGTAGGTGTTGGAGTGATTGGAAAAATTCACTGGTCAAAGGGTTAATTGTCAAATATCAGATTTTATTAAAAGTGACAATCGTGATCATTAATTGTTAAAAGCGAACATATAAGGATCGATTTTTCCACTCACGATTAATATTAATTGTTATATTAATTGTAGTCTGATCAAAATCGGCTCTTTGAGCGCCAAACATATTTTGCGAATTGAAATATTAAATTATTTCGTTATAAAAAGTCGTTCAATTAATAGATGTTGGAATTTTTCAACGTATCTCTTTAATTTAAAACTAGAGCACGCAGGGAAGTAAGTGGGGGCTTTTTGGATAGCTTATATTTTAATCTGAGATTCTCATTGATTCCTACCTTATCAATTGCAACAGTTTGATCGATAGTCTACATCGAAACAGGCATCCTTAATGCAGACTTGCTCCAATTAGTTCATCAATAATTCCGAAACTAGAGCACTGTTGCATACTATTTTTAAAGCGGCCCTTGCCGCTCTCTGCAATTTTTATACGATCACCCACCACGTTTTGATAAAATTTATTCGTCATTTACACAAAATAATATACTCATAGAAAAGCCAGTCCTATCCTGCGGCATACCCCTAGATAACAATGGGGAAATAATATATCAATCTTTGTCTTGCACCACTTGCACCAAGCGGACTTTACATGGTTCGTTGTGACACATCGAAATTATGAACGAATCTGAAGCGCTCCAGTTAGGAGTTATTGATTGAGTGAATTCAGGAATAAAATATCGAGCCCATCTCCACGAGAAATTTTTCTTTATTGAAAGTATTGCTGACAGCTGTTTCGGTCTCAAATGATTAGACCATTATCAAAGATATACACGATGATTCCTCTATAAAAATGATGGAAAAAAGTTCCAATGAACGTTCCTCGAGAATCGCTTCCTAAGGGAGATATACCCCCTGAAATGTTGGCCCCCCTATAATGGTTTATGTTAAATATCTCCAAAACTGCTCAAATTTGAGAAATCATATTTGGTACAATTATCAACCTATTTATGCTCAACAAAATGGACTGGGAAAGAATTCAAAATTTCCACCAGGGGCGAGTCATCTAGGGGGGCCGTGGTGAAAAATCTTCCTAACTTTTTTGTATGTTGCTTTTTTCGAGTTTAAACTACATATAATGAAATTATATTATGAAATTTTGCCATTATCGATCAAAAATTTTCAATCGACTATGTTTTGCTCCAATTCATTCGCTGTAATTAAAAACCTAAAAAACGTAGAAAGTTCAGTTAGAAGTCATTTTGAAGCTAAGACTTCGGGCTACATTTCCTTGTGATTTATTTTTTTCTCGTGTTGGTAGTTTGGCAGAAAATGTAAGCGGACATCTTAATTGAACAACCTTGTATATGAGGAACCGCAAGCACATTCCAACTTATAAACACCGCTAATTTCAAAAGGAGGTATCGAGCTTTTATTTCTAATGAACAAATGACTTAATGATGTATGCATTGAAAAGGAAACCCTAATTTTCAGCGATTTCAAGCGTTTACTCATTTCTTCCGAGATGGTATGTACCGAAATAAGGGATAGATGCGAAATTGTCCGAATCAGATGGCAGGATGGGAACGAGACTTGTCTGACTGGTGTTTAAAAAGATGTTTTTTGAAAATTTAGTTGATAAATTTAATTGGGTATCCGTTATTAAGTCCGATTTGTCTTATTACGTGAAGTTCTTGTTTGAACGAGAAATTACTAAGAGGGAGCGCAAACAGTCTGTGAAATGATGAATTAAAAAATGACACTTTGTGAGATATTGGGTGTTGAGAATCGAAAGGGATAATATTGTCTGTATTGGTGGATTTCCTATAAATGGAGAAGTCAAATTTGTTGTTATCAAGTAAACGAATCGACAAGTCAAGATATGAGATCCTGTTATCATCATCGCTCAATTCGTGAGGAAATTTAATATTACGATGTAAATTGTTCAAAAAATCCAGAAAACTAGTGAGATCATAATCATCCTCTCTAAAAACTACTGAAATGTCGTCCACGTACCAGACCCATTTAAAAATATGATCGCGGTCCGTTGGGCTATGTTGGGCTGAAATTATGAAACAAATTCATCTGGTCAGTATGAGAGTCAGTATGATACTTCACAAAGAAGAGTAGACCACCTCTATTCTGATGGTGCGAGGTCTTCCGCTTCCTGAACGTTTTGAAATATCGCCAGTCTCCCGGATTTTTTTTACAAAATCGTGCACTGTCCTTTTTTGAGGTTTTCGTCTGCTAAATGTTGGTAGACCTGAGGAACTGTAAAGTTTCTATTGACGATTAAATCTTTTATCAAAACTTTGACAACTGCCGTCAGAACCATGTTGAATTTTTAAAATAAGTTAAAAATAAAATTAATTTAAACGTTACTCAGAGGTAGCCAGAGGTAACGCGTTCTCCGATTTATCAATTCCAATTGGAAAACACACCTTCACAGAAGAATCCCAAATATGAACCATTCTCGACCAATCGACTTGATTGAGGTTTCGTTTTCTCAAAAACTAACCAGTCTACCAACGATTCATCAATTACTCTCAATTTTCCAAAATAAGCGATACCTGTAAAAGTCTAAACTTCCAACATTTCCATCAACTTTTTAAGAAATGGATACATATGATACAACTGTATATTCATCATGTTCTTGTTGCCTGATTTATTAGCTTTCAAATGAGCATTTTTACGAAAAATGGCCGACTTATCCGTTGTAAGAGAAATGAAGGTTTTTTATTTTTCACCAAAAAACATCTCCTTCTTAATTTGATCATAACTTGAACAAATTTGGATCAATTTTTCACGGCAAAATTGAAAAATGTTCCGAAGAAATGACCCCTTCAGACGAATGTGTGTGACTGTCGATGACGTTTTACTACCACAACCCCGAGTTCCAACAACTACATGAAGAGTGGTAATAGAGCTGGATCTAAAAGGCTGCATATTCGCTGATTTGTTAATGGGATAATGATCGTCTATACTTTTAGCTTCCTAAGAATGGGTCGCTGATCAAAATCGCTTCATAAACAAAAAAGTCAATTACATTAACAATAGCGCGCGTTTCTTTCAAAAATGAAATTTCACCAAAACATGCTCTTACGTTGTACACTGTATCTCCGTTATTTGTCAACGAAATTTGATGTACGAGGGCTTAAAATGGTCATAAACAAATACCCTTTCGAAGGGTCAAGAACACTTTTGAATTTGACAGCACGAAAAAGTTCCAACTCATTTTGAAAATCGATGAAGTTTGAAGAAAGCCGAAATCCGACATTGACCTAAAGTTTACAATATGACAATAAGGTAGTCTCATACAGTCCATTAGCTGTTTATCAAGCTTTTGAAATTAAAAATCGATCCATAAATAAAAAAGTTATGGCCAAAATAAAACCGTCCGGTTTTTTTTGGACCACCAGATATTTTTATTTAAAAAATATCTTGGTTTCTTTTCTTCCTTTTCGCATTTTCGTCACCTTCTCGCTTATCTTGAGAATAACGGCTCTCAATCCCTCATCCATTTTATCCATTTTCTCCTCCTTTTTTCCCAAACTGTAACCTCTTAACGTTGATATTCCCACCTTCGCACTTCTCTTAAAACGGTTTTCCTCTTTTTTAGATTTTCTTCTTTCCCTCTTCTTCTTCGTTTCCTTCTCGCACATTCCCTCTTTCTTCCGCTCTATTCACCTTCACTCGTGTTGTCCCAATTTTTCTTTGAACCCACAAAACACCAAAACATACTCTATCGCTCTCTTATCTCTAATCACTCCGCACGTCCGACCTGATCCGCTACCTGTACGAGACTCCCTCCAGGAGGGGAATGGAAGAACTCAAGAGAATGATATAGGAAAAAGAGAAAGAATGGCAGGAAGAGAAAGAAGAAATGAATGGATTCGAAAAATATCTGTGATATTTGACCAGGCTACAATTGATAAAACAATGAAAATAAGCTGCTAGATAAAGTCGATCGCAAGTGAAAAAATCGTTTCTTATATGTCCGCTTTAAACAACTAATGGTCACGATTGCCACTTTTTTACATTCGGCGTAAAAAAGCCCAGTATTTGGGATTTTTATTCCAATTTTTTTGAATAATTTGTCAAGTTTTGGAAATAATAATTCAAAAGTTGGTACACGAGGGCTTTTTGGTACTAGGAATACTTTTCTGGACTCAGTTTTGCTGTATTTCCTATGGGGCGTCACATACGCTACAAGAATTTGCAAATGTCAGTCTTAACTTTTCCTCCTTCAAAATTAACAATGTTCCAATGAATGGAATCGTTTGCCAGATAATTTCACTCAATAAAAGTTTTCCTGTTTGATCTACTGTGCACCGATTTGGAATTATTCACTCTTGAATGGTCGATTTCATTCGAAATTCGCACCAATTTATGGGAGCATTTTTCATGAAATACACATTAGTCAGAAAAAAAGATTATTTCATGAGTGTTTTGCAAATAACAAATCGCCTGACGAGAAAAAGGTAATTAAACTTCCTGTTTGGGGGTTCACTTACTTTCTTTGAAAAATTTGCCTAAAAATTAGAGCGATTTTTGGGTGAAATCGACCATTTAGACGTAAATAATTTCAAAACGGTGGGCTGTAGGGACATCAAGCCGGTGAACTTTTATTGAGTCATCGGGCAGTCGTATTCATTTATTGGAACATCGGTAAATTGGAGGAAGCAAAAGTTAAGAATATTAGTTGAAAACTCTTGTAGGGTACGTGGCGCCTCCTAGAAAATACAGTAAATTACAGTTCAGATAAATATTCCCCGTACGAAAAAACCTTTGTGTACCAATTTTTGAATTATTATTCCCAAAACATGACAGATTATTGAAAAAGATTGAAATTAAAATTTTCATTTTAATATCCTGTGACTTTTTCATTGTCAACTTTTGGACCAAGGTCATTTTGGTTAAATAGTTCTATTTTGACCTCAGGAGTATGTGGTAGCGCGTTGTACACATATTTCAAAGTCATCCTGTATGAATATCCCAGGTGCTGAAAATTTTTAGACCAAATGACATGACATGAGGCCCGTGGCCAGTGGACGCTACGTGTATCCCGCCGTTCTGGGACACACAGGGTTGAGGGAGTTCACGCTTCATACTGGGTAGAAAAACTCCTCCGCAGCACGTGTGGCAGGGTAAATCAGGACGGATAGTGAAGATTGAAGGATTCTTCTTTTCATTTGTGTTAGTGTTAGCTGTAATAAAGTTGTTGGATTATTATTATCAGTTCTACCAACTTCGTGTCGGCACTTCACCTCCCCCCCAACCTTTTGCGGGTCAAGGAATTTTGACTGTGTTACGTGATAAAGTGACGCTTCGACACAAACAACTAGTTCGTCCAGCTAGCTGTGGAGAGGTGGTGGTTTCGGCGAACAAACAAGTAAAACAAGAGTTTTGAGTTTAGGTGGCAGCCATTGGGCGCCACCTACTTTTATTTAAAAAAAGTAAAAGAAAGTTGGGGGTGTTGATATGACTAAGTAAGTACAAGTGAAAGTGAGGTTACGAATCAACTGACATCAATAGTAGTAGTAATTTCGAGAGTCAACAGACGCAAACGGCGAAGGAAACTAACCTAACTTAAGCTACTCAACCGGTACAGCGCTGCAGCGTTTACAAAAGGCAGAAGGCCGTCGACAACACAACAAAAATATTACGGCAACAACGAGGACTCGGTTAGAGCCGTCGGAGTTCCGATGAAGGCGAAGAACGTGTAAGGCCGGAGGTCGGTAAGCGACCCGCCTCAAAATAGCGATTTGGCCCCGAAAGGGCGAAGCGAGCCGAGCAAGGGGTCGGATCCGGAGGCGTCCAGCGAGCTGCGCCTCAGAGTAGCGATCGGGCCCCGAGAGGCTGAGCGAGGGGCGAATCCGGATGTGTCGCAGGGGCGGTGCCTCAAAATAGCGATCGGTCCCGAAAGTGGATAAAGCGAGCCGAGCGAGGGGCGGTTCTGGAGGTGTCGCAGTGGCGGCGCCTCAAAATAGCGATCGGCCCCTAGGCGTAGTGAAGTGAGTCTCAAGAAATCAACTCGGACTAGAACCCTTGATGGAAGACAGTCAGCATGGTCAGCACGAGCGATGCGGGTGTAAAGGAAACTTTACCTTGTCGAAAGGGTGTGACTATGAAGGACGAGATGGCCGGCCACGTGGACGAGTTCGTTTATATCCCCCGAAGGGTGCAAAATTAGCTCCCAAAGAATACGACGAAATTACGAAGTTACGAGTGGAGTATTTTGCTAAATAGTGTGATGGGTACTGCTAGTACCATCTACATTTATGACGCCTTACCTGTTTATTTACTCATTTATGCTATAACTGGATCTCGGACGCCACTTTGTTTTTAGAGGGAAAACAAAGAAACCTAATGCCTATCGGGTGAAGCTCTGAAGCCGTGAAATTCCAGGGATTTTGCAACAGTTATGGTTTTAATGTGATTTATTCAAATTGTCCTAACAGTACAGGGCTAAAAATAAGAGAACGCGGACGGTATTGCAACTTTAAAATATGAAACGAAATCCTAACCTAACTTATTGACAATGAAACAATTATTTACAATGGAACAATCAAGAACTAGCTAGCTATCGCGTGTTGACGGTCTGCATCAGGAAAGTCCGTCCAAGATGGGAGACGGGGTCGTTCATTCGGAATTTGATTTCAAACCGGGACTCGATCCGGATCCAAAATGGTGGTTGACGCGGTCGGTACGCGTCGATGGTTTAGCAACTGAAACGAATTTGGGGGAACAAGATACCGGAGGTTATGTTTACTGTCCCGTGTCAGTGTACGCGGCGTTCGGTTAAAATTGTGTATTTGGAAATTGAAACGGCCTTATGGGCGTGAAACTACGACTAAATTACTTCAAAACGCGGTGTAGCGTGAACTAACCTCAACTGACGGGTAATCAGATAAATTACCGGGGAAAAATCACAGCAGCCCGTGATTTTCAAAAATGTAACCTAAAAACGATAATTTGAATTTTGAATGCAAAAATGAAACTAGTTTCGCGGTCCCAAAATACGGGAATAACGACCTAACTCCTAAGGTGGAGAGAGACTCCGTCTAATTCAGGGGAAACTTGGCAGAAAACCAAGAAAACCAGCAGAAAACCGGCGGAGAAATACTCCTAAGGGAAAAACCCCTCAAAACTTACCGAGGGTAAGCAGGTGGTGGTGAAACTCGGGCAGAACTTGTAGTCGAGAGACGAGCACAGTCTGGGTTGAGGATCTTTGTCGGAAAAACCGATGCCGGCGGCAAATTTCAAGCGGCCTTATATTTTAGGATGAATAGCGCATGCGCGCGAGTTATAACTTGTGGCGCCATCTAGCGTATTTCCTATTTTGAGTTGGCAACACTGGAGCGTGTATCTGGCAGCGTTGGTTCGCATCTCGGCTAAACGTCATTGTCCAACTGTGAATGTGGGGTTATGTTTGCTCTTCTTCTCTCGGGTTTTTGGGTGTTTTGAGTGTTTTAAGCTGTCTCTGGCGTTGAATTGATCTTTGATGGGTTATGCGTGAGTTAATTGGTGTTAATTTATTGTTTTAATACGATTTGTTTTAGGAAAAACAATGTTTGTGACCGAACTATGCTTCGGTACTCCCAACAAACATTCTCACGAATTTTCAACTCGTCACAATAGTGAAGCTAAAGTAATCCCCGAAGGAAGATTATCGAAATCTATTACACTTTACGAACACGATCCTTTTCCATTCTTCAAAATTCAGTTTAAGTCACGTACGCTCTTTCCTATTGTTATGACTTTTCCTACCCTCACTGTCTAAATTTCATCTTTCCGACAGTTCGTCTTTCCCCTTCTAACTGAACGGTCTTCGCTACAATTGAAATAAAGACAAACATTTTTTATATACAACTCGGCGCATTATTTCGAAATACGAAAACACCCCGAATCACCCCACAAATTGGTGACCCCGACGTGATCTACCGCGTTGATAAGTGGTGATTTACGTGTTCTATAGTTTTTGTTTTTGTGATGTATGTAGAACTACAGTTATCTGATTTACCATTGACTTTTGTAAACGTAACAACTGCGCAAAAATAGAATACCGCGCGTTGACAGACCTGCACTCTTTCCTGTTAGCGCCGACGCCTCGAGAGCAGTTCTCGTTAATTGTTTTAGGTAATTATTAATGGATAATGATGAATCCATCTTATCCCGTCAATATTGGCTAATGGCGCATCGAAGTTTGCTCATATCACGTCATCGACGTGACGCGCCTAGAGGAGTGCTACATGGTGATGAGCCGTCGACGGCGTCGCTGGAGTGATAACTTATGGTCGAGAGTCGCATAGCAAATCGACGATTTTTGGACCGAAATTTAGCTTGGGGCATCGACTTCTAGATGGCACTGCCTTCCAAATTCTTCTTATAGCGTCGACATCCTCAACAATCTGTACATGAGGAGAACATGAAAACCATGAATAGCAGTATAAATACCTTATTGGATCTTGATATTTATTGCCGTATAAATGACGCATTTGTTTTCTCTCTAAAGGCACGTTTGTTTAAACGTTCGTATCTACGTATGATTTATATTCTTCACAAAGAAACGCACAAAAATTCATTTGTCTCTATCCTTCCAGCAAATTCCTGAAAAGACAGAAAGATCCGTAATCTGCCTTGTGAATAATTTGAATGATGTTTCTGTATTTGGATGACTTCCTCGACAGTTTTATAGATGATGAAGATATTGCTCAAAAGATGACGTAAATTGGTTAATGAATTTTTGCACAGTCACATACATGAATTTGTGCATTGATCGTTGCACGATGGAAAGTTTTGTGAGAAATCACATGAATGTTTGGTCCCAGATATGTACTATGAAAGATGTATGAATTACGATTGCATGATTGCATACAAAATGAGTGCATGGTTGCATACATAATGATTGAATGTTTGCATACGAGAATTTATGCGTTGATCATTGCATGGAATACATGATAGATGGTTCTGTGAGGAATCACATGTATGTTTGGTGTTGTAAATAGCCCATGGATGATGTATAAATGACGATTGCGTGGCTGCGATCATGATGACTGTAAGTTACAATACATGATGATTGAATGCTTGCATAGATGATGATTCAATGTTTCCATACATGACATTGTGCATTGATGTTTGCATGGAATACATGCCGAATGGTTTTGTGAGAAATCACATGAATGTTTGGGATCGTTATTGTTTTATGGATCATGTATCAATGACGATTGTGTGGTTGCATTCATGACGACTGCATGGTTGCATACATGAGGATTGAATGCTTGCATACATGAATTTGTGCATTGTTGGTTGCATGAAATACATGATGGATGGTTTTGTGAGAAATCACATGAATGTTTGGTCTTGTAAATGTAATATGGATTATGTATGCATGACGATTGCGTGATTGCATGCATGATAATTAAATGCTTGCAAACATGATGACTGAATGCTTGCATACATGAATTTGTGCATTGTTGGTTGCATGAAATACATGATCGATTGTTTTGTGAGAAATCACATGAATGTTTGGTCTTGTAAATGTAATCTGGAAGATGTAGGAATTACGATTGCATGATTGCATACAAGATGAGTGCATGGTTGCATACATGATGATTAAATGCTCGTAGACGAGAATTTGTGCGTTGATGGTTGCATGGAATACATGATAGATGGTTCTGTGAGGAATCACATGTATGTTTTGTGTTGTAAATGTCCTATGAAAGATGTATAAATGACGATTGTATGGTTGCATACATGATGATTGCAAGGTTGCATAAACGAGATTGATTGCATCAGAGTTTCAAATTCTGATTCATTGGTTGATCCATGAAATGTAGCAATTTTGGTATCTATGAGTATTCGCGTCGACGTTAGAAGAAATATTTGTACGTCAACGTTTGATGAAGATGATTACCGGGCGACGTCAGAAGACATTAGTATCCTGCACAAGTGTGCGACGTTCTAAGAGGATCAAAAAAGTATTGACGTCGACGTTAGAGGAGATTTGTACGTCGACGTCTGATGAAGATGATTACCGGAAGACGCCAGAAGACATTAGTGTCCTGCATAAGTGTGCGACGTTTTAAGAGAATCAGAGAGGTATTCGCGTCGACGTTGAAAGAGATTTTTACGTCGACTTAGAATGAAGATGATTTTCGGAAGACGTCGAGTGATATTAGTGTCCAACACAAGTGTACGACGTTCTAAGAGGATTAAAGAGGTATTGACGTCGACGTTAGAAGAGATTTGTACGTCGACGTCTGATGAAGATGTTTACCGGAAGACGCCAGAAGACATAAGTGTTCTGCACAAGTGTGTGACGTTTTAAGAGGATCAGAGAGGTATTCGCGTCGACGTTGAAAGAGATTTGTACGTCGACTTTGAATGAAGATGATTTTCGGAAGACGTCGAATGATATTAGTGTCCAACACAAGTGTACGACTTTCTAAGAGGATCAAAGACCGAATTCTCACACAAGTGATTGCATATATTCTTCTCATACCAGAGCTGCATACATGATGACTGCATAATTGCATGCATGATTTTGTGCATTGCTTGTTGCATAGAATACATGATGGATGGTTTTGTGAGAAAATACATGAATGTATGGGCGCTTAAATGTAGCATGGATAATGTATGAATGACGTTTGCGTGGTTGCATACATGATGACAAAATGGTTGCATACATCATGATTGAATGCTGACATACATGAATTTGTGCATTGATGGTTGCGTGGAATACATGATGTATGGTTTTGTGAGGAATCACATGAACGCTTAAACTTGTGAATGTAATATGGATGATGTATAAATGACTATTGCATGATTGCATACATGATGAGTGCATGGTAGCATACATGATGATTGGATGCTTGCATACGAGAATTTGTGCGTTGATGGTTGCATGGAATACATGATAGATGGTTCTGTGAGAAATTACATGTATGTTTGGTGTTGTAATTGTACTATGAAAGATGTATAAATGACGATTGTATGGTTGCATACATGATGATTGCAAGGTTGCATGAACGAGATTGATTGCAGCGGAATTTCAAATTCTGATTCATTGGTTGATCCATGAAATGTAGCAATTTTGGTATCTATGAGTTTTCGCGTCGACGTTAGAAGAGATTTATACGTCAACGTTTGATGAAGATGATTATCGAGCGACGTCAGAAGACATTGGTATCCTGCACAAGTGTGCGACGTTCTAAGAGGATCAAAGAGGTATCCGCGTCGACGTTGGAAAAGATTTGTACGTCGAAGTTAGATGAAGATGATTACCGGAAGACGTCAGAAGAAGTTGGTGTCCGCCACAAGTGTACGACGTTCTAAGAGGATTAAAGAGGTATTGACGTCGACGTTAGGAGAGATTTGTACGTCGACGTCTGATGAAGATGATTACCGGAAGACGCCAGAAGACATTAGTATCCTGCACAAGTGTGCGACGTTCTAAGAGGATCAGAGAGGTATTCACGTCGACGTTGAAAGAGATTTGTACGTCGAAGTTGGATGAAGATGATCACCGGAAGACGTCAAAAGAAGTTGGTGTCCGCCACAAGTGTACGACGTTCTAAGAGGATTGAAGAATTATTGACGTCCACGTTAGAAGAGATTTGTACGTCGACGTCTGATGAAGATGATTTTCGGAAGACGTCGAATGATATTAGTGTCCAACACAAGTGTACGACGTTCTAAGAGGATCAAAGAGGTATTGACGTCGACGTTAGAAGAGATTAGTACGTCGACGTCTGATGAAGATGTTTACCGGAAGACGCCAGAAAACATTAGTGTCCTGCACAAGTGTGCGACGTTTTAAGAGAATCAGAGAGGATTTCGCGTCGACGTTGAAAGAGATTTGTACGTCGACTTTGAATGGAGATGATTTTCGGAAGACGTCGAATGATATTAGTGTCCAACACAAGTGTACGACTTTCTAAGAGGATCAAAGACCGAATTCTCTAACAAGTGATTGCATATATTCTTCTCATCCTAGAGCTGCATACATGATGACTGCATAATTGCATGCATGATTTTGTGCATTGCTTGTTGCATAGAATACATGATGGATGGTTTTGTGAGAAAACACATGAATGTTTGGGCGCCTAAATGTAGCATGGATAATGTATGAATGACGATTGCGTGGTTGCATACATGATGACAAAATGGTTGCATACATCATGATTGAATGCTGACATACATGAATTTGTGCATTGATGGTTGCATGGAATACATGATGTATGGTTTTGTGAGGAATCACATGAACGCTTAAACTTGTGAATGTTATATGGATGATGTATAAATGACTATTGCATGATTGCATACATGATGAGTGCATGGTAGCATACATGATGATTGGATGCTTGCATAAGAGAATTTGTGCGTTGATGGTTGCATGGAATACATGATAGATGGTTCTGTGAGAAATTACATGTATGTTTGGTGTTGTAATTGTATATATGAAAGATGTATAAATGACGATTGTACGGTTGCATACATGATGATTGCAAGGTTGCATGAACGAGATTGATTACATCAGAATTTCAAATTCTGATTCATTGGTTGATCCATGAAATGTAGCAATTTTGGTATCTATGAGTTTTCGCGTCGACGTTAGAAGAGATTTATACGTCAACGTTTGATTAAGATGATTATCGAGCGACGTCAGAAGACATTGGTATCCTGCACAAGTGTGCGACGTTCTAAGAGGATCAAAGAGGTATCCGCGTCGACGTTGGAAAAGATTTGTACGTCGAAGTTGGATGAAGATGATTACTTGAAGACGTCGGAGGACGTAAGTGTTCGCCACAAGTGTACGACGTTCTAAGAAGATTAAAGAGGTATTGACGTCGACGTTAGAAAAGATTTGTACGTCGACGTCCGATGAAGATGATTACCGGAAGACGCCAGAAGACATTATTTTTCTGCACAAGTTTTCGACGTTCTAAGAGGATCAAAGAGGTATTGACGTCGACGTCTGATGAAGATGATTACCGGAAGACGCCAGAAGACCCTAGTGTCCTGCACAAGTGTGCGACGTTTCAAGAGGATCGAAGAGGTATTCGCGTCGACGTTGGAAGAGATTTGTACGTCGACTTTGTATGAAGATGATTTTCGGAAGACGTCAGAAGATATTAGTGTCCAACACATGTGTACGACTTTCTAAGAGGATCAAAGACCGAATTCCCACACAAGTGATTGCATGAGTTGTAACATCTTAGAGCTGCATACCTGGTGATTGCATGGTTGCATGCATGAATTTGTGCATTGATAGTTGCATAGAATACGAGATAAATGATTTTGTGAGAAATCACATGGATGTTTGGAATCATGAATGCTCTATGAATATTGTATGAATTGGGATTGCGTGGTTGCATACATGATAATTGGATGCATGCATACATGTTGATTGAATGCTTGCATACTTGTATTTGTGCATTAATGGTTGCATGGAATACATGATGAATGGTTTTGTGAGAAATCACATGAATGTTTGGGCTCTCGAACGTCGCATGAATAGTGTATGAATGACGATTGCGTGATTGCATGCATGATGACTGAATTGTTGCATACTTCATGATTGAATGCTGGCATACATGAATTTTGTGCATTGATGATTGCATGGAATACAAGATGGACGGTTTTGTGAGAAATCACATAGACGTTTGGGCTTGTGAATGTCCTATGGATGATGTGTAGATGACGATCGCATAATTGCATACAAGATGAGTGCATGGTTGCATACATGATGATTGAATGCTTTTAACGAGAATTTGTGCGTTGATGGTTGCATGGAATACATGATAGATGGTTTTGTGAGAAATCACATGTATGTTTGGTGTTGTAAATGTCTTAAGGATGATGTATGAATGACGATTGCATGATTGCATACATGATTATTGCCAGGTTGCATAAACGAGATTGATTGCATCAGAGTTTCAAAATCTGATTTATTGGTTGATCCATGAAATGTAGCAAATTTGGTATCTATGAGTATTCGCGTCGACGTTTGATGAAGATGATATCCGGGCGACGTCGGAAGACATTAGTATCCTGCACAAGTGTGCGACGTTCTGAGAGGATCAAAGAGGTATATGCGTCGACGTTGGAAAAGATTTGTACGTCGCAGTTGGATGAAGATGATTACCGGAAGACGTCAGAAGAAGTTCGTGTCCGCCACAAGTGTACGACGTTCTAAGAGGATTAAAGAGGTATTGACAACGACGCTAGAAGAGATTTGTACGTCGACGTCTGATGAAGATGATTACCGGAAGACGCCAGAAGACATTAGTGTCCTGCGCAAGTGTGCGACGTTTTAAGAGGATCAGAGAGGTATTCGCGTCGACTTTGAAAAAGATTTGTACGTCGAAGTTGGATGAAGATGATCGCCGGAAGACGTCAGAAGAAGTTGGTGTCCAACTCAAGTGTTCGACGTTCTAAGAGGATTGAAGAGGTATTGACGTCGACGTTAGAAGAGATTTGTACGTCGACGTCTGATGTAGATGATTACCGGAAGACGCCAGGAGACATAAGTGTCCTGCACAAGTGTGCGACGTTTTAAGAGAATCAGAGAGGTATTCGCGTCGACGTTGAAAGAGATTTGTACGTCGACTTTGAATGCATGGAATACATGATGAATGGTTTTGTAAGGGTGAAAATTTTGTAGAATATAAACTAAATAGACAAATACATTGTCGGTTATCTTGAACACTAAAAGTCAGGAATAAACATCTAAAATGTCTTCAATAAGTAATGTCAACGCAAATTAAGTCACTTTTGACTGTTGTATTGAATTATTCAAGGCTATGCCAAATTCGGTCAGCAGAAAATCACTCGAAAAATTGGGAAATCTCATATCAGGTTCATTTCTGTTTTTCACTGCCATTATATGAAATGCTCGATCGACAAATTATAGAAAAACATATTCTCATATGGCGTCGACGCTCTATGCAGATCCATTTTTTGATAACAGTTCGACAATTACTGATCAAATTTGGGGAAATAAAATACTAACAGCGATCTATTTTGAAGCACTAGCTTGCCGCGTGATGATGAGTGATCTGAACTTGTTTTGATATTTTTATAATTCTCAAATGCGTCGTCGCTCCCTAGGAATGTTGTACGAAGCAGCATAGTCACATTTTGTGAAATCTCATGATATGAAAATCTATTCCTTCGACTTTTATGCTGTCATTGAGGGTGACCCGAAACATGAAGGTGACAGAATCCGTAATGGAAGAGGAAATTTTTCACTTGAAGTCATCGTTGGGTTGGAATAAATTGAAATACAATTCTGAACTGAATGTCTCAATGACGTACGAAGAAGAATTTTAGTGACTACAATACGACAATACCGCGTCGACTCCCCAAGAATGATGATATATGAGCAATTTGAGGTTACATTCGATTCGCATCAATTGTCGATGACGTCACACCGACATCTCTGTCTCGACGTCGACGCAGTAAGGGTGAAAATTTTGTAGAATATAAACTAAATAGACAAATACATTGTCGGTTATCTTGAACACTAAAAGTCAGGAATAAACATCTAAAATGTCTTCAATAAATAATGTCAACTCAAATTAAGTCACTTTTGACTGTTGAATTGAATTATTCAAGGCTATGTCAAATTCGGTCAGCAGAAAATCAGTCGAAAAATTGGGAAATCTCATATCAGGTTCATTTCTGTTTTTCACTGCCATTATATGAAATGCTCGATCGACAAATTATAGAAAAACATTTTCTCATATGGCGTCGACGCTCTATGCAGATCCATTTTTTGATAACAGTTCGACAATGACTGATCAAATTTGAAGAAATTAAATACTAACAGCAATCTATTTTGGAGCACTAGCCTGCCGCGTGATGATGAGCGATCTGAACTTGTTTTGATATTTTTATAATTCTCAAATGAGACGTCGCTCCCTAGGAATGTTGTACGAAGCAGCATAGTCACATTTTGTGAAATCTCATGATATGAAAATATATTCCTTTGACTTTTATGCTGTCATTAAGGGTAATACGAAACATGAAGGTGACAGAATCCGTAATGGAAGAGGAAATGTTTCACTTGAAGTCATCGTTGGGTTGGAATAAATTGAAAAACAATTCTGAACTGAATGTCTCAATGACGTACGAAGAAGAATTTTAGTGACTACAATACGACAATACCGCGTCGACTCCCCAAGAATGATGATATATGAGCAATTTGAGGTTACATTCGATTCGCATCAATTGTCGATGACGTCACACCGACATCTCTGTCTCGACGTCAACGCAGTAAGGGTGAAAATTTTGTAGAATATAAACTAAATAGACAAATACATTGTCGGTTATCTTGAACACTAAAAGTCAGGAATAAACATCTAAAATGTCTTCAATAAATAATGTCAACGCAAATTAAGTCACTGTTGACTGTTGAATTGAATTAATCAAGGCTATGTCAAATTGGGTCAGCAGAAAATCACTCGAAAAATTGGGAAATCCCATATCAGGTTCATTTTTGTTTTTCACTGCCATTATATGAAATGCTCGATCGACAAATTATGGAAAAACATATTCTCATATGGCGTCGACGCTCTATGCAGATCAATTTTTTGATAACAGTTCTACAATGACTGATCAAATTTGGAGAAATTAAATACTAACAGCGATCTATTTTGAAGCACTAGCCTGCCGCGTGATGATGAGCGATCTGAACTTGTTTTGATATTTTTATAATTCTCAAATGAGACGTCGCTCCCTAGGAATGTTGTACGAAGCAGCATGGACACATTTTGTGAAATCTCATAGTATGAAAATCCATTCCTTTGACTTTTATGCTGTCATTAAGGGTGATCCGAAACATGAAGGTGACAGAATCCGTAATGGAAGAGAAAATTTTTAACTTGAAGTCATCGTTGGGTTGGAATAAATTGAAAAACAGTTCTGAACTGAATGTCTCAATGACGTACGAAGAAGAATTTTAGTGACTACAATACGACAATACCGCGTCGACTCCCCATGAATTATGATATGTGAGCAATTTGAGGTTACATTCGATTCGCATCAATTGTCGATGACGTCACACCGACATCTCTGTCTCGACGTCGACGCAGTAAGGGTAAACATTTTGTAGAATATAAACTAAATAGACAAATACATTGTCTGTTATCTTGAACACTGAAAGTCAGGAATAAACATCTAAAATGTCTTCAATAAATAATGTCAACGCAAATTAAGTCACTGTTGACTGTTGAATTGAATTAATCAAGACTATGTCAAATTCGGTCAGCAGATAATCACTCGAAAAATCGGGAAATCTCATATCAGGTTCATTTCTGTTTTTCACTGCCATTATATGAAATGCTCGATCGACAAATTATAGAAAAACATTTTCTCATATGACGTCGACGCTCTATGCAGATCCATTTTCTGATAACAGTTTGACAATGACTGATCAAATTTGAAGAAATTAAATACTAACAGCAATCTACAAGGTGTCTCGTAAATGTGTGTACAACGCGCTACCACATATTCATGAGGTCAAAATATGACGATTGGGCCAAACTTACCTCTATAAAAAGTTGCTTCCTTAGGGAACTAGAGGGCGTCAAAGTTCTTGCGAGGAAAAAATATTTCTGCAATATCTCTAGAACACTTTGATGAATCGCCATGAAATTTGGTATGTGTATCTGGATTGGTAAACGGGTGTTTTGGATATGATTAGCATGTCTGACAAAATTGAGGAAGTGGTCAAAAGTGGGTCATCCAGTTACAAAAAGGTTCAGAATTTTTTATTCGCTCAATCCACACACTCAAGTTTTTTTCATGAGAATGCCACGCTTTTTTCCGATTTTTTTCGTGTCTTATAAAATTTTGATAACTGTAATGGTTTAGTCAGAAAAAAATAATCTTGAAGACAACATCAGCGATAAGATCCATTTTTTTTACAAAATTCAGGAGGCGGTAAAGAGCAGGTGGCTATTATTAGAGTTGTCATTATTGATTTTGACAAAATTATCTCACAAGACTTTCTTTTAAAAAGTCAGAAGACCGGTTGTCATCAGCTTCTGAGACCATGATGTCCTTCTGCATACCAGCCGGATGCAGGATAAATGTTAAAAAAAAGTTTTGTGAGATAATTTTGACAAAACCAATAATGACAACTCTAATGACAGTTTTAATAATAGCCACCCGCTCTTTACCGCCTACTGAATTTTGTAAAAAAAATGGATCTTATCGCTGATGTTGTCTTCAAGATTATTTTTTTCTGACTAAACCATTAAAGTTATCAAAATTTTATAGGACACGGAAAAAATCGGAAAGAAGTGTGGCATTCTCATGAAAAAAACTTGAGTGTGTGAATAAAGCGAATAAAAAATTCTGGACCTTTTTGTAACAGGATGACCCACTTTTGACCACTTCTGCAATTTTGACAGACATGCAAATCATATCCAAAACACCCGTTTACCAATCCAGATACACATACCAAATTTCATGGCGATTCATCAAAGTGTTCTAGAGATATTGCAGAAATAATTTTTCCTCGCAAGAACTTTGACGCCCTTTAGTTCCCTAAGGAAGCAACTTGGTATAGAGGTAAGTTTGGCCCAATCGTCATATTTTGACCTCATGAATATGTGGTAGCGCGCTGTACACACATTTACGAGACACCTTGTATTTTGAAGCACTAGCCTGCCGCGTGATGATGAGCGATCTGAACTTGTTTTGATATTTTTATAATTCTCAAATGAGACGTCGCTCCCTAGGAATGTTGTACGAAGCAGCATAGTCACATTTTGTGAAATCTCATGATATGAAAATCTATTCCTTTGACTTTTATGCTGTCATTAAGGGTGATCCGAAACATAAAAGTGACAGAATCCGTAATGGAAGAGGAAATTTTTCACTTGAAGTCATCGTTGGGTTGGAATAAATTGAAATACAATTCTGAACTGAATGTCTCAATGACGTACGAAGAAGAATTTTAGTGACTATAATACGACAATACCGCGTCGACTCCCCAAGAATGATGATATATGAGCAATTTGAAGTTACATTCGATTCGCATCAATTGTCGATGACGTCACACCGACATCTCTGTCTCGACGTCGACGCAGTAAGGGTGAAAATTTTGTAGAATATAAACTAAATAGACAAATACATTGTCGGTTATCTTGAACACTAAAAGTCAGGAATAAACATCTAAAATGTCTTCAATAAATAATGTCAACGCAAATTAAGTCACTTTTGACTGTTGTATTGAATTATTCAAGGCTATGTCAAATTGGGTCAGCAGAAAATCACTCGAAAAATTGGGAAATCCCATATCAGGTTCATTTCTGTTTTTCACTGCCATTATATGAAATGCTCGATCGACAAATTATGGAAAAACATATTCTCATATGGCGTCGACGCTCTATGCAGATCAATTTTTTGATAACAGTTCTACAATGACTGATCAAATTTGGAGAAATTAAATACTAACAGCGATCTATTTTGAAGCACTAGCCTGCCGCGTGATGATGAGCGATCTGAACTTGTTTTGATGTTTTTATAATTCTTAAATGAGACGTCGCTCCCTAGGTATGTTGTACGAAGCAGCATAGTCACATTTTGTGAAATCTCATGATATGAAAATCTATTCCTTTGACTTTTATGCTGTCATTAAGGGTGATCCGAAACATAAAAGTGACAGAATCCGTAATGGGAGAGGAAATTTTTCACTTGAAGTCATCGTTGGGTTGGAATTAATTGAAATACAATTCTGAACTGAATGTCTCAATGACGTACGAAGAAGAATTTTAGTGACTACAACTAGAAAAATTTGGTACTCCGTATCCGGTAGCATTCGAAGGGTGTAGAATTTATTTATGTCATTTATTTTTATGTATTCGTTTAGTGTATTCTATTTGGTTAAAGGTCTGTGATAAAATCTAAATTCTATTTGGTTATAAGGTAGTCTGTGGTATGGTAAATATGTCAAAAATGTCACTGGCCGAGAAATTCTGATCAAAGTGTCAAAATAAAATGTCAAATACCTGGGAACGAACGATTATAATCCGCGTTTTTCTGGTCGATTTTTCGTGGGGGTTTCACTTTCCAGACGACGGCCCGTTCGTTATGAGCAGCCGGCGGCTTTTTGCACGATCCGGTGTCTTCGGTGCTTCGCCCTTGACTCTGTCACGAAATTGGCACAATGCAGGTATCCGGGCAGCGATTTCGATGGGGTTTTGACGGAAATATGATCACGGCACTTGTTGGCAGTCCTGAGATGTCCGCAGACGGACCGGCTTCCGCTGGGGAGCCAGCAGCCCCGTTTTGGGGCCTCTCG
Source organism: Salpingus planirostris (assembly GCA_949788335.1). Lineage (NCBI taxonomy): Eukaryota > Metazoa > Arthropoda > Insecta > Coleoptera > Salpingidae > Salpingus > Salpingus planirostris. Next base: position 276,600 of record CATKUT010000008.1, read on the forward strand.
GAAAGTCCGTACTTTCTCTCGTCCATTTCTCGCCCATTTCTGGACGAATTTCGATGCGGTTTTCGGCTACGATATCCGGAACGGAGACCACATCACTTTACACACGGATTTAACTCGTTTTGACGGCTTTTCGATGTCGATTCGGACGAAAATTATACGCTTTTCGGGGTCGATTTTGACACTTGATTATTTCCGTGTTTCTTGGAGGATTTTCATCGGGTTTTCACTTAATATAACACCGGACACGACCGCCCACACGATTTCACACTATCCACTGTCGATTGTATGCACTTTAAACCTCGATTTGAACGAATTTATGGGAACGCGTCAAAAAATGTCGCCGGTAAATTTATTTTGACGTTTGTATTTTTTGTTGTTGATTGGTTGCCATGGCAACGGCATTTGCGGTTACGTCGGCTTGTAGGTTTTGCTTCACAAAATTTTTTCCAGTTTTTCGTAAATTTTTAATGAAAATGCCTTTTTTCGAAAAACGGTCAGGTCCAGTCCGTGATCGTAAACGGAAGAAACGTTTTTTTGCGTAATTCGAGTGGAAATGGAGAAAATGTTGCGAGTTTATCCCGGGCTAAATTTGCCCCCGTTGGAAAAGGTAAAAAGTTGAGAGGGAACCATCAGAGTTTAGTAGAGTTAATACGACAATACCGCGTCGACTCCCCATGAATGATGATATGTGAGCAATTTGATGTTACATTCGATTCGCATCAATTGTCGATGACGTCACACCGACATCTCTGTCTCGACGTCGACGCGTTTAAAGTGAAATCATAGTAAAATATACAGGAACGGAATATTTGTCCTGGGGAAAATCTCCCAAAGATTCAAGGGATCTCGATTCAATTGGGATTTTCTTCCTACTCTCAAAAACTGTGCACATAAATTTACAATTTCTACTCGAGGGGGTTGTTGAAGTTAGGACACAATCATGAGTCTTCGCGGTGGTTGTTATTTGCATATTTTGTATTTTTTTGATGTCAGATTTCGTCCGGGGATGTGGAGCAGTTCAATTTACTCATCCCATGTACAATCAGCAGAAATAGCATCTACAGTCTTCAATTAGGTTAGTTCGACGATAGAGTAAATTGTTCCATTTGATGAAGATTCGGAATGTTTTTTAGGTTTTGAAGGTAAGTGTCTCATGGTTATAATCGATGCCATATGAATACGGGATGCGATCACATTGACGCGCATAGAGATCTCGGATTTGATGTAATGAAATGAGTGGGAACATTCAACATATGATTGATAATAATTTACATTTAAGGTGATGTGGTAATAATTTGAGAAACTCCTGTACAGGATAAGATAAGAGCACATTTATGAGAGAATCCGACTGGTGTGACATCTCTTATCGGGTAGCACAACATGCTCTTAGCACGATTTGAATCAGGAATCTTCCGTTCATCGACGTCCTAAACCTGTGGAAGTGGTTCGAAAACACACTGACGTCGTACCAACAAGTAAATGGTTTTTGCCGATCACAAACTCGACGTACTAAACGCATGTTCATCATTATTATTATTATCATGTATTACGATAACTGATGTTAATTGTTTTAGTTTTAAAATAAAACCCCTAGCCCGACTGTTAAGCAAGTTTATTAATTGCCCACCACATTACACAAATATTACAGTTTTCGTTCATAAAAACCGGTGCGCGAATCGCGAAACAAGACAATGACCGAACCTGGGCAAAACGGAGCTAATCCTGCAGGTGCGGTGGACCGTGTCGCAATGAAAGCGCCACCATTCAACTCCGCCGATCCAGAACTCTGGTTCTTACTCCTGGAGAGTAATTTCGACGCCGCCGGGATAACACAGGACAGCACCAAGTTCTCCCATGCCCTTAGCGGACTCGAACCGAGGTACGCAGGCGAAATTCGAGACGTCGTCACCAAACCCAAAGAGGAGCGAACTTATGTTTTATTTAAAACTGAGCTCATTAAACGGATGGGAGCTTCCCAGGAGCACAACACACGCCGTTTGCTCGAGAACGAACCGTTAGGCGACCGGAAGCCTTCGCAATTTTTGCGTCACCTCCGAAATTTGGCTGGAAAAGCGTTCCTGGAGAAAACGCTTGAGACTCTCTGGTCCAGTCGCTTGCCCAAGCACATGCAGACCCTCCTTGCCGGACTGCGCGACATGTCGCTGGAAACCAAGTCAGAAGTTGCGGATTCCATGGGCGAAGTTTACGGCTCGCAAAGGGGCGTAATAATGGAAGCCGCCACAGCGGGGGCCACCGCGAACTCATCGTCATCATTGGACTCCAGGATGGAAAGCCTGGAACGAGGACTCGCCAGTCTTATGAAGAAACTGCACGGGATTGAAATTGGCCAAGTTTCCTCACAACGTCCGTCGAGGTCAGATTTCGACCGTCGCTCGCGTTCGCGCTCGCGTACTCGCTCCTGAAGTCAATCGCAACAGCGAAAGTACGATACGTGCTGGTACCATTCGAAGTTCGGCGACCAGGCAAGGAAGTGCGAAAAGCCGTGTAAATTGACGTCTTCAACTCCATCACCCGCTTCGGGAAACTAGAAGGGCAGTCGTTGATGACGGCCGACGACACCAGCCCGCCAACATCACGCCGTTTGTTCGTTCGGGAAAAAGAGACAGGTACCATGTACTTAATCGACACCGGTGCCGATCTATGTGTGTACCCCTATTCTCGACTTCCTAAACCCCATGTGAAATCGGACTATGAACTCTCCGCCGCGAACGGTACGGTGATCGCGACTTTCGGGACAATTAATTTAGGCCTCAATCTAGGACTCCGTCGGCAATTTACGTGGCGATTCGTCGTCGCTGACGTGTCGAAACCACTCATTGGTGCGGATTTTCTATCCCATTACGGACTGCTGGTTGACATAAAAAACAAACGTTTGCTCGACTCAACTACTCAACTCACCTCCGACGGAAAGGTGACTGAGTGTGAAGTACTCAGCATAAAGACAATTTCGGCACGGTTCATCACCGTGCCACAACCTTCTGCAGCAGGTCCCAGAAATTACGCGGCCAGCCGGAGCATCTCGGGTAGGTGGTCATTCAACGAAACACTACATCGTCACCACACCCGGCTCTCCGGTCGCGCAAAAACCGCGGAGACTCGCCCCCGACAAACTCCGGGCCGTAAAAAAGGAGTTCGAGTTAATGCTTCAGCTGGGCATCGCTCGTCCATCAAAAAGTCCGTGGTCTTCACCACTACACATGGTACCAAAGAAAGGAGATGAGTGGAGACCGTGTGGCGACTATCGCGCCCTTAATGCGCGAACGTGCCCGGATCGGTACCCGGTCAAACACATCCAAGACTTTTCGCAAACGTTACGCGGTAAAACGATATTTTCCACGATCGATTTAGTGCGTGCGTTTAACCAAATACCGGTTGCCGACGAGGACATACCAAAAACCGCGATAACTACTCCGTTCGGACTTTTCGAGTTCGCGTACATGACTTTTGGATTGCGCAACGCTGCTGAAACCTTTCAGCGGTTCATGGACGAGGTGCTACAAGGTCTGCAGTTTTGTTATGTGTATATAGACGATATTCTTGTCGCGTCATCCTCTATTGACGAACATTTACAGCACCTGGAAACTCTTTTCGATCGGCTTAAGAAGTACGGCGTGGTGATAAATCCGTCGAAATGTGTATTCGGGCAACCTGAAGTGACGTTCCTCGGTTATCGCGTATCCGCGTTTGGGACGCGCCCCGTTTCCGAGAAGGTGGACGTTATAAGACAATTTCCCCGCCCAGACACTGTGAAAAAATTGCGTCAATTTTTGGGCAGGCTGAACTTTTATCGAAGGTTCCAGTCCGACGCCGCCAAACTTCAAGCGCCACTTAATAATTTGCTTCAGGGAAACGTTAAGGGCAAAACACCAATCAACTGGACACCTGATTCCGAGCGAGCGTTTCAAGCCTGCAAGGAGAGACTCGCTGAAGCTACCTTGCTGGCCCATCCCGAAATGAATGCGCCTCTGGCGATTTTCACAGACGCATCGGATTTCTCAGTAGGAGCGTCCCTGCAGCAATGGGTAAGCGATGGATGGCAACCTCTGCATTTCTTTTCGAAAAAACTAAGTTCGGCTGAAATCAAATACGGCGCGTACGACCGCGAACTTTTGGCAATTTACCTGGCCGTGAAACACTTTCGCCACATGGTGGAAGGACGTGCGTTCGCCATTTACACGGACCACAAGCCGATTATGTTACGTTTGCCTTCCAAAAGAAAAATCAAGAATGTTCGCCTTGGCAATTTCGGCACCTTGATTTTATCTCCCAATTCACCACCGATATTCGCCATATATCAGGAGAGGACAACGTGGTCGCGGACGCACTATCGCGCATCGACGAAGTCGAATTCAAACTCGATTTCGAAGCGCTAGCGGCCGAACAACAAAACGACGAAGAAATCAAAGAACACATTGGAGATGATTCTGCCCTCCAACTGAAATTAGTGCGCATTCCAGACACACAAGTGTCCATTTTCTGTGACGTTTCCACGAGGACAGCTCGCCCTTTCGTCACAAAAAGTTTCCGCCGGGCAGCCTTTAACTCAATTCATCGATTGGCGCATCCTGGAGTTCGATCAACGGTCAAGCTCGTAACTCAACGTTACGTGTGGCCGTCTATCAAAGCAGACTGCAGAGAATGGGCCCGAAATTGTCTACAATGCCAACAATCCAAAATCACTCGCCACGTTTCTGCACCAATCGGAACCTTTGCGCCACCGTCTGCGCGATTCGAGCACGTGCACATCGACATCATCATCATGCCGTGGTCGGAAGGATATCGGTATTGTCTCACCATGGTTGACCGATACAGCCGTTGGCCGGAGGCCGTTCCCATGTGCGACCAAGAAGCGACGACGGTGGCCCGTGCCTTTTACGATACCTGGATATCTCGCTACGGGACTCCATTGCGAATTACGACCGACCAGGGGAGGCAATTCGAGTCGTACCTTTTCAAACAACTGAATTGTTTGCTAGGTACCACCCACCTCAGAACAACCGCCTATCACCCCTCGGCTAATGGCATGGTCGAACGTCTCCACCGGCAATTAAAAGCCGCAATCATGTGCCACGGAAACGATCGATGGACGGAGGCATTACCAACAGTCCTTCTGGGCATTCGTGCAGCCTGGAAGGATGATTTGAAAGGCACTGCAGCAGACGCACTTTATGGCCAACCTCTCCGTCTACCTGGCGAATTTCTGGGTTGCCATAATACGACCGGGGACGAGGACAACGCGGCTCAATTCATGAAAGATCTTCGAGTTCACCCGTCGACGGAACTCGTCATGGTGTAAAGAAGACTTTCGTATTTCAGGATCTCGCGTCTTCCGAATACGTTTTTGTTCGCCATGACAGTCCGAAACAATGTCTGCAACAACCATATGATGGCCCTTACAAAGTTGTCCGGCGATCGGACAAGACTTTCGTCATTCACAAAAACGGTCGAGATATGACAGTCTCTATCGACCGACTCAAACCGGCTTACGTCATGGCTGATGATTCCGCGGGAACCGCGACCAATCTACGAGTAGAAGACCCGGTTTTAATTTCAGATCCTCCAACCACACGAGGACCAGAGCCGGCCAGCGATCAACATCGAACGCGATCAGGCCGACACGTTCGCTTCCCGGACAGACTTCAAGCTGGGTTCTCTTGATGTAAATTCTAGCAGGGGGGTACTGTGGCGACCAAAATATCCACATTTGTTATTTCTTATTATTGTACATATTTTACTTCATACTTTATACATCTGCCACACTTTCTCATTTCGGCATCTTTTGAAACTTATCTTTACTTCGACTCTGGTAGTAAATCTCTCCCTATTTTATTGCTCGATCCTTTTCCATTCTTCAAAATTCAGTTTAAGTCACGTACGCTCTTTCCTATTTTTATGACTTTTTCTACCCTCACTTTCTAAATTTCATCTTTCCGACAGTTCGTCTTTCGCCTTCTAACTGAACGGTCTTCGCTACAATTGAAATGAAGACAAACATTTTTTATATACAACTCGGCGCATTATTACGAAATACGAAAACACCCCGAATCACCCCACAATACCATTTTGAAAAGTTGTTAAATTAACTAGAGAATATGAGAGATCAATGTCCAAGTACCGTAAAAGTACGAGCAGAATATGAAAAAAAGCTCTTCAAGACCAACTTACGGCCCTTCGAAAATGAGTTCTGATTTTAGAGATTCAAAAATACGCGCGCATTACTTGGCCAATGAGAATTAAGCTCCATGTCAGTTAGGCCACATCGCGCACAATTGTGTTGAAAGTTGTGACATATTTCACTTAAAATCACGTTTGGTGTTGTATTACATCATATTACATATAAAAAACACTGGTAGTACATTGTACTTAGTAAGTACATACGTGGTTAGTGGTTAGTTATTTAGAGAATTATGAATGTCGGATTCGTGGAAGCTACTTCACAGCAAAACGTTGGACTGGTTGGAAAGTTTGTGGTGTTGAGTGCAGATTTGAACAATAATCTCCTGATATTTTCCGCTTTCGGTACCGTTAAAAACGGCTTCCTAGGTGAGTTTTGTGACGTATTGGAGCACCCCATAAAGAAACATGTCTTCAGTTTCGCCATTGCAAGAAAACTCTAACTTTATTATGAAAACAGTACTGAAATCAGCTAACAAATATTTAACAAGTGACAGAACACAACACTGACACAGCGTCACAGTCGGGAGCGGCGTTGCCAGATGACAAAAATACTTATGACGTCATAAGTATTCTGGCGAAGGTGGGCGGGGCAAATGTTCTACCTTTGGGCATTTATTGCCCTTTTAATTGAGGGCACAAAAACTTCAAAAAAAATTGCGTTATCATCAGTAGCCCGGATACTTCCAATTTAGGAAGAAAAAATTTTTTTGTATTATACCCCATTTTAAACTGCATGTTAAGTAATGTAATGTTGATTAGAAAGAAAATTTCCAAGAATAACTAGAAATTTTCATCTAAATGCGATTTTCCTGAACTATTTCCCTACATTTCCCAATATGACGGCATAGTATTATTTCGATAATCGGACACGATACAACAAAAGGGTTTAATTATACAACCATAACGTGACAAGTGTTAAAGATGTCTATGGAACAAATAGTAAAAAATCTTACCAATGAAAAGATAAAGTCAACGTTACTACACCAAGCCCATCTGTCGACAAAAGTCAGATGATTTATCAAATTTAAGCGTTTCCACGTCACCAGTACGAAGAACAATTTTAAACTGCATGTTAAGTAATGGAATGTTGATTAGAAAGAAAATTTCCAAGAATAACTAGAAATTTTCATCTAAATGCGATTTTCCTGAACCATTTCCCTACATTTTCCAGTACGACGGCATAGTATTATTCCGATAAACGGACACGATACAACAATAAGGTAGTGTAATTATACAATCATAACGCGACAAGTGTTAAAGCGCTCTAAAAACAAATAGTAAAAAAGTATTTCCAATGAAAGGACAAAATGAACGTTACTACACCAAGCCCATCTGTCAACGAAAGTCTGATGATTTATCAAATTTAAGCGTTTCCACGTCACCAGTACGAAGAACAATCTTAAACTGCATGTTAAGTGATGGAATGTTGATTAGAAAGAAAATTTCCAAGAATAACTAGAAATTTTCATCTAAATGCGATTTTCCTAAACCATTTTATTATTCCGATAAACGGACACGATACAACAATAAGGTGTAATTATACAATCATAACGCGACAAGTGTTAAAGCGCTCTAAAAACAAATAGTAAAAAAGTATTTCCAATGAAAGGACAAAGTGAACGTTACTAAATCAAGCCCATCTGTCGACAAAAGTCTGATGATTTATCAAATTAAACGGAGTTCTCACGTCATCAGTGCGAAGAACAGTTTTTGACTGCGAGTTCAGTTCTAAAATGTTAATTCGAAAGAAAATTTCCGAAAAAAAAGCTAGGAATTTTCCTCTAAATGCGATTTTCCTGAAATATCTTCCTCCAGGGGGCCTAATCCTAGCCGCTGATAAGTTTGTCACATCACGGATGGGCGGATCTTTGCAACGGATCGTTTAAAATTGGCATTACTAACAAGGGAGTTTTAGGCAATCAACAATTTTTGAATGACGCTGCACGGGAAACGTGTACGCGATCGAGTGTGCCGACTGGGAGCGGCGCCGGGTCGAACTCGTCAGGGCGCAGCACGTCGAGCAGTTCGAGCCCCGGGGCGGCCGGTTCGAGTCCGGCCCTACTGGTGGTTTCGCAGCCGATCAACGCGACAAAGATGGGCGAAATGCAGAACGGCGGACCGCAACCGAGAAAGTACCAGTGCAAAATGTGCCCCAGGTTTTCGGGTCCAAGGCGGAACTGCAGTTGCACACGCAGGCGCACATGCGCGAGGCCAAACCGTACAAGTGCTCGCAATGTTGCAAGGCGTTCGACAACAGTTCCTACCTGTCGCAGCACACGCGCATCCACCTCGGCATCAAACCCTATCCATGCAAAATCTGCCAGCGGAAGTTTACGCAGTTGAGCCACCTGCAGCAGCACATTCGCTCACACACCGGCGACGAGCCGTACAAATGTCGGCATCCTGGGTGTCAGAAGGCGTTCAGTCAGCTCAGTAACTTGCAGTCGCACTCGCGCTGCCACCAGACGGACAAGCCGTACAAGTGCAACTCATGTTACAAGTGCTTCAGTGACGAACCGTCCCTGTTGAAGCACATTCCCAAGCCCAAGGAGAGTAAGCACCTGAAGACGCACATATGTCAGTACTGCAGCAAGAGTTACACGCAGGAGACGTACCTCAGCAAGCACATGCAGAAGCACGCCGAGAGGACGAACAAAAGACCGCCCATAGGGCTTATGTTAGAGTTGAACTACCGCGGTCTGGATCACCCGTACAGGCCCAAGGTGAGTCCGGACAGCGCCGAGAACATGCACGACTACCCGAACGACATCCCGCGGCAGATCCTCGGCAGCAGCTCGGCCAGAACCTGGCGGCACCGCCGCCCTCGCCTTCGGGCACGCTGAACGCCGTCATTTTGGCGAATGCGGCGACGGCTCGTCGATATCCAAGGGCAACGTCAACTCGGCCTTCACGCCGATCTAGTCCATGTCGACGGGCCACCTCAACCACCACCACCACCAGCTCGGCCCCAACAGGCCGTACATCTACGACGCCATCAGCTTCCAGAAGCAGAACGGCCTCGACCTGCCCAAGGCGCAGCCCTCCAACGACGGCTTCCCCAACCAGCTGATCTCCCTGCACCAGATCCGCAACTACGCGCACCAGCCGAACGCCTCCAGTCTCATAAAGCACTCGCTGCTCGGCCTCAAAGACAAGTAGATCTCTCGAAACGTTCGGTATAATGACAGGTAAACACTAGCGAAATGACAGCTTGGGTGACAGTTGACAGATGACAGTGTGTGGTATGCGAGAGAGAGAATAAGACAGAGGAAGTGAGATTAGGACTTAGAGTCGTAGGCGAAATAATAAAAGAGGGACTTTTTCTATGAATACCACCTTTTAGATTATCGATTATAATTATTAATTATTATTATTATTATTATTATTACTTGATTCTCAACGCGGAGTTGGGTTGAAAGCCGTGAGGATAATTTAATTTGAATTGGCCTAGGTATTTGCGCTCCCAGTGACCTAATGCCCAACTTGAAACAGAACGCATCCGCGAAGTGAGAATATCTGGTTTCTTAGTATCATGATCAGGGGCCATGTTCTTGAAAAAGTGAGAGAATTATCGTGGTCTTCAACCAATTGGAGAGGGAGGCACATGTCACTGCCCAATCCCAGCGGCTGGTGAAAATTTCGAGAACACGACCCCTGCACGATTATGTCAACATAATGTCGGGGTTTGAATCACAAATGCATTGATTGTTAGGTATCGACAATTCAACTCACATGTCAAAATGACATTTTCTACGGGTTTTTCGACCAACCCGAAGGAGATTACAAGAAAGTTACCACGAGAGGTGATGGCCGCGAAAATTATACCGTTCTGTCAGAATTATGTCACACTACCTATGATAACATAACTCTAATGCTATGAACCAATTGAAATTCATAATTTCGCTAAAATTGACCAATGACTTAAATATTTTCATGTTGATACGTGGTCATAGGAAAACTTCTGTTAGTTCAACTTTTAGTTTTTAATAGATAGAAGGCGCGTATGAGAGACTTCGGAGTTGCATTTATCTCTATTCAGCAATCGACAGAGTGTAGAAGGGAAACAAATGGAACTAATGACTCCGGTGCGAAAGTATTTGGCTAAAAAATACACTGTTATGCAGGCTACCGGGAGAAGATCCAGGCAACTTTTTGTCCAGAACCTCTATTCCCAACGCGTGTTAAACTCTGCGCATGTGCGTCGGGAACTTTACGCTTATCCCCGGTTTTTAGGTAGAGAAAACGGCCATGATAAGTTATCATCTGAACTGTCAGGTTGTTTGGGTTGCAAACTCAGTGTGGCCAATATGAGAACGCTAAATTTACTAGATTTTACTAGTAAAGTTTCTACAATGTTCTTATTTTGTTCGCGTGTAAACTTGCAATTGTCAGTTGTCAAAAACTTCGATGTTTACATTATGTCGATTTCGAGGTAATCGACTTATTTATAGTGCATAAAGTGGCGATCACAATGAATATTCTCGCAAGATTCACTTTTACACGTGTGTATTGTAGTGATGAATCCATTGACTTAAGTACAGAGCGTTCATGAAGTTTTGATAACAGTTTTGGTTTTTGGATGGGCAGTACCACTAGCAGTACGATTTTGTGTGCGTTGCAAGTTGGGCTTTGAAGATAGGTATCACTTTTTTTAGAAGTTTCAAATGCATTTTAATTGAAATACTGGGTTGTTCGTTCATAACAGTTCTCTTAACAATTTTTGTGATGCTCGTACTCCAAACATTATCATCTCTACGCTTTTTTTTGGTGGGGCCTGGACCCGGTGCACATTTGCAACCTCGTGTTGGCGCAGGGGGCACTACGAAGGCGTCATCACTATTTAAAAGACGGTGCCTGTCTTATTACACAAACTTACAAGTTTATAAGATGAAGAAAATAAAAGCGGGCGGTATTTGAAGGTGGCGAACGTATTCCAATGGGGGCGAGTACGCGAGTATAGTAACCGTCTGGACTTTGCGAATATTGACTTTTGCGAGGACAACCCCTTTTATGGCTCAGTAATAAGTTGACAATGGTGAATGGACCTAGCCTACGGCTACAATAGGCGGCAGGTATACGAATTTGTCGAGCTCGTGCACCAAACCGCAGTGAAGAAAGTATTATTGAGTCTATTTTAAAAAGTTTGGCACTAAGAAATCCTCAAATCGCCGATGTAACTCGCGACGCTCTTTATAACGTCTCATAATTCATTAAAAACTTTTGATATGATGAAATTAATCAAATTATTTTGATTAAACGTTTTGTTTTCACGATTCCAGTTTTTTTAAATCATGCTTGAAAATCAAAATAAAATTAAATGATATTGATGAAATAATCGATGAAACAACAATCGGAATTTCTCTGACAAATTTGCAGCACATTTTACCCTTGAAGGATCTGTTACGTATACAAGGTGTTCCAAAACTATACCGAAAAATTTCAGGGGGTGACTCCTGAGATCATTCTAAGAAAAACAGTTCATATGAACATGGGTCCTAAAATGCTAACCCCTTGAACTTGGGCCCTAAAACTGATTTGAAAAAGAAAATGCAGGTTGTCTATTATTTTTCTTGTACCGCTTTTATCATAGAATCATAGAAATATTGCCGTTCTTCAATGGAAATTTGATACATTTTATAAATCATGAAGCGTCTTAGTCAAAACTTTGAAACTCGACTATCTCAAAAACGGTGCATTCGATAATCAACAAGTGCACCTTCTTAATGAAGACTTCTCCGAAATTTCATAATTTCATGTCAAAATTTCAAAAAAGTGACCTGTCATAAAAATACATTTGTTTTTACCACACGCAATTAACCCAAGTGGAAAATAGTAAATTCTCGTATCGTCCTCTTTCCGATTTTCAAAACTTGACGTTATATTATCCTTTCATCGTGATGACTCATTAGTGCAGTTAAGCATTAAGATTCGTCGTTTTTGAATACTAAATTATTGTCTTAATTGTCATACATTCACCCTCAAATATTTCAAGTTCACCCTTTTGCCTTCTGCGTCTTTCTTAAGGCGGGGTTTTACCTCGCCAATTTGACCGTTTTCAAAAGGTTGTTATTTATAAAACCACGGCTTCATTTTTGGAACTTTTTTGATGAAAAAAATTGAGGGTATTAACGAATGATGTGTGATCACTGGAACATATTTTCCGTTTTTCAAAATTCTTTTCCAAAAGTCTATAAAAAATCACGAAAATGACTAAATTTGATCATTTTCAATTAGTCGTATCATCTAAAAAAGTAAGAAATTTATCGAATTTCGGAAGATGTTCGAGGGATCATACATCTTTTCTAAAAATAATTTTTTTTTTAAATAGGATGGGCGCGTTTTGGAGCTTTATACGGATTTTATATGGCCGATTCGGCGATCAGCAAATAGTAACCCCCCCCCCCCCTTAACAGCTCTTTACGCTAGACACAGGTGTAGTCAAAACCATCAGATCGATTCAAATGTATCTTTTCTATTTGATTCATTCCATTTCATAATTTGTATTCATTTTCGCGCCGCCGAGTATTTGGCAAAATTTTATTGTATCTTTCACTCTTGTTAAGGCTTAAATATTTTTCACCTGATTTTTCACAAAATGTCGCGCCAAGATTCAAGTATCTTCGACTTTTGCGCAATCGAACGATAATTTTATTCTTAAATAGGTATGTTCTGTATTATACAGGGTGATTCAAAATTGTTGGACCAACGCTTCAGGGCAGATTCCTCTCGTCAAAATAATGATAAAAGTTCCTATAAAGGGGGGTCCGCAAGTGGTCAATAAGGGAGTTATTAGGTCTCAAAGTCTGCTGGTGGCCAATTTATTTGCGCTTATAACTCGCTTAATTCATGGTTTAGAACTTTCAGATTTGGTATATGAGGAAAACAATTGAAAAACTAAACGATGAATCCTTTGGTGATCCATGAATACCGTGGTAAGTGATTAAACGAACCAAAAAAGAGGTCATCGGCTAATAAAAATAAGGATTATTTTGTGACGGAAAGTATTTTGTTTGTTTTTACTGATTTTTCAGCATTAGTGTACTTTTTGAATTTTAAAAATGTAGGGGTACCTCAGTGCAAATGTGAGTAGTTTTCGAGATATTCGTTATTTTATGAGCTTTTGCATGTAGGGTGTCGGTAGCCGGAGCGGCCGACAAGAATGAGACCAACAATCGTTTCTTAATAAACAGAAATATCAAAAATTTTGTACATTCGTCGTCAAAAAAAAATTACTTCTGATTCCGGAAAGTTCGAAAATAACAGAGGGCCTTCCATGTAATCAGTATTTGTTTTGATGTAAAAACTCAACGTGAACCTAATTTTCAAATTTAAAATTACCTCCGATTTTCGGTTCTGTGGCATTTTTCTCTGAGCGGTCGTTTATTAATTTGAACTTTTTACGATGAATGTACAAAAATTTAAATAAGGTTCGCTCCGGCTACCGACACCCTTCCTGCAGAAGTTGATAAAATAAAGAATATCTCGAAAACTACTCACATTTGGACTGAGGTACCCCTACATTTTTAAAATTGAAAAAGTACACTGAAGCTGAAAAATCACTAGAAACAGTCCAAATACTTACCGCCACAAAATAATCGTGATTTTTATCTGGCGATGACCTTTTTTTTTGGTTCGTTTAATCACTTTCCACAGTATTCATGGATCACCAAAGGATTCAACGTTTAGTTTTCCAATTGTTTTCCTCATATACCAAATCTGAAAGTTCTAAACCATAAATTAAGCGAGTTATAAGCAAAAATAAATTGGTCACCAGCAGACTTTGAGGCCTAATAACTCCCTTATTGACCACTTGCGGACCCCCCTTTGTAGGAACTTTTGTAACTTTTTTGACGAGAGGAATCTGCCCTGAAGCGTTGGTCCAACAATTTTGAATCAGGCTGTATTTACTTTGCCAAATTTGCCTTTTTACAATTTCAATTCGTTGTTTTGCTGTTATTTTTTATGAATAATTTAGGGTTTTAATACAATCATGTAGATCATTTGTGAGTTTTTCCCTTCTTTTCTAAACTTTATAGCGACCGCAAGTGGTTTATTTATCAGAACCTATGCGCGCTCTCCTACGCCCAACTGAGAGTCGTTCGTAGCATGTTCGTAGTGTACTTAATCGTTCATTCATAATTACCAGGACCCAGTCAAAGTTATTCATGTTATTTGAGCCTTTTTTACTTTGGAAAATACATTTTTCAGTTGATGACGACCTTCCGATCATTGATTTCCGGATTACATGGGTTCTTATTTGTTTCTAAATACATTTTAAGCGTCTACAGGCTGTTTGATAAAAACTCCAGAACGTCACAGTTTCTTTGGTTGTCATCCGATTTCAAAAACCCAACAACAAAAAATGATTTATTTTTCATGCTCTACTAACAGGCTTTGCCGCCAAATTTTTTCTCTTAACTTCTTCTTTCAACATTGGTAAATTTAACTTTTTTAATAATAAAACGCGATTATTTCCAATTCAAAGTTGAAGTTGATATTTTTTTCTATACCATCGGTCAATAAAAAAGTTGATTTTCCTTAATAATCATCAGAAAAACGTAAAAAATGATTCGCCAGATTTGGTCGGATTAAACAAAAAACGGCATTTTCACGTTTGCTGTGGAATCCAAAGCACTCCTGAAAACTGACATTTTTTAAAATTTAATTCAAATCGGGCGAAACTTTTTTTGCGTTTTCTTGGATAAACATTGAAAAAATGACCACTTTCTACATACCATAGCAAAGAGAAAAATACATACTTCAATTTTAAATTAGAAGTAATCGTACTTTATTCTTGAAAATTTAAATTTACCAATGTTAAAAAAAGAAGTGGAGGGAAAAAATTTGGTAACAAGCTCTATTCGTAGAGCATGAAACATAAATCATTTTTTGTCGTTGGGTTTTTGAAATCAGATCATAACCAAAGAAACTGTGGCGTTCTGGAGTTTTTATCAAACAGCCTGTATATGAACAATAAGTAAGCCTATCCGGTCCCATCTTGGGCACATAAGCTGTCCTTGTCGCACCGAGCTGGTGCACATTTTTGTGACACGCTGCGCTCGGCTGTCGGAATACCAGAGTTAGGTATGCAACCAATTAAACATTGATCCAAACTGGCCGCGGGGAGTACCGGTCCGTTCGACCCCCACTAACGCCGTCCGTACCGTAACAAACCGATCGTGAATCGATCCACGCAGAAACCTCAAATATTTCTTAGTGCGCATTTCTATGCTCCCATCGGTCATCTTCGGAAAACTACTCATGTCTTTCTTACTATTCTGATTCCTTAAAAATGTCTTTGTCGTGTTGATTATCGTTGTATTAGTGCATCCAGTAGAAAAATAACAAATACAATCAAACAAATCAAAACTTTTATCTATTTTCAATCATTGAGTTTGTGATTGCCGAGGTGGTCGCCTATTATACAGAGAGGGCAAATACATTTTACATAATGGGTGGCTATGTCTATCGTTCTGTCTCAATTTTATAACTAATAGAGAAGTAGAGACAGAACTATTATCACTGTTTACTTGATTAAGTTGAACAATCTCCATATAAAACAGCGTTTGAGACTGGTTTGAGGTCAGCGAACAGTCAAGTAGAGAACAGTGCTCACCGTGTTAAAAGTCGGCCACAGATTTTTACCCCCACTTTCATAGATTAGGCGCGAAAATGATAAATTTAAAAATATAACAAGCTAAGTGACGTTGAAGGTGGCAACCAGTAAGACGGCATTTTATATGCAACTTTCAGTACACTCAACATCACATTGAGTTTTTTGACGTGTATACGTCTTATAAATCGGTAGAGAGGGGATGACTCCGTATAGAGGTGCATTTGTTGAAACCTTCGGCCGTGCCGCGTCACGAAAAGCGTGAGCGGCAGCGCACCGCGTCTACAATCGACAAGCGGCTGGCGCATGGGTGTGTTAGTCGATCGCAAGCGGATAGTGCGAAATCGTGCGAATCGTTGCTACCGACGAGACTGACCGTAAACCGGTTCCGTCCGCACTCATCAACCCTGTGGCAGGTAAACCGATGCGACCGGCTGCTTAGGCACCTTGATGATATGCGATGCCATACTAAACATACTGTCGTCTGCATGGAAAATGTCAACAGAAAGTCGAACAATACATATATCATGAATAATTTATGATAACGAGTGCCACTAATGTTGAAATATTGGCGATAATAATGAATTAATCAAAAGTCTGAGTGAAAAACGATGTCCACGGATCAACATAAGAATATTGAAGTGATTGGTCAGTTTTAACAAAATTTTGAATTTTAATAGGTTTAAAGCATTAGAGTCATGTTATCATAAGTAGTGGTCTAGATTCTTCAGGCAATTTTCGTCACTGAAAACACGGAGTTACTTTAGCAATAAAAATAGACACCGTGTGTCTATTTCCTTTTCCTGAAGTAGGTATACTCATTCCAAGATAAACTGACCATCACGTGACCTAAGTTGCTAAGCAAAATTTAATTGAAAAGCATTAATATAACCTGTTGTGTTGTTAATTGAGTAACACTTTAATTGTACAAAAGATATTTATTATATTAGCAAGAGCGGTACATGTATGTAGTATCGAGTCAAGAGATGGTGGCAGACTGGTCAGAAGTAACGGTGGATTACAGGCATAAAAGTATACACACACTATACAAGTAGTGACATCTATAAGTTTAGAAATGGGTGGTTAACATAGTCAACCAGTTATACAACATAACCATTGACTAATGACAGGTATTTGTCAGGTACTTTGTGGGTCACGTGATGGTCAGTTTATCCTGGAAAGAGTATAACGAATGAGTTTTCAGTTGCAAAAATTACCAGGAAAAATTTAGACCCTTAGATGTATTATTCGTCATGACAATTTTATCGAAAAATTCGTCATAATGTTGACAAAACGGTATAATTTTCGCGGCAATCACCTCTCGTGGTAACTTTCATTGTAATCTCCTTTGGGTTGGTCGAAAAACCCGTAAAAAAGGCATTTTGACATGTGAGTTGAATTGTCGATACCTAACAATCAATGCACTTGTGATATAAACCCCGACAATATATTGACGTAATCGTGGAAGGGTCGTATTCTCGAAATTGTCACCCGCCGCTGGGATTGGACAGTGAGATGTGCCTCCCTCTCCAATTGGTTAAAGACTGTATGATAACTTTCTCACTTTTTCAAGAATACGGCCCCTGATCATGATACTAAGGACCGATCTTTTCACCTCTGGTTAAGTTCAACTGGCGGTTAAATACCCGGGTTACAATTGTTGCAACAATGAAAATCAACCAATTTAACTGCCGGATAAACTTAACTGGGAGATGAAAAGATTGGGCCTAAGAATCCAAGTACTCTCACTTCCCGGACGCGTTCTCTTTCAGTTTGCGCATAACGTCTCTGAGAGCGCAGATACCTAGGCCAATTTAAATTAAATTATCCTCACGGCTTTCAACCCAACTTCGCGTTGAGAATCAAGTAATAATATTAAGCACAGTAGATTTTTATATTGTAAGATTTTTTTTAAATAGGTAGTTTTCATAAGTTGAGCGCTTATTTTCGCATTTTTTCACAATATTTCAATTTTATACCGTTTAACCGTCCTTAGAAAATCTCTTATTTAAAAGCCTGAATAACATATCATGACCATTGAGAGATTTATTAAATTTAAACTAATAGCCAAATCGCAACGCAACTACAGACACGCGGTCGCATCAATTCATGGGGGATTCCCAGAGTTGAGCTCCAAGTGACGTCACACCGCTCACATAGGTGAGGATATAACTGCGCGTGAGAATATCTTGGTTTCTTAGTATCATGTCCGCTGATTGATAATACGCCTAAACATTTTACTACAATTCTCAAGCATGTTGCTTATTTTCGATATCATGCTTTTAGATGATTGAGGCATGAAAACCAGACATTAATCGATATCAATCAATCTTGAAATGCTGATAATAATTATTAGAGAATTATATTACAATTTACCGAATTACCGAATTAGTTTAGTCGCAACAATACCCTCAAGAAAGTGTTGAAAATGTGTTGAGAGGCAGAATTTGAAATTGTTCGTAGTAAATATAGAAATTATATTTTGAAGTGGACGTGGTTTCTTATTCAATTCCATCAACGTCTGTTAATAAGCGTTATTTCATCATGAGGATTTCGCAGTTAAGTATGTCAAAATTCAATTATGATCCATTTTTCTGATTTCATGAGAATATTGTATGAGGGCGATGAGGACAATTCACTTTCTTACTAAAATACTCACAATCACTCAACTCACGATTAGGCCTGTGCGATTATTGAATTTCATAATCGATTATTGATTGTTTGGAAATAATCGATTATTCCGATGAATCGATTAATAAAAAAATCGGTTAATCGATTAATCAAATAAGCGATTAATCAAGTAATCGATTAATCGAATAACCATTCCATAAAAATATGTGCACAAGTTTTATGTCTTCCGGCGCCACATCTCTGTCTGGATGCTATGGAATACAGCAGATGCAGAGAAAGTGCGATTATTTCATTAATCGATCATTTGGGTAATCGATTAATCGGTTATTTGATTAGTCGATTTCTTGATTAATCGATTAATCAGCTTTTTGATTAATCGATTATTTTTGAGCTCATGATCAACAGGATGATTAATCGACTAATCGATTTTTTTCTGATTAATCGATTATTTTGCACAGTCCTACTCACGATACATAAAAATAAAAAACGATTTTTTCCTCAAATTACGTTATACACAGCAGAAGCCGTGAAGCCGAGAAATGACACGAAACGTTACACAAAAGGCCGACTTTTGGCAAATTGGCATATGACAAGGATCCCCTTCCTGCCTGTAATTTGAGTATGCTTTCCCTAAGACCAATTTCCTCCAAAAATAAACTCATTTAAAAATTAAAATGCATTATCGACGCGAATGGGAAATGAAGTTTTTGAATTTCCCGCCTGTGATTTCAAAAATTATTTATTCACTTATTATTTCGGACCTATCGACGCTCGGGTTACATAATGCAATTTAATTACCCCCTGACCCATTCCATCGAGAATGGCAGAAACAAGATTTCCCGAATGATTGAATTTTGCCATCATCATCTGTCATCCCCCGCTTAGAAAACATCAAACAGCTGATCGTGGTATCGCCTTTCGACGGACTGTTTACGTAGGGTTGCCAACTCAAATGCAAAATTAAAAAAAAAGATAAATTCAGGCAACTAGTAATACTACCATGCGAAAATTCTGAACCGTCTGGATTCCGAAAACAAATGCACCTGTGTGTACGTGACCCCCAAAGTACCTGACAAATACCAAAAACCTGTCATTAGTCAATGGTTAGCAATGTTTTGACGTGTATACGTCTTATAAATCGGTATAGAGGTGCATTTGTTGAAACCTTCGGCCGTGCCGCGTCACGAAAAGCGTGAGCGGCAGCGCACTGCGTCTACATACGACGAGCGGCTGGCGCATGGGTTGTTAGTGTGTGTAGTCGACTACCACCAGTATTAGAGGGATTTTAAATACGCTACCATCGGCAAGCGAGTTTAGTAACCGACGTATACACGTCGGAACTTTGCCGTTCAGTCCCTTGATCTGAACCTAGTTTTTTCCTCTTAAAGATGGAAAATAAAAGAGAAAAACCTTTTATAATAGCATCCCTTTATTATATGTAAAAACTTACATAAATTATAAGATATTACATATTATTAAAGTCATATAATCACATTTATCATCCTCGATGTTGTCATGTCAGTAATAACTAAGAACCCAGCAAACATTCCGGCGCAGTATCTGCGCTGGCCGAGCGCTGGCTAACCAGCACACAGTGTTGCAGATATGAGACTTTTGCCATCGCAGGTACTGCGCTGGCTAGCCGGCGCTCGGCCGGATCAGTTTGCCGGCACTCAACCGGCAGTCGCCCGGACCACGTCATTGACGGCCGGCAGTCGGCCATTGATTCACCGACATTCAGCCGGCACTCATACTGCACTAATACTGCGATCAGAATGCCTTGCGCTTGGAACTAAATTGTTACATTTTTATAAAAAATAGAAAACAACTATGCAGTTTCATTTTATCGAGTATAGTATCGCGATACATTTTAAAAGTATCGTTCCGACCACTGATAAATGCGTACCACATATGTATAGAAAACTTTTTATTATAATTGCAATCGAAATACTTATCACGAGAATTATTATTACTAACAAAAAAAAAACAGCCTAAATCTATTAATTGGACTATCTCTTCAAGTTTTGCCTCTTCTCACGAACTCCTTCACTGAATTAGTTATCTGGCAGCCATCTTCATTACGGACCAAATTTATCGTAGTAGCCACGAGTTTTAGAATGTTTGTGTAATCGGAAAATATGATTTTAGTTTTTTCTGAAAATTGAGGGTTTTTATTAAATTGCTAAAATAGAACATTCAATATACAGGCTGTTTGATAAAAACTCCAGAACGCCACAGTTTCTTTGGTTGTGATCCGCTTTCAAAAACCCATCAACAAAATATTATTTATTTTTCATGCTCTACGGATAGGACTTCTTACCAAATTTTTTCCCTCAACTTCTTTTTTCAACATTGATAAATTTAACTTTTTTTATAATAAAACGCGATTATTTCCAATTCAAAGTTGAAGTAGATATTTTTTTCTATACCATCGGCCAATAAAAAAGTAAATTTTTCTTGATAATCATCAGAAAAACGCAAAAAATGATTCGCCAGATTTGGTCGGATTGAACAAAAAACGTCATTTTCACGTTTGCTTTGGAATCCAAAGCACTCCTGAAACTGACATTTTTTTAAATTTAATTCAAATCGGGCGAAACTTTTTATGCATTTTCTTGGATAAACATTGAAAAAATGACCACTTTCTACATACCATAGTAAAGAGAAAAATACATACTTCAATTTTAAATTAGAAGTAATCGTACTTTAATCTTAAAAAATTAAATTTACCAATGTTAAAAAAAGAAGTTGATGGAAAAAATTTGTTAACAAGCTCTATTCGTAGTGCATGAAAAATAAATAATTCTTTGTTGATGGGTTTTTGAAATCGGATCACAACCAAAGAAACTGTGGCGTTCTGGAGTTTTTATCAAACAGCCTGTATCTTACCGCCTTGAATGCCGGTTTTTCCACTCCAGCTATATAAAATAAATTAAAATTTCGTATGAAATTATGTTTTCACATAATTGTTTAACGGCGTTATTCAACGACGTTACGCTGCTGACCCTCTTCTTAAGTCGTATTGCCTGGAGGAAAAAAATGGAAATTTTTAGGAGTATTAAAAAGCCTTATGCTATAGAATTTTCGCATTCCTATTATAACGCGGGGTCTATATAATTACCTTTTGGTCCAGAAATTCCACGTCTTGTAGCTTTTTGTTGAGTTTCTTCAATCGCTGTGGTGTCGTACACGGAAGTTCCGGCATAAGAAAATTTTCATCTTTCTGAATTTTCTCCCCTTGGTGTCGTTTCTTCATGTCTTGTGCAAGACTCTGCAGCATCTCTCCCAGTCCAGCTATACCTCTTTTTATTTCTTTTGTATTTTCGACACATTTTAATATCTTTTTCTCATTATTATACAGGGTGTCTTTGAAATACGTGTACAACGCGCTACCACATACTCCTGAGGTCAACATAGAACGATTTAACCACAATGACCTTCGTCCAAAAGTTGATAATAAAAAAGTTACAGGGTGTTAAAATGAAAATTTTTATTTCCATTTTTTTTAATAATTTGTCAAGTTTTGTGAATAATAATAATAATTCAAAAATTGGTACACGAGGGTTTTTTGGTACGGGGAATACTTATTTGGACTCAGTTTTGCTGTATTTCTTAGGGGGCGCTACGTACGCTACAAGCATTTGCAAATGACAGTCTCAACTTTTTCCCTCTTCAAATTACCGATGTTCCAATAAATGGAATCGACTGCTTCATGATTTTGCTCAATAAAAGTTCTCTTGTTTGATGTCGCTGCGGTCCACCGTTTTGGAATTATTCACTCTCAAATGGTGGATTTCACCCTAAATTCGCTCTAATTTTTGGGGAAATTTTTCAAGAAAAACAAATGAACCCTCCAAGAAGGAAGTTTAATTACTTTTTTCGTCAGGTGATTTGTTCTTGGCAAAGCAGTCATGAAATTAACTTTTTGTCAGGATAATTTGTTTTTCATGAAAAATTACCCCAAAAATTGGTGCGATTTTTGGGTGAAATCGACCATTCAAGAATGAATTATACCAAAACGGTGGACCGTAGCGACATCAAACAGGAGAACTTTTATTGAGTAAAATCATGAAGCAGTCGATTCCATTTATTGGAACTTCGGTAATTTGAAGAGAGAAAAAGTTGAGGCTGTCATTTGCAAATGCTTGTAGCGTACGTAGCGCCCCCTAGGAAATACAGCAAAATTGAGTCCAAATAAATATTCTCCGTACCAAAAAATTCTCGTGTACAAATTTTTGAATTATTATTCCCATAACTTGACAAATTATTCAAGAAAATGGAAATACAAAATTTCATTTCAACACCCTGTAACTTTTTCATTATCAACTTTTGGACTGAGGTCATTGTGGTTAAATCGTTCTATTTTGACCTCAGGAGTATGTCGTAGCGCGTTGTACACGTATTTCAAAGACACCCCGTAGGGGAGAGTGCTGTACCTTGGAACAATTTCTTGTTTTTACTCAATGATTTGCAGGTTTCTGCCCCAATCAGGCTGAAATTCATTTTGTCATATAGCTCCATCTTTTGACCTTCTCTCCCGACCATTTTTATTACTCAGTAATACAAAATTCCGTACTTGGCAATTTTTTATTACCAGGGATACAAACGTTCCAAGGTACAACACCGTCATGTACCTTGGAACATATCAGTTATTGAAGTTATTAAATCATATATCAAAGATGAAATAGATGAAAAATCTGAAATTCGAATAAAATTAAATTGGTAATTCTACAAAACAACGTATTTGATGTTGTAAACCCTGGAAGCCTCACGAAGTAACATATTGCCGTTTTTAGTGCTGTCACAGCTCTTTCCAAATAATCTTTTTGGATTTTCTCTTTTTTTTCGTTCTATGCTTCTTAGCATTTTCAAATTTCTGTAAAAAAACAAAAAAACAAGCACCTTTCATTGATTATATTTTGTTTTGTACTTTGGAATGTCAGCGAAACATGTTCCGAGGTACAACACTGCACCTGTTCCAAGGTACAAGAGTGTCGTTTTTCATGAACAAAAGCACCAGGAAAATTTGGAAGTTGAATTATTCCAATTACAATATAACCGTAATGTACTAAAATTAATGCAGAAAAATAATAACCAAGTAGTAAATTGAATGCTTTTCATCTTCTCTCGTATCAATCAAAACACCACCTGCTTCATTTTTTACTTCTTCAAGCAATAAACACAATACTCCCACCAAGTCAAAAATGTGCGAAGTTGAAAAAGATACGACAGAGTTTTAGTATTCTATTAGACCGCCTTCACCAAAATATGATGGCGAAAATCACTAGGTAGCGCTATATACTTCAATATCTGTGTTGTTCCAAGGTACAAACGTTCCAAGGTACAGCACTCTCCCCTACACTTGTTCTTTTGGAGAACGAATATCGTCGGTGATGGATCTTTGATTCTCTGAAATAAAAATTCACACCATTAGGTATAGAGGGTATCTCAAAATCACCAGATGTTCCGAAAATGGTGAATTCCTGAGGTTATTCTGACGAAAATCATGAAAGGGTCGGGAGGTTTGGGTTGAAGGAGGTTTGGGTCAACCTCAAAATTACTTTCCTATAACGTCTCCTGCAAGTGTGACTGCCCCCACTAAATAGGTATAGAATATAAAAACTAAATTCTGTTGCAGCCGCGGTGTGACCGTCAACAACAATTTGTTCAGTAAAAAAATCGTTTTTCTGATCCGGTAAGTGATTAAAAAAAAAAATGTTTTTGGCAGTTTTCTCAATTTGCATTCAGAAGATCGCCCAAAGTATTTTCCCATTGTAATTTGTAGTTATTGAGGTAAACGTAACCGTTGTGAAACATAACCTTTTTTTTGCATTGGGCGGGAAACAAGCACATCTTTATGATTTTGTAACGGTGGGAGAAATGGGTCGGAAGAGTGCGGGATATTTGAATCATGATCCAAATATGGAAACCAAACCTCCCGTTGCAGCGAGAGGTTTGGTTTCCACCTTATACAACTGAATTATCGTAACGATTAGGTTCTCATCCACAAATTTGTCCTTCCATTTCAGACTGAGATGCCGCGTGTATATAAAAAGAAGACTGACAGATCGGAAAAAACTCGAGAACAAATCAAATATGCTGTAAGCCGCGTTCTGAAAGATGGTTTGAAAATCAGGCGAGTGGCTGACGATTTGGGCTTCAGCTTTTCGTCACTACAACGGCACGTTCAAAAGGCCAGAGATCTACCTGAGGCCGAACAGGACAACTACGAATATGAAGCCAATAAAACATCTAGACAAGTTTTTAATAAGGAACGGGAACAGCTTCTTCGAGAATACCTACAAACTTGCAGTAAAATGCATTATGGTCTGAATACTAAGCAAACGAAGGAGTTTGCATACGAGTTTGCCAAGCATTGGGGATACCATACCCAAAGGAATGGGATGAACACCAATCCGCAGGAAGATATTGGTTGCTAGGATTCATGAACAGAAATCGATCATTGTCTTTGAGACAACCGGAAGCATCTAGTTTGGGAAGATCGACAAGCTTCAACAAGCATAATGTTCGTCAATTTTTCGAAAATCTGAAATTTATATTAGATAAACATAAGATATTTAATGTGGATGAAACAGGATGCACTACGGTTCATAAGCCTCCGAGAGTTATTGCTACGAAAGGACAGAAACAGGTGGGGCAGGTGACAAGCGCAGAAAGAGGAAAATTGATAACCGTTTGCTGCTTCATTGATGCCGCTGGAAACACTTTACCCCCTGCGATGATTTTTCCTTTGAAAAAATTCAAAGATCATATGATTATGAACGTCCCTGAAAACACTCTGGGCTTGGCTTATCAGACTGGGTGGATGACCAGGGAGAACTTCGTCACAGTTTTGAGACATTTCATAAAATACACGGGGACTACAAAAGAGAATCCGTGCTTGTTGCTTTTGGACAATCACGAAAATCACGTGAAAATTGATGTTGTTTCTTTGGCAAAATCGAATGAGGTGCATTTGTTGACGTTCCCGCCCCATTGCAGTCATCGATTGCAACCTTTAGACGTTTCTGTATTCGGACCTTTTAAGGTATATTACAATGCTGCAGCTTCAGCCTGGATGACTTCGAACCCTGGAAAAACTTTGACCATTTATCATTTACCGGAATTGGTAGCAATTGCTTTTGATAAGGCAATGTCGAGACAGAACATCCTATCAAGATTCAAAAAAGCAGGGATTCACCCATTGAACGCTGACATATTCACGGATGCTGATTTTCTAATGTCATCCGTTACAGATAGACCTAATCCTGCAGATCCTTTAGAAAATCATATTCGTCATGTTGATGAAAAGACAGAGAATGAAATTAATAATAATCAGGAAGTAAACATATCGGTGTCGCCAAATGAATCCATAGAAGAGAATCAACCAAATACTACATTGCCCTCGACATTGTCTGCAAATGTGGCATCAGCAGCAGCTATGAATACTAAACCGAAAATCATAATATTGAGTGATATAAAACTGTCTCCAGAAATGATACGACCATTTCCAAAGGCAGGAGCAAGAAAAGTAACCAACAGAGGACGTAAGCCAGGCAAGACAAGAATATCAACCGAGACCCCGGAAAAAGAAGAGCTGGAAAAAAGAGACTTTGAGAGATCATTGAAAACCCGAAAAAATGTTAATAGAAAAGTTCTAAACGATAACATGAACAAAACCGCGAAATCGCAATCCATAATTCAGTCTTCTTTCAAAAGAAGAAAACAGATTTTACCTGAATCTGAAAGTGACGATAGTCACGCAGACTCTATTGTGAGTTCAGGCGAATCCAACTATTTCCCTGAAGAACTTGACAAGGATTTTGACCACTCAGTCGAAGCACTTACAATTGGAGACCACGTTGTGGTCAAATTTTCAACCGAAAGCAATCGAGAATTGTCACCTGATATTCATTATGTTGGACTGGTCGAGAAAATACACAACGATAAGAAGTGTACAGTAACATTTATGAGGAGGAGAGGTAATACACTCTCGTGTTTCTTTCCGGACAATGAAGACAAACTGGAAAATATCGTCGACTTGGAAAATATCGTTTTGCGATTACCGCCTCCACTGTCCGTTGGGGGTAGTAGTAGGTCGGTTCAACATAAAGCTTTTGAAATTGATTTGGGGCAAATAAAAAATTTGCGATGATTTATCTAATATTACTAATTATATACACGGTGTCCAGAAATTAGCCTGCAATAATTCGCCCGATGATTCCTCTATAAAAACGATGAAAAAAAGTTCTAATGAACGTATGTCGAGAATCGCTTCCTAGGGGAGATATACCCCCTGAAAGGTAGGCCTCCTATGATGGTTTATGTTAAATATCTCCAAAACTGTTCAAGATTAAGAAATCATATTTGGTACAATTATTAACCTTTTTATGCTCAACAAAATGGACTAGGAAAGAATTCAAAATTTCTACCAGGGACGGGTCATCTAGGAGAGGTCGTGGTAAAAAATCTTCCTAACTTTTTTGTGTGATGTTTTTTTCGTGTTTGAACCACATATTATGAAATTATGAGTTGTTTTACGAAAAGAAGGTACTCTTGGTAAACATCGATTGGAGGCGCCACATTCGAAATAAATCGATTTTAACATTAAATTTTGTTTCTAATTTCTGTTGAAATGTTACATTTTAAGCAGTATTTTAGTCAAGACATCTTGATTAGCGATCTAACATCACTAACCATATCAAAGACTTGGACATTCATTAGAAAATTTATCATTTAGGATAGAAAACGTCGCCCGAGATTTTACGACGTGACACCCCCGTAATAGTTGGAAAGGTTTTCCTCGAATTCAATGTAAAATGTTGCATTATTTGTTGAATTTTCACATTTTAGTGATGTCAGATTACTATTCAAGCTGTCTTGACTAAAATACTGCTTAAAATGTAACATTTCAACAGAAATTAGAAAAAAAAATTAATGTTAAAATCGATTTATTTCGAATGTGGCGCCTCCTATCGATGTTTACCAAGAGTACCTTTTTTTCGTAAAACAACTTATAATTTCATAAGTGTGGTTCAAACACAAAAAAAACATCACACAAAAAAGTTAGGAAGATTTTTTACCATGCCCCCCCCTAGATGACCCGCCCCTGGTGGAAATTTTGAATTCTTTCCTAGTCTATTTTGTTGAGCATAAAAAGGTTAATAATTGTACCAAATATGATTTCTTAATCTTGAACAGTTTTGGAGATATTTAACATAAACCATCATAGGGGGCCTACCTTTCAGGGGGTATATCTCCCTTAGGAAGCTATTCTCGACATACGTTCATTAGAACTTTTTTTCATCGTTTTTATAGAGGAATCATCAGGCAAATTATTGCAGGCTAATTTCTGGACACGGTGTATAAACATTTAAAACAATCTTCAAAAAATACACAATGTAACCATCATTACTTGTATTATTTTACTAGATCATACTAGATACCCAAACATCCCGAATTACCGATTCAAACCTCCCCATATTGGGGAGCAATGGGTCAAATGTGCTATGATGAAACATATTCGTATAACTTGAAGAAAAAAAAGTAGTGATCCCTCACAATTTCTGCAGAGGATCTATATCATACGTCTCTAAGGATGTCATAATTTTGATCACTGAATTCCATTGCATTGCATTGATAAAAATTTAATATTGAAAATTGACTCAACCATCCCGACTCTCCCCTACCTGTGTCTTTGTATCCCCACGAGTTGAATACAATCAACGTGTTATCAAATACCGCAACAAAATTATTGAAAACGAAATTTAAAAAAATTTGAAATCAATTAGAAATGTCAGGAAAAGCAAAAGACAAGTAAATTTGAATTTCTCCACGTTACCTTAGTTCAAGAAAATCAGGCGTGGAAGATGGATATTTTGTTCAACTAAAAACACTATGCATGCATGAGTATAAGGTACTTGCTTTTTTGACACGATTTGGATAAAAGCTTTTGATGATTGTATTTGAGTCTTCTACGTCTGTTGAAATAGAGGCTATAATTAGGCATTCTTATTATTATACACGGTGTCCAGAAATTAGCCTGCAATAATTTGCCTGATGATTTCTCTATAAAAACGATGAAAAAAAGTTTTAATGAACGTATGTCGAGAATCGCTTCCCTAAGGGGGATATACCCCCTGAAAGGTAGGCCCCCTTTGATGGTTTATGTTAAATATCTCCAAAACTGTTCAAGATTAAGAAATCATATTAGGTACAATTATTAACCTTTTTATGCTCAACAAAATGGACTAGAAAAGAATTCAAAATTTCCGCCAGGGGCGGGTCATCTAGGGGGGGCCGTGGTAAAAAATCTTCCTAACTTTTTTGTATTATGCTTTTTTAGAGCTTGAACTACATATTATAAAATTATGAGTTGTTTTACGAAAAAAAGGTACTCTTGGTAAACATCGATAGGAGGCGCCACATTCGAAATAAATCGATTTCAACATTAATTTTTTTTCTAATTTCTGTTGAAATGTTACATTTCAAGCAGTATTTTAGTCAAGACAGCTTGAATAGCAATCTGACATCACCAAAACTCGAAAATTCAACAAATAATGCAACATTTTACATTGAATTCGAGGAAAACCTTTCCAACTATTACGGGGGTGTCACGTCGTAAGATCTGGGGCGACGTTTTCTATCCTAAATGTTGCATTTTCTAATTAATGTCCAAGTCTTTGATATGGTTAGTGATGTTTGATTGCTAATCAAGATGTCTTGCCTGCGGCTCAGGATTATGATCTTGCCGCGAGGCAATAATGGTAATTCTGTACTATTTTTTCCACTACTAGCAAAGAAAAACGAGTAATTTAGCGATTTTTAGTTTTGATAATGAAGAAAAATTACCGCATACCATCCGAAAACATAGTGGCTTTGGTCATATTATTTACTACTAGTAAATAATAATCCATTATTCACCCGATTCAACAGAGGTTGTGAAAATCAACTTCACTACCTGAAAGTCAGTAAAACCCAGCGTTGTAATCCTCTAACCATGGGCTTTTTTTAACATTCGAATATTTTTTTCTTATAGTTGATGAGATAATGAGCGGTTTAAAAACCGACCCATGAGATTTTCCAAAATAAAACCCATGTATCTTTTAAACTAAGAATCATATAGAGATGAGTGGCCCAGCATTAAACTCGTTAAACCAAGGCCTTCAATGTTTATCTGAACTTTTTTCAAAAAATTTTTACGGTTATCGAGATACATCGTTTGTTGAGGCCCAAGTGGGACACGGTGTATTGACAGGAGTAGTTATATATTGGAGATTCAGCATCCTCCTACTCCATAAGAAATACTGTGGCCTCCTACAGGAGTATTAGTATGTCTGTCTCAAGAATCTTAATCTCCTCTCTATTGCACTTATGGGTTTGGTGAGGCAGTGCCGTGCTCGGTATTTTTTTGTGAGGGGTATTGGGTTTGGGTTTGGGTTTATTAAGTATGGCAGTAAGTATGGCCCAACTTATTGCCGAAAAATGCATATTACTACAGGAGACCCACAAGTTTGCAGGCGCTCTCTCCCGATTCGAGTATAAATTCTCAAATATTTTTCAAATAAAAACGATATTTCTCTACACAGCTACTTCCAGTCGCCGCGACCCAAAGTCGCTGTGGCTGCGCGCGACGCTCCTATAAGAATGCACGGGGCCGGCCAGCCCCCACCATGCTCGATCTCGGCGACTTCGAGTCGCGGCGGCTGGAAGTAGCTGTGTAGGAATCGTACCTTAAGAAGTGACGTCATGAGAAAAGATTGTCAAATCGTATGGACAATGAGACTTTGTTCGAAGTTTTGTTAGTTAAAAAGGTGCCAGGTGCATTGCAAAAGTATTCCACAAAAATTTTATTCCATTCTGTCACAAACATTGTAGAAGTGACTGCCCTTCCCCTCCCCCACTCCAATTTTACATTTCAAACAAAGCGAGTTTGGCTTCTTCTGGCAAATGCATTAGGAAACATTTTGCTTTTATTTCACGTATATTCCAATGTCTTATATCGTCTATCGCATTAACAGTGACTTTAAAGATGTTTAAATTTCTCGATTCTATTGGCACGTTATATAAATTTTCTTTAGAAGATATTTATGAGGCGCCAAACCGGACTTTTCAAAGTTTCAAATTATGGAAATAAAATGTTCCCGAATATATTTTCTTTCGTTAAAGTTGAGTGAAAACTGATGAACTGCATGGATAATGGCGAATTATGGATGAAATTCACCATTTAGGGAAAAAAGACGATTTTATTTCTGTTCGACTACCTGTAAATAAATGCACACAAAATTTATATATTAGCTCACTTTTTCGTTCGCTTCTAGTGCAAAAGCTGTCGCGCTCAGTATTTTCTAAATCTGGCAACAGTGTTCCCCGTCTAGTGATTTACTTAATCATCAATGACGCCCAAGGCCAACCAAAAAATCTAGACAACCAACAATACGGATTTTACAAAATGTTGACAAAACGAATAATGTTTTGCGCTTTGTTCTAATTCGTAGCCAACTCGAGGGTTCTGACCATATTCATGCTCTAAAACAATAGGTGATGTGTTTATTATTCGGTTTCAACAACTTTGTGGAAACACGTACGGTTGGTTGTCTACACAAAGTGATCAAGGTCAAGGCGCCAACTACTGACAAACGCTTGGACAAACGTCAACAGTCCACATAACCTAACTTCAGACTTTCCCGCCACTGTCATGTGTCTCGTGCTGCCAAATGTGGTGCTTTTGGCGCTTTTTCTTATTGTGCAATGTGGCGCAATGTTCCTCCGTAACTCATCTCGGTAATTGCTCGGGTAATTGTTCATTTTACTAGGTTTGGCCTACTTTTCAAGGTATGTAAAATATGAAGTAGAACTCAGTCATGTTTTTACAAATGTGGTTGCATCATTTAGACATGGATGTCCGAGAACTTGTCTCACAAGTGCTGCAAAGTCCTCAACTACGAGAGAGTTTGCAAAATGTGGTGAGGGCGGCCACTGCTGGTCCTTCATCGCAATCAGCTCCAAACGCAGTATCTGCACATGTTGTAGAATCTTCCCCAGGGCCCTCCACATCTGCATCATCCGGGAGCATTGCCGGAAGCAGATCTGTAAGACATAAGCTCACTAGCATCTTCCCACGAGCTGGGGGCTCCCGCCCAAGTCCTTATTCAAGGCGTTCAAGAAATGCCACAAATCTTAGTAGCAATACTACTTTTTTTAAAGAGGTCATTCTACTGAAGTCTCCATATGAAGATATGACCCTGAAGGGATGCGAAAAGACTTATGCATTTCAAAGTGGTAGGTACCTAGAATTTATTTCATTTATAGCCAGAAATATGACAGATTTCAAAAATGTTGAAAGCTTTCTTATAGTAATTTTCGCGATAATTTTCGTCAACCGTAATTTCCGGGTTTACCTCAAATTTCCAAATATTACTAAACATGGGTCGCCGGGTTTATTCCCAATTCGGAAATCTATCCAAACTGGGTTTATTCCCAGTTCAGAAAGATTCCCGAATTGGGAATAAACCCGGGAGGAATGATTGAGCCAAAGAATCATTAATCGGAAGCCGAGTCGGAAGCATTCGAAACTTTCCTGAAATATTTCCAAATTATTTATTTCCGTAAATTCTCATGAATATTCACAAACGTCACTTTAAAACTGTGTATGAACTTGTATTTTCTTGTAAATATCAGTAGAAAATCTATGGTAGAAACAACTGTTTCTATTGTACGGTGACAAATATGAGACCGAGTACAAGACCTAAAGTCATACAGCGTCCGCCAATAGTGCGGTAAATGAAAATTGCGCCTTTACCTTTGAAGTTATGAAAAAAATTTCTTGATGAAAAATGTTTAAACGAGGATTGTCTACAACCCTAAAATATTGACCACTCTACAGAGTGTTCTCTTAAGCCTGGACGACACTCAACTTTTGAATTTCAAATGGAACGTACTGTTTTTTATTCGATTTTCACATTCAACGACTTAAAATAAGGTCACTTTATCAGAGGTCTTCATTGGTTAAAATGAAGAGATTTCGAGATAATCACTGTTTTTCCCAAAAAATATCCTCCGATTTTAGTTGAAATATTTCCAAAACTAAAAGAGATGGCGCTGAACTTTCTGATCATTTATTGTAGAAGGTGAATGTAGCTTCATTTTGATATACGCGAAAGTTGAATAATCTACCAAATTCTATTCGAAATGTTTGATTCAAATTCACGTTTAGAAAACCTGCGATATTTTGATTATTTCAAATGGCACTAATATGATTTTTCTACACCAAAAGATGCCAAATTAATTGCTCTTTCAAATTTGTCTGATGTTTATTTTGGAGAAAATGATCCGTTGGAGAGTTATTGCGGGAAATCCTAATTCTGGAAGGAATACATTGTTGAGGAGACTGGTATGTCATGATTTGACGGCGATAACAATACTTCTAGTTATAATCGGTACCAGACTACTCTAAATAATAATGTAAAACTACTCAATAGGAGTATTGTTATCGCCGTCAAATCATGACATACCAGTCTCCTCAACAATGTATTCCTTCCAGAATTAGGATTTCCCGCAATAACTCTCCAACGGATCATTTTCTCCAAAATAAACATCAGACAAATTTGAAAGAGCAATTAATTTGGAGTCTTTTGATGTAGAAAAATCATATTGTTGCCATTTGAAATAATCAATATATCACAGGTTTTCTAAACGTGAATTTGATTCAAACATTTCGAATAGAATTTGGTAGATTATTCAACTTTCGCGTATATTAAAATGAAGCTACATTCACCCTCTACAATAAATGATGAGAAAGTTCCGCGCCAGCTCTTTTAGTTTTGGAAATATTTCAACTAAAATCGGAGGATATTTTTTGGAGAAAACAGCGATTATCTCGAAATCTCTTCATTTTAACCAATGAAGACTTCTGATAAAGTGACCTTATTTTAACCCGTTGAATGCGAAAATCGAACAAAAAATAGTACGTTCCATTTGAAATTAAAAAGTTGAGTGTCGTCCAGGCTTTAGAGGACACTCTGTAGAGTGGTCAATATTTTTGGGTTGTAGACTATTCTCGTATAAACAGTTTTCATTAGGAAATTTTTTTCATAACTTTAAAGATAAAGGCGCAATTCTGATTTACCGCACTATTGGCGGACGCTGTATAGTAGGTACTCAAATCAAAAACGTAATTATGAAAAAAAAATTAATTCAATTTACTCGTTTTTTCCTTTATTTAAGTGGTTTTCCACAAAAATTTTTTCTAAAGGAAGAAATTATCATCAGTTTATTGAATTGCGTGCTTATAGTTCATCATTTTGAGATATACAGACTCAAATTTGTACTATTTCGAATTTTTCGCGATTTTCTGTGTTTTTCATTTCTATTGCTCCTGATTCTATAGTATTTGGATAGGGTTTTTGTTATTAAATTAATGCCCTTGGTCTGACGGATCGAAATATTGCAAAAAACAGTTTTTAAAATTTAAGAATTTAAAATTCCTGGATAATTTCCGAATCATTCCGGGAAGCAACGGAAAAAATGAAACGTTCCGGGTGAAAACCCATCTCTACAGTAAACATTCTAAATTTTTTTTTTTATAGGGTATGGATTCTTAGAAGCTAAGTTAAATACCAATTGGACGTACTCTGAGATACAGGCGCACATAAAGAAATTATTTCCAAAACTCAAAGACATAGAATTTCAGCTCTTAATCCCCATGGGGGGGACTCTCACAACCATTAAATTAGAAGAAAACTTGGAAATTGACGGCCATACTTTGAAAAGACTATTTAACCAAAAGGTTGTGTATGTCAGACCCCATGAACTTTTAGCCGCAAAATCTTCCGAATCCAGTGACGAATTTGAGGATGCCTTGTCCTCTCCTTATCAAGACAATACTCAAAGAATGTCTAAAAATGAGTCTCTGGACCAAATTCTCAATTTGGAGAATATTTTAATGAATTTGCGTCAGGACATAAATGAAGAATGCGCCACACACTTTAATATATATATCGTGAAGAAATATTTAAATGTTGTGTTAGAGCTGTTCAAAGAAAAAGCTTTGATCCGTTTCATCGACTTGACGTAAAGTTCAGCGATGTGGATGGAATTACTGAAGGAGCCGTAGATATTCCGTTTACTGTTGAAGTATTTACAGTCGTCGCACTTATTTGTAGGAGAGGCAAAGAAATACATATCATTAAATCAATTGGCATTGGAAAATAATGAATATTCCAATGCAGGAAAATTGATAGCTCTCAGCTTAGTTCATGGTGGTCCAGGACCGCATTTCTTCTCAGACACTTTATTCAACGCTATAACCAAGGGCTTAAAAACATGTAAACCGTCCTTTGATTTTGTCGATCCAGAAATAAAAACAAAAATTGAAAAAGTGAAATCTATGGAAACCTTTGATGAACTGAATAATTACATAAGAAAAGAAACAATATTCGCAATTGCTGGAATTTATTTAATAAAATCAGTCGACGACAAGAATCAAATTATAGAAGGTTTTCTAATTACTATCGTAATTTCACGGCAATTTATAGAAGGTTTGAAGACATGCAATATCCACAACCTCATGATGGATCATCCTAATCTGTTTTACTCAGTTATGTGCGATGATTCACCCCCACTTGACATCTCACAAATTGAAAAACTGTTCAGGGTGGAGTTTAGTGAAATGAACACGAATCGCCGAAGGGTGGAAAATTGTCAATTGTCGTTTTGGCGCGATTATTTATTGGACTGTGAAGTTTTGTATCTCATAATTTTCTTATTAGTTTTAATGTACTTGATTCTACAGAACATTCTAATGGGGTCACCATAGTGGATATTTCAATTTTTGCCACTGGAGCAGACCACATTCAGCCAATATTGTCATTTTCACATGACAATTCGATTTATCCTATCGCAAACACGTGCGGGCTGCAACTCAGACTCCCCACATCACATGATAACTACAATGATTTCAAATGTGCTATGAATGTAGGTATAGGAAACTGTAATGATTTCTCCCACTCTTAAGCATTTAACACATACAGTGCGCGTCTAAATTGCCCCCCTACCCCTGAAAAATTTCGAACGGTTTGAAATTTTTAAAATCGCTCGGACAGGTCGATTTTTATTTTCAATGAAGCATCTTTTCACGAAATTTTTGTTTCTCCAACATTACCGGTTTAATCAGAAATGGCCTCAACTTTGTTTTTTTCAATGACCGCACATACCTCACTTAGTATTTTCATATTCTACGATTTTTTTTAGGTAAGAAAATGTTTTCATCGCTCAATTTTTGACATTTTTCGGAAAACGTTCGAACACGTCGATTTCGTTAGACGCGCACTATACAGGGTCTTTCTTATCGATGGGACACTATATGTAGATATCTCGAGAACCGTTTCGAATTTCGATTTGAAATTTTGCAGGCTTCCATAACAAGACACCGTCTAACTTTCCAAAATAATTACAACATTGAGCTACTTCCGGTTATAACGGAAGTCATGACCACCTTCGTTATTTTAAATGGAACACCCTGTATTTTCTGGCATTTTTGAATTCCTCGATAGAATTTAAGGTGAGTTTATGTACACAACTATGCCTCAATTCCATGCCGTTTTTGAGTTATTAATTATTTTTTGAAAAATTTGACAGTTGGGTGTCTTCAGAAAAAAGCGTCTATCTTTGAAACCTCAAAAGCAAGGATCTCGATTTTCTCAGAGCATCTTACGCAAGTACTACCGAATAATTGCCACTAGGGCGTTTTTCGATTTTCATTCGCAATTTTCTTGGACACCACCTCAAAATTCGATTTTTTTAAATCTTGAAAACTCAATTTTTTCAAATGGAAACCTATACTTTTCCCAATTTTAATGAATTTGTCGTGAAAAATAACGAAGGAAAAACGTCTATTCGGTTTCTTTGTCAAAAAGCAACTTCTGGAAATTTTGAAAAATGTAAAATTTTTTAAGACTGAAGCAAGTAGGCGCCATAAAATATGAGATCGAACAATTGAATTTGTTTACGTTGCTACGGTGGTTTCCATTCATTTTGACCGGCGCCCACTTGTTTCAAACGTGAGAGACCCCGATCTTAAAAATTTTTCCATTTTTTTAATTTTCCGGAAGTTGCTTTTTGAGAAAGAAACCGAATAGACACTTCTCTTCCGTGATTTTTCACGCCAAATTCATTAAAATTGGGTAAAGTATAGGTTTCCATTTGAAAAAATTGAGTTTTCAAGATTTTAAAAAATCGAATTTTGAGGAGGTGTCCAAGAAAACTGCGAATGAAAATCGCAAAACGCCCTAGTGGCAATTATTTGGTAGTACTTGTGTAAGATGCTCTGAGAAAATCGAGATCCTTGCTTTTGAGGTTTCAAAGATAGACGCTTTTTTCTGAAGACACCCAAATGTCAAATTTTTCAAAAAATAATTAATAACTCAAAAACGGCATGGAATTGAGGCATAGTTGTGTACATAAACTCACCTTAAATTCCATCGAGGAATTCAAAAATGCCAGAAAATACAGGGTGTTCCATTTAAAATAACGAAGGTGGTCATGACTTCCGTTATAACCGGAAGTAGCTCAATGTTGTAATTATTTTGGAAAGTTAGACGGTGTCTTGTTATGGAAGCCTGCAAAATTTCAAATCGAAATTCGAAACGGTTCTCGAGATATCTATAGTGTCCCATCGATAAGAAAGACCCTGTATATATTTTTCATTTTTGATTACTTAAAAGTTTTTCATCGTTATTTAATTTATCGAGATTTTTATAATTAGGCTTGATTTTTTTTTTAAACACTAGATATAGTTAATGTGATGAAAGTATTAATATTTTTAACTAAGGTTAAGCTTGTTTCCTTTTTACATTTACACAAATAATTTTGTTGTGTTCACTCTGTGTACTAATACTTAGTACCTACCACAGGTATTGTTTTTAGATCAGGCCTGGCAAGGCCCTGGAAAATAAGAATGGTCAGTGGGCGGCCGTCATCCATATGTCACAGACGCCACTTGTTGGCCATTTTTGTCTTCCAAGTTTTGCTCAAAAAAAAAATGATACTCAAACACTGAGTATTCACGATTATAATTTATCAATATGCCGGAGATGTTTAATGAAAATACCTAGCAACCAGCTTGGTAATTAATGCTACGAATTCTCCAATAAAAAATTTCATTTGAGCGTCATATACTCAACATCTATCTAACTACAATCGCGAATGGTCTTGATTTCGATAGAATGGAAAGTGTTAAAGTGTTGAAAAAACATTGTTTTTGCTGTCCAGCGCCAGCTCCAAAAACATACTTTCTTGACACACAATGTTCCATCTTAAGTTAACTTTCTTTCTCTCTCATGTTTTTCTATAAACGTTATTATTGCTATGATTGATGAATGCATTAGTATTAATATGGAGATTTTCATTTAAAACAAGACTGAAGTATAGTCAAATTTAGTTCCTTCTTTCGTTTTAATGATTGACTTTTATCGTCATTATACACGTTTTTGTGATATGTAATTCTATGATGAGAGCTGAACTTAGTTCTTGTTTTTACGTTCCGACAAATGTTCAAATGTTAACTTAATGAATAATAAAAAAGTTTTTTAAATCAATGTTTAAATAAGTTTTTATTTGCCTAGTCACTTTAGCGCAAACAATGAGAAAAGAAAAGAAGAAAAGAAAGAAACAATTCAAACATATGTAGATAATAACTGGCAATACGGTGCGAGCGAAAAAATTTCACATAAAGGGAGGCTATGATTATCATTCTGTCTCATCTGAAAGCTACTAAACGGGTAGAGAGAGAATCATAATCACAGCCTCCTTTTATGTGAATTTTTTTCGATCGCTCTGTATAAGTAGATTAGTGTGATGTGATGATGTACTAATGTGAATCGGTTTTCTGTTTCACTTTATACCGTTTAATTTTGTTATAGAGAACGCTTTGGAGGTGTTTGAGGAGGAAGATGATCTATTAATTGGTAAGAAATTACACACACATACTGCTGGGCGAACGGAACATAGGATATTAACATGGGAAGTTAGATTTTGACAAATATTATCTCCCCAGATGGCACCGACAGAAAGATGTCGTTTTCAGCACAGATGAAAGGGAACAAAAACGATGCCCCGTGTGATAAGTTTCCATCTTTGAAAAGCGATTATGAATGCTCTGAAAAGAAATTTGAAATGTTATTTTGAAATTATCATTATTATTTTACGTCTTTTGATTCTTCTTCTTAAGATGTTCATTCAATTGTTTTCTTTTATTTCTGTGCTATAAGCTGTGTATTACTACCTATCTATAATAATTAATGAATTAATAATACCTATGGGCCCTACTGCGTACCTGCAATCAAATGAACGCGCAACTTTACACTTGTAGTGTGGCGCATTCATTTAATGCATTTGCGCAGTCTGCAGTGAGTATTTACAATTTCAATGA
The DNA here is from genome assembly GCA_949788335.1 of Salpingus planirostris. Classification (NCBI taxonomy): domain Eukaryota; kingdom Metazoa; phylum Arthropoda; class Insecta; order Coleoptera; family Salpingidae; genus Salpingus; species Salpingus planirostris. The sequence goes on from CATKUT010000008.1 coordinate 315,470, forward strand.
ATTGTAATTTCACCCAGACCACTTATTCAAATATCATTGAAAGAACCGATTAAATTTATAGGCCTGCCTATGCCTTCTTTCATTTACGCTACTATTAATTGTTTGGTACAGATTATTGATGGTGCAATATTATTCAGAATTGTCAATTGTTAAGGTAATAGTGAGTTAATTGAAAAAAAAAATCTGAGTCAAGTCCGCCACTGGTTGAGGAAAAAGGAGAGAAGTCAGGAGTGCTGTAAGCAGAGCAGAGTGAATAAGACGACGGTCCGGTCACGGTCTGTTATTGTTTGTTATCGGCATTAGAATCCGGTGTGCACTTATATGGTATGAACACCGTTAATAGGGCTAGGTTGTAGAGTAGTGATACAATAAATTATTGGCAGGTACGGAATGCCCTACTAATACCCACGTAATGCAGAAGATTCTGGAAATTGAAATTATAACCTCAAAATGACGAAGGACGCATAATATACAGTCCCACAGGACCATCCCGGATCTGTGTACAACATGAAGTACACAAAGAAATACCATAATCACACAGGGTCACCTAATATCAAAAGGACAGGACGTAACACACCTACAAAATAATGGTCGATCAAGTAATATCACACGATACATATTGGAGTATGTTGACTCTTCCATACATACAGGCTGTTTTATAAAAAACGCCCCAAGTCATAACTTCTTTATTTGGCGTCCGATTCAAAAAAGTTGAGAAGGAAAAATAAATTGCTCGATGAGTACTGCAAACTGACCCTAATTTGAATTTTTTATACCATGGACCTCTATGTCAATCAATGGTCAACTTGAAATTTTCGCTGGGTAATGTATACTTTTCTCAACATAAATGAGCAGGATTATTTTTTCTAGATTGAGTACGTGTATTTTTTTCCATTTTGAGTCCTTTTTACCAGCAAAAAATATTAAAATAAGTTTATTTAAATCACAAAAAAATTGGAGAGGGTGCCGTGTACAACAATCACAAAACTGGATGTGACAGCGACAATAAACTCAACACGTTGAAAGTTGATTGTTGCCCACCGCCGACTGTACAATTTGGTTTGGAAAAGCCAATTTGATGCCGATAAACATTTTATTATTTCACCAGTAAATGTTCTTCAAAATTCAAAATATTGTACATCATTGAACTCAGAAAAGAATATCCTATACATTTGTTTTGAAGCAAAATTGCATTTCTACTTGAAAACTTGAAGTTGTCCGTTAATTGACAATGAAGACCCTTTTGAAAAAAAATCAAATCAAGGTCAGTTTGTAGTACTCATCGAGCAATTTATTTTTGCTCTTCAAGTTTTTTTAATCGGACGTCAAATAAAGAAGTTATGGCTTGGGGCGTTTTTTATAAGACAGCCTGTATATTCATTCACCCTAGGAACTCGCTAACCAGTTGAGATACCCGCCACTTGCTGATCGTAGGTACTTATTTTGAGTAGGTTACACTTGAAGTAATGATAATAATAATTATGATGACATTGGGTTTTATTTGCATATGAAAATGATGTATGTTATGTACCTATTTAATCGGCACACCCAAATGAGAAGGTACCTGCATTTCAGATTCTCATTTGAAAGAACCATGAAAATGAAGACGCATCATCAAGAGTATTATCGTATTGTGTGGCATTAATATTATCGATATCATGTTTTAGTCATGCTGAATGACTAATCGTTAATATTATCCAACTTCATCCAAAACTGATCAATAATCACCTTTATAACTATCGTGATTCTAGATTCTAGGCAACCAAACAATGTAATTACCCAATCAGATGAACAAGTGAGACTTCGTTTGTTATTTGAAATGGACAGCAGCCAATTTTTGTCAGAGATAATGTATGTTATGTACTTACGCTGCGAAGGGTCATGTGGGCAAAATTGGGATTATGTTGACTTTTCTATGCAATGTGACGTTTTTCAAAATTCGAATTGCAACTAGTGGGTAAACAAAAATAGTCCGCTCAGCCTGCAGCCTTTAGTTGATTCCTTTCTCTGTTTACCCGAGATGAGTAATCTGTGGCCATTACAGAACGTCATCATTTTGCCCATTTTTGGTATGTTTCAGGTACTTCACGTCTTCAGACTTTCAGACTCCACATGTGTAGGTCTCGGCTAACAAATTTAGGTCGGATTCTAAGGACTCATCTTGCAGGCCTACCACCGAAAGAAATGTAAACGGTAATCTCAATATAATGATTGGAAATATATACAGGCTGTTTGATAAAAACTCCAGAACGCCACAGTTTCTTTGGTTGTCATCCGATTTCAAAAACCCATTAACAAAAAATGATTTATTTTTCATGCTCTACGAATAGGCGTTGCCGCCAAATTTTTTCCCTCAACTTCTTTTTTCAACATTGGTAAATTTAACTTTTTTAATAATAAAACGCGATTATTTCCAATTCAAAGTTGAAGTAGATATTTTTTTCTATACCATCGGTCAATAAAAAAGTTGATTTTCCTTAATAATCATCCGAAAAATGATTCGCCAGATTTGTTCGGATTAAACAAAAAACCTCATTTTCACGTTTGCTGTGGAATCCAAAGCACTCCTGAAACTGACATTTCTTAAAATTTAATTCAAATCGGGCGAAACTTTTTATGCGTTTTCTTGGATAAACATTGAAAAAATGACCATTTTCTACATACCATAGTAAAGAGAAAAATACATACTTCAATTTTAAATTAGAAGTAATCGTACTTTATTCTTAAAAATTTAAATTCACCAATGTTAAAAAAAGAAGTTGATGGAAAAAATTTGGTAACAAGCTCTATTCTTAGTGCATGAAACATAAATCATTTTTTGTTAATGGGTCTTTGAAATCAGATCATAACCAAAGAAACTGTGGCGTTCTGGAGTTTTTATCAAACAGCCTGTATAGACGTTCAATCTAGTGACACAATATGAAATTATAAATTTTAATATAAGTATTTATATTAAGTGCTTATTATTAAAAATATTATTATTATTATTCCTACTATAAATTGCGTAACTTCTAAAATATTATCTTCATAATCTGATTTTTAAAATACATTTTTCTCAGTGTTGTAGCGTGTGGATTTCCCCACGATACGTTTTTGTCACTCCCTTCGTCTCATCTTCCCTGTGCTGGGTCGGGGTGAGAATAGTCCAGAGGTGTAGTTCTGCCTGAGGTAGAAGTCCTCTAAAAGAACCTGTGTTGTCCTCTTCATGTCGTTATGCCAATCGTCCGTGTCCTATTGTGGCTAAAGCTCTGGAACCGGGGCGATCCAGATGCCAGCTTTTAACGCCCCTTGGTGATGACGCTGTCGAGGCGGAACAGTCGAACCATTTTAATGCCAACTCAATATTTGAACATTACCCACTCCATCTATCGAATTTCTCTGATTACCATATCGACTACAAGATTGGTTTCTTCCGCATTGTCTTATCTTTACACCTGAATTCGACCTGGTGTTGGCACCTGGTGCGCTTAGCTTCAATCACCGAGCTCTGCTCCTAAAGCCTTATCATTCAAATTAAATGACGAACCACGATTGGTTGATTTCGAGTTTTTCGGTTGGATAGTAGAAGGAAAAACTGAGCTGCCCGGGGTGCGGTCACTTCGGTCGGTCCTGGTGTAGAAGACGTGCCTCTGTTACCGCTAACTTGCGGATTCGCATTTTCCAAGAAAATCCCGGCCATCCACCGCTAAAGTGGATCACCTTTTGGTCATCGACCTGTTCGGTGCCTTCCTTCAATAATTCCTGAAGGAATTTCCTCTTTCGGGTGATTTTCACCGCCACGCTGTAAGTAGCATTCTTCGCTAGGACATTTCAACCCCTAATTCCCTTTTCTTTTGGCTTGTAGCTAGTCTTTGACGCTAATCGAGGTCGCCTCATTCCGGGCGGTACCCTATTCTGACTTTTTTGTGAGCCCTCCTATATAAGAGGTAACTATATTACGTCATCCCCAGGATGCGTTTCTTACACCAGAAATTACAGGGCTCTACCGAGGGTCTTATCTTGGCCATATAGGCTGTTCTATATTTCTCTTGGGGATCGTCCTCCAGGACCTTAGTCTTCGGAATCCGGAGCACCACCACCTCTAACTGCTGACGTCCACTCGAGCTTCGAAAGCTAAGTCTAACTATAAGTCGCGAAATATTGCATTCCACGATTGGGGTTTGTTATTTAACCTAAAACCATAATTTACTGATCAGTTTATTCAACATTTCAATTTTACAAAACATTTCTCAACGTTATTGATCCATCAGATCCTTTTTATTATTAAATTGTACTCCTTGTGAGGCAAAAATAGTACTATTTTCGCTACAAATTTTAAGCTGTAAATCCAACGTTCACTTTTCATCAGTTATCGCCAACTCTTAAGCGTGTTACCATTTTCCACGGTTCTTGGTAGTCAGTACCCATCCGTTTAAAACCGTGGTGGCGCCCAACTGTATTTGTTTTGTCATTTGGTGCTTACCCTGAATACACGACTTTTGGCATAAGAATTATTTAATTAACCCTCGACCCTCACCGGCGAAGAGCTGCCGACATTGTAGGAAAAAATATAGCTACACATTTGGCGCCCAACGTGGGGCCAGAAATGATTCTTATGCCAAACAGTTAAATAATGTACCCTGATTAATTTTTATAAAACTTTACCAATATCATTATAACTTTCGCTTTCGGGTGGACATTGCGATTTCTCTATCAAGTATCAGCTGCTCGTACAATTTATTCGGCCGCTTATCTGCTGTGTTTTTGCGTGGTCAAGTCCGGTGATTATCTCGTCCCGAGTTAGCGTTGGATCCTTGCGATAGCCGTCCCTCATCGAACCGTATTCGAGTATTGAATAAATTTGTGCATTTGCCGTCTTTAGACTCAACCGCCTAACATGGACGCTTCTGTTTATGACTTTAAGTCGTCGCATTTAGTGCAAGACGAACTCACTTACGAATTAGCAATTCGGCAGGTTCTCGTTGACCGCGGCGTAGATGACAAGAGAAAAATCCTTAATCGCTTATTACAAAAAGAAAAACTCAGGCCGGGCTCGCTTATTAATTATCCCACGTATGATTTTAAGTTCGATACCGAGAAAACACAAATTGGTAAATCAATCGCGTCAATTAAGGGATTAATCGTAGACTTCGAGGGAACCGAGTCAGACTCGCTTTTTAAGCGCCTCACGTCGCGCATAAATCACGTTACCGGCAGAGCGCTGAGAATTCCGGTTGACGGCGGTACCGAGGAATTGGGGGTGGTCATCAGTACCTACAAAAATGAAACGTACGCCACTTGTCTAGAAATGGAGGCGGATTTACAGAGTAGGCTGGTGGTCGCTGATACAGCCGCGGAGCAAACTTTGAATACTTCGATGAATCCTATTATTAATATCCCGGCGCAAACCATTACATACGCACCGCGTAATATTCCTATAGCTAAATGGGGAGTTACCTTTAGTGGTCAATCAGGCGATTTGTTTCCGTTTCTGGAGCGCGTCGCCGAACTTGCTGCAGCTCGCGATGTTTCCGAAGGGGAACTATTTTCCTGTGCGGTGGAACTATTCTCTGGCGATGCCTTCGCATGGTATCGAACCAATAAGGCCTTTGCTACCGATTGGGAATCACTGGTGGTTCTTCTTAAGAGAGACTTTCTCTCTCCACATATTGAGGAAGAAATTTGGGACAGTATCAAGTCCCGGAAGCAAAAACGGCACGAACCAATCGCGATTTTTATTTCCCAAATGGAGAACCTTTTTGGTAGAGTCCCGCGTGTCGTCAGCGAGTCTACAAGAATACGGTACATCAGGCGCAATATACTTCCCGAATACGTGCAACAACTTGCCTTGCGTGAGATAAATACTATCGCAGAATTGTCGCAGCTTTGTAGGAAACTAGAAGACGTTCATTACGTAAAAGTCAAACCTACTGTCTCGGAGATAGTCTCTAATTCCCCTCCCCTGCCATCCGCGTCTGCTTCTTCTTCACGACCCGATAACAAGGATAAGCGAAACGGGAACAGGTCGCGCAGCGGTTGGAACAGAGACGATAGACGGGGCAACAATAATCGCGGTCGTCGATCTGACGGAAGTACGTCGTCTAATAAAACAGTTACTTGTTGGAATTGCGGGTTGGCGAATCACACTTACCAGGATTGTCGCTCTGAGCGCAGGACCTTTTGTTATCGCTGTGGCAAGCGGGAGGTGAAGTTTCCGGACTGCCCGGAATGTTCAAAAAACTCTTAAGGGGGGTGCGGTCGTCCGGCCGCCGCGCTTCCTCGAAAAAGGCCGACACTTCTCTCTCCTTCTCTTCATTTATTCAGACTCGGCGAGATACCTTTTACGATAGGGATTCCTGGTCTTCTTGGATAGTTAAAGTCCGAGACTTTTATAAAAATTATGTACGCAACCCTCAAGTATCTTCAATTCTTCAGGTGAAGGGATCCGATGTTCGTCCCTATATTACAGTCGGTTTATTCGATTTCTCCATAACTGGTCTTCTGGACACCGGTTCCACCAATTGTATTGTCGGGAGTGCTGGCATTCCGATTTTAGAGTACAGTAGACTAAAATTCCGTTCTGCGCGATTATCGCATGTCTCTACAGCGGACGGTACCAAGGCGGCGGTCCAAGGTTCGGTGGATCTGCCAATTCGTGTCGACGGGGAAGGTCAAACAGTCCCTTTTTTAATTGTACCTGCCCTACCGCAATCCTTCATTTTCGGCAGCGATTTTGCCAAACAGTTCAACTTGCGTATAGACTTTTCCAGTAATGAGTGGTCCGTGCAAAATGATCGTGGCAATTCGGTAGTAGCCTCGGTAGAGGGCATTACCAGTAATCCGTTAGAGGGAAACCTCGTAAGTTTAGGCAATTTATCACCGGCCCAAAAACTTCAAGCGGAGCGAGTCACGGCAACTTTTCGGGCTATTTCCAATGAGTCCCGCCTGGGCCGCACCGATATGATATCCATGCATATAGACACGGAGGATGCAAGACCTTTTCGGAGGAAGCAATATCCTCTATCGCCTTATATGCTGAAAATATTAGGTGCCGAACTGGACGACATGTTGAAGTTAGGGGTCGTGGAACCTTCCAGTAGCCCTTGGTGTTCGCCGGTTCTTTTAGTCAAGAAATCCTCGGGGGAATACCGATTCTGTTTTGATGGTCGTGCGTTAAATAACGTAACCAAACACGATTCATATCCCCTACCGAATATTGACCGAATTCTCAATATGTTACGCGACGCGAAGTACATTTCCTCAATCGACCTTCGGAAGGCCTTCTGGCAGATTCCCCTGACCGAGTCCTCCAGGGAAAAAACGGCTTTCAGCGTTCCGGGGAGAGGCCTGTACCAATTTGTTGTTATGCCTTTCGGCCTATGTAACGCCGCACAAACCCAGCAGCGGTTGGTTGACGCTATTTTCGGACCGCAATTCGAACCGAACATTTTCTGTTACTTGGATGACATCGTGGTGACGTCGTGCACCTTCGAGGAACACATCCGGCTCCTAACGGAGGTTCAAACGCGTCTCCAGAGGGCAGGGTTGACTATCAACCTAAAGAAGTGCGAGTTCTTTAAGTCATCCTTAACTTTTCTCGGGTTCGTTGTTAGCTCAGAGGGCTTACATACAGACCCCAACAAGGTTGCAGCCATGTTAAACTACCCTCGGCCCGGTACGGCCACGGAAGTCAAGCGATTCGTCGGTCTATGTTCCTGGTATCGGCGATTTATTAAAGATTTCTCAACTCTTGTTTCGCCAATCACCGACCTTTTGAAGGGCCGTCGTAAAAAACAAAAAATCGATTGGACTGAGGCCGCGGAACACTCTTTCCTTAAAATTAAAAATGCTTTAGTTTCTGCACCCGTTCTTTGCCAACCGGATTTCGAACGAGAGTTTTCCGTTCAATGCGACGCTAGCGACACCGGACTAGGGGGTGTACTATTCCAGGAAATCGAGGGGGAGGAACGTGTTATCGCCTACGCTTCCCGCGGACTGTCAAAAGCGGAGCGCAATTACTCAGTTACCGAGCGGGAATGTTTGGCAGTGCTGTTTTGTGTCGATAAATTCCGTCCCTATGTCGAAGGCGTTACTTTCCGTGTAATCACCGACCACTACTCCTTATTGTGGTTGAACAACCTAAAGAATCCAACCGGGAAATTGGCTCGATGGGCCGTTCGGCTGCGTCAACATAATTTCGTCTTAGTGCACCGTAAAGGCATTTCAAACGTCGTCCCCGACGCGTTATCGCGAGTCGAACCAACTGCAGAAGTCGCATTAATTTCTATTCCGGATGAATCTCAGGATGAGTTCTACCTAAACCTCAAATCAAAAATTCTCGCGTCTCCTGATGAGTTTCCACAATGGAAAGTCGACAACGACCGGGTCTATAAGTTTGTACCCTCAGCCCTCCCATTTTCATGTAACGTTAGAGAGTTCAAACTCCTTGTACCTCAATCCCTAAGGAAGTTTGCGATAGAGTCCTGTCACGATCCGCCGACCTCCGCTCATTTCGGGTTTTTCAAGACCTTTTCTCGTGTACAGGAGCTCTATTATTGGCCTAAAATGCGCCAAGACATCCTCAAATACGTACGCTCTTGCAAGATTTGTGGATCTCAAAAGATCCCCGGAACAGCTCGTATGGGGCTGATGGGCGGCGAGAAGAAACCCGAGTCTCCATGGCAGATTATTGCCTGCGATATTGTCGGACCATTTTCCAGGTCACCCCGCGGTTTCGCCTATCTATTGGTGGTCAGTGATTGGTTCACTAAATACGCGTTAATTTGTCCATTACGTAAGGCCACCGCGGCAAACATCAATAAATTTATGGAGGAGAACGTGTTCTTGGTTTACGGCGTTCCCCAATTTATTTTGTGCGATAACGGTACTCAGTTCGCCGGAACTGAATTCCGAAAGCTCGCGAACGAATATAAGGTTCAAAAGATATGGTATACCGCCAAGTACTCACCCCAATGTAACTATGTAGAGCGCACCAATCGAACAATTGGTACCGCGATCCGATGTTATGTCACAGAACACAAAAATTGGGACCGCGAGCTTCCCAAAATTCAGCAAGCTATTAACACTGCGGTCCACGAAGTCACGGGTTTCACCCCGGCTTTCCTTAACTTCGCAAGGCAAGTCCCAATTTCCGGCGATTTTTATGGGACTGTCGAAAACACGGCCGGGGTCGAAATACAGCCAGCTGATCATCAGCAATACAGCGAGGAAATCAAAGGGCTGAGCAAAGTATTTTCCGAGGTGCGTAAACGGTTACACCACGCGTACCAACGCAACTCTAACGCCTATAATCTTCGAAAGAGAGACGTCTCGTTCGAGGAGGGTGAACGCGTTTGGCGTCGCAATAAGGTACTGTCCGACGCCTCCGAAAAATTCTCAGCAAAACTCGCGAAAAAGTTCGTGCTATGCACCGTGCAGAAACGCGTCTCGAAACTCATCTACCGCCTTAAAACCGAAGATGGTTCCGATTGCGGTGAATGGCACATAAAGGACTTAAAACCCTACCTCGGTTCCAATTCCGATATCTCGGTAGGTTGAACCCCGAATACTCTTACCCCTTCCTTTTCTAGAATAGGTAACATTTACTTTAAGTAATTTAGTACAGGTTGCGCAGCCTTAGCATTAAGTAAACTTAATTTCTAATTTCTAGGAACATAATTTTAGGAACTTGTCGAATTCTTCATTCGCCGCGTTATTCTATAGTTGATCGTTCGGCGATTGAGTCTAAATAGATAATATCAAAGTAATTATAGGAACATAGCACATAATGAATTAAAATTTAGCTTAACAAGTTAACGCTAAATTTTCTTTGAGGAGAGGGGTGGTGTAGCGTGTGGATTTCCCCACGATACGTTTTTGTCACTCCCTTCGTCTCATCTTCCCTGTGCTGGGTCGGGGTGAGAATAGTCCAGAGGTGTAGTTCTGCCTGAGGTAGAAGTCCTCTAAAAGAACCTGTGTTGTCCTCTTCATGTCGTTATGCCAATCGTCCGTGTCCTATTGTGGCTAAAGCTCTGGAACCGGGGCGATCCAGATGCCAGCTTTTAACGCCCCTTGGTGATGACGCTGTCGAGGCGGAACAGTCGAACCATTTTAATGCCAACTCAATATTTGAACATTACCCACTCCATCTATCGAATTTCTCTGATTACCATATCGACTACAAGATTGGTTTCTTCCGCATTGTCTTATCTTTACACCTGAATTCGACCTGGTGTTGGCACCTGGTGCGCTTAGCTTCAATCACCGAGCTCTGCTCCTAAAGCCTTATCATTCAAATTAAATGACGAACCACGATTGGTTGATTTCGAGTTTTTCGGTTGGATAGTAGAAGGAAAAACTGAGCTGCCCGGGGTGCGGTCACTTCGGTCGGTCCTGGTGTAGAAGACGTGCCTCTGTTACCGCTAACTTGCGGATTCGCATTTTCCAAGAAAATCCCGGCCATCCACCGCTAAAGTGGATCACCTTTTGGTCATCGACCTGTTCGGTGCCTTCCTTCAATAATTCCTGAAGGAATTTCCTCTTTCGGGTGATTTTCACCACCACGCTGTAAGTAGCATTCTTCGCTAGGACATTTCAACCCCTAATTCCCTTTTCTTTTGGCTTGTAGCTAGTCTTTGACGCTAATCGAGGTCGCCTCATTCCGGGCGGTACCCTATTCTGACTTTTTTGTGAGCCCTCCTATATAAGAGGTAACTATATTACGTCATCCCCAGGATGCGTTTCTTACACCAGAAATTACAGGGCTCTACCGAGGGTCTTATCTTGGCCATATAGGCTGTTCTATATTTCTCTTGGGGATCGTCCTCCAGGACCTTAGTCTTCGGAATCCGGAGCACCACCACCTCTAACTGCTGACGTCCACTCGAGCTTCGAAAGCTAAGTCTAACTATAAGTCGCGAAATATTGCATTCCACGATTGGGGTTTGTTATTTAACCTAAAACCAATAATTTACTGATCAGTTTATTCAACATTTCAATTTTACAAAACATTTCTCAACGTTATTGATCCATCAGATCCTTTTTATTATTAAATTGTACTCCTTGTGAGGCAAAAATAGTACTATTTTCGCTACAAATTTTAAGCTGTAAATCCAACGTTCACTTTTCATCAGTTATCGCCAACTCTTAAGCGTGTTACCATTTTCCACGGTTCTTGGTAGTCAGTACCCATCCGTTTAAAACCGTGGTGGCGCCCAACTGTATTTGTTTTGTCATTTGGTGCTTACCCTGAATACACGACTTTTGGCATAAGAATTATTTAATTAACCCTCGACCCTCACCGGCGAAGAGCTGCCGACATTGTAGGAAAAAATATAGCTACAGTGTAACATATACGAATGAATATTTTAGTTTTTTGATCTATCCTAATTGAATAAATACATTTCATTATCGTTACATTATTAATTATCTTCCTCCTTTTTCAATAAATAGGCAATTAGGGAATATTTACGCCGATAATTGGGGCGCAGTAGGTAAACTTTCAATTTATTTATTACAAAACGTATCCGTCCGGTAGGCAACCAATGTTACAATCCAGAAAAATTCGTGGGTCTAGGGACATTTCTTGAAATTACGGATGTTGGCGATGCCCTCCATTTTGTATACCTAATATGACGCGTGTCGGGCAAGACGTTTGTCGGGCGTGACGTGTGTCTGGTATGACGAGTGACAGGCGCGCCTCTCACTCATTCAGGACACCCCAAAGGACGTCCCCAATTAATTTAGACGCGATCATCTTCGGTCAACGGGTTGAAAATTACCGCCAGAGTCCCAGCTCTCAGCTACCGCGACGGGTGGATCACTCGTGAACCAATAACCCCCTAGAGGCCGCGGGGCTGAATGTCGAAATCCAAAAAAAATCTAGAACGATTCAGGACAGCCCAAAGGACGTCCCCTATTAATTTAGAAGTGATCATCCCCAGTCAACGGGTTGAAAATTTCCCTCAAAGTCTCAGCTCTTAGCTCCCGCGACGCGTGCATCACTCGAGAACCAAAAACACCCTAGAGACCGCGGGGCTGGATGTCGAAATCCAAAAAAAAATCTGAAACGATTCAGAACACCCCAAAGGACGTCTCCTATCAATTTAGACGCGATCATCCCGGGTCAACGGGTTGAAAATCTCCCTCAAAGTCTCAGCTCTCAGCTCCCGCGACGCATGCATCGCTCGAGAACCATCAATAACCCCCTAGAGACCGCGGGGCTGGATGTCAAAATCCAAAAAAAAAATCTAAAATGATTCAGGACACCCCAAGAGACGTCCCCTATCAATTTAGACGCGATCATCCCTGGTCAACGGGTTGAAAATCTCCCTCAAACTCTCAGCTTTCAGCTCCCGCGACGCGTGCATCACTCGAGAACCAATAACACCCTAGAGACCGCGGGGCTGGATGTCAAAATCCAAAAAAAATCTAAAACGATTCAGGACACCCCAAAGGACGTCTCCTATCAATTTAGACGCGATCATCCCAGGTCAACGGGTTGAAAATCTCCCTCAAAGTCTCAGCTCTCAGCTCCCGCGACGCGTGCATCACTCGAGAACCGTCAATAACCCCCTAGAGACCGCGGGGCTGGATGTCGAAATCCAAAAAAATCTAAAACGATTTGGGACACCCCAAAGGACGTCCCCTATTAATTTAGACGGGTTGAAAATTACCGCTCAAGTCCCAGCTCTCAGCTCCCGCGACGGGTGGATCACTCGAGAAGTAACCCCCTAGAGACCGCGGGGTTGGATGTCACTCACCAAGGAGCAATTTCATGTCGGTTTCGAGCTCTTATTTTTAGAAAATGATTTTCCACACCACCCTTGAGGTACGGCAAAATGGTGCGTTTTTTTTAAAGTGGTGTCCCCTGTAGGCCTAGTCCACGTAAATTGTATATTGTATATGTGACAATGCGCCCTTTTTCGCTAATTATTTTTAATATTTTATACGATGATTATAATTGAATACTTTGTATAATTGTACGTGGGCGATATACTATCGACATTCTTTTACTTAACAAAGCCAGAGGCGAGTTCCCACCAGGCAATTCGATATTATAGCATCTACTTTGTATCGAACTAAGATAACCCGCGCGACTTTGCCAATAGTCTTCAACGATTGACAAGTCAGCGTCTGGGCGCGCTTAAGGAATGCGCATGCAGCTGCCGAAAGTGCACGGTGGGCAGATCTCACGGTACGCTTTCTCACGCTCGATGATGGCAATCAAAGCGGGGGAGGAAAATTCAAACCGCGGACGGTACCGAAAAGTCAGTGGTGATTTGACCGGCGCGAAGTCCGGAAGACTGGCCGAAGGGGTTAGTGCCTATGAGGGCCTAACAACGGTTTGTTAAATTACACTCATTGATTTCATTCTCTCAATTTACGACAGCCTGTGAGAGGGGCTTTGTAATAATAATATTTAAACTAATTTGTCAATTTTCGTTAATCGTGTAACTGTAAAAGTGCCGATACCAACACCGACTTTACGAAGCCCGATCGACCAATTCGTTCCTCCCTCTCCGACTTCGAAGTAGAAAGTCTACTTGTGGAGGAATTATATTTGTGAATGCGCTAATCCTCCCTTGAATTATAATTGCGCGGTTTTAATAATTCTTATCGATATATTGAATCGTGGTGTACGCGAGTTTCGCCGGGTCGCCCGAATTTTGTAGAATATTGTATTCGCGGAAGATCGCGTCTATAAATTGCCTACTGGTTAGTTATTACTAAATTGTAATGCGCTATTCTTATAATTATTCACGGAATTTACTGTACTCAACGTATGTTCAACAGATGCGTAAATTCGTTATCCCAAAAACAACATCTCTGATTGAAAACGTACCCACACCAACCCTCCAAAGGAAGCCTTTATAAATTCTCTAATATTCTAATACCCGAATGTGCATATCCTTAAATGTACTGGAACCAGCGTAACGTTACCGTTACTATAATTTTTCTAAATATCTTCAAATAAACCCGCTCGATTTCTACCCGTCTCTCGAAGGTTGTAGAACCGATAGACGAGGAGTTCGAACTTCTAAGAAATTTAACACCGAGTTCGAATTTTGCCGCATACCGGGTGGACACGGGCGACCGGTACATAGGGAATAACCATGGGAAATCAGATTTTGCCCAATATTATCTCCCCAGGTCCACCGATGAAAAAACGAAGTACATCATCTTGTAGCAAAGATGAAAAGGAACAAAATGATACCCTATTTGATGGGGTTACACCTTTGGAAAGTGGAGGATTTTCTAAAAATAAACTTTGATTGTATCGTGCGAAATGACAAGGATACAAAGCGCCAGAAAAAGTAATTAATGTTGTTGTCGAGTTGATCAGTCAAGAAATTGATGATAGTATAAAAAATTTGACCGAAATTATAAGTAGAACAGTAAATGAACATACAGTAATGAAAACTATTAATCGAATAAAAGACAATCTTCCAGATCACATCAAGCAACTGATCAATAATAAAAACAGGCTACGTAAAATACACCAAAGAACTGGGGATCAACACCTTAAACCACAAATAAACATGCTAACTCGAGAGATTAACGCAAAAATTACAAATCACAAAAATAAATACTGGGGCGACAAATTGGAGAAATTTAAAACCGGAGATGTCAAATTCTGGAAATCTGTTAAGGCTCTAAAGAAAAAATTCACGCCAATTCCTTCTTTACTAGACAACGACACAAATCAAATTAAATTCTTCGATACAGAAAAAGCAAATCTGCTGGCGAGCACTTTCGAACAGATTCACATAATGGACGACAACCATACCCAAGAACAAATGAACATAATTCAGTCAGTCAACAAATTTTTAAATACTCCTATAGTGCATAAAAAATCTGAACATTTGCTAATTACGCCTACGACGGTTAAGGACAATATAAAAACTTTATCCAATAACACGGCTCCTGGTCCAGATCAGATTCACAACAGAGTACTGAAAAATCTATCACGCAAAGCAATCGTTCAATTGAGTTACATAATAAATTCAATAATACAATTAGAATACTTCCCTACGAACTGGAAAATCGCCACTATAATACCTATACCAAAACCGCGTAAGAGTCAACAACTTCCAATTAATTACCGACCAATCAGTCTTTTGAACACAATGGCCAAGTTGACAGAGAAAATCATAGCAAATTTCTTAGATGAATTTGAGAGAGACAAAAAACTTCTAATACCATGTCAATTTGGGTTCAGACCAAAACATAATACGACACAGCAAGTAGTTAGAATAGTTCATGATATTGTCGAGGGCTACAACCGGAAATATTGCACCGCAATGGCGCTCCTCGATATAGAGAAGGCTTTTGACAGGGTTTGGATCCCGGGTCTGATCTACAAATTGATTTCTTACAAATTTGATGCAAAACTTATCAAACTACTCAACTCATATCTCACTGGTAGAACTTTCAATGTCAAAATAAATGACACAACTTCGGATACTAAAAACGTTAAAGCCGGAGTTCCACAAGGATCGATCCTGGGACCCAAACTCTTCATTTATTTCATCAATGATATCCCGCAGTTCCCCAAAACACAAACAGCCTTATATGCAGATGATACTGCAATCTACAAAACTGCGTTTGCAGCAATAATAGCCAACAAACAGATCCAAATTCATCTCGACATTTTAATGAAATATTTTAACAAATGGAAAATAAAGATCAACAGTAGTAAAACAGAAAATATAATATTTCACAGAAAATACACAAACATTAAAACATTTGACAATATAAAATTAGACGGTCATAAAATAACTCCCACCGATCAGGTCAAATACTTGGGTGTCACCCTCGACACAAGACTGACATTCCATCCTCACATCCGCGAAAGTTTGAATAAGGCTTATGCTGCAATGAGAAGCCTCTACCCACTCTTCATAAACCAGGGACTCACTGAGAAAAATAAAAAATTGTTGTATACGGCGGCACTGCGACCTATAATAACATATGCTGCTCCAGTTTGGGGATGTGTATCTAAAAATAAAATAAGACCTCTACAGGTATTTCAAAACAAATGCATCAGACTCATCACCAAGCTGGACAGATTCACCCCAATTGTAACACTTCATGAGGTAGCAGATATGGAAACTATCAGAGAGTTCATTGACAGAACTTCCACTCATTTCTATTTAACCCAACTGAAACATAACAAACTCACGAAAAATGTAATATCGATTAGAAAAAGGATAAATAAACATAAACTTACCTATGAACATCTCCATTTTTACGAGGATTCTGCTTCCGATTAGGAAATAACACACTGATTGTAGTACAAATTAGTAGAACAGGTTTTTATTCTAAATTTTCCTGTAATAATCTTAGACAAAACTAATATAAACATAAAGCGATCAATAGATTTAATAACTAACACATATGATGTGCAATAATGCTCATAAAATATTATAATCTTTAGGTAAACACTCGCGTGTAGGAACTAATAGAAAACGATCTCTGTGTAAAATGTGATATGCATGTATATTATATTTATAATTGTTGATTATTATGTAATATACTGCAAACTTTGTGACATGTAAATATTATCGATAATGGACCAATAAATTTTGTAAGTAAGTAAGTAAGTAAGTCTACGGTTCGGAGTCGGAAGGTTACGGGTTCGAATCCGCATGACTTCTTTTCCTTTTTTGGCTTTTTTTGACTTCTAAATGATTTATTAACATTTTTTTCTGCCTAGAACAATTTTTAGCAATAACTTATTGATACTCGAAGCATGAGCAAGTTAAAAAATTGGAACCAGATGATAACGACAAGACTTATTTATTTGAAGTTTCCAAAATCCATAATGATAAATCTAGCTATTTCTTTGAGTTTTTGTCCATGCTTCAAGTATCAATGAGTAATTATTGTTATAGGCGGAAAAAAATGTTGATAAATCATTTAGAAGTCAAAAAATGCCAAAAAAGGAAAAGAAGTGATGCGGATCCGAACCAGTAACCTTCTGATTCCAAACCGTAGACTCACCAACTCTGCAACAACATTAATTACTTATTCTGGCGCTTTGTATCCTTGTCATTTCGCACGATACAATCAAAGTTTATTTTTAGAAAATCCTCCACTTTCCAAAGGTGTAACCCCATCAAATAGGGTATCATTTTGTTCCTTTTCATCTTTGCTACAAGATGATGTACTTCGTTTTTTCATCGGTGCACCTGGGGAGATAATATTGGGCAAAATCTGATTTCCCATGTTAATTCCCTATGTACCGGTCGCCCGTGTCCACCCGGTATAATAAGATTTGATAACATCAAACGATAAATCGATATTATCACTCGGACCTAGCGACCACCCTTAAAATAATGAATAAAGTTAGATACTTTTTGGTGGCGGAACTCCACTCATGGAGTCTCCAATACCCAGCCCGCACACCACCGCAGTGTCCTTCCCACCGAGAATGCCGAACACCATCTCATCTACCTCATCGTAGGTGCATTCCAGTCCCCCAGCTGCGCCCGTTTTATTTTTTTTGTCTCTCTTATTCTGCAAAAGATGATAAACTAAATTCTTCTCGATATTTTCTCTTCATTTTATGCAATTGATTTTATTTGACAGAATGAATGTGCACCGGTGCACCTGGGGAGATAATATTCGGCAAAATCTGATTTCCCATGTTAATTCCCTATGTACCGGTCGCCCGTGTCCACCCGGTATATTTCAATAGGAAAAGTCTTTATTGACTTGTTATAACCTAATAAGTTTTGAGGAGAGACTTGGAAATAATTAGAACATAAATAACGAATAATAAGATAATAATAATAAAGATTAAGTACAGCAGTAGGTTCTACTCACCATTTGATGTTCGGGAATAAAATAAGTTGCATAATGGACAATTTCGGAAGGTAGTTATCTCGGACTTCCTGCATTGAACGTGAAGGGATCTCCTACAGGAAACACATGTCAAGAAATTCTTTTCAATGGACCTAGAACATTACAAACAAATGTCAGACATATTCGCAGATGATCGAATTAGCGAACGCTGTAATTCGAGTCGAAATCTCGAGGGGTCTATTTCCTTATCAAGAGGTGTTTTCATCAGAATGCTTTCCAAGTAAAAAATTACGTATACACCGCAATTGAAGCCATCCTTCTGTAAAGAATGCTTCACTGCCGGTATGTTGTAAAAGGATGCCGCATTAATAGAACAATTACGGAATTTTGTGTATCCATTTAGAAATTTAATAAATCTATCTAACAAATCTCTGGACAAACTTCCTTGCTCCTTTAGCGGGTAGTGGGTCTAATAAATGCATACAGATGCCATCGTTCATATTCACCTCGAGCAGTGAAAAATGAGATTCATGTATATAATAGGCATAAGTATAATTTTCCCATCAATATCTGGAAACTCCTCGAAAAACTCTCTAGTTAATTCATGAGTAGAAAATAACATTGGGGACGTTTTTAGTGTTGGTAAAATTAAGAATTGAGAGTTCTCGGATTTTTGTCGATTGTAAATGAATTCGAGAGTGTAATCGAGCATCATATTACTCAACCATGTTCCTGCATTTAGTGTCCAGAAGTTCTCAATTGTGAGATTATTTGTGAAATGTTTGGTGACTGTATAAAATATACCTAATGCGTCGCATGGAACATAATAATCATCATCTTCGACTAGGCCGTTTTGTAACACGGACAGAACCCGGCTGACCAGCGTTTAGAGTAGTTGTCACTTTAAAAAATTTGGAACACAACACAGTAAAATATGAGTTTGGTGAAACTTTTGGATAAGAAAAGTTCGTTTTCACAACAATCGTTGTGCAGCCATCTGCTGCAAGCACTGCATCGTATCCAATCCAAATTCGAACGGTTTAAATCAGATTTGCCGCAGATTGGACAGTTATCGGTCATAACATACGATGCAGTGAGGAGCTCGATTTGTTATTCGCGTTTGGAAGTGCTCAAATCCATAGTATCCGTTACAGACGTCTTCTGATAGTAATCGACGTACAAAATTCGTTGTAAATACCATGAAATTGCGAACATACCTCTACATGAAGACACCCACTCGTCGGATTTAACAATTGAGTGATCCATGGCGATCACACTCCAATCACTTTCGTCGATTGGCTTGTAAGATGGAATCTGATTTCATTGTAACGCTTCAAAAAAAGTAAAAAATTTTCTAGATAATAATCATTTTCACCTGAATTTGATCCATTGAAAGGGTCCAACACAAAAATAGTTTTCTGTTGAGTTTTAATCAACAAAAGGATCCATTTTTCTTCTAAAACGAGTAGCGGTAGAAATGTAACTTAGGCCTTCTCTTTAAAATGGCAGCAGCACCGCCGCGCTTTTCAGTAGCGTTCATCGCCTTTACCACGGGCGAGACCATATTCTTGTAAAATTTCATTCGGTATACGAATGTGGAACAAATCAAATCAACTAATAATGTCTTCCAAGCCGCATTATTGCACCTGCCACCCTCACTGGTCAAACTGTTGAACTGACTTGATTTTAGAATTTTCAACGGACCATTTGCGTTTTTGTGTCTGGAGACGACGTAATCAACACCGTCCATCTTCGTGTGGAACGAGGGATCTCTAATCAATGCATTTTCTAAGAAATGTAAGCCATCGTTGATCTTCTTATTCTCATTAATAATTTCATCGTCGTCGGATAATTCAATCGGCGTCACCTTAGCGGGTGATTTATTATCATCAGATTCGCTGAGGGGTGAAGACAAAACTTCATTAGCTTCTTCAACGACTTTTAAATTGGGAATCACCTTTAGTTTCTTCAAATGTCTGGTATCGAAAGGCGAGTACGGTTGCTTTCTTTCTCCTTTCCATTTTTCTTCAACTTCATCATAATCAGCATCCACAGACACATCTCCACTGATGGCCGTAATTTCTGGACGACTTTCGGTATCCGAATCTGAGAATTGTGTATTCCCAACCGAATCTGTTTTTATGGCGTCTACTTTTTTTATTCCAATATTGCGATCATCGTTTCGCTTTAGATTACGAGTTAACCCTTCTTTTGGGATGTCTAAAGCAATCTCTTTGTGTATCATAAGAACATTATCTCGACTTTTGCGTACAAACACCGAGGGTGCCCAATACTTTTCACCCTTCATCAGCTCATGCTTTAAAATTCCAAAGTACCTTTTCACCTGATTTTTAGTTTCCCTATTTGACGTCGGATCCGGCTGCATCAATTTTGTCCACATTGGCAGGAACGAAATGTATCTCCCGAGGATTACTGCCGCAAAATCAGGTTGATAAAATTCATTTTCATCCAATTGCGTCTTCTGATCGTGCCTTGTTGAAATGGTGACAACTCCATCATAAATAATGCGGAAACATTGATAAAAAGGACTGTTTCGCTTCAAGTTCTCATTATGATCAATTGTATTATCGTCGCCATTATTGTTATCTCTATGACTGGACCTATTGTCGGAGGTGTGATGCAATTCGGGGATTGGTATATCACCGGAATTCTTTGCAGCGTAATTCCGGAAGAATATTAGCGCGAGAACGACGTCGTCACTTCGATATTCAGAATTAAGTACAATGAAAAGCTTTTCTTGTACTTTCTTTTGCAGTATCGAAGCTTCTCAAACTGAACGCACAAGCGATTAATTCTTTGTAGAATGAAAGCGCGTTAGTTGTTTTGACTGACTCAGATACATGACGACACACATTTTTCATAAAATGTGCACAACACAATTTTATAATTTTGTATTTACGAGAAATCTTCTTGCTGTCCTCTAACGCATTATAATAAACTTGGAGATAATTCTGTAATGACATACCGTTGAAAGAGCGGCAAATGGCGTAAATGACTGCGTAACTGAAATCAGTCACGAAAACTTTGAACGGAATTTTTATTTTTTGTTCGCCACAAAATTTTACGAATCGCGTAAACAGATCACTAACGGCGGCAGCATCGTGCTCGCTCGAAATAATTTCCAAAATTGAAGCCAATCGGTGACTACCTTCACACTATTCTGCGCAATGAGCAATTGTTCCCTGCTGCAAATCTTCACATTCAAAGGAGAAGAAAACTGAATGATGTACTCCGGGTGATCCAATTTCATCATTAACATATCAACTTTGTCATTGCTGGCTCATTTCAAACGATTTTTAGCTTCCGAACGAATTTTACGAATAACCGATTCTGATTTAACGTCTTGCAAATTTTTAGTCGTCAGTCTCAAGTTTGGATCAAGTTTCTTAATACACTCATTTCGATGTTCCATCGGCTTTGCTTTTAAAAGAGTATTTCGTTCTTTGACTTTACCCACCCCTCGAACGTAGGCGGTAAGCTTTTTACCTGGATGACAGTAGTCGCGGACGGACGATAGAACATTAACAGATCTAAAACCACTAGCATCTGGAATGCAGTCGACAGTAATTAAATAATTTTTACACCCTCTTGAATTGTGTGTGCAATAAGCTCGAATCACTTGTGCGTTTCGGATCCACTTGTTCGAATGAAACGCCAAATTACAGACATTATTAACGAATTTTTTCATCATCTCTAAGAAGAAAGTTATGTACATGAACGTAATGATTTTTTTTGTATTATCATCATAAATGGTTTTCCATTGATCATCCGTAATTGAAAATTTTCCTCCGGGCACCACACAAGTGGAATAAACGGTTCTAGAAGTGCCTGAAAACCCACTCACAGGAACAATCTGAGCACCCCGGGGTAAGATATTTAATTTATCTGTCTGATTCGTATTATCTCATAGATTTTTAAACGCTGGGGGGACTTCCTCTTTCCCATTGGTAACGTTCAGCACATTTTCAAACTCCGCCTCATCAGAAAATGTTGGTTCACAATTACAGACTGGACACTTTTAATAGGAGAAGAAGCATCAAGTATTTGACGACGGGCTTCATCGCGCTGCGGCGTCGCGGGAAAAATTTCAGACTGTTTAAATGTTGACAAGATCGCGGGATCACAAATCGGTCTAAATTTCGTATCAATCGTATTTTGAGGAATGGATGGTACGTTAGCAGTCAAGAAAGGTTGCGTCGACGATTTAATTGGCGAGATATGATCGATTTCTTCATGGAATATATTGCGACGGGCCTGGTCGCAACGCGCCGTCGGAAGATTTGTCGAACTTTTGATAGCGGACGAAGTCCAAAAATCGCATTTTATTAATTCAGAATTCCCCGGCCCCATTACGGAAATTACGTTACCGGTATAACGAGAAATGCGTTCAATTAAATGATGTAAATTGTCCTATCGTTTGGCGACGGCAAAAGGAGTACCACTATTTAGATCAGACGAAATGTTAATAATTTTTGCGGGAGTGAAATGACCGAATCTATTATCCTGATTAATTGTAAGAGACGACGCCGTCGCAATTGCATCTTTATTCTGTAATAAAAATTTGAGCGAATCAAGTTTACTGGCCTTAAAGTCGGCTTCATGACGTAAGCTTAGCTCCCGGAAATCATCTGAAGACATTCGTCGGAAAATTTTCTGAAGACGATTCATTTCGTTGTACAGGTACTTCTTAACGCGGCTTTTCCTCACTGGTAAGGATGAATTCGCCAAATTTCTGTAGACCTCATGATCCCACGGGAATGCTTGAATTTTTTCGAATGTAACACAATCACCACATACTCGTCGAAATTCTTTTATTAATTCCGACTGTTTGGCAACGTTTTTGATATGTACAGAATCACTCATCTTGATCAATAATACAGGTGTTTATACCTACACCGACAGGTTTTTTTATAATAAAGCAAGTAAGTATATTCAGATTCGACAATCCGATACAAATATAATAGCAAGAAAGTATTGCAATATCGTCGCACCAGAAAGGATTGTCAAATTGAACTGAATGCATCAGGAAACGAAACAGGGAAGAAATGTATTTGCCATGCCGATCGTAAACGCGCAGACCGCCGACCCCGATAATTGGCGAAGTCGTAGAGTTTTTATGGGCGTGAGGTTAGGCGCTTCCGCTGTTATGTTTTTTCCACTTCTAGTTCAAGATAAGAGGTAATTTATTTGATTGAATTTTAGGTATTTATATGGTGGGGAAGTTGATTTTCTTTCCCTCAATTGTAAAATTTCAATAATGATTTATTAGATATCATTTTATTATTAGTCTGTTTTCTAAATTAAAATGACACTTTAGGCTGCTTACGAAATTAATCTCATTTTGATTAAATTAGTGTTACTTGGTATCCAGCCTAGATTAAAGAGTTTACATGTCACTAGACCTCATAGTTTGACGATTCACAAAAAAATATCCAATAAACCTATACCCAGATTTTTAATTCAAATAATTATTTTAATGTGGATGGCGCATACGTCCTGTGGAGACCTGAGAGTGACCGGGAACGGTTGGCTCGAGCGAGGACGTGTGATAACACCGGTGCGATAACGAGGCGAGGATAGCGGCCGGACGCGGGTGTCGGGAGAGAGCGAGACGACGAACAGGTGTCCGGCTTATCTGTATTAGTCATTATATTACTTATTATATTACTGATGATATTAGTTACGGTGCGTCTTATTTGGGAATCCCCGGGTACCACATTGGCGACGAGGAGTAAAATAGAAGAAAAACGAATAATAACAATCGGATATCAATAGGAAAAAAATAAAGAGGTAAGAAAAGCAATAATAATAAGATAAACACACGCATAAAGTAGCCGATAAGAGCAGCCTGAGATTTATTTTTCGGCGCGTATTAAATTACGCATAGAGAAAAGAGAGCATTTATTTTGTGGGGGGGGAACCCTTGAAAACTGGCCGCGTATTTAATTACGCAAAATAAGAAAAAGAAGGGCGGTGCATTGCACAGGCAGTAGCGTATTTGATTACGCCGAAATAAATGACATTAAGTGATGACAACATTTCTAATTGTTGTAGACAGTCCTCAAAGGAGGACCATCCGTATTAAATTTCGCTAAAGAGATACGAACGATCAACACCACAACAGATCGAAATTCGAAATGGAGGCGTTTTCAAATATCAAACAATTCCAGTGTGAAACTATTGATAAGGCGGTGCTACGAGCTGAGTGGGAAAATTGGTTTCGCTCTTTGAGGCTTTACCTCGAATCGGAGAAGATAACCGATGTAGTCAAGAAACGGAATAAATTGCTGCATCTGGGTAGGACTCAACTGCAAGCGGTTGCGTATGACATTCCAGAGGCGGTTGTGGACTATGATCCAGAGAAACAGAACGACGTATTCCAGATACTGACTGTTGCAATTATGTAAATAATTGGCGGATTGCTGGGTTTTATCATTTATTATGGATATGAAATAACAACTAAAATGAACGAAATAACAACCGAGCCGAGCGCCATTAGGTCGACGCGCTCGATAGCTTGTTGCGGTTCTTCTTCTTCCCGGCGGGCTCGCCGCTGGGTCCGAGGCTCTCGGCGCTGGGTTCACAATCACTATCGCACAAAGGGAGAGAACACAGCTTCGCCAGCGACCTCTTGGTGACCCCGGATGCGGTGCGAAGTGTTGCTACGCGTAGGATGCCGTCCTTTCCTAGATGCAGGGAGACGACTCGCCCCAGTTTCCAAGCCATTGAAGGTTGGTGATCGTCCTTCATCAGGACCAGCGTGTCCAGGCGAATGCGACTGGAGTTTTTGCGCCACTTAACTCGCTGCTGGAGTTGAGCAACGTACTCGTGGCTCCATCGTGCCCAAAAGTGGCCCTGGATCTTCTGGACTCGTTGAAATCATGCAAGACGATTTTCAGGAACGTCGGTGAAGTCCCGGTCCGGGATGCTGACCATTGGACGTCCAATGATGAAGTGAGCCGGTGTGAAGGGTGTGAATTCGTTAGGGACTTCTGTGAACTTGGCGCCCGACCAGCTAGCGCCCGTGGAGGGGAATTTTTCTCCCACCACTCGGACTCCGACAGGCGCCGTATTCACTACGGCTACACGTATCTGTAATCGCACCATATGTATAAAACCGCGCCATGCGATCCCAAACGCTGGCGACCGAAATAAACGAATTATTATCGAAAATCATCCCCCAAAGGGTGCTGTGGACGAACGGCCTTTCGGTCACACGTCCCTTTGGGGATAAGGAACAGACACAGAAACTTCCAACCCCGATTTCCGGTCGGAACAACCCTCTGTGAATTATTTTATACTCTGGCGCCCGAAATAAACGAATTATTATCGAAAATCATCCCCCAAAGGCTGCTGTGGACGAACGGCCTTTCGGTCACACGTCCCTTTGGGGATAAGGAACAGACACAGAAACTTCCAACCCCGATTTCCGGTCGGAACAACCCTCTGTGAATTATTTTATACTCTGGCGCCCGAAATAAACGAATTATTATCGAAAATCATCCCCCAAAGGGTGCTGTGGACGAACGGCTTTTCGGTCACACGTCCCTTTGGGAATAAGAAACAGACACAGAAACTTCCAACCCCGATTTCCGGTCGGAACAACCCTCTGTGAATCATTTCATACTCTGGCGCCCGAAATAAACGAATTATTATCGAAAATCATCCCCCAAAGGGTGCTGTGGACCCCTCTTTTAGTCATAAAATCAGGCCTGAGCTGGAAAAATTACATAACTGCGGGCACCAAACAAACGTCAATTAACAATATTAGCAACCCTGAAATGAAAATTTACTCACATGTCAAGGAGTGACTTTTTAAGGTTAGCAATTCACCTAATTGTTGGTTGTCATAATATGAGTACCTGCCTCGGTACCTGCGGTAATAACAACTAGTACGGCATTATTCCAGTTGAGTCCTGATTTTATGATATCTCGAAATAATGATTGAATAATTACCAACTTAATAATCAATCTTTTGAGAATAGCATTTCACTATTCTATTCAAAATTTTTTCCTGAATTCAATAGTGTCAAGAAAACGGTACCTTTATTATGTAAAACGAGTCCGTCCGAAAAATTATGCCATAAGTGATGGTATTATACCCTGTATGTACATAAAATCTGTTTTAGGGCCGATCTTTCCATCTCCTAGTTAAGTTTATTGATTTTTATTGTTGTAACAATAGTAACCAAAGTATTTAACCGCCAATTAAACTTAACCAAAGGTGAAAAGATCGGCCCTTAAAATGATTGATGATGAGTTATTTCACTCCCTCAACAAAACTTGTTGGAAAAAATGAGTCAGTGTTCGTTGCCATTTCGTCCAACACGATTAAAAAATATTTCGCACAAAGCACAGGTATTCACATCACTCCAAATTCTATTCAAGCATCCAATATGAATCAGTCTGTGGCACTTGCAACATGTTAAGCTGTACTTACGATCCTGAACCGGTTTGGAGCACGCCTGACAAAGATTTGACACATCATCGGATGACCGTAGCAATAATTTTTGCAAATGATTTCGGAACCTATGGGTGTTGAAATCCTTTTCAATAGGGCTGTCTTTCAAAAAACAACTTACATAGTAAATTACAAAAATGCCACAATTAACCATGTCTGTTTGTTTCGGATAATCTTTAAATATTCTAGGAATGAATAAATCCACATGGAATGAAGATGAACGTGCCTCACTGTACACTTGATGAACCAAGTTAAATTTGGTCGTCATTGTTTCTCCCATGAAGTCTTCATTACCTCCTAAAGGATCTCTATATTAGTACAAGTTCGCTTGTTCATATCGGCAACCAATAGCGTGAAGTGTGATTGCCTCAAAATGGGCAACAATACAACTTTGGCTTCAAAATCTGGTAGATTGCGGTAAAAATCTGCTGATAGTTCAAGTGGTGAAAACAACATCTGCTCAGTTATGTGTATTGACAAGATAAGAAAGTTTTCCAAAGACGACCTGCACTTAATTTCCTCATTGTACACAACCTGCAGACAATGATCGACCACTCCATTGGATAAGAGATCATTCCCTTTCAACGATGAAAAATCCTCAATAGATAAATCATAGGAAACGTTTTGATGTTTAGCGACTGTGTAATATTTTCCAATCGCATCACACTGAACATAATATTCAGCGTCGTCCACAAGTCCATTTTGCAAAATGGTGAGCTCTGATGTTTTGGAAATGAGAGTAGTGGCAACATTGAAATGTCGAGAACAAAGTGGACAATAAAATACGACCTCAGGATGACTAAAATTCATGGAGGTTTCCACTTTACAACAAACGTAGTGCATCCATCGGTCGCATGCATTGCAAGCAGTCCATTTAATAAGACTATTATCGTCACACTCGACGTAAAATTCGCCACAAAGAAGACAAAGATTTTTGACGCTATCAGATTCAGTTAGAAGAGAAACTTGTAATTTGCGCCCGAAAGACTGAAAATCAATTTCATCCGTCAATGCAGATTGAGACATCAACCGATCTAAAAACCATAAAACAGCGAAACCGCCTCCACCAGATGAAATCCAACCCTCAGGAGAAATAGTTGCATGAGATAGTAATTTTACCTTCCAACCGTTTTCAAATATTGGTCTGAACGAGGTGAAACGTCCCTTCATTTCATTGTAACGTCGTAAGAACACTAGAAACTTCTCCAAGTAATCTTCGGCTTCTATCAACAGTGTTCCAAGGGGATTGAAAAGTGCAACTGTTTTACATCCAAAATCAATTTGTAACAACACCCATCGTTCATCCATAAGAAATAGCGGCATGTATGTGATTTGTTTGGACATAGTCTGTATTTTGAAAAACGCTTTGAAACCACCACCTCTTTCAATGGCGGTCACAGATTTATCTACGGCCCAACATGTATTCGGCGGCAAGTTGTATTTATGAACTAGAACAGAACAAATCAAATCCATGTACGATGTTGTCAATAAACGAGACAATGAGATATCCGAGGATGTGTCACCATTCCGAAAGCTATTGAATTGATGAGAATTGACTAAATTTCCCGATCTCTTACCCGAGCCATATTCGTGCTTGGAAACAACAAAATCGAAGTTATCCAACCTAGAATAGTACGATGGATCACAAACTAACCCATTTTCCAAGATATTTATTTTCGAACAACTTCGGGCTTCGACTGGGACATCCGTACTTTTATCAAGTAGTACGGCATCAACATCTGGAATCGAATCTACTTTCACTCGCTTACAGGGGGATGGTGATGAATCCACCAAACATTCTTCCTCATCAATTACACTGAGTACATCGGGCAAAGGTAGCCTTTTTAGATGCCTTGTATTGAAGTGGTTAAGATGAGACATTTTGGACTTTTTCTTCCAAGTTTCGATGGCATCTGCATACTCGTCGTCGACAGACGAAGCAATACTGACCTGGTCGATGTCCACTATTGGTTTTGTTGATGACAGGAGCGGTAGAATGCAAGAGATTTTCGTGTCATTTCGACGACTGACATCATAGATCAATTTTTGACTAAATTTCCCGATCTCTTACCCGAGCCATATTCGTGCTTGGAAACAACAAAATCGAAGTTATCCAACCTAGAATAGTACGATGGATCACAAACTAACCCATTTTCCAAGATATTTATTTTCGAACAACTTCGGGCTTCGACTGGGACATCCGTACTTTTATCAAGTAGTACGGCATCAACATCTGGAATCGAATCTACTTTCACTCGCTTACAGGGGGATGGTGATGAATCCACCAAACATTCTTCCTCATCAATTACACTGAGTACATCGGGCAAAGGGAGCCTTTTTAGATGCCTTGTATTGAAGTGGTTAAGATGAGACATTTTGGACTTTTTCTTCCAAGTTTCGATGGCATCTGCATACTCGTCGTCGACAGACGAAGCAATACTGACCTGGTCGATGTCCACTATTGGTTTTGTTGATGACAGGAGCGGTAGAATGCAAGAGATTTTCGTGTCATTTCGACGACTGACATCATAGATCAATTTTTGTTTTCCAATTTTCTTAGGTGCACGAGCTAAACCCTCGCGAGGAATGTCGCACACAAGCTCTTTGTGGACCATGAGAACGTGACTTCTACATTTTCGCAGAAAACTCGATGGTGCTAAATATTTCTCATTCTGAAGAATATCGTTTTTTAAAAGACCGAAATATCTTTCAACCGGATTATTACTTTCTCTACCGGACGATCGACCTCGTTTTAGAAGTTTTGTCCACATTGGCATGAATGGTACGTATCTTTCTAATATCATTGATGCAAATAACGGTTCATAAAGCTCATTCTTTGTTTTACTTCCAGAGTTATCCTCATCTTCGACCACATTTTCGTAAATGCTTTTCATCAGCTTATAAAACGGACTGTTGTGTTTGAGCCCTACTTGTCGATCCATAGAAGAATCACCGTCATCAGCGAAAACATCAGATGAAATCTCATCATTCTCATCACTTGTATTTTCTTTTCCGGAAGCCGTGGTATTATTTACAAAAGTTTTAATAAAGTTAAGAGCGCACAAAAGTCTATCATTGACAAACTCCAAACAAGCAATTATAAAGGTGCTTTCGAAAAACTTTTTGGCACTTTCAAGCGTGCACAGATGAAAAGCGCTCGCAACCAATTCCTTGAAAAACGTAAGTAAACGCGAAGAAGTCGGCTTCACGATCTCTGAAACATGCTTACAAAGATTTTTCATAAAGTGGGCGCAACAAAGTTTGATAATCTTAATTTTCCGAGAGAGCGTCCCTCCATTTTCAAGCACTTTGTAACACGTATCCAGATATTTACGAAGTGACATGCCATTGAAGGCTCTACAGGCTGCGTAAATAGAAGGGTAGCTGAAATCAGAGACAAATACATCGAAAATATTGTTTTTTTTTATGTTCGGTGCGAAACTTCTGGAAACAAGTAAATAAATCGGTAATTGCGTCAGCGTCATGCTCAGACGAGACCATTTCCAATACAGGACACAATCGGCGTGAATTTTTTACAATAACGACGCCTGCGTAGTAAAGGATCCTCTTATTCGCACTTACCTGCGATCGCACAACAGTACCGGTTGCATCGAAGTACAACACGGAATCGTGACTGTTTTCACAAATTTCCAACTGCTCCCTGCTGAAAATTTTGACGTTCACAGGAGAGGAAAACTGCTGAATATACTCAGGATGGTCAGCTTTCATCAACAGCAAATCGACTTCGTCATTATCATCTCTCCGCAAGTGATTTCGAGCCTCGGAACGAATTCGACGAACGACAGATTCTGATTTAACCTGCTGATAATTGCCGGCGAGATTTTTCAATCGACTGCTCATCTTGGTAACACTCATATTCCTAAATTTCATCGGTTTAGTTGAGAACAAAATATTTTCAGCCATATCTCTTCCCACGCCACGGACATCATCGGTGAGATTATCAGGGTGACAATAATTTAAAGAAGAAGTTAGAACTTTCGCATTCCTCATTCCTTGATGATCTGCATGCTTATCAATGATGATCTTGAAATTTTTACAGCTGCATTTATTATGCCGACAATATGCCAAAACTGTATTAACGTCTTTGTAATACTTACATTTATAGAATGCGACGCAACATACATTATTGACGTATTTTTTTATCCTATTGATAAAAAAATCGGGATACATCTTTCTTACGAACTTACCAACACTATCATTGTAAATTACAGAATACTGATGGCTGTTGATTACAAATTGTCCTTCGAGAAGATCGCATGTCGAATTTTTCGATCTGGATATTGAATGGGACTTTTCAGGTGCGACATTTATCGCACCTGCAGGTATTAGGATTTCCGGAGAATTTATGGATAGATTTGCAATTTCTGACGGTACCTCAATCGCTTTGGCAGTCACATCCATTTCGACATCTGGTGTTTGATAATTGGACTGATGATGATCAGCTAGCGCAACACAACATTTTATTGGCGACGTTTGATCATCATTAGGCAGTAAATCACTCAGAACCTTCTGGCACAATGGGCCCAAGTAAGAGGCCTAAGTGCTAGAGTGGCGCAAGCCACTCACCCTCCAAATCCTAAAAATCCACTCAGAACCTTCGTTGTGTTATTTTTTAATGGTGTTGATGTAAGGAATATAATATCAATATCATCAGTGTTACTAACTTCATTTGATGTACAGGTGGTTTCAATAACTTCACAGATGCTCACATTCGATTTTGAACACGACGTAGAAACAAATTCACATGATGGATCCATATTTTTGGATGGCGCATTCGATTTTATGGAAGACATCATATTGTCCTCAGAATTGAAAATAATTCGCTTCGCATTTTCAAGCGATCGCACCGAAGCAGAAATTGCGCAAGCGACAGAAAACGGGGAATTTTCGCTTTGTATGTCGAAACTTTTTATGGGGCTAATACTATTAACGATATTATTATAGATTGGGGAAACAAAATTAGCATCGTCGCCTGTTACAACGCCGTGCTGTACATAATCATACTCGCCATCACGATCCCCCAAAACAGATTTCACCGCAGATTTCCTAAGGCACTTTTCAAAATTTCCTCCGGTGTTCCTTTGAACAATCATGTATAGCCGCTCCTTTCAGTTTTTCACATTTTTTTATGTGCCGATGCCACATGTTTGTATACAATATGACTCCTTGGCAATTTTCTAATTTCAGAGTATGAAATGTCCTCCCCACATACCCTTTTGAATTCTGATACTAATAAAACGATGGAGTTGAGAACATTCATTTTGAAATACAACGCGAAACACTATGTACAATATGTAAATAAAAAATAAATTAAGCAAATAAAGAGATAATTATATAAGAAAATGTGTAACACCACGAAATGTAAAAACACTAAAATCCATACCTATAATGGAACGAACGATACATTTTTTAATTAAACGAAATAAAACAAAAAACTCAGAAACACAGAACACAGAAATGTGAAGAAACACAACCAGTTAATAAACGAAATGATGAATGAAACTACTAAATTCAATAAAAAACGGGAAAACAAAACAATTACTCAATAAAACGAAATGAAGAATCAATTGGAATACATAGACGAACCGAAGAACGAAAACGAAGAAAATGTAATAAAAACAATATTCGAAACGAAAAGATGAAAACTAAACAAACCAATGAAATAAATGGAATGAAAAGAAATTTTTGAAGAACGAGGTTAGATATTGCACAAAGAGTAGATGTTGTTGTATTGCAAGAGGTATAACGTCACCGTTGTACGAACAGATCACAACTGAAAGCACGAAACAAAGTTTACTACTAGGACTAGGCGGAGTCGGAAGTTGCAGTATTTCGGTTCGGCGCCGTGTCTAGCTTTCTGCTTCTTGTTGATTGGGAAATATTTTGAGCGAAAATCGTGTGCATCTTCATGATGTTCTTTATTTGCAAAGGGACGTGTGACCGAAAGGCCGTCCATCCACAGCACCCTTTGGGGGATGATTTTTGATAATAATTCGTTTATTTCGGGCGCCAGAGTATAAAATAATTCACAGAGGGTTGTTCCGACCGGAAATCGGGGTTGGAAGTTTCTGTGTCTGTTTCTTATTCCCAAAGGGACGTGTGACCGAAAGGCCGTTCGTCCACAGCACCCTTTGGGGGATGATTTTCGATAATAATTCGTTTATTTCGGGCGCCAGAGTATGAAATGATTCACAGAGGGTTGTTCCGACCGGAAATCGGGGTTGGAAGTTTCTGTGTCTGTTTCGTATTCTCAAAGGGACGTGTGACCGAAAGGCCGTTCGTCCACAGCACCTTTTGGGGGATGATTTTCGATAATAATTCGTTTATTTCGGGCGCCAGAGTATAAAATAATTCACAGAGGGTTGTTCCGACCGGAAATCGGGGTTGGAAGTTTCTGTGTCTGTTCCTTTTCCTTAAAGGGACGTGTGACCGAAAGGCCGTTCGTCCACAACACCCTTTGGGGGATGATTTTCGATAATAATTCGTTTATTTCGGGCGCCAGAGTATAAAATAATTCACAGAGGGTTGTTCCGACCGGAAATCGGGGTTGGAGGTTTCTGTGTCTGTTTCTTATTCCCAAAGGGACGTGTGACCGAAAGGTCGTTCGTCCACAACACCCTTTGGGGGATGATTTTTGATAATAATTCGTTTATTTCGGGCGCCAGAATATAAAATAATTCACAGAGGGTTGTTCCGACCGGAAATCGGGGTTGGAAGTTTCTGTGTCTGTTTCTTATCCCCAAAGGGACGTGTGACCGAAAGGCCGTTCGTCCACAGCACCCTTTGGGGGATGATTTTTGATAATAATTCGTTTATTTCGGGCGCCAGAGTATGAAATGATTCACAGAGGGTTGTTCCGACCGGAAATCGGGGTTGGAAGTTTCTGTGTCTGTTCCTTATCCCCAAAGGGACGTGTGACCGATAGGCCGTTCGTCCACAGCACCCTTTGGGGGATGATTTTCGATAATAATTCGTTTATTTCGGGCGCCAGAGTATAAAATAATTCACAAAGGGTTGTTCCGACCGGAAATCGGGGTTGGAAGTTTCTGTGTCTGTTTCTTATTCCCAAAGGGACGTGTGACCGAAAGGCCGTTCGTCCACAGCACCCTTTGGGGGATGATTTTCGATAATAATTCGTTTATTTCGGGCGCCAGAGTATGAAATGATTCACAGAGGGTTGTTCCGACCGGAAATCGGGGTTGGAAGATTCTGTGTCTGTTCCTTATCCCCAAAGGGACGTGTGACCGAAAGGTTGTTCGTCCACAGCACCCTTTGGGGGATGATTTTTGATAATAATTCGTTTATTTCGGGCGCCAGAGTATAAAATAATTCACAGAGGGTTGTTCCGACCGGAAATCGGGGTTGGAAGTTTCTGTGTCTGTTTCTTATCCCCAAAGGGACGTGTGACCGAAAGGCCGTTCGTCCACAGCACCTTTTGGGGGATGATTTTCGATAATAATTCGTTTATTTCGGGCGCCAGAGTATAAAATAATTCACAGAGGGTTGTTCCGACCGGAAATCGGGGTTGGAAGTTTCTGTGTCTGTTTCTTATTCTCAAAGGGACGTGTGACCGAAAGGCCGTTCGTCCACAGCACCCTTTGGGGGATGATTTTCGATAATAATTCGTTTATTTCGGGCGCCAGAGTATGAAATGATTCACAGAGGGTTGTTCCGACCGGAAATCGGGGTTGGAAGTTTCTGTGTCTGTTTCTTATTCCCAAAGGGACGTGTGACCGAAAGGTCGTTCGTCCACAGCACCCTTTGGGGGATGATTTTTGATAATAATTCGTTTATTTCGGGCGCCAGAGTATAAAATAATTCACAGAGGGTTGTTCCGACCGGAAATCGGGGTTGGAAGTTTCTGTGTCTGTTTCTTATCCCCAAAGGGACGTGTGACCGAAAGGCCGTTCGTCCACAGCACCCTTTGGGGGATGATTTTTGTTAATAATTCGTTTATTTCGGGCGCCAGAGTATGAAATGATTCACAGAGGGTTGTTCCGACCGGAAATCGGGGTTGGAAGTTTCTGTGTCTGTTCCTTATCCCCAAAG
Source organism: Salpingus planirostris (assembly GCA_949788335.1). Lineage (NCBI taxonomy): Eukaryota > Metazoa > Arthropoda > Insecta > Coleoptera > Salpingidae > Salpingus > Salpingus planirostris. The sequence continues at coordinate 349,809 of CATKUT010000008.1, forward strand.
GGACGTGTGACCGATAGGCCGTTCGTCCACAGCACCCTTTGGGGGATGATTTTCGATAATAATTCGTTTATTTCGGGCGCCAGAGTATAAAATAATTCACAAAGGGTTGTTCCGACCGGAAATCGGGGTTGGAAGTTTCTGTGTCTGTTTCTTATTCCCAAAGGGACGTGTGACCGAAAGGCCGTTCGTCCACAGCACCCTTTGGGGGATGATTTTCGATAATAATTCGTTTATTTCGGGTGCCAGAGTATGAAATGATTCACAGAGGGTTGTTCCGACCGGAAATCGAGGTTGGAAGATTATGTGTCTGTTCCTTATCCCCAAAGGGACGTGTGACCGAAAGGCCGTTCGTCCACAGCACCCTTTGGGGGATGATTTTCGATAATAATTCGTTTATTTCGGGCGCCAGAGTATAAAATAATTCACAGAGGGTTGTTCCGACCGGAAATCGGGGTTGGAAGTTTCTGTGTCTGTTCCTTATCCTTAAAGGGACGTGTGACCGAAAGGCCGTTCGTCCACAACACCCTTTGGGGGATGATTTTCGATAATAATTCGTTTATTTCGGGCGCCAGAGTATAAAATAATTCACAGAGGGTTGTTCCGACCGGAAATCGGGGTTGGAAGTTTCTGTGTCTGTTCCTTATCTCCAAAGGGACGTGTGACCGAAAGGCCGTTCGTCCACAGCACCCTTTGGGGGATGATTTTCGATAATAATTCGTTTATTTCGGGCGCCAGAGTATAAAATAATTCACAGAGGGTTGTTCCGACCGGAAATCGGGGTTGGAAGTTTCTGTGTCTGTTCCTTATCCCCAAAGGGACGTGTGACCGAAAGGCCGTTCGTCCACAGCACCCTTTGGGGGATGATTTTCGATAATAATTCGTTTATTTCGGTCGCCAGCGTTTGAGATCGCATGGCGCGGTTTTATACATATGGTGCGATTACAAATACGTGTAGCCGTAGTGAATACGGCGCCTGTCGGAGTCCGAGTTGTGGGAGAAAAATTCCCCTCCACGGGCGCTAGCTGGTCGGGCGCCAAGTTCACAGAAGTTCGTTAGGGTCAGAGGACATGGGGTATAAAGGACGCGAATTTAACACAGCCTCTATTTGGCAGAGAAGCGTGGTAAATTCCTCAAATGTTAGACTTGCGGTAGCCGCAACTCGTTTTAGGTGCCCTTTAATTGACTTGACGCCTGCCTCCCACAGCCCGCCGAAATGAGGCGAGTATGAGGGTATGAAACTCCACTCAATTCCCTGGTTAGAGGCTTGTTCGATCACCTCTTCACCTGAATTTTGAAGAAATTTCCCTAGCTCATTCAACTCTGATTTAGCGCCGACAAAGTTTTTGCCATTGTCTGCGTGCAGCGAAGCGCCGCAGGGCCGAAAGGAACGCCTCTGAAGTTAGTTCCGATACCAACTCCAATTGAACGGCCTTGGTTAGGAAACAAACGAAGACTGAGACGTAACACTTCGTGAATTTTCCGCCACGACCCCTTCTATCTTTTACGTTGAAAGGGCCGGCATAATCAACGCCCGTCGTTGAAAATGGCGGAGCCGGCTGGACTCGCTCTTGAGGTAGGTTGCCCATTAACGGCATTGACTGCACCGGGTTAGCCCTGAAGCATCTTGTACACGATCTTACAGCAGCTTTGGCTAGATTGAGCCCGCGAATTGGCCAAAACTTGTCACGAACTGAGGCCAGCAAGGTTCGGGGACCGGCGTGCAAGAGACGATGATGCTCATGATTAACGATCAACCTTGTGAGCTGATGGCTCGAAGAAAGGAGCGCAGGATGTCGCTTCTTGAACGAAAAAGCAGAATTTTTGAGCCTGCCTCCTACCCTTAGAATTCCCTGAGAATCCAAGAAAGGAGTTAAACTTAACATGTTCGATTTGGGATCAATGGGTTTGCCTGATTCGAGCTGCTTTATTTCTTGAAGAAATGACTCAGATCGAGAGACCTTGGTGAGCCGATTCAGGGATTCTTCCAATTCCGCGGTGGAAAGTGGACCCTTTCTTCTTGCCAAGTCCTTCAAGTTATGAGAGAACCTGAAGCAATAACCCACGATTCGTTGTAGGCGAGAAAGTTTCAGATTCCTTTTGTATTGCCACCAAAACGGTCTTTTCAATGGCTCTTTCCTTTTTCATCTCGGGAAGTTTGCTGAGGATGCCAGGGAGAATTGGCCATGTCGATTCGTCCTCCGCGAGAAAGTCTGGACCGTTCCACCAATTAGAAAGATTCTGAAGTTGATCTGGTTTTACTCCTCTTGACAAGTAATCGGCTGGATTGGATTCGGTAGGTACGTGGATCTGGATCTACATTAGGATTTGGAGGGTGAGTGGCTTGCGCCACTCTAGCACTTAGGCCTCTTACTTGGGCCCATTGTGCCACCCCTCCGGCGCAACTCCCTGCCGCCCGCCGCTAGTCCTCAAGCCAACCAACAGAGTTGATAAATTCGAGGACCGCACCGGGTGCGGTGTTGCTAATGTCGGCCATACTTGGCCAGAAGTCCCCTAGTATGGATCCTCGGGTCGACGCAAGCGCGGGGCAGTGACAGAGCACATGCTCCGCTGTCTCGTCCTCTTCTAAGCACCCTCGGCAAGTGGGATCGGTTACGACGCTCAGCGTGTAGAGATGTTTGTTCAGTCGGCCGTGCCCGGTCCATATCCCTACGAGTTTTCGGAGATTGTCTCTGGTTAGTCGTAGGCAAAATTTGGCTCTTTTGAGGGATGGTGCCTTGATGGCGGCCCTCCCCTGTCTGTAGCCTTCAGTCGATTCCCAGCGCGCAGAGTGTCTGGTCCGGGTGTCTTCTTTAATCAGAGTATTCAGAGTAGAAAGGGCTACCGGTAGCGCTGGCTCCGGCCCGATCAGGTGTCGGTCGGAGCCTTCGCGCGCCAGCTCATCTGCCTCTTCATTGCCCTGTATTCCTGTATGTCCTTTCACCCATGCAAGGTCTACGACATTTTCTGCCGCCAGTCTTTCCAGAGATAGGTGGCATTCCCAGACCAGCCCCGAGTTGATCCTGGACCCTCTCAGAGCTAGCAATACCGCTCTACTATCTGTCATGATGCGTACAGACTTGCCCCTGATTCCAAGTTCAGTGGCTCTTTTGGCCCCTTGAGTCACCCCCGTCAGTTCCGCTTGGAACACGCTGGAGTAGCCTCCAAGAGCTAAACTGTCTCGCAGGTCTGGATCTTCGGAGAAGATACCCGATCCCGTGCCTCGACTATTTTTGGAACCATCCGTGAAGATGTTCACGCCCGATGCTTTTTCTTCGCAACAGTTTATTTCAATGCCATAACGCCTTGTGAAGTTGTGACCGCCATCGTGGTTTCTGTCATTCCATAGACCCTTAGCCCGCAGTCTCAAAGCCGTCCCCAGAGCCACCTCCTCGACGTACAGGTCGAGGGGAAGCAGGCAGAGAATCGTCTCCAAGGCCGCAGTTGGGGTCGTCCTCATAGCCCCAGTCACTGCCAGGCATATCAGCCTTTGGATGTGACTTATATGAGCCATCTCGTTCCTCTGTCTGGTTCTGGGCTACCAGACGAGCGCACCGTAGCAGAGCATGGGTCTGATGACCGCCACATATAGCCAGAGGACGATCCTAGGGGATAGGCCCCAAGACCGCCCAACAGCCCTGCGGCATTGCCAGAAGGCCGCGCATGCCTTGCTCACTTTTAACTTCAAGTGTCTTTTCCAGTTGAGTTTGCTGTCAAGTACGATTCCCAGGTACTTGACTTCCTTCGTTAGACTAAGTTGGGTTCCCTTAAGTCTAGGTATTGTATTCGATAATCAGTGAAAATTATTCAACGTAGTCGGTAAGAATAGGAAATATATTCAGAAGAATATTATGCTGACAGATTAAATATGAAAGTATTCATAATAATAATTTGTTTCAAATATATCTAGATTATTACAATTTCGAAATATGGTAACTCTGTGAAATTGTAAATAGGTGAAGATACAATAGTTCTCCCCCACTATTCAAGAATATAATCTTTTAAATATTGAGGAGCTCTTCGCATTCGCTGACTTTGACGAACAATCGGTAGCCTAGGTTCAACAATCGGAGTATGTTAAGGAATGTTCAATAAATCGGAATCTGGTTTGTTTAACTGCAAATGATCGAAGAAGTTTTCTTGTTGTTGAATCGGATTGGGTACACTCGAATCAAACGTAACACGTTTCTTCACTGCAGATTTGACCAATTGATTAATATGACGTTTTACTATTCTTCCTTCGTCAAGTTGCACCAAATAATGCAAATTCCCTAATTTACGTTGAACTTCGCCGAATTTCCAAAAAGATTTATTACCAACCATAACTTTAGTTTGAATTCTCTCGCCCACTTGAAATAACCTAGTATGGGGCAAAATAATGGCGTCTTTATTTCTTTCTTCTCGAAAAGGCTGCATAGCGTCCAATTTGATTTTTAATTTCCTGTGTAGATACAATTCAGCTGGAGATTGACCATTCACCAACGGTGTCGCTCGATGTCTAAAGAGAATTCTTTGAACTTTATTGAAGACCGTTCCATCTTCATTTTCCATCGCTTTCAATTTCGACTTCAAGAATTGAACGTGTCGTTCAACAAGACCATTTGTCGCTGGATGACCTGGGGCGATAAATTTTTGGAAAATACCATTTATTTTACAATACGTTTGAAAAATTTCACTAGAAAAAATTGTTGCATTATCGGATACCATAACCATCGGATAACCATGTGTTGAAAAGATTTCATTTAATAATTTGATGGTATTGTTAGAGTTCGGAGCTTCTTTAATTATTTTGATTTCTAGCCAACGCGTTTTTGCATCAACTACCAGTAGATAATAAAATCCCTGAAAAGGTCCATCATAATCGATGTGTATGCGATCCCAATTATTCGTAGGCAAATCCCAATGATGAATTGGAGCTTTTGTAGGATTATGTTTGATTTTTGCGCATTCTTCACATGATTTAACCAAGTTTTCGATATCTTTATCAATTTTAGTCCAAGTACAATATCGACGTGCCAATTGTTTCATTTTCGTAATACCAAGGTGTGTAGAATGCAATTCTTATGATTATGGAATCACGATACGATCATTTTTGAATAAAATTCCTTCATGTAAAATATAATCACTTTCAGTAGAATTTGTTTGAAGTTGATTTTTGATTCCTGACAATTCTGCGTCTTTATCTGTTTCTTTAAGTATTCGTTCTGAGTTGAGTGTATTAGCATTTGAAATTTCGAAAATTGTAATTGAACAAACATGATCTATTTCTTCATTAATAATCATATCGGAAGAAGAATAATTTTGCTTTAGAGGGGCTCTTGATAAACAGTCGACATTTTGATTTTCAATACCTCGTTTAAATTTAACTTGATAGTCAAATCCTGTTAAAAACGAAGCATAGCGTAGAAGACGTGAAGAAGTCATTTTAGGAAGTTTCGCCTTTTCGTGAAAAATTCTAGTTGAAGCTTGATTATCAGTCATTAATATAAATTTCTTTCCGTATAAATAATCAAAGAAGTGATCTACTCCAAACACAATGGCCAATGCTTCTCTATCGAGTTGAGAATAATTTTGTTCAGCATTTGATAAAGAACGGGAAGCAAAAGCAACAGGTCTTTCTGCATCGTCAATAACATGAGACAGTACAGCGGCAATACCAGTAGGACTCGCATCAGTTGTCAAAATTACTGGCTTCGATGGATCAAATGGGTGAATAACTCTATCACTTGATATTTCATTTTTGAGTTTAATAAAAGTAGATTCACATTCAGCAGACCAAAAGAATTTCTGATCAACTCTTAATAATTTCCGTAGAGGATGTGTTATCGATGAAGCGTTTGGAATAAAACGAGAGTAATAGGTTACCATACCTAAAAATCTTCGCAATTCTCCAACATTTTGAGGTCGTGGCATATCCAATATAGCTTTAATTTTCGATTTTGATTTAGAAATTTTATTATATTCGACTGTGTGTCCAAGATAGTCTATTGAAGTTTGAAAGAAGGTACATTTCTTCAAATTTACATGCAAGTCATATTCGCTTAATCTTTTGAGACATTGCAATAAATTCATTTTGCATTCTTCTATTGTCTCACCATGGACAACTATATCATCGAAATAAGAGATAGTTTTATTGATTCCATTTAAAATTTGATCCAATACTCGATTGAATTCTGCTGGAGCAATTTTGATACCAAAACTAAGGCGATTCATGCGATACGTTCCGCGATGTGTTGAAATTGTTTGAATTTTACTGCTTTCTTCATCAACTCGTAAATGTAAATAAGCTTTATACAAATCTAATCTGCAAAAGTATTTTGAATTTCGAAGACTGTTGAGTACTTCGTCGATTTTCTTGATTGGATAATTAGCATTAATTAACATGTCGTTGACTGCAATGTTATAGCTGACACATAAACGGACTGAGCCATCAGGTTTTCGAATCACGACCAAGGGTGAACCCCAATCGCTAGTATTGCATTTGGTAATAATACCGGCAGCTTCGAGAGTATCCAATTCTTTTTCAACTGGTTCCCGTAATGCATATGGAACATTACGCTCTGAAGCGAAAACTGGTTTCGAACCTTCTCGAAGTTGTAATCTTATTACGAAGTTTGGTACACATCCAACTTCTTGTCGAAAAATATTTGGAAAACGCTTTTCTAGATCATTTATTTCATTGAATGAATCGATTTGATTGATTTCTTTTTTACTTGAATTATTCTTGTCGATATCTTCTAAATTTATTTTCAAATGTCTGATCCATGTACGGCCTAATAAAGCATCATGACCAGAAGGTACAACATACATTTCTTCTAATGATTTGTGTCCTTTATAATTGACATTGACTTTAACTTTTCCAAGAGGCAGGAACACATTCTCGGTATAGGAACGAAATGCAATATTAGATGGCAAAAGAGCATTTTTGATATTGAGAGCTTTGAGGTATCAGTGTATATCCGGCTCCTGTATCAATTTCGAATTTTTGAAATTTTTTTTCGACCAATATTGAAGTATAATATTTCTTTGAATCAGAAGAAAATTTTGATGAAGTTTGATCATAAATGTCGATTATTTGTTCGATACCAGAATATTCATAATTATTTTGAACGTTTCTGGTGGAATTTTCTTCAACTTGTTCGACTTGATTAGTAAAAGCAGGAGATTTCTTTGAATTTAAACGAGACTTTATGCACACTTTAGCGACATGTCCAGTTGTGTTACAAGAAGTGCATTTCAAATTCGCGCTATTAGTTCGACAATCGACTGTAATATGATTATCTCGGCCACAATGTAAGCATAAATTATTTATTCCAAGTTTTTGAAAATCGATTTTTCCTCTTGACTTTGATCTAGGTTGATAATTTTTCGAGTTGAATTGACGATTATTTGAATAGTTTCGTTGTTCAGGTCGGGAGTTTCTAAATTTTTGATTAAATTTTCTAGAATCATGAACTGCATTGATTGAACTGGTTGAAGAATTTGGTTTTGATAATTCACGAGAATCAATTTTTGAAACTTCTAGAGCAATTGACTTGGAAACAATTTCATTAAATTCAAAAAGTTGTGTCTTTGATGCCTCTAATGAATTGTGCTCGTAGAAAAATATCGGTAACTGATATTTGAGAATTACAATTAGAACACGTAGTTTTGAATTCGCATTCTGAAATGTTGCGTCGAAGGGAAGCTGAATAAACTGCAATTGATTCTTGTTCTTTCTGATATGTAGAAAGGAAATAATGTTGAGCAACGATAACGCTTTTCTTCGGAGATAAATGAGTTTCCAATTTCTCAAAAATTTCATCGTAAGTAAGATCGTTAGGTAATTTAGGAGCTATTAAGGCTGTCAAAATATTGTAATATGTCGCACCAATAGAATTTAAAAGCATTTGAGCACTTTTCGCTCGATCTTCGTAGACATCTTTCATTTTAATATAATTTTCAAACCTTTGTCGATAATTTCTGAAGTTTTCTTTACTTGCGTCAAAATTTTCAAATGGAGGAACGTGGGAAATGTTGATCACTGGTGCGTTTAACTGTCCAGGTTGTCTTGGTGCAAGCAAAGCTGTGATGAGCTGCTGTTGATTCTGGTTCATTGCGTTGATGAGGGCTTGAAATTGTTCTGGCTCCATATTGATAAAGTTTAATCTTCTTTACCTCGTCGCCAATTATTGTATTCGATAATCAGTGAAAATTATTCAACGTAGTCGGTAAGAATAGGAAATATATTCAGAAGAATATTATGCTGACAGATTAAATATGAAAGTATTCATAATAATAATTTGTTTCAAATATATCTAGATTATTACAATTTCGAAATATGGTAACTCTGTGAAATTGTAAATAGGTGAAGATACAATACTAGGTAAGGTCATTGCACCTAGCTTTCGTTTTTTCGTGAAAAGAACGAGCTCCGTTTTCGCGGCGTTTACCGAGAGGGAGCGTTTCGTTGTCCATTCATCAACTATGTTCAGCGCGCTCTGCATAATGTGGCAGAGTATGCTCTCGTGTTTACCCGTAAGCAGGATTGCCAGGTCATCTGCATAGCCAATAGTGCGGAACCCCGACTCATTGAGCCGGCGCAGCAGGTCGTCAACTAATATGTCCCATATTAGCGGGGATAAGACTCCACCCTGTGGACAGCCCTTGCTAACGACACCCCTGATGGTGCAATCCCCTACACTTATCTGTATTGCTCGCCACTCCAGGGCATGCCGAATCAGCCCACACAACATGGGGGTTACGGCGTGTTCCTGTAGTGCCTTGGTTATGCTTTCGAAGGTTGGTCGGTCAAAAGCGCCTTCGATGTCTATAAACACTCCCAGGGTAGATGATTTGACCTCCATCGACCTCTCGATTCTGCTCACCACTGCGTGTAGCGCAGACTCTAGACGGTAGGTACGTGATGCCAATCATTGATCGAAGTGATCTGTTGGATTTGAGCTACGCGATTGCCAGCGAAAATTTGAAGATTATTGGGGGACTGATGCAGCCAGCCAATGACAATTGTCGAGTCTGTCCAATAGAAAACTCGATCGGCCTTTACGCTCAGAGACTCGATGACTTTTTTCATCAAGGTGGCTAGGATCAGCGCTCCGCATAATTCCAAGCGAGGAATTGTTAGTCTTTTCAGGGGTGCAACCCTTGTTTTTGCACAAAGCAGTCTCAGGATGACGTCGTCTTCAGTTTCCGTCCTCAGATATACACACGCCCCGTACGCATGCTCTGAGGCATCGGAGAATCCGTGAAGCTGGAGATTACTTCGTTGTGCGGAAGTCACCTGACGTGGAATCTGCAAAAGATTCAACGCTGCCAAGGCCGATTTGTATGAAATCCATTCGGTGTGGAGTGTTTTTGACACTGACTCATCCCAAGATGCACCCTCCTGCCATAGCCTCTGAATCATTATTTTTGCTGTAACAATGACTGGAGCCAGTAAGCCCAAAGGATCGTATATCTTAGAAATCGTAGATAAAATCGAGCGCTTGGTGATTTCTGTTGGTTCGGGAAGTTTGATCTCGAAAATGAAGCTATCAAGACGCGAGTTCCAAAAGAGTCCCAAGGTCTTTGTAGTCTCATCGGAGAGCTTGACCAACTCCAGACTTTGATCGGAAGAGGGCACTACATCTCGAAGAACCGCGGGGTCGTTGAATATCCACTTTCGGAGAGGAAAACATCCTTTTTCTAAAACTCTGGAAGTTTCGATTACAATTCGCTGTACTTGATCTAGAGTATCTGCGCCAGAAAGCAGATCGTCCACATAGAAATCATTTTTGATCACGTTCGCAATGTCCGGAAGGCGAGTCTCACATTCGATTCCTAACTGATGGAGGCATCGTATCGCTAAAAAGGCAGCTGCCGCAGTGCCGTATGTGATCGTTTTTAGCTCATAGACCTTTAGAGGCAGCTTGGGCTCGGGGCGCCACAGGATCCTTTGGAAGGATCGCTGTGATGGATCAACGAGGACCTGGCGGTACATATTTTCGATGTCCGCCGCCACAACTTATTCATGTTGTCGGAATCGCAGTATTATTGACAAAAGATCCTGTTGTATTGTTGGCCCGACCTTCTGTAACTCTTTAAGCGAAACCCCTGTAGACGACGGAGCGGACGCGTCGAAAACAACCCTGAGCTTTGAGGTGAGCCTAGCTTCGTTTAGCACTCCGTGATGTGGAATGTAGTAGGGCTTGACAACGCTCTGATCAAGATCGAAAATAGGAACTTTGTCCATATGACCTAGAGTCTCGTACTCCGTCATAAAGGCCACGTATTTTTCCTTTAGATTGGCGTTACCTTGAAGTTTTCGCTCGACCGATTTGAACCTGGCCTTGGCGTTTTCAAACGTGTCTCCAATGCTAGAAGGATCATCGCGTAGGAGGATGGTAACGATGAATCTGCCGTTATCGTCACGCTTGTGAGTTTGTACGAAATGATTTTCGCACTCGACCTCTTCTTTAGAACGAATTTTGGTCATGTGACAATCTTCCACTTCCCAAAATTTTGTCAAATGAGAATCGATATCGGAAATCCTCGAGAAGTTACAACGAACTGACGGACTTGTGAGAGAGGGACCTAGCGGGCCACTGACCACCCAACCTAATCGAATTTTTTGCAAAATGAGATTTGGGTTCGAACTTAGAGGTTGAATTTGACCGACACATGGCAACCTCCCGTAGCAGTCAGCACCAATCAGCACATCAATTGGACCAGGAATGTTGAATTCTGGATCTGCAAGAGAAATGTTGTGAGGAATGTCGATGACCGACCTAGAAACGGAAAAACTCGGAAGCTGTCCAGTAATTTCTGGAATTACAAGATACGAGATGTCGATGTTGAAGGAAGTGTGCCCAGAGAACGTCCTTGCTTGACATCTGTGCTTGATCATGGAAGTTCCGGAATTTATTCCAGTTATTGCGATGCGAGCTTCGGTTTTGCTTAAACCGAGAATTTCGCAGAGCGACTCTTTCATGAAACTTGATTGAGAGCCTGGGTCGAGGTGCGCTCGAGCCCTGTGGAATTTTTCCCTTTGAGTCAAGAATTCTGACCGACGCGGTGGCCAGAAGAACTTGGCCAAGTGCGGCGTGCGACGCCACGTGCGCAACAACGTTGCCGGTTGGGGGATTTTCAGAGAGTTCCGCATCTTTGGCTCCGCCTGCATAAGTTCGAATACTTTGGCACATTCCTAAGGTGCGGCTGTTTATTTAAGCTGCATCCTCTCATTACTACTAATACATCACATTTTTTAATGAAGATTCAAATAATCAAAGACCATTTCCTGGTACCAGAATACTATTTCATCGGTGTATGGTAAGTACATCGTTTTTCGTCTCTTGAGATTTGATAAGTTCGAATACTTTGTTCCATTCAAGCGGTGGCAGTTTATCCAATATGCATTCTTTTATTATACAGGGCTTTCACTAATGCTCGGTTCCCACGTGACCATTAGTTAGGCAACTTGCTATACATATTTAGGGATATGGGTAGTTTTTAGGTTGCTTTTAGTAATGTTTGTGTCAAAGTAACCAGTGGCGTCATTTTTCGAATATTTCGATAATTTGTCAGTGTCAGTCAGACGGAAGATTTTGAGTGCTTTAGGTCTCGCACCATTGAAGAACTGCAGCAACACTTGATTGCTCAAAAACCACCAGTGTTCTTCACTTTTCAAGGTTTGATTGGGCCGTTTCCAATTTTACGTGTCAGAGGAATTTATTAAAACATTTTAGTTCACGGAATCTGCTTGTTACGCCAATGATGTTAGTTGAATTGCATACTTTCGGTAGGTCACGTGGAGACCGGACTTAAATGATAACCCTGCATTACATGAAACGATGTAAGCTTACTTTTGTAAAGTTAATCGAATTAACGAACGATCGTTTATTAATAATATGTACTGATTTTCAATGCCAGCAGTTTTATCCATATAATGTACATTTTGTCATCGTAATAATTCAAGGTATTGTTTATAGTTTAGTACATTAAATGATGTTATCTTTGATGAAACCGATAAGGAATGTACATCGATCAATGCGTACACTCGTTATTGGGTTAATCAAAGACAACATTATTGAAATGTACTAAACACATGGTGGCAATGTTTTTTACATTAATCTATAAACAAAGGTTGTGATATAATAAAATAGTACATTGGCATAATGTACTGCATTATCATTATTTTCAATTCGTATTGGAAGCGGGCCTTATCCGCCATTTTTCGTAGTGAAAGTCTACAAGGCAGCAGACGTATTCTTGAGAACAATCATGTTTTATGTGCACCACTGCTGTTGTCCAGATGAATGATTCGCTGGTGCCCCCCTCGAGGTGGATCTCTTCCATGATCTTTGTCGTGGGGTTCACTTGGTCTCACTCCAATGTACGCACCACTGCTGTTGTCCAGAGGAGTGATTCGCTGGTGCCTTCTGCGAGATGGATCTTTTCCATGATCTTTGTCGTGAGGTTCACTTGGGTTTCGTTCCGATGTACGCCCATGTCGTAGTACACTAAGCGTCAATGAAATCGGGACACCTCGAGTAGCTGCGCCGATATGTAGGCAACCGATCATACACCAATTTGTGTGCTGGCGTCACGGGGTGGCAAGATGCCCGTGGAATTAGTCCCGCCCCGAAAGGGGTTTAGTTCACGAGGGCCGTTTGAGGGAGCGCCACAGTCTTTAAGAATTCTGTAATTTGTAGTTTTGACAAAAGATCAGCAGATGGCGACAAAAATGAAAATAGTATTGTGATTGCTGGTGGTATGGGGTGGCAACCAGGAGGGCGTGGTTAGAGGGCCAGAAAAACTTCTGTGGAAAAACTAGACTTTGAAGGTGGCCGTGTTTCAAATTTGTCACTGTTGTTATGATTATTTTATTATTTATTTTGAAATTGAAAATTTGTGAACCATGTTGAAAATGCCTCATGAAACTCATATTCAAACTTATACAAGGTTCTATTAGGTTTTATAAGTTTTTGACTGGCCTATGAGAGATAACGGGAAACCTAAAATTATTTTATAAGTTTCTATACTGTAAATCCATATTTGGAATTTCCATCTAGAAACTAATACAATTTAAAAAAGCGTCTATCCGGGATTCCTCATAGATTCTGAGTTGCGAATTTCTTGTATTCGTTTATATCATGTAAATCCATATTTGGAATTTCCATTTAGAAACTAATACAATTTTAAAAAGCGTCTATTCGGAATTCCTCATTGATTCTGAGTTGCAAATTTCTTGTATTCGTTTCTATCATGTAATTCCGAATTGGGAATTTCCATATACACGGTGTCCAGAAATTAGCCTGCAATAATTTGCCCGATGATTCCTCTATAAAAATGAAAAAAGTTCTAATGATCGTATGTCGAGAATCGCTTCCTAAGGGAGATATAGCCCCTAAAAGGTAGGCCCCCTATGAGGGTTTATGTTAAATATCTCCAAAATTGCTCAAGATTATGAAATCATATTCGGTACAATTATTAACCTTTTTATGCTCAACAAAATGGACTAGGTAAGAATTCAAAATTTTCACCAGGGGCGGGTCATCTAGGGGGGGCCGTAGTGAAAAATCTTCCTAACTTTTTTGTATGATGCTGCCATTGTGTTTAGCATAAAAAGGTTCATGATTGTACCAAATATGATTTCTAAATCTTGAACAGTTTTGAAGATATTTAACATAAATTATCATAGGGGGCCTTCCTTCCAGGGGGTATATCTCCCTTAGGAAGCGATTTCGACATACGTTCATTAGGACTTTTTTCATCGTTTTTATAGAGGAATCATCGGACAAATTATTGCAGGCTAATTTCTGGACACGTGAAGAGCTAGGACTGTAGAAAAATTCAAAGCTCTGCTTCCAGAAACTAAAAAGTTACAGGGCTGTCTTCATGTTAAGTGTGACACGCTGTATAAGATTATTGATGCAATTCTCTAAGGTCTAACAGTATGTGAAAACGCTGTTACGCTATAATATCACATACTGTGTAACGACGCTCCCCGAGCGCCGTCACTTAAAGTCCGCTCCCGTCTTGTTTTCCCGCCAATTCCTCATCACCTCTGTCGTCACTGTTTGTTCTAGAATGTTCGATTCCCTCTCCCGCCTCCGAGGCTATAAAAGGCCGCCCCCGTTCCGGTTTCGCTAGTCTATGTTATGCCGGTGGAGTAGCACGGTCATAGACGTTTGAGTTAACCTACCCCGTTTTTCGCTGCAGGTAAATTAACCGCGGCAGTCCAGTGCGAACCCCCGTTTTTTAGGGGATAAGCAAGTCCTGTTTCTCCAGTCCGGTTACCCTATTTTACTAACAGGCCCAGGTCAATTAACCGGGTCACAGTCCTTTTCTACTAACACCGATCCTGCGTTTGGCGTCGAGGACCTCTAACCTGACGCATCCCACACCGCTTTAGTCCGCCACCTCCGGGTGTATCCCGAACGGCCGTAACAAGCCTCCTGTGACACCGTTCCGGCGTTCCCGCCCGGTGTCTTAACTCGCCCCCGGCGAGCTCTGTTCCGCATCTCTGTTTCGTTACGTCTTTAGTTCTTAAGTCTACATTAAGCCGGCTAGGGTAGTTTAAGTTTCCGTCCGTTTCCGTCTGTGCCGTCCGCATTTGCCGCTGGTGTTTCCGTTTCTCCGGCTTAAGTTTGCTACCCCGGTAAGAGTGCTTCCTCTGTAAACGAAGCTGGCGCCCAAGAATTCCGTCCGACCGGAAGTGCGTCACAAATTGGCGCCCGAGCAGGGACCGTGAAGGAAGCCCGCCCCGTCCGATCCGTTCATCACCGAGAGGGACTATTGTGGACTTTGACGGACAGGGATGTCAAAGCCCACGAAGATGGATCCGTCGCTGCTCGACTTCGAGTTCGAGGCCTCCGGTCCCGTGCCACCCGTTTCCGAGGTCCGGAGAGCCGCCCCCGTCTCGCCCGTTGGCCTGGAGGCCGCCGATATCCGCGTCGGCTGGGTCTACACCCTCCGCAAGGAGGACCTAGTGCAGGAAGCCGGGAAATTCGGCCTTGCCACCGTCGGCACCGTCGACGACCTCCGGCGCCGCATTGTCCGCTTCCTCAGGGAGGGAACCACCTCGGTCGGCACCGTTCCCCGGGAGAACCCCGGGATTGCCACGTCCGCGGCCGACGCCCAACCGGCCGCCATTCCGCGTTGTGTCGAACCGCTTCCGGCTCCCCGCTCCGTCGAGCCCCTGGACACCGCTCGATGGAACGTCCGCTTCAACGGGAAAACCGACCCCGTTGCGTTCCTGGAACGTTTGTCCGACGTTCAAACCCGTTACCGGATCACCGACGATCGTTTACTCCTAGTCTTGCCCGATTTGTTGACCGGATCCGCTCTATTGTGGTACCGGAACAATGTGTCCGAATGGGAGACGTGGTCCGAGTTTCGGGAGGACTTTTCCGCGTTTTACCTGCCGCCAGATTACCGCATACATCTTCAGGAGCAGATCACGAAACGGCTCCAGCAACCGCATGAATCCGGCACCGAATACGTAACCGCCCTCCGCACCCTAGTCCGCCGACTAGGGGATGTTCCGCTTGACCAGGAGCTATTCTGGCTACACCGCAATCTCCGACAGGAATATCGCCTGTATATTCGCCGGTCCGAGATTGTTAGCATACGCGATTTGGTCAGTCGTATCAAGGAGTATGAGGCCGTTATCAGAGATAGCGGGACAACAAAAACTCGGCCGCCGATAAGCGCGGATAACGCGAGCCTCCGACCGGTGACCTTCACTCCGACGCGCGTCCAGACGCCGGCCGACGCGGTCCCGTCACCGTCCTTGTCACCTCCCACCGGCACCGACTCGCGCGTCGGGAACCTGCGCGAGGCATGTTGGCGATGTGGTAGTACTGCACACCGCCGGGCCGACTGCCAATCCAGTCCTGTCCTGTTTTGTTCCCGGTGTGGGAGAAAAGGGGTTTTCTCGCGGGATTGCCCCTGCCCCCGGTCGGAAAACTGAAGATGAGTCCGGTCCCCAGGAGACCCGCCGGACTCTCCTCCAACACCGCTTTGGACTCCAAATCCGTCGAGGACATCCGCCCCGAGTTGAAAATCCGGGTGAGCGACCGTCAATTTACGGCCCTGCTAGACACCGGAGCTACGCGCTCTTATGTCAGTTCAGAGGTGATGTTATGGTGCAAAAAGCACGGGGTTGGAACCGTTTTCACCCCTGATGAGACGACCGTTACACTCGCCGACGGCCGGTGCCGGGAAATTCATTCCGGTATCCGCCTAGTGAGTGTAGTCGCCGAAGGCTCCGTCGATTTCCAATTTCACCACCTGCCCGGATTACCGCACGATTTTCTGTTGGGGAGCGATTACCTAAAGCACACGGGGTGTGTGATCGACTTCGCACAGGAAAAGATCCGTCACCTCCGAGTACCGGCCGGAACGACCGTCCCGTCCCCAGTGCCCATCCCGGAAATCGCCAGTATCGCCACCCCGGTTAGTGAGAACAGGCCGCTCTTGTTTGGTCCCGACCTCACCGACACCGAACGGAAATACTCAGCCGAAGTTTCCGGCAAGGATGGTACCCGACGCTACACGACGCCGCCACGGCGACCAGTGACGTCGGCACGGGACCCGAGAAATTCCTCTCGCGGTCGCCGGACGCCGAAACGCCGCCGCCGGCACCGGAAAAATGCCGCACGTCCGAAATTGGCCGCGCCACCGGAGCCAGTCCAGCCTGGATCCGGGAGCCCGTTTACGTCACCACCGGTGACGTCATGGGATGCAGCGAAGGCGCTATCTCTCCGAGATCGCCGCCAGCCACGCGCGCGTGGATTTGTGTTGCCGCCCGGATTTGCGCCCCCGGAGAATCCTCTCGTTGGCGTACCGGGAGAACCACCCCATCCGGCCCTTCGGCACCGAATCCCGCCAGCTCCGTCACCGGAAACGACAGCCACCGGCCAGAGTCGCATCGCCGGGCCCGTGAGGACGGCGTGCTGGCGGTGTGCGAAGCAGGGGCACGACCGAATCACCTGCAAGCGACCCCGGGTCCTGTTCTGTTCCCGGTGTGGAGTACTCCACGTTCTCTTGCGGGACTGCTCGTGCCACTACGTGCCCCGACTGCCCGGAAGTACCCCCGACCACCGGAAACGTGAGAAGTGCCGTCCGGAAAGTTCAGTCCGGTTGTTGTCCGTAAAATCTGCCGTGTTGTGATCCGCGTTAAAACTAAAGTGATTGTGCCGTCTTCGTCGAAGCGCCGGCCATCCTTGTTCAACGCGCCGGTCATCTTTGTTCGACGGATAGACTGTTCCCCGTTGCGTTCTGCGACCACAGCGTTCGTCGAAGCCGATACTGCAGATCGTCCGTCTGTTTTGTTTACGTTGTAGTTTTTGCAGTCCAGTCCTGTCCGACTACCGGCCCCGCTCCGGTCTCGACCGTGAGATTCGTTGTCGCGCTCCGTCCGGCGAACTTAATTTTGATTTTCCGAAATTGTTTGAACTGTTTGTTTTTTTTTCCTTGAACCTTGGGGTTCTACCTTGTAATTTTGTTTTTAATTTCCAAATTTAATTATTTTCAATTTTTCTTAATTTAGCTCCGGGTTGTAGTTTTATTCCGGCTTGTCCGGAAACTAAATGTTCAGTCGAGGGTGAACGTTCTGACGCTGTGATGTCCATTTGATAACCCGCTCTCTTTCAGGAAATTTTGTAAACAAAATTTTTGTAACGAAGGAGGGGTGTGTAACGACGCTCCCCGAGCGCCGTCACTTAAAGTCCGCTCCCGTCTTGTTTTCCCGCCAATTCCTTATCATCTCTGTCGTCACTGTTTGTTCTAGAATGTTCGATTCCCTCTCCCGCCTCCGAGGCTATAAAAGGCCGCCCCCGTTCCGGTTTCGCTAGTCTATGTTATGCCGGTGGAATAGCACGGTCATAGACGTTTGAGTTAACCTACCCCGTTTTTCGCTGCAGGTAAATTAACCGCGGCAGTCCAGTGCGAACCCCCGTTTTTTAGAGGATAAGCAAGTCCTGTTTCTCCAGTCCGGCTACCCTATTTTACTAACAGGCCCAGGTCAATTAACCGGGTCACAGTCCTTTTCTACTAACACCGATCCTGTGTTTGGCGTCGAGGACCTCTAACCCGACGCATCCCACACCGCTTTAGTCCGCCACCTCCGGGTGTATCCCGGACGGCCGTAACAAGCCTCCTGTGACACCGTTTCGGCGTTCCCGCCCGGTGTCTTAACTCGCCCCCGGCGAGCTCTGTTCCGCATCTCTGTTTCGTTACGTCTTTAGTTCTTAAGTCTAGATTAAGCCGGCTAGGGTAGTTTAAGTTTCCGTCCGTTTCCGTCTGTGCCGTCCGCATTTGCCGCTATTGCGAAATAAAGATAGTTCACAGACCCCTGGTGTTTCCGTTTCTCCGGCTTAAGTTTGCTACCCCGGTAAGAGTGCTTCCTCTGTAAACGAAGCTGGCGCCCGAGACTTCCGTCCGACCGGAAGTGCGTCACAACTGTTACAGAAGAGCTATTCTGTAAGGGAATAACAGCGCTGTTGGTAACATTTTGTCGCTAACAGTCTCTGTAATTTTACGGCGCGGAAAGAGGTTCTGTAAAGCCTCTGTTAGGTACTATAAAGTATAACGCAAGCGCACCGGGCTGCTTTTAGGGCGAAAACGGCAAATCGAGTACCTGCTTGTGTTTATGTAGAGTGTCATAAACGAGTGTATTTGTACTTGATCACACTACCACTACACTCACTTCAATCACCGGTAAATCAACGAAGAAATTACAAACACTTTTTAAATATGTTATTCAAAATACAAACCAAGACGTTGCTATATCGAGAGTCAAAATATGAATGAAGAAATTTTTCCTGACGAAAATTATGAAGGTTGGAATAACCATAATATTTAAGACCCACAAACGATTTATCAAATACATTTTATGACGGTGTCCAGGGAAATTCATCTCTGGTCTCCAGATGCGCATAAATATTTTTAATGTAAAAATATGAAAATATCGAAATATATTACCTACTATCCATAAAAGTCGACAAAATTTCTAAGGATATGACTATAACACCACAATTCCGAGGCACGACCCAAACGAGCTCAAATTCATGTAATAAACAAACCAAAATCTTCAAAGTTTAAATGCATGTCTATCAGCTGTTCTTTCATACCATAATAAACAAAACTGCGCTTGCGCCTCTATAACATAAGGGTCGGAACGGTAAAAATTCGTGCGCTTATGGTGGGTCCTAACAGAGTATCTTAGAGAATTGGTATTTATGCAACCCTATAAAGAGACTGTTAAGACAAGTCTAACAGAGCTATGTTAACAACATTCTGTAATCGTAACAGTCTGTAATACGAATTTTAGAGAATCGCACCATATATCTGTATTTTGTATAAGCAATAAATGAGATTTAATAAGGAATTAACAGTTTCTATTCGGAAAATCACATTAGCATTTCCATCAGGATTAATGCGGAAAATGGGGTTCCAATATTCATATTCAAACTTATTCAAAACTGATATCATTTTTTTTAATCAGTTTCTATGGGGTATTTTCCACAGGGAAGTTATTAAATATTTGTGATATGGTTCTATGCTGAATAATTAGAGATTTTTCACTAATTTCAATATTGGGACGTAGATGTATTCATCACTGTTTAAAGGAACAAAGCCGTGAGTTCTCAAAACCATTAAATAATAAGTTTCGCGCAGTTAAGAATCCGATTTTCAGGACGTAGAAAAAGGCTATCTTCCACAGTTCCTTCCAATATGAACCCGGTCTACTACTATTCTGCTGAACATAATTTTTTTCAAATGTGCGAAACTGATAAATAATAGGAAATTTCACCATCACTGGAGGAGAGCTCAAGATGCTGAATACTTTGAAAGGTGAACTCGAGGTTGGACTTGACTTAAAAAAACAAATGAATCCTCCAAAAAAGAAATTTAATTACTTTTTTCGTCAGGTGATTTGTTTTTAGCAAAGCAGTCATGGAATTAACTTTTTGTCAGGCTAATGTGTTTTTCATGAAAAATTACCCCAAAAATTGGTGCGATTTTTGGGTGAAGTCGACCATTCGAGAATGAATTATACCAAAACGGTGGACCGTAGCGACATCAAACAAGAGAACTTTTATTGAGCAAAATCATCAAGCAGTCGATTCCATTTATTGAAACATCGGTAATTTGAAGAGAGTAAAAGTTGAGACTGTCATTTGCAAATGCTTGTAGCGTACGTAGCGCCCCCTAGGAAATACAGCAAAACTGAGTCCAAATAAGTATTCCCCGTCCAAAAAACCCTCGTGTACAAATTTTTGAATTATTATTCCCAAAACTTGACAAATTATTCAAGAAAATGGAAATAAAATTTTTTATTTCAACACCCTGTAACTTTTTTATTATCATATTTTGGACTAAGGTCATTGTGGTTAAATCGTTCTATTTTAACCTCAGGAGTATGTGGTAGCGCGTCGTGCATGTATATATTTCAAAGACACCCCGTATACATTTACTCTTTCCAAGATAAACTTAGCCATCACGTGACCTAAGTTGCTGAGCAAAAATTAATTGAAAAGCATTGATAACCATTGACTAATGACAGGTATTTGTCAGGAGCTTTGGGGGTCACGTGATGGGCAGTTTATCGTGGAAAGAGTATAGTAATGAAATCAGTTATTCCAAATTTTGTCATTTTCAAGTCGCGATATCTCTGAAATTCGAGCTGAAATTGCCTGAATTGCGTATATCTCAATGAGCTCATTATGAAAAGCAAATAGAAAAACCATCATTGTCAATCGGACAAAAAGATGGAAATTAGCCGGATAAGGTAGACAGAATCAGTACTCATGATACGTTTATCATTTATATTGACCATAATAAGATTGATTGATTTGGGAATTCACGAGTTACATTTTCATAGTTCATCCCTGGTGAGTTGCGGGTTTCCAAAAACGTATTCATAGAGATCGCTTGGAAGTTAAGCATTGTCTAAATTTTCAGCCAACTTCCAATAACGTTTTCGCATCAAATGTGCACTAGCCTTCGGTTGTCGGTTTCTGGTGAAGATACCTTTTTTGTTGCCTCCAACTCTGGTATAAGCTAGAAAAATACGACAATATTTAATAAATATGCAACAAGAAATGTTGAAAAATCATCAATACTTTGCGACGTTATAAAATCTACAAAATTCCAAATGTGTTCTCCGAAGAAAAATCCTTCATTTCTCAATTGATCGAAAGCTTGGAAATGTTTGGACAACAGTTCAACTTGAAATTCTTCCGACCAAATAAAACTGGGCAACTAGAAAATTCGTAATTAATTGATAGTTGTTCTTCAAAGTTGGGTATGATATGTATTCTTACAATATGGAGACCTTCAAGGGTATCTCCTCCATATTCAGTAATCATAATCGGTTTATTGTGCGTTTCGTGCCATTGTCTGGCCACTTTACTAAAAGAATGGACAATTATATCCAAATCACTAGAATTTTGATACCAAGCTCTGTATAAATTGAAGCAGCAAACATCTGCGAATTGAGCGGCATGATCCACGTCCGGTAATTGGTCGACCACGATTGAAACGGGCCGAGTTACATCCAACGATCTCACATGTGCGAAAACTTGCCTAACATTGATAATTCAGCCATTAGTATACGGAAATATTCATGATAAAAACAATAAATCTTACTCGTAGTATTTTTCAGATTCATTATATTGAGTCCTAGGCTCATTCGCAACCGACCAAATTATTACAGAAGGCCGATTCTTGTCCCTGTTATATAATTCTTGTTACGTACCAAAATTACCTTTGGCTCTTATGCCTAAAGATGCCCCAAAAGTGGCTCCGGCCTAGCTGTGGAGACGGGGTGGTTCTTACAAACTATGAGGTATACTAAGAGAGAGAGAGAGAGAGAGAGAGAAAACAATTTCAGTTGTTAGTGGTGACGAGTTGGGCGCCACCAGCTTTTATTGAAAAGCAGGAAAAATAGATAATTTACAATACAGGTACAAAAGAGAAAAATGTGCGCAGGTAGACTTAAGGTCTATCTGGCCAGTCGGCGATAAGGTTTGTTTAGAGTTAGTGAAGACGGACTGAACCCGTGCAAAAATAAAGTGAATAAGAAAATATGAAAACTGTAATAAAAGTAAGTACTAACTAAATACTAATTATCGGTGCAGCGCTGCAACGTTACAAATTTTGGTTTTAGGGAAACAATGAATTGAGTGGAAATAGTCAAACTAGTAAAAGTGAAAGGCGAAAAATATTAAATACCATGCGACGATTTCTCGGTCGAGGGCGACGATAACGAAAGTGCGATAAGTATTTATGCGACCGACCGACGCGAATACAAAAATCTACCGAAGATACGACGATTTCGGTATAATTAACTGTAGGTATATGCGATTTTTACGACGATAATAAGTCGGACTAATTAAATAGGTATATCTTAGCTTTCGTTGATTTGCTGAGAGGTGGTCGAGGCTTCGGCGACGTCGAACGTTGGCGGGTGCGTCGGAAACTAGTAGGCGAGGTCGAATCGGCGCTCGGTAGTACCCCAAACTCCGGGTGGTGGTTCCGGATCCTCAAGAAGCAGAGAACGCTCGAGATCGAGACAACTGGGTCTTTGACCAAGTATAAAAAAAACCCTAGCAAAAGATCGAGGAGAAATGAGTAAATATCAGATTGCCGGACTGCCGGGGAAGATTGTCTTACCTAATTGAAGGGTTTGTTCGCAGGGTAGTTAGTCACGTGGTCGAAGAATCTTCAAATCCCCAAAAGGGTGTAATTTCCGTACAAAATGCGAAACTATTGATTCGACGACGAAATCGGAATTACTTTAGGTTGATTAATTAGCGAATCCCCGAAGGATGATTATTCGAAATCAAAGATAATTAAATCACCTGGATAACTTCAAACCACTAAGCGACTAAGATGGCGGACGTGCAAGTAGCAAGTGACCGGAAAAAGGACCACTGCGGTAGACGATGGCGAAGATCTATACGATAAGAATACGGCAATGCGACAAATCTGAGTTTCCCCGAATCAGAGATCGTACCCTGAGTAGAAGAAATTCAAATAGGAAATCCCCGGGTAGGTGGATGATAACGACTCGATCCGGTTCATGCGCGATGCGAAAGTAGCACCAGAGATACGGTACCGCCGACGAGAAGGTGGAATTGTAAACAACAACAATGGCGGAGTGCGAGTGCGATTCGATAAAAGGCGATTGAGAGGGTGAGAAATTAGACAGACTGGGAAGAGGGTTGACGATACATAAAGTGTGTTTTTAGGACGAAGGAAGTACCTCGAGGTCCACGAAGGGCCGCACGGGGACGAGTACCCCGAGGCTTTGCCCCCAGGACAGACTGGAAGGCGAAAAACGAAGAAACATAATAAAGGGGACGATACGAAGGAACATGAGCATTAATACGCCGCCGTGGGTCGCTCACGCCACGGCAAAGACGCACGGTGACTAAAACCCTAGGACGGCTTACCGCGTACCACCCTGGGTGTTCGGTCTAACGCTCAATTCGGGCCCGAACAACCCTCCTATCATTGCGAAGCTATATGTGGAATTATTCGAATTTGTACGACCTATCGAGGCTAATAAAAGGATGAACAATTGAGAACCTAATTAAAAATAAAATCATAACATTCTGTTAGCGATTTCTTATGGTTTTCCAATAGTGCGTCAGAAAATTTCCTGCAGTTATAAATTTTGTAGAGAAATTGATATACAGGCTGTTTGATAAAAACTCCAGAACGCCACAGTTTCTTCGGTTGCCATCCGATTTCAAAAACCCATCAACAAAAAATGATTTATTTTTCATGCTCTACGAATAGGCCTTGTCACCAAATTTTTTCCCTCAACTTCTTTTTTCAACATTGGTAAATTTAACTTTTTTGATAATAAAACGCGATTATTTCCAATTCAAAGTTGAAGTAGATATTTTTTTCTATACCATCGGTCAATAAAAAAGTTGATTTTTCTTAATAATCATCAGAAAAACGTAAAAAATGATTCGCCAGATTTGGTCGGATTAAACAAAAAACGTCATTTTCACGTTTGCTGTGGAATCCAAAGCACTCCTGAAACTGACATTTCTTAAAATTTAATTCAAATCAGGCGAAACTTTTTATGCGTTTTCTTGGATAAACATTGGAAAAATGACCACTTTCTACATACCATAGTAAAGAGAAAAATACATACTTCAATTCTAAATTAAAAGTAATCGTACTTTATTCTTAAAAAATTAAATTTACCAATGTTAAAAAAAGAAGTTGAGGGAAAAAATTTGGCGGCAAAGCCTATTCGTAGAGCATGAAAAATAAATAATTTTTTGTTGATGGGTTTTTGAAATCAGATCACAACCAAAGAAACTGTGGCGTTCTGGAGTTTTTATCAAACAGCCTGTATATGATTTGAAAATATCGGGTTACTCTGTGTTGACGGCAGGACACTCATTGATGATCATGATCTCCAATTGATCGGCCAAGTCCATAATTTCTTCGGCATATGGATAATGTGAGGTCCTATAAGAATTTGCTCCAATCCATTTCATCAAGTCGTAATCGCGCAGTATTAGTGGTAAATCGAAACCTTTTCCTCGAATATCTGAATCTTCGTGTCGGCCAAATCCTCTCAAATAGACTGATCATCAGTTTTGTGGAATTCCATGTTATTGAACGAATTCCCACAGGCTGTATGTACTTATCGATTAAATTTCCATTACTCTTATCCAATAATTCAATCTATAATGAGTAATTAAGTATTGTTTTACAATGAGAAAATTCGTTAATAAGACAAGAATTTGGTAAACACTTACGTGAAGGGCGTACAAGTACCCAGAATTTGGGTCATGAGATATGGCCACCACAATTTCGCGTTTTTTATTGTTACAGAACCATATAGAGCAGCAATCGAGGCTACTGCTTGTCCTTCCTTATTGACAATTGTAATATTTGGGACGATTTCCTGATCATCGGCAATGGTCACATCAACTTCATAGTTTATTATGCCATCCACAAGATTATCAGCGATGTTAGTGGTGATTGTAAGATCTACAATGTACGTTTTCGGAGTTGTGTACAGGACCACAGGACGATCTATTCCCGCGTAGTTGAAAAAATCGAAAGTTGTCACGGGTGAAACGTCGCTACCTACCAGTCAGAGTGCAGCCGTGGCATTAGGCCTCGACTGGCTCAGTGGGGTTCGTTTATTTAAAATTGCTGGGCGCCAAAGCCTGGAGGTGGTAAAACAAGAAGCGGCTTAGATTCTTGCCGGGACTGGTAGGGCGTACAACTATGGCGCAACGAGTTCAGAGAATACCAAATAACACACGCTGGTTTCGGAGTACGGTTGGCTTTATTGTCAACAAGCAAGCCGCCGCTAGAGCGGGCGAGAGTAAAGTCACACTATAATATCAGGAAATAATCTGGGCGCAATTTATCCGAAAACGATGCAGTACTGTTTCGTTCCGTTCACAACGATACTCAAACTAAATGTAAAGAAAAGCGGTATAACACGCAAAGCGCGAAGGAGTTATTAAACAGAGCTAAAAGTAAAACAGTGAAAGTGAAGTTAAGTTATTTAATACTAACGGGCGAAATGCAGACGAACGCCGCCGAAAAGTGGGGTTACTGTTGGTGTTGTTTCCGGTGGGGAGTGTCAACGAGACGCGAGACGTCAAACAGGTGTATAGTCGCCGCAGTCTTCGTTCCCTCATTTGACTTTTAGAGCCGTTCAACCCTCTTATTACTGTATGAAAAGAAAACAAGCAATAAATCCATAGGCGGTCATCACAGGCAGGTATGAAGAAAAATTTCGGAAGGTACTTTTGAGGTACTCTATGTCGTGGAATTAAGAATACGCAGGTATAAACCGTCTCATGCTCCCACATGGCTTAAAAATACTTTCCCAAATGTCGAAGTTCCAATCGGCCAAGATCTCCTGCTGGTTTATTACCTCTCTTCTATTCATTTGAAATTAGAGGGTTGAACGGCTCTAGAAGTCAAATGAGGGAACGAAGGCCGCGGCGACTATACGACTACGTACGTTAAATTGACAGCTGTCAAACACAGTTCTGACAGAAGTGAGGTTAGGTACTAATGTTTATGGTTGGCGTTTTTCTTAAGGAACCACATTAAGGTAATGAAGGCCAAAGCCTACGAGCAAACGAGCGCGCGCGACGGCAACTAAGATTACCAGGGGGTTAACTAAAATCTAGTCCTATCTGTTTGTAGAGATGAGTCGTCTAGTTGTACGGCAGTCGAGCGGGTCGAAGCGGGTCCGGAAGAGGGCCGGCGATAGGGGTGTCCTGGGGTGGAGTACCACGACCCAACGAGAAGGAAGGCCTGGGCGAAACCTTCAGACCCAAACTAGGACCCTAGAGAAGAAAACTCGATGAGGTCTCCCGACCGATTGTATTATTCGAACTCGGGTTACCTCTTTGGGAGGAGGGTCGTCCGTAACGCAAATGTGCTGGCTGATGCAAGAAGGCTCGAAAAGACTTAGGAGACTCTGTAAACGTGTGGATTAGCGCCGATTGTCACCGATTTGGCGGGCGAAAGTACTCACCACGCGGTGGTGTCTTAAATCCCTTTCGGAAGTGGTTTTTCGTCGAAAATTCACGAAATAAACGATTGATCGTTTCGTAAAAGAATCACCACAGTAAACTGGAATAATTAACTTGAAATCCCGTAATGGATGACTTAGATAAAGTCCGAAATTGCTAATTACTCAGCACACCACCATGCGAGAGCTCACGAGCCAGGAAGGAAAGAAAATTCCCCTCGGATAGATGCAGATAACAATCAGAAGAGTGGGAGTACTGCCTAGGAATTTTGCAGAAGATGCGCGACCAAATGTCAACCAGGTGGAACAAAGGTCGGAGTTTGTTTTGGTTTTAGCATTTGGGGGTTAATAAAGAATTCGGCCCTCATTTATGTGTTTTACTGTAATCAATCCTCCCAGTGAACTTTAATGGTTACAAAGTGTATGATTGCTTAACCCTTCCGCTGAAAACGATTCCAAACCATTTCAATGAGTTTACTCACAAGATTTTCATTCAATCACGTATACCTTTCAAGAGTACCGAGATTACCTTGAGGTACCGTGGATTCCGATAAAATATTATTCACTGCTACCACAATTGAATTTTCTTCACCGAAATTGAGTAACCCGGTGATTTCGGCTTTAAAAGGTAAATGCCCGATTGCATGATCCACTGCCGCTTTTCCATTGACCCACTAAATTCGTCAATATGAGATAAAACTTTAAAACACTTGATAAATAATAAATCATTTACGACTTCGGCTGCATAACAAACTGATGCAAATCTGATCCATACACGTTCTGATGCCCATTCTTTCCGACGTGGTCCCTTAGGCTCGAATTGGTGGAAATATCGTTGTAACTGGCAGGTACTGCCATCAATTCGATTTGATCGTTTACTGCTTTTAAACCTTTTTCGTACCATTTCTCTCTGTGTCCTCTCGATGGATCATTTAAGTCATTTAAAGCGAATCTCCATAAGCCATCTAATGATTTTATTTGCTGGGTTTTCGATTCGCGAGGATATAAAATTCCGCAATTGACTAACGCGATTATACTCACTATCTCCAATAACTGGAGAAATAAAGACATTTCGGCTGGACGAAAGCGCGGCAAAGACTTCAATGCATGGTCGGTACGATGACAGTCTCCTTTTATAATAGAGATTAACTTCTAAAATATGTGATTCAGAATACCAGAACAAACCAACAATATGAACAGATAATGAGTGATCAAGTACCCTTATGTTGATAAATCAAGTATGTACTTAATTTTAAATTAGAGATGATATCGACAAATCGAGCGCATGGTAATATAGGTATCCAAGTATTGAAAACACCTAAAAATATATAATCATCGAAAACAGATAAGAAATGACTTAATTGAATGAAATACCATTTTTAATTATATTTCTAGCATTATCACCACTTATGTAGGTAATACTCAGGCGTACATATCAAGGCTCAGTTTAACGTTAAATTTGTAGTAGTTAAATTTCTATTTCTGTTTTGTTTCAACAAAAATGAAAATCAACAAATTTATTTGTCAGGTAAAATAGTATTATAACTGTATGACAGCATTTTGGTTCAACTTCAATCAATTGAGGGCTGGTTTATCAATGCTCAGTTATCTTTTAACTAACAGTTAAATTTGTTGATTTTGATTGTTATAACAACGGTAACCTAGGAATTTAACCTCCAGTTAAACGATAACTGCGACATTGAAAAACCCCGCCTGAGAGTTGATGTGAAGGAAGTTTTTCCCAAAACGAGAAAAGTCAAATTTTGCGAATTAGTGCCTCGTAGATTCGGCATCGTTTTAAAACTTGTTTTTTGTTTTATCTCAAGTTTCGTTAAATTATCTCATAAGAATGTTACAAAATTGTGATAAGATATTTTCAGGAAATCCATACGGTTGCATAATTCAAACAAAAATTGCCGAAATTCAGAAAACACCAATTTGAAGGAAAACCCCGCGAATATATCATTAAAATTGCAATAAATACTAATAATAATGCCTAATTAATAACACTAAACTTTACTACAGATCTATCAGAGACCTTTATGTTTCTG
The DNA here is from genome assembly GCA_949788335.1 of Salpingus planirostris. NCBI lineage: Eukaryota > Metazoa > Arthropoda > Insecta > Coleoptera > Salpingidae > Salpingus > Salpingus planirostris. Next base: position 378,381 of record CATKUT010000008.1, read on the forward strand.
AGAATATATTCGAGAATACCCTTATACGGTTCGATCGAATAAAGAGGCTATATCTATGACTGTCATTCTGTCTCATCTGAAAACAACTACGGAGACATAAAAAAAATCCTTCATGAAGGGAGGCTATGACTCTCATTCTCTCTCTGTCCTTTTAGTAGTTTTCAGATGAGACAGACCGATTATCATAGCCTCCCTTTATGAAGGATTTTTTTGATGTCTCTGTACAAGAAAGAGAATGATATATGCATTATCAGGGTATTATCTATTCGGTTTTGTAGTGCGAAACTAAATGGTGATTTGGTTTTGTTAGGTTTTGCTACAGGTTTTGCCATGGTTTTGTAACTAGATCAATCGAAATAAAATAAACAGTGGGCTGTTGTCATAAAATATTGAACGTCAAGAAATTTTATATTTTGACATCGATCGGGATTTCGGTCTATGATTTCGGTTTTTCCAAAGTGTACTTATTCCCTGTAATTTAAGTCATCTTCAAATGGAAAAGACACAAGAAAGAAATAAAAGAAACGCACGTTGACTTGGAAATAGAAAAAAGTGAATACTGCCCCAAAGGAGAAAATGTTTCGGACTAAATTTTAACCAAATTAACGACTGAGAATTTGTGTAAGTGTATCAAATATTAAAGAAAATAGAGACATGGAGTTATCTCAATTGAACAATGAACTGACTACTTCCGAATAAATGAAAATTCAGCGTTATTTGAAGCAGACAGAAAAACGGCTAACCTATTTTCAAAAGCCCGCATTTCTATTTACATTATGCCAAAATTCGTGACAGAAAGGCTGTGTTACAATGACAAAATTACCAAAACGTCAAATTTTTCTCCGCACTACATAACTGAATGGACTTTAGCATAGCCAAACTTTAGTCATATATCCTCCCCTTATTATGTCAAATTTATCTCTCCGTATAAAGTGTATACATATGAAAAATTTGATCTTACAATGCCCTAATTAAATCAATCCCAATTAATTTTAGTAGTAAAAAGACCTCGACTTCAACTTTTCGAAATCACCAAATCACTATAATTTAACTTGTATTAAGTATATTTTTTGCTTATACGAATTAAGACTCACCCAGATGGAAATTCTAAATTGCATACACGCTCATGTAGTTATCGCCCTTCTGTAATTTACGACTATTAGGGCTCGGTATAAATGCTGATAGCACTCGCGGTATCTCATCGAATCGCAAACTTTCAATCGTTGAATGTTTTTGGACGTGTGTATTATCGTTAGAATTTTTTTTTATTTGCGAGAAATAACGTACGGATTGAATTGGTTTCCTCTTATGTCTACTCCTAATCAAAATAATATATTTACATTCTTTATAGTACATTTTATTATAATAAATAATGCGTTACTTCAAAAATGATGACGATATACCTGCAATCGGAAGAGCGAGCATTATTGTCTTGTGAAATTTGTCAACAATGCACTGGTCGCTCAATTTTATTTCCAAAATGTCAATAAAAATATGATTGGAGAATAAACCACCCAATTTGAAATAGGTAGATGTTGGTAATGACCTTAGACGATTTATAGGAATAATGTCAATAAAGATAATAAATGACAAAATATGGGCAGTATTCCTTATCAGTAACAGAATAAATAAAAGCTGATGGTATCAAATGCATACGTATAGAAACGGCGGATTACGACGAAGAGGAAATGCTAGTTCAATGGCATACGACATTGGACCACCAAACGGATTTTCATTCCTATAGTGGGTCATGAGCATCGCTCTGTCTCTGTCTTTCTAATGGTTGAAAAAAGAGATGCAGATAGAGGTGGTCCGAAAACCGAGAGAAAGTTTCAAATGTAAAGGAAATTCATGGAAATTCTAACTACGAGTAGTAGTGTTTTCAGAAAAAAACTTGTTACTACAAATGCCTACGTCAGAACATTCAAACTGTTACTTGGTACTCTAGCGAGTTCGGAAAGTACTCCAGTAAGAGCCATGCGACAAATGAAAATGATAACATAATGGATCAAGAGCTTATGTTTGTTCCGATTTCAACTCGAACGACATCTTCATTTTCAGAGATATCAATTCAAGTGGCGGAGACAAAACTGACAATAAAACTTGAGTACCTTATTTCCGAAAACACCAAATATACCGAGTAAAAGCAATAAATCTACAAGGTAATATAAATTCAATAGTAAATACCTACATTGGAACAATCAAAACATCTTGATGTAATAACTCTTATGTTGAACAGCCCTTCGGTTTAATCTGAACACATTTGTCGAATAGTATTTTTCTCCGAATTATATTCAAATTCCCGTGTTTATTATAAACATAACACAAGTATTTTCCTCTACTGTAATAAATGCGATAAATATGTATAAGAAAAACTCGTTGTAATTATAAAAACTGTGCAACACGTCGCGGTCGTCTAGTTGGATGGCTTGAAAAGTCATTAATTGCATCAGAAATGCAGAAATTCTATCTAAACTTTGAAACGCTAAGTCAAAATAACGCACAGTGAATAAAAAAAGTCATTCTGTCCGGTCACCATTCTATTCTGTTCCCAGCCTCTAATCTGTCATCTGTCACATTCGTAAACTTTTTATGTTGGTAGCATTGAACCGATTCGAATAATTTTGACAACAAACTTGACGTTTTGAAAATTTCCTTTTGGTTATCCGATGTCTTCGCGTATTTGCTATTTAAAATGCGTAAAAAACGCCCAAAAGGTGATAAAAACTAAAACTGCATGCAGCAGGGTATTATGAAATTATTTTGACACACGAAAATTATTATGAGGCAATTGTGTAGGTACATCACTCATGACGGGTTTGCAGTTGAAAAAAAAAAAAATTGATGGCCGAAAACATGACGACGATAATGAAAACTGCTTTTTGATGAGTTTAATCAACACCCAAAAGAAAAAGAAATGTATCTTGTCAAAATAACACCCGCCGTGTACATATATTGTGGCATCTGTGGTAGAATCCAAACAAACTAAAGCTGAACACGTTTTGTTTCATTTCGTCGGCAAACGAAAAACCGTTTCATTCAAGGATCCAAGACCTCCCTGTAAACGATGTTTTTCGTGAAAACTGCAGCGCTGTCACGCAGCAACTTTCCCTGATTGCCGACATTTGAAACTAAAACGTGAACTCTTTCCATCATTTTTGCTCTCGAAAATGCCACGTACAATTGCCCATGACTGAAAACGGAAATGGGCAAAAACAGTCCGAGCGTATCGAGAGTCTGCCCTTGGGCCTTGTTGATGGTCAGACAGTAGGCCAACGGGCCAACGGGAATTGACTACGCTTGAGGACGAACGGTATCGACGGATCATTCGCGGATGTCATATCCGCTCGTGGTATCAGCACCGTCCTGTCATCGTCCCGTATACCAATGCGATGAATGATCTCCGCTTTGATCACGTTATCACCAAGTGCCGTAACTCGCAGTTTTGTCCCGTTACACAGGCCGGAACGAACGTCCAAGTTGCGCAGTAACATGACGATCGCTCCCACTTTGAGATGCAGCGCATGAGGTGGCATCCCTGATGGCGTCAATGAATTCAAAAACTCCATCGGGTAATTGGCTTCTTGCAAATCGGGGTTTGTCGTCTCACCGGCGATACTGTCTGCGCTCGTGTACGATCGGATCTGACCCTCCAATTTTTCAACGACCAACTGATTGATCATGGCACATTCCGCATTGCGGGGAGTCAGGATGGCAGCGTTCGGAACCTCTTGGATTCTCATGCGTTCACCGTAACACGTGCGGATCAATTCGTCGAGATTGCTGACGATGCACGGTTTGGGTATCTGAATCAGTTTGCCCGATTCCGACGAACCGTTGTACGTTCTCAGATTCTCCAATTCGCTGTTGCCCAAATGTTCCAGCCATTGCACGAATCCGGGATCTTGGGCGACTCGGAAGTTGCCTTCGAGTCGCAGCGATCGGAATCTGTGCCGTGTCGGGCTCGACTTTGAGCATGCGGCAACAATTTCGTTTTGCCCGCCGTTTATGACGACTGGCAAAATTTGTCTGAAATCGCCACCCACCAAAACGACCTTGCCGCCGAACGGCCGATCGTTTCTGCACACATCCCTCAGCATTTCGTCAACGATCCGGAATGCGGTCTTTGTCGCCATGCTGATCTCGTCCCATATGATCACCTTTACCGTGGCCATGTGCTGACCCTCGGGCGAGGTAGGTTTTATTGCGGACGTCGAAGTTTCGTTCATGCACAGGGGCAATTTGAACGTACTGTGTGCCGTCTTTCCTTCGATAAGCAGCGAGGCGGCCAGACCGGTCCAAGCGACGCTCACAAAGGGCACATCGTTTGCACGCAACATTCCGATGATGGTGTTGTAGACCTGCGTCTTTCCGGAACCACCCGGACCGCTCATGTAGAACAATCTGTCGGGTTCCTGGTCATTTCCGACCGCATTCATGACCGCATCGAACACGCGCCTTTGGCCGTCGTTCAAATTCGCAATCATGTTTTCGGCCTCTGCACGTTCGTTGTCGTAATGATGGAAAATCGGACGTCGATTCTCCTCGTCATCGTCGGCAACGTCGTAAGGTTCCGGTTCGGGAATGCCGAAAACGGACAATCTCGATCCGTTCAATCGCAAGATGAATTGCACCTTGCGAAGGACCTTTTGTACGGCCACGTGCTCCTCATCGCCGTGACGTCGACAGCCTTCCGTGAACGATTCGTGAAATCGATCCCACAAAGCACGGGCATTCGCGACTTCCCCGAAAACCAAAATGTACGCAAACATTTTGATCATCTGGGTGGGCATTTGCATTCGCGCAGCCTCTTCCAAGCTGCGAATCCACTCGACGTCATCCGCCAACAAACCTCGCGTTCTGCACGCTTCTTCGAATGTCGGACACAAAACTCCGTTCACGTTTCGAACGTCTTCGAAACTCGTCGGACCTCTGACGTGCAACAACAACAATCGCAAAAAGTACAATTCCCTGTACCGAATGCTGATGTTGTACATTCTCGCAATCACGTTATCGAATCGTTGCTTTCGGCGCGTCCAGATCGAATCGCTCGAATTCCAAACGTATTGATGCGGAATTTGCTCGTACAAAAATTGTCGAGCGTGCACGTCGATCTGATTCAACAGAAACCATGCCGTCAATTCGGAGTTTCGTCGGTCGGCAGCATCGAACGCTTCCGCTTCCATACCTTCCACGAATCGAACCATTTGCCTTCCGGGCAAGTGCACCTTCAATCTGTAGACGGTATGGGTGCTTTCGTGCGTCGGAAATTGATTTAGTCGCCATGCGGTGGTGTCATATGGGGGGTAATGGGTGATCTGGGTCTTGGAGGAGTTGCTAATATCGAATAGGTAACTTCATAAAACTCTAAGCAATGCCCAAACAGCTCGTGTAAAAGCGGTCAGTCTGTGAGTCACCAAGTCCTACTTCTCGCGTCCTCGTCGCACCCCCTGGAAATGCAGTGCATCTGCAGCTAAGAGGAGGGGGCGAACGGCGATCAGCCGGCGCCACAAAGCGGGCAAGTTTTCGATTAAGGGAGACAACCCCGACAGAAAAATCCACCCTTCAGCATAGTAGTCGTGCTGTCTGGGCGTTCTTAAGGCTACCCACGTGTTTGTGCCGTGCGTGGCGTCCCGTAGGGGTGGATGAAGGAATCCTGGTGGTTGAGCCTTGCCTTGGGTGGGCAACACGCCACTTTGGCCTGGATTTCACCTTAAGGCGGGCGGTCAAGACTAACCCACCTTGATCAATCGGCTGCGCCGTCCCGTAAGAGGGCCGGCTGGGTGAGCCCCTGGGGTGCAGAGGGGTATACAGCGGGCGCGCACCCTTGGTTTCCAGGGTGCGTGGCTTGCTCGTGTGCAACTCGCACCTGGGGGCTATATCTCGCGAGTAGCCCTGGCGTCCTTTTGACGTCCCCGTGTTGGACTCCGTGGTGGGTGGGGAGCTCGTGAGACGAAAGTTTCGTCTGTTAGTATGGAATCGAATAATCCTGAAACCAAAACTTATGAGGCTGAGTCGCAAGATTCAACTCACAAAATAAGTAAGCCCCGGAAAAGGATTCCCGGAGCTCAACAAAAGAAGCGGCGAAGGATGAAGCAGGCGGCCTTAGTGGCTACCGGTAACACCTCTACCGCAAAGGGGGACACTCCCCAAGACTCAAAGGGTCCCAGCTCCCTGGCTGAGGGTCGGAAGCCTCAGGGCAACGAACCGAAACCGGGCAGCGGGTACCCCACACAAAAGAAGAGGCAGAGGTCCGATGGCTCCTCCGCACACTCTCCGGGTGTCAATCCCAATAAGAGAGTTGCGCGGCAGGCGAGCGGGATGTCTGGCCCTTCGAAACGGCCCTCCGGACCCGTTCAGGAGGGGACCTATAGTGGGATGGTTGGCGCTCACCTGAGAGTGGCAATCATCGACAAGCAGGACTGGGACTCTAATTCCCTCGGCAGGATCAAACCTGCCTGGGTCGAGTTATTGCAGGCCAGGTTGACGGAATGTCTGGATAGGGAACTGTCCATGGATTCGGCCAGCCCACCTATTTTCCGGTCCTGGAACTACTCACAGAAGGTCCTTAGGATCAACTGCGAAAATGACGGTTCTTTAGCTTGGCTAAAGAAGACCATCGCAGAATTGCCTCCCCAATGGGAAGGTGCAAAGCTGGACGTCATCCCCGTGGATCAGCTACCAAAGCTGACCAAGATGACTCTGTGGATTCCGGGCGAACCGGCGGAAACGGAGGTAGTCTTGCGACGCTTGGCGGCCCAAAATCCATGGGCAAAAGTCGGGGAGTGGATGACCTTCCACACCGCGGCCAAGGATGTCCCGAAAGGGACCATTCTTGTCTTTGGTGTGAGGGAGGCCGTCGTCAAATCCTTCGACATCAAACAAGGGAGGCTGAACTACCTGTTCACCTCCCTAAAGGTGAAGTTCCACCAGGCCGCCTCCACTGTTCGCAGTGAGGTCGATGCTCCCTCCCAGGAGGACGAACAGTCGACCGACCGGGCGGCCTCCTCGACGGCCACAGGACCGTCCGTCATTTGAGGAACCAGGCTGTCATTTGACAACCCGGTCCTTCTCAAACTGTTACGGATCACGGATGGCAACCAAAGTAAGTTTCATACAAACAAACCTCCAACACTGCCGGGCGGCGGTCGCAACTTTGTGCCGCCACCTGGACAGCGTTAAAACTACAATAGCCCTTATCCAGGAGCCCTGGTGCGTAATAGGCCAGGTCTGTGGACTGGGCAAATTAAGTGGTACTGTATATGTAACACAGAATGTTGACAGGCCTAGGACGTGTATATACATACCGAGGCAATTTCAAGCCAACCTAGTACCGCAGTTCTGCACCGGGGACCTAACGGCTGTACGTGTCAGCTGCGATACGGAGGACGGGCAACAAAAAGATGTAATCATCGCATCAATCTACCTGCCGATCAACTCGATAGGACCCCCACCTCCAAGAGAGATGACGGACCTCGTCGATTACTGTGAGGCCGGAAATAAACACCTCATTATTGGATGTGATTCGAACGCTCACCACACAAGTTGGTGGAGCGCCGACAACAACAATCGAGGTAAGACACTACTAGAATATATTGCTAGCACTAGTTTAGAAATTGTTAATAGAGGGAGCGAACCAACCTTCGTCACCTCTAGGTGCCAAACAGTGATAGACATCACCCTGGCATCCGCAAACATTTCAAGTAAGATCGCGGATTGGCATGTGGCACCCGAGGTGTCCATGTCCGATCACCGATGGATAAGTTTCAACATTAAGTGCTGTGAAATAGTGAGCAGCCCCCACCGGGACCCCAGGAAGACAGACAGGGAGTCGTTTCGTGCGCACCTGGAGAGATCCCTGGGAGCCTCACATATACCACAGGACATCACAACGGCTGAGCAGGTGGAGCAGGGCGTTGCATCTGTGAGATCAAGTATCATCAAATCATATGAAAGTACCTGCCCGCTGCGCACTACGGCTGTCGGGGGTCGTGCGACACCATGGTGGTGCACAGAACTTGGCAACCTCAGGACGCGAAGCAGGAAACTCTTCAACAGAGCCAGAACCACCCGAAATGTCACGGACTGGGAAGCTTACAACGAGCACCGGAAAGTGTACAAAGGGTTGATTCGCAAAAGACAACGGGAGGCATGGAGATCGTTCTGTGGTGGCATAGAGTCCACTGCCTCAGCCGCCCGACTGAAGAAGATCATCTCGAAAGACCCAAATCAACAACCCAGCAGTTTGAAGCGAGGGGACGGTACCTACACTACCGACCTAGCGGAGACTGCGGGGGTGCTGATGGACACACATTTCCCAGATTGTACGGTAGCACCTGACCTTGTTTGGCCCGAGTACGTCGCCCCGAACCCTACTGCTGTAGACTGGGCTGTGGCCGCTCGTATTGCAAGTGCTTCAAAAGTAGCTTGGGCTATCAAATCGTTCCTTCCTTATAAATCACCCGGGCTGGATGGCGTGTATCCTGCTCTACTCCACTGGGGTTTGGAGATCATACTAGACCACCTGGTGCGAATCTTCCGGGCGTGTATCGTCCTCAGATACATTCCCGGGGAATGGAGGGAAGTTAAAGTAATATTTATACCAAAACCGGGGAAATCGGACTACTCCGCGGCAAAATCCTATAGGCCTATCAGTCTAACGTCTTTTTTTCTAAAGACCTTAGAGAGATTGTGCGACAGAGAGATTAGGGATACGGCGCTAGTGGAACGCCCTCTTCATCCCAGTCAACACGCATACATCCCAGGAAGATCGACCGAGTCTGCGCTACACGCAGTGGTGAGCAGAATCGAGAGGTCGATGGAGGTCAAATCATCTACCCTGGGAGTGTTTATAGACATCGAAGGCGCTTTTGACCGACCAACCTTCGAAAGCATAACCAAGGCACTACAGGAACACGCCGTAACCCCCATGTTGTGTGGGCTGATTCGGCATGCCCTGGAGTGGCGGGCAATACAGATAAGTGTAGGGGATTGCACCGTCAGGGGTGTCGTTAGCAAGGGCTGTCCACAGGGTGGAGTCTTAACCCCGCTAATATGGGACATATTGGTTGACGACCTGCTGCGCCGGCTCAATGAGTCGGGGTTCCGCACTATTGGCTATGCAGATGACCTGGCAATCCTGCTTACGGGTAAACATGAGAGCATACTCTGCAACATTATGCAGAGCGCGCTGAACATAGTTGATGAATGGACAACGGAACGCTCCCTCTCGGTAAACGCCGCGAAAACGGAGCTCGTTCTTTTCACGAAAAAACGAAAGCTAGGTGCAATGACCTTACCTAGACTTAAGGGAACCCAACTTAGTCTAACGAAGGAAGTCAAGTACCTGGGAATCGTACTTGACAGCAAACTCAACTGGAAAAGACACTTGGAGTTAAAAGTGAGCAAGGCATGCGCGGCCTTCTGGCAATGCCGCAGGGCTGTTGGGCGGTCTTGAGGCCTATCCCCCTAGGATCGTCCTCTGGCTATATGTGGCGGTCATCAGACCCATGCTTTGCTACGGTGCGCTCGTCTGGTGGCCCAGAACCAGACAGAGGAACGAGATGGCTCATATAAGTCACATCCAAAGGCTGATATGCCTGGCAGTGACTGGGGCTATGAGGACGACCCCAACTGCGGCCTTGGAGACGATTCTCTGCCTGCCTCCCCTCGACCTGTACGTCGAGGAGGTGGCTCTGGGGACGGCTTTGAGACTGCGGGCTGAGGGTCTATGGAATGACAGAAACCACGATGACGGTCACACTCGCATCCTGAATGAGGTGCTCATGAGAGTACCTATTCTGGGGGCGAGGTCTGATCGCATCCCGGTGAAATACAACTTCACAAGGCGTTATGGCATTGAAATAAACTGTTGCGAAGAAAAAGCATCGGACGTGAACATCTTCACGGACGGCTCCAAAAATAGTCGAGGCACGGGCTCGGGTATCTTCTCCGAAGATCCAGACCTGCGAGACAGTTTAGCTCCAGCGTGTTCCAAGCGGAACTGACGGGGGTGACTCAAGGGGCCAAAAGAGCCACTGAACTTGGAATCAGGGGCAAGTCTGTACGCATCATGACAGATAGTAGAGCGGTATTGCTAGCTCTGAGAGGGTCCAGGATCAACTCGGGGCTGGTCTGGGAATGCCACCTATCTCTGGAAAGACTGGCGGCAGAAAATGTCGTAGACCTTGCATGGGTGAAAGGACATACAGGAATACAGGGCAATGAAGAGGCAGATGAGCTGGCGCGCGAAGGCTCCGACCGACACCTGATCGGGCCGGAGCCGGCGCTACCGGTAGCCCTTTCTACTCTGAATACTCTGATTAAAGAAGACACCCGGACCAGACACTCTGCGCGCTGGGAATCGACTGAAGGCTACCGACAGGGGAGGGCCGCCATCAAGGCACCATCCCTCAAAAGAGCCAAATTTTGCCTACGACAAACCAGAGACAATCTCCGAAAACTCGTAGGGATATGGACCGGGCACGGCCGACTGAACAAACATCTCTACACGCTGGGCGTCGTAACCGATCCCACTTGTCGAGGGTGCTTAGAAGAGGACGAGACAGCGGAGCATGTGCTATGTCACTGCCCCGCGCTTGCGTCGACCCGAGGATCCATACTAGGGGACTTCTGGCCAAGTATGGCCGACATTAGCAACACCGCACCCGGTGCGGTCCTCGAGTTTATCAACTCTGTTGGTTGGCTTGAGGACTAGCGGCGGGCGGCAGGGAGTTGCGCCGGAGGGGTGGCACAAAGGGCCCAAGTAAGAGGCCTAAGTGCTAGAGTGGCGCAAGGCACTCACCCTCCAAATCCTAATCCAGAATCCAGAATCCAGGTGGTGTCATATATCTGCCGGTCACGAACATTTCGATCTCGTTGTGATCTAGTGCACCGTCGTCACGGCGCCGTTCCACATCGGCGTTGACACGCATTCGCGCGTGATCGTCATTTTTGAAAATGTACTTGTACAGATATTTGACGCAACCGGTTCCCACACAAATCTCCGAATTGATGTGACATCTGTACTTACACAATGAGTATGGATTGTACGGGACGATCCAAGCATTGTCAACGGTGTATTCCCTGTTCATGCGAACAACAGTCACCCTCCTATCGGTTTGACGCCGTTTGTAGGTAATGTGACCGTTCGGAGACAACACCGTCAAATTCGAATACCGTTTTGGAAAATTTTTGGTGCACTCACCGTTCGCCATGCACGGTGAATTCGGATTCAGATCGCCGCAAGGACCGTGAACCATGTGCGTTCGTACCAGCTCGTACAAAAGTGGTTTGTTCATGAAATCGGGAATTTCCGCCGAAACTAAATGATCGATCATCGATGCATCATGGATACGGTCCTGCGGGCGCATTATGGTCAAGATGTGCGCGTGCGGTAATCCTCGCTTTTGAAATTCGATCACGTGCACTTGCGCATCTACGATAACAAACAGATGCCTTTCCCGAATGTCCTTGACAAATTCGTTCAGTTTCAGTTTAAAGATGCGAGCCACCAACATCGGATGGTTGTTGGCCAGATCGTTCGGAGGAATATTTTGAACGATCTCCGGCCATTTCGGATTGCAGGTCATTGTCGAGAAGAGCGTCGGCGGACCGTGTACCGAAACGATTTTCATCGCATCTTGAAAACGTTGCTGTTTTTGTCTAGGACTGTCTTGGAAAGTCGACGGTAAAATTACCCTCCTCCCGAGCGGAATGTCACGTTGTTCTGCCACATTGTGCAAGTAATCTGCCAGACCTACGTATTCTTCCGCCCTAACACGATTCTGATTGTGACGCAAATATGTCAAATTGTTGTCTTGCACTTTGATGTATGCGTCTACAATATACTGTTGCGTCAACTTACCCCCGTACCGATGGATCTGGAACAGTCCATCCCTAAACGCCAAGCGATAAGCGTAATAGTTGCACAGGGTGAACCTTGCGTTACGTCCTCCACGGTGACCATTGAGCGGCATGTTTGGATGCCATCCGCGATCTCCGCGAGAAAACAGCAACGGGTAGCACAGCGGATCCGTGTGTTCGCTGTGCTTGTCGACACTACGAAGCGGGGTGCGTTCGTTCCTACAAAACACAGAGAATCGTAAATTGAAATCGTGATTATCGGGATCCGCGTTGTAAACGGCTGCCACCTCGTTTACCATCGGCAGATCGAATTCACGATTATTTCGATCCCTACGTTGTCCCACGAATTCCAATACGACCTCGGGAATGCGAATTCCTTCGTCGTTGACTTGTCGATCGTAAACAGTGCGGAGGTGACGATACGCTTCCGCGTAAGGATTCACTTCCGCAAGAATACGCGTCAACATGTCAACCAATTCCCGATGGATCTGGTATTGGTTGTTTGTCATTCGTGCATTCACGGCATAATCCGGATCGATAAAGTACAGTGTACCGAATCGAGGATTAGGCTCGTTCACATTCACGTCTGCATAGTGATGCATGAATTTGCCCTGCGCGACGTAGACATAAGGTCCACGTCCGGGAATTTGGGGCAAATTCGCATGAATGCTTGCAAATTGAAAGCTGCAATTGTATTGCAGCACTTTCTTTTTGAACTCCCCTGAAAGTTCATGTTGTCCCGTATAGAGACGTATCATCTCATCGGGAAAATCCAGGGGTGCGTTCAATACCACCTTGTTGTTGTAACAACATCTAGTATACTGACGTTGCGTGTTCATTTCCAGCGCAAAATATTTTGCGCCGCAATGTGGACAAATACCGACCATTTGTCCAACACGAAACTCGTCCACCTCTCTGACGGTACCACCCAGATAAGTTGGTAGAAGGTGAGGGACATCGTTTTGTGCCAACTCGCGTCTGATACGGACGCCTGCGGCATAACGTTCTCTCTCTTCAGCTTCAATCTCAACCAATCTTTAATATTGTTGCCAATAGTGGTCCTCCAAAATCGGTACCATATCGGCCGGTGCAATCTTAGCCCCTTCCTCGAGATCCATGGGTTCTCATTGATGAGCTGTTACGATTTCACCTGTGAAGACATATTTAATTACTTATCATATATAAAAAAACATATTTAATTCCCGTTTTATGGAATAAGATTGTTGTTATTTTATCAGTGTTTTAATCAGTGGTAGTAGTTAATTTTTTTTTTTTAATGGACAGGTTAAAAGATACATTTTATACTGGCTGAGAAGAAGCCTTCTGATCATTTTGAGTTTGATAGCACTGATGTGGTTACCTCTCTTCCGTACCATGATAATTACTCTCATTATTGCATTAGGAAGCGGTATTTATCACAGTATCATACTTGGGGTCGCGTACCTACAAAGGCACTTGTTATGACAGTAATTGGGTGCTTGAGTCCTCATCGTTTTCTGAAAAAATAACAAAAACAACCTTTAATTAAATCTGTAATCATTGTTTATATTCTTGTACTACCTAAGCTGTGCCATAATTGTGATTCTCGACGGAAATTTGTCTGTTGCTGAGATGCACACATTGGAGTTTGGATTTAACTCGATTCGACGCCTTTTCGATGTTGATTCGGATGAAAATGATAACATTGGGTTCGATTTCAACACTTGTTTTTTCCCATTTTTCTGTTCTGTATTCGGGCATGGATTTCAATGGAGTTTTCTTCGGAAATATGTTTACAGTACTTGTCTGCATCAGTGATGTATAAATGCGAGGCCGATATTCCACTTGGACACTGTGAAGAAATTAAAAAGTGTTTGGTGGTTATGTAACATATTTGAATTACTTTAATACCGTGAAAATTCACCGCTCCGTCTACAGGGATGGCCGTACACATACCGGCAGACCCATTTTGGAGCCTCTCGGAACGAACGATTGAAATCCGTGTTTTTCTTGTTGATTTTTCGTAGGGGTTTCACTTTTCAGGCGACGGCCCGTTCGTTATGAGCAGCCGGCGGATTTTTGCACACACCGGCTTCGGTGCTCCGCCCTTGCCTCTGTCACGAAATCGGCACAATGCAGGTATCCGGGCAGCGATTTCGATGGGGTTTTGACAGAAATATGGTCACGGCACTTGGTGGTCCTGAGATGTTCGCACTCGGACCGGCTTCCGCTGGGGAGCCGGCGGCCCCGTTTTGGGGCCTCTCGGAAAGTTCGTACTTCTTCTCGACCATTTCTGGACCAATTTCGATGCGGTTTTCGGCTATAATATCCGGAACGAAGGCCACATCACTTTACATACGGATTTAACTCGTTTTGACGCCTTTTCGATGTCGATTTGTACGAAAAATTATACGCTTTTTGGGTTCGATTTTGACACTCGATTATTTCCGTGTTTCTTGGGGGATTTTCATCGGGTTTTCACTTGATATAACACCGGACACGACCGCCCACACGAATTCGCACTATCCACTGACGATCGTATGCACTTTACACCTAGAAATGAACGAATTTATGAGAACGCGTCACAAAATGTCGCCGGTGAATTTATTTTGACGTTTGATTTTTTCGTTGTTGATTCGTTGCCACGGAAACGGCATTTGCGGTCACGTCAGCTTGTAAGTTTTGCTTCACGTAATTTTTTCCAGTTTTTCGTAAATTTTTAATGAAAATGCCTTTTTTTCGAAAACCGTCCAGGTTCATTCCCTGGGGCCTGTTCCCTAGCTGTACTAAGATTAGTAATTGTAAAGGTTGCGTTCTGCATCACGACCTCCTTACTCCGAAAACTCGTTTAATGTTAAAAATTCTCTTAAATATTATCATGGTGTCCAGAATTATGATATCTCATATTCTTTGTGTCTTTAATCGAATAAAAAATCGGAAATAACAGTATTTATTCGGTTAATTATAAGTTTTTTCAACATTCATCTTCTCTTTAGCGATGAACTTTGGAGTTAGTTCCATTTTTCTAGTTTTGGCAACATTGGTTTTGTTTTGTACCTAGTTTCTGTCACAACAGTGTCATTGACGTTGTTTGTTTTTATTATTCAAATATCGGTAAGTACCATTTTTTAGCGTATAAATCATAATATTACATTATACATTAATTGCTGCCATAAATAAATTGGTAATTGGTGCATGGCAATTTCGCCTTCACAAGTGTGTTTAATATTTCAAACAAAACTGAGGTTATGTTGAAAATTCAAACATTGGCATTTTTGTACATACCTAAGTTACATTTGCAATGCAATTCGAATGACTTAGCTCTCGAAAAATTTCCCAAAACTTATATTGTGTACGTAAATAATTATTTATTCTAGAATAATGGCGGCAGAGGCATTGGAACTACTTAGTTCAAGTAGCGAAAGTAGCAGTGATGAAGAAGAGAATGATCCAGGGAGAGATCGAGTGCCCCGACCACGACTAAGGCTACGTGTTGAAGAAAACTTGAGCGCATTTGAGTACAACGAACGATATCGAATGTCGCGTGAATGTGTCGATTTTTTGGAAGTTCGGTTGGCAGAAGCTTTGAGGGGGAGAGCGATGAGACAGAACGTTTTGACAGTGAGGGAACGAATCGAAATAGCTCTATGTTTCTTGGGAAGCGGCGCATTTTACCATTACGTTGGTGATATGATGAGGGTGAAAAAGTCGACAGTGTGCCGTGTTATCCGCCCGTTTGTGAACGCTGTCAACGACTTATTGCTGCGAGAACTAGTAAAATGGCCCGAAGGAGAACTTGAAATGCAAAGGGTAGTGGACAGATTTAGAGACATGGCCGGCTTCGACAACGTTATGGGATGCATAGATGGGACGTTGATAAAAATCGACGCACCTAAAGATGCAGATGAGAATATGTTTGTCGACAGAAATGGAAAACACTCCATAACTTTCATGGTTGTTTGTGGGCCGGACTGCAAATTCTATTATGTGGATACAAATTGGCCCGGAAGTGTGCACGATGCACGGGTTTATCGCACCAGTACACTGTGTCGGCGATTAAAAGGCGGCTGGACACCAATAGCGAACGGAATTCTCCTTGGCGACAGTGCTTATCCATTGAGCAACTTTCTAATTCCGCCAGTTGCAAGAAACCCAAACGATCCAGCAGAAGAGAGGTTACTTCGTGCTCATAAATCGACGAGACGAATAATTGAAAACGCCATCGGAATCTTGAAGGAGAAGTTTCCGTATTTGAACCATCTCAGATTGGGTGCTGATTTTTCATCGGGGTCCCCACGACTCAGGCGTTTTTGTAATTTCGTGCCGGGGCCGCAGTACTGATATCCGGGCAAATGCATCTCGAATGGCAATTTATTTATCAGAGTATTTAAAACCCCTCTACCGCCGGCAGTTTTATTTTTTCTAACCTTGCCGGAGGTGCGGTTTTTCTTGGTCTTTTTACCGCCGCGTTTTGTAGTAGAAATATTAAAAGTACGAGTGGCAGTATCAACATTATTGGCCAACATGATTCTCAACAATTGGCGTCCACTTTACACCAGGCAAAGTATTTGCGCGATCTAGGTTCTCCGTCGATGTGGTGATCTCCACTCAAATTATAATGTTCAAGGCAGGGTTTGTAGTGGGAGTTTCGGGGGTCGCTGGTGAATGATGGCGACAATTTTTAGGCGGCGTCCAGTGACATAACCTCACTTTCGATCATTCTCGTCCTGAAACATCAAAATTACGTAAATAATTGCGAGAGACACTTTTAATCGATATTACCTGTTTGGATTCATCGATTTTGCGGTTTAAATCGGTTTTTTTCACAATTTTATTAGGATCATCAAGAATAACAAACGATTCAATGGGAACGATGACAGTTCTGGGGATTTTTATTATCGAGATTGGTAGTAGTGCTTTTATAAATATTTCAAAATATACGATAATAATTATAGTTTACCGTAATTATGACAGTAATTACTCTCATTTTTAGTTCTGAAATACTGAAATATCGCAAAAGCTAAATCGATTTGGAAATCTTAGTGCTCGTATAAATTCTGGGGACTTTCTCCCTCGATGTTGGTTGTTCTGTTGCGCAATTCAAATCTGTCAGAATTTTTACCTAAGTGAAGTTAGCAAGTAATCACTTGCTGGCAAGTGAATAATTCCAGTGGACCAACAAATTTCTCCCGAATTACATGTTAAACCCCGTACATACACATTTTAACCAATATTAGAACTTCTGATTACTTCGCTATACCGCTGACACTATCTGCATACGTCAATTCTGTAAAATATTCTAAATTGAAATTAATAATCAGTATTTTTAAGCTGAGGCCCGTTTAAGTTATGCAACCACCTATGCTTTCAATTGGTTTCATTCGTAATCTTTAATTCAACGTTTCAATTTTTTTCAACCCCTTCCCATTTTTGTAACCAAACGGCACTCGCACAGGATGTGCCCTGAATCGAGAGCTTTCGAACGTGCCTATAGTCATCGGGCTACAAGAATGGGAAAGAGCGGCAAGTGACGAAAAACTAATAATTTGAAATCGGTTTTCATGCTCAGATTTTCCCGACGATATCACTTTTTAACACCAATATCACTTGCAAAAAAAAATGACAACTGTCATAATTAATTTTGAAGTTTGGTTTTGCCAACCTAAATTTTCACGAAAAGAAAAATCCATAAATTGTCAAAAAATGATGAATCGCACAATATTTAACGATTTGAAGCAACTAAACGGTTAACCTGAATGAATTAACGTTCAAAATTATAACTGTAATAATTTGAAATCGGTTTTCATGCTCAGATTTTCCCGACGATATCACTTTAACACCAATATCACTTGCAAAAACTCGCAAACAAAAAACAAAAAAAATTGACAACTGTCATAATTAATTTTGAAGTTTGGTATCGCCAACCTAAATTTTCATGAAAAGAAAAATCTACAGACTGTTGAAAAATGCTGAATCGCTCAATATTCAAGGATTTGAGCCAACTAAACGGTTAACCTGAATAAATTTAAACAATTTGAAATGGTTAATTGTGAAACTGACGGATTTTTTGGTGTTTTTGCGGGTGAAGCGGAGCCGAAGGAGCAGCTGCAGGACGTGGAGGACCAGGACGTGTCGTAAAACTCGTCGTTTTTCGAGTAAAAATTGTATGAAAACGATGAGAGAGAGAGAGAGTCTTTTGCGAACTTTATTAATATTAACAGTGCTGTGTAGTGCGGGCCTCCCCCCCTTCAACCACCACCAACACGGATCAAGGAGCCCCTCAACAACAACAACAACAACAACAAAAAGACTATCAATTCTCGATATAAGTATACAGGCTGTCTTATAAAAAACGCCCCAAGCCATATCTTCTTTATTTGACGTCCGATTCAAAAAACTTAAAGAGCAAAGATAAATTGCTCGATGAGTACTACAAACTGACCTAGATTTGAATTTTTTTCAAAAAAGTCTTCATTGTCAATTATCGGTCAACTTCAAGTTTTCAATTAGAAATGAATTTTGCTTCAAAACAAATGTATAGGGTATTCTTTTCTGAGTTCAATGATGTACAATAATTTGAATTTTGAAGAACATTTATTGGTGAAATAATGAAATGTTTATCGGCATCAAATTGGCTTCTCCAAACCAAATTGTACAGTCGGCGGTGGGCAACAATCAACTTTCAGCGTGTTGAGCTCATTGTCGCTGTCACATCCAATTCTGTGATTGTTGTACACGGCACTCTCTCCAATTTTTTTGTGATTTGAATAAACTTCTTTTAATAATTTTTACTGGTAAAAAGGACTCAAAAATGGAAAAAAACACACATTACTCAATCTAGAAAAAATAATCCTGCTCATTTATGTTGAGAAAAGTATACATTACCTAGCGAAAATTTAAAGTTGACCATTGATTGACATCGAGGTCCATGGTATAAAAAATTCAAATCACGGTCAGTTTGTGGTACTCATCGAGCAATTTATTTTTCCTTCTTAACTTTTTTGAATCGGACGTCAAATAAAGAAGTTATGGCTTGGGGCGTTTTTTATAAGACAGCCTGTATATTAGATATAATATAATATTATTAAAAAAAAAAACAACACAAGAGTAATAAGCGAGAGGCGGAAGGCGGCGCGCTCAATATCAATGCGGCCGCCTCCGGAATCCCAGTACATACTGTATTATTATTATTATTAATTAATGAATGAATGAATTATCTTAGCCGTAACTCCATAATTGTATCATCTCTCTGTTTGTTTGATTGGTCAGGTTGTTTGTGTCTTTCTTCTCTCTTTATGATTATCATTATTATTACAGAGTGTTCAATATTGTAAATGCTAGTAGTTTTTTTATTGGACACTTGGTAGAATATCGTTTCTCCGCGCCTCTTTTGTCTGTCTGTCCGTAGTCTGCCGGTTCGTATCGATCATTTTCGTGTGGGTGATTCTTATCTTGGCACTGGCGAATTTCCTCCCCGTTTTTATCATCGTTCGATATCTCCGCTTGTGCTGGGGTGCGTCGCGAGTGCGGTTTACGAATATTTAGATTCGCTTAGGTATTTATGATTTTCTCCGTCGGCGCGATTACTTACAGTTGGCAGCCCCGCAAAAAGTCCCGATTTTTACGTTCTCACGTTGGCAACCTCAATTGACATAAACACGCGCATCATGTTTTCGTACAAATTGCATTCCGAGTACTTAATTATCGTTTTTTTTTCGTGGATCTTCGGACCGTTCGCGATCCGTCATTCGGAAGTGTCACGGTCGAGCAATAAACCGAGAAGATGGCGCCGTCGCAACTGTTCCGGTCCGCGGGCCGTTCGATTATTATTATTTAACGTTTATTTTTGTATTCGTTTTTATCGATAATAATTTCCTGATTTACAAGTGTAAACGAGGCGACAATTTTTGCCTCGACTCGCTTATGATTTCTGCGGAAAACTTTCGGCTGCTGTTAGTATATTTTATTTTCCTCAAACGATAACAATTATTGCATTTTTAACGTGCGTATGGATGTAAAAATAAAACTGCTGTGTAGAGATTGATTTAAAGAAAAATTGATGTATTATTATAAAAATTATTTAAAACACGCATTTCATTCGACAAACCTCTACAAAAAAAACCAATTAATCTACAACAGACGTCCTTTACACTCCAACGAGCCGCAATGACAGTACAGGACCCTTCCAGGGACGCTCCCAATATCGTAATTGTAATTCCAAGTCAGTTCCGTCCCTGCTCGTATAAATTGCGAGCAGAAAAACGCCACCCAGGGAAAACGGACGTCGTGCGTGTCCACGAAGACGTTCTGCACGAAAACATTAGGCGAACACGAGTGCTAAAATGAAGAAAAAACGATTTTTATTTTGTAAAAAAAGAAATCTGCATTACCGACTCACGTTCAAAAAGCGCCCTATGTTGCCGGCGTTCTTCGTGTCCATTATGTAGGGCTCCTCCTCGCCGAAAAAGCTGCGGATCGACGTCTGAGTCGGCTTGTTGTCGTCCATATCATTCTCAGGATTGAAATTGAGCACCTCTTTCGGATCTGTCAAAAAAATCGGCCGTTTATGAGCGTTTGACAGCGCTGTCAAGTTTGTTTACTATACCGTCTTCGTCGTCGCTAATGGTGACCGTTTCGATATTGTCCTCCGCGTTTTTCCTCCCCCGTAATCTCATGGCGTTTTCCGTTTCGGATCCGATATTCAGGCCGGAAGGGACGAAATCGTTGTCTTTGCTCGTGCGACATCGTTTCCTCTTCGGCTCTATAACCTCACTTTCGTAATCCTCCTTGTGTTTTTCGCAGTTTTCTATATAATCGAGCTCGACGAAGTACTCGTCGCCATGGGTGACCCCGTCCTGTCAAACAACCCGAAAATTACAACCAATAGAATTCGAGTATTTTAAATTCACAGGAATAACCTTGTTCGCCATTTGTTCCGTGTGAATAGTTCCGGCGTAAATGCAAATGAAAGTGCCTTGAGGTACGTCATTGACACACTTGATCCCCCATCCCCTGTTATGGGTTTTGAAAACTTGTAATTTGATGGACATGGGGTTTTGGACGACTCGGTTCAGGCAGGTCGAAGAACATTTGCAGCGCGAATTGCATTCGTAGATCCCTGTAAGCACTTGCTCGTGCAGGCGCCTGTAATCGTCGTAGCCTATGGCGGAAGGGTCGACGTTTTTTCCCATGTAGCGGGCCCCTTCTAACGTCAGCCGCCAGCAGGAACACTTCATTTTGTCCTGAGAAAAAGAAAGAGATCAAAATTTCCAGTTTGGTGCGAAAATGTCACTTTTCCGACCCGAGTGCGATAACGACGCTTTTGGAACCTGAGTGCGATAATGACTCTTTTGGAACCCCAGTGCGGTAATGACTCTTTTCGAACCCGAGTGCGATAATAATCCTTTTTCAAATCCGAGTGCGATAATGGCTGTTTTCGAACCCGAGTGCGATAATAACACCTTTTATACCAGAGTGCGATGCTGACGCCATTTATTTCGTCACCTGAGAGAGAATGTAGCTTTTTTAAGGCACAGAGTTCAATAATAATGCCTTTTACTTCAGTGCGATAACGGTAATATTCCAACCTAGTGTGATAATTATGCTTTTTTAGGAACTAGTGCGATAAAACTTTGGACCCAAGTGAGATAATTCAATTTTTTAGAACGCGATGACGTATTTCAGGCCCTAGTGCGATAATTACATTATTTCCTCTGTGAAAGCATGCGGTAAGTGAAACATGGTCGATAAAGCCGTTTTTCCGCCTCCGAAAGCGTACGGTAAAGTGAAACAGTGTCGATAATGAAATTTTTTGACGGAAACGCATGAAATAGCGTATACACCACAGAACTGAATTGTCTTTTACTCCCTTGGTGTATAATGTAACTAATTTACGCCCTCGGAAGCGTGCGGTAAGTAAAATAGTGTCGATAATGCCTTTTTAACGCCCCCAAGAGCATGCGGTAAGTGAAACAGTGTCGATAAACCCGTTTTTACACCCTTGAAAGCGAAACAGTGTCGATAAGGACGTTTTTTGATGAAAATTACTTCCATTTTCTAACAGAAATCCATAAAATAATAGCATATACACCACAGGACTCAAGTGTCTTTAAACCCTTGTTTTAGTAAGTAAAACAGTGTAGGTAAAACCATTTTAACGCCCTCAAAAGCGTGCGGTAAGTGATACAATGCCGACAAAACAGTTTGTACGCCTGCGAAAGCGTGCGGTAAGTGAAATAATGTCGATAAACCGCTTTTACGCCCTCAAAACCGTGCGGTATGAACCAGTGCCCAATAAATCCGCTTTTCCGCCCCAAAAAGCGTGCGTAAAGTGCCCAATTACCGCGCAATCGTCCTGACAGTCGCATCCGCACAGGAACTCCGGATCCGTGTTGAGCGGGGGTACCTAACGTATGACGGAAAACCACAAGACGGAAAACCTTTACGACGGAATCACATACGACGGAATCACGTACAACGGAACGCCTTACAGCGGAAAAACGTACGCCGGAAACCTATACGACGGAATCACATATGACGGAATCGCATACGACGGAAATACGTTGAAAGAAATTTATTTCTATAGCTGGCCAATAGAGGTCGCACTAACATTAAGAGAGAATTCTGCTGTATACAACCGCAATTAATCATAACAGAAGTTCTAAACATTGACTTGAACTAAATTTAAATCGTAAGCAATGAGTGGTCCAATAATTTTCTTTTAGGGTACGCGAGCAATCTGGGAAAAGTCAGGCGCTCTGTTTGTTACTCAACTAAACCCAACGTACTGCACCGATTTTCCAAAACGGAAAGGGTAACATTGCACTTGTCCATAGTGACCTTTTACATACAAGGTATTTTTTCAACTGGGACTGGGGAATTTTGATCTAGAATTTGGTTTACTTACATAAAAAACCGCTATCTAACTCGCTAAAATATTCACGGCATGGTTATACCGAATAATTGCCATAAGGTCGTTAAGCGAATTTCATCCACAATTTGTTTGGGGATCATCTCAAAATTTGGTTAAAAAAAATGAGAAAATCTCAATTTTTTGAAATTTTTCAAATAGAAACCTACTTTTTTCTAAACTTTAATGGATTTGCCGTGAAAAATCACTACGGAAGACCGACGTTCGGTTTCTTTGTCATAAAACAGCCTTCGGAAATCACAAGAAATGTGAAAATTTCTAAGATCGGGGCCTCGCAAAAACCTCAAAGAAGTTAGCAACGGAAACGAAAACGGGTTTGATTTTGGATAATACAGTCGTCCAGTGGAGTGATGTAACGGCGGGAAAACGCATGACAGCGCATGCGTGGACAGGGGCATTGTCTAAACTGAGGCAGGGTACAAAATGAGAAATTAGAGATGCCTCAACAGAGTTGTTTCTACACGATGGCGATGTTTCGTTATACTATTCTTTAACCGTATAGTCACGCAGGGCTTATGGGAGATATCTCCCAACATTTCTCATGCCATGTAGAATGTCGCAAAAGTGGGCGTTAGTCGAAATGTATGGAAATAAGTCATAGCCATAGCATCATAAACAATTTCATGTAGAACTGTTAGTATGGACTTTTTTCAGATTTTGCCTATTCTAGTTCTCCCTCATCAAGAGGATCTCATTTTCAGGCTTCCTCCTTTACAAATTGTACTTTCAATGTGAATTACATACAAGATAATAAATAATGAAGCCAACCCGTTTCGATTGCTTATTTGTCATTCTCCGCAGAGACTCACAGCGGCAGAAAATATACTTTTCCTTTCGCTGGGGTTGCTAGCGAGGTTGCTAGGCCATAATACTAAACTTCAGTCCAGCTGAAAGCAGCGTTGATGATGCAAGTTACTGATGTTTAGAATAGTAGATTACAGGCCCAGACGGGAAGCATATATCATTCTACCTCGAGGCGAGAATGGAGCTTTCCCGCCGTGGTGGTGTATACTTCTTTATTCATAATCACAATGTATATTCTGCATTTTCATGTAAAACCTTGCGAAGAACCTTTCGCGTTGTGTTTTTCATCTATGTTTTTAATAATTAGGCATTTTTCCAAAATGACAAATGAAATGATTCATTTGTCAGTGATTTGCCATAAGAACTCAAATTTGTTGTGATCGTTTTAATATTTGAAATTGTTCGATGAAAGTTTGGATTGTTGTACACCCCCAGACCTTGAAGAAGTGGCCCAAGAGGTTACGTCCGGAAGTGCACACAGCGATATAAAATACCTATTCAACGTTTGAAAATTGGCGTGATCAGAAACTAGCTAATCGGGCTTCTGAAAATGAGAAAGCTTCAAACATTATGGTCTACATATTCCATGCTAAAAAGCTGTGTGAGTTCGAAATAAAATGTTGATACTTGTTGATTATCGTTTGTATTAATAGCAGGTATCAACAATTAAACACGTCAATTAATAAAAGTAGCACCTGTTTTACTTCTCGCCCGTGGGTGGGAAATGAGGGCTCTCGTGTGCAAATTGACACGTTCCGAACAAAATTGTCCATTGGGTCACGTAGGAGAGAGTGTGGTGTTTCTCTTTTGTAAAATGAATTTTTCGGGTTCTTTTCTGGGTTCCCCGGTCGCCAGGCTGTATGCACCGTTTAACTTTGCCGCCCCATTATTTAGACCATTGAAAACTCTATGCCGCTATGGTGAAAAAGTCCCAATTGGCACCCATACTATCCACACATACGAGACATTAGTTGATGTTACGTTATACTAATATACACATTTCTTTCGTGAAATGGAACGTGTTCCAAGTGGTAGAAGCGACGGGGTGTCATTTTCTTTAGATGATTACCTTTATGTAAGGGATCATACCAGTACAAGGGTATATTTTGCCTGCCAACTGAACAGGACACACCGTTGTCCTGGGCGAGTGGTTTGGAGTCTTGGCTTGATATCGATTGTGACTCGCGATCACAATCATGGAGCAAATCCTGCGAAAGTGGGTATTTTACGATTTAAGGGTCTTCTACGAGAAAGAGCGGCTATGGATATTCATATCACCCTGAACCAGATCTTCCGGGAGGAGGAAATCAACCACCGCGATGCCGCTTTAGCTGTAGGCGGTTTTACACGTGCTATAGAAATGATAATGTTCCGGGCTAGAAGGGGTCACTTTCCCGGGAATCCTGCAAATTTTGAAGAAGTTCACAATGTCCTCACTGATGTGCAGTAAGTGAATATACAGAACGCGACAGCTTTTTTGATTATTATGATCCGATTTGAGGAGGCTGAAGAGGAGGCTGAATGGCTTTTGCGAGTTCGATTCGGCGAGACAGATCACGAACCGTATTCCACTGGTCGACTGTAAACCTGGTATACACTGGCCTAGGCCCCATGAATTCTCTACCCTTTTCCTTTTATCTGCATCTTATCTCCTTCGTACTATTTATACGTACTATTATGATAATTTATGTATAAAATAGGAAAATTCGAATCTAATAATTATCCAACACTTGGGCTGACTCAAAAAGTACTGAAATTTGAGCAGTGTGCCACTGTCTTGGTTTAACAATTATGTAATTTTTTGATTTTAATAAGAAAACCTTCAAAATACTTACCAAAAATGGTTTGAAATTTGATTCACAATCACACAATCCACAACAGAATACTGCAAATTTTATTATTCGACGAGAAATGCCACAAATTGTCACAGAAAAGGCCGACTTTTGGCATATGACAATGTGGATCGGTAGATCGGACAAGTACTGGTCATAAAATTTTGATGAAATTATAAACGCAATACGAGCCAGGCGACACAGTTTCCATTCTATTTACTTAAATAAGGTCTCAAATGATGGCTTGAACATTTTTGTTCGTCGGTTATTGCGTACATTTTCAAAATTATATGTGTTTGATGAATTATCGACTTTCCAAGCCTGAATTGCATGAAAATTTCGGCATTTTTAGGACAAATTTGCGAATAAAAAAATACACAGGACGAAATTAAAAAATCTGAGAAGATCGGACGAACAAAATGCTCTCGGTAACATCGTGTCAAAATTTGGAATTGATATCTTGATTAATAAAGGATTTCTTATGGACGAAATCGAAAACGACAAGCTGTTCAGCCTCCTCCTACCTCTACCGAAAAAGTTTCTATAAACACGGTATAGTTTCTGCCACTTCTCTAGATAAAGTATGGCGGTATGCGGTTACAATAATAATAATAAATTAATAATTGTAACAGTGATAATTAGAATTTACAAATCTATATACTAGTCGTAGCTTTGTAGTGATGAGAAACTAGATTTCGAAGTTTTAGTGACATTTGCTTTGTAACACTGGCTTTTTACCCTGAAGTTTGTTGTGAGTTGAGCTTATAAAAGTTGGGTTAGCCCATAGATGAACCGGTTAGCCATTATTTTCTCATTTTTGAATAACTTTGAATTTTCACCTATTCGAACGTGCCTGTATTTAAATTTTTTCAATATATTCTACTTCCTTGTAATGCAGTGATGTGCCTTTTCTTAAATTGTGTTGTGTTACCTTGTTTTATTAAGGAAATTATTGGAAATTAGTTCGTTTTGGCACGGATTTAAGTGACAATCCATGTCAAAATCTAATATTGAGGCCCGGTCTTTTCATCTCTGATTAAACTCCCGAGTAACTACTTGTCGATTAAATTTACTTCTTACAATTAGCATTTTTCCGTCTTTTCAAACAAAAATAATTGTTGGTTAGTTACTCACAAGAATAACGATGTTTTTAGGTGGGTAATACTTTTAATTGTAACTTTGACAATCTAGTCGCTCCTAAATCCGACATATATCTGCCATATGTAACCGATCGAATGGATGTCAAATTTTGAAAGTTGACTGTAAACTTTAAATTCCTGGGAATAATTCATTTTTTTACATTATAAAAGGAAACACCTCATCTAATAGTAAAAGAGACCGATCAGCAAACTTCCGCAAGGTAGAAACCCATTTATTAGAGTGATTGAGAACGAAAAACCAAAGGTGTTAAATGAACGTTATTCGTCGTTGAGCTCCAATATGTGATGAAATTGTATCTTTCGTGAATATAAACCCTGCTAAAAACTCGCTATCTGTTAATTTATTGAATAGATAATATTGCTTTTGTGTCTATTTTTTCTTCTGTAAGGAACTCGATAATATTGAATGAGAAGATCAAAATTTTCAAGTTTTGAACCACACCCAGACCGTTGAAAATATCCATTTCACTAATGTTCCAAGCGAATTTCTAATCAGAATTCCTTGGATTGACACATATTCACACAAAATACATGACAATTCTAACATTAACTGCCGATTAACGATTTACTGGGTGCTTGGAGCACCCTATAAGTTTAATTGCCAGTTAGGCAGTTTACAGGACAGTTTAATTTTACTTGTAGGTGAAAAGACAGAAATAATGTCATGATTATATTTAACTGGCGGTTATCACTACTTGGTACTTTAATCAGAGGTGAAAAGACCGGGCCTTAGTAATATAACCATGACAAAACCTAACAACTCTGAATTCGTAGCTAGTTACAAAGTTAATCTGCCTATAGCAGATACATTTTATTGCTGATGAAAATATTTGTTCTACAATCTACAATACTTTTTAGACATCAGAGATTCGCCCAAGAAATTGGTCCAGAACAGAGACAATTTTATACAGATTTGCTGAGAAATGGTGTGGGGCAGGACATAATATATTTTACATCTCCAACAATACGACAGTCACTACACAATTTGATTGACCCGATTGCGGGAGGATTACGCCTACACATGGATGCGACTTTCCAGGTTGTGCCTCGCATTGGTGGAGCTTATCAACTGTTCATCATACATGTGGTTTACCAACACAAGGTAATTTAGGCTCGGTTGCTGAAGTCACTGTCAGTCAAACAGGTCAAACTTTCTCAAACTCCGCCCATGCTACTCTACTAAGCGTTTATTAATGAAAGTAGACAATTGGTCATCAGACTGTCATCTATCAAAATGACATTACTAGGAGATAATATGTAGATTAAATGTGACGAAAATGTAACATTTTATACGATTTTATTTAGCTGTGTCGGTTTTCTCTTCAATTCAAAGGGGTGCATGGTTTTGGCTTAGTCTTATGAAACAATCAGAAGTCTCAAATTCGGAGCTGAACTAGTTCGGATCTAGCCATTCGAAAACGCCATTATACCGAGTGAGCAAAGGTTATCTTAATCAGAGTTGGGTGAAATCATCATTCTATTTATCTTTATATCTTTCAAATAGTTTTCAGATGAGACAGAATGGATGTCCCCCTTATTAAGATTACTTTTGCTCACTCCGTATACGCTCTATTTCATCACTTACTTCATAATTATAGGTATTTCCTTTGGTTTACGCATTAATAGAACGAAAGACCGAGGAAAGCTATTGCAGACTTTTTAGACGAGTTCGAGAACAATGTTTCCGTTTTCTTGATGGTGCGCCCATACCCATAAGATTTGACCGATTATGAAATGGCTTCACGAAATGCAATCCGTCGCATATTTGATACAACAATTACTGGCTGCTGGTTTCACTACTGCAAGAACGTCCATATGAATAGTAATATTAAGTCCAAACCAATGGATCGATCACGTATAACTTTTCATAATTTTCGTAGGTCGACGAACTAGGCTCACAGGCTATAATGGTGCCAACCCCGAATTTAGGAGAGTGGTGAAGATGGCCATGGTGCTACCACTTCTGCCACAAAACCTTATTGGTCGTGGGATGGAAGTAGTGGAAAACGCTTTTGCCGAGGTGGCGCGTAATGGAGACATGCCAGACGTGGAGGTCTTTATGGCCTACATGCGGCGCCAATGGGGTGCACAAAATATATCAGTTCATCGCCTACCAATGAGAACGAATAACAGCGTGGAATCTTTCCACGCCGAATTTTTTAGGCTGGCTGGTAGGCCACACCCAAATTTCTGGACATTTCTGGAATCTTTACGGAAAAAAGAATATGCGAGGGCTTGTGACCTTATTCGATTAAGGAACGGTCTTGACAATAACCCCCGCGATATACCCGTTAGGCGGCGATATCGAGTTTTAAACCAAACCATTGGTAAGCTGGGTAAATTATTCATTTACGCGCAGAGAAGTAGGTGTAAATGGTTGGTTCAAGAAAGTCTTCTTTCGTATACTCATAAGACAAATATTTGTTTGTTTCAAGACTATTTTCTTGCAGTTAAAACATGACATATTCTGACTTCAATTTAATAGTCTCTGCTCAAAGAACATTTTCTTGAAACTAACAAATTTTTTGACTTGTGGATATACAAAACAAATGTTTCTTGGACCGAATATTAATTTCTCTGCGTGTACGGTTTAATTTGATTAATTGCAAGTTGGGGCCAGTCAGATTATTCCAATCTAAAGCTGGTGTGACACTATTATTTCTTTTCTTATTCTTTCTTTGCACGTTCCCATGGTTCTAGTTATACCTAATTAACGAACCCCACCTTTGCTCAGTGTAGTATCTTGTCAGCTCTATGAGGTTAAGACTTTTTCGAAATATGCAGAAACCGCACAGAACTTGCTGGAGCAAGGGGAACTGGACCTGGTTCAGTTCCTTAGAAGAATGGCACACGTGATGGACAATTTGGAAATTGAGTTCAATCCACAACCCCTGATGGCCATCAATAATCCGGAGGAGCTGCTGATCATTATCGTCAATGACGATGTCATAGTAAATGACCCGCCGGCGGCAGATGCCCCAGATGTTAACCCCGGTATTGATGATGACGATGAGGTGGATGATTTGATTCCTCCAGTGCCTGTACCTGTACCTGTTGTACAGGCTGCACAGGTTGAACAACCCGTACAGCCTGTACAACTTCTGCAGCCAGTACAACCTGTACAGCCTGTACAACCTGTACAGCCTGTACAACTTGTGCAGCCTGTACAACCTGAGCAGCCTCCACAACATGTACAAGCAGCAGCGGAATTCCCGGATCCGACTCTGTGCGTGATTTGTCAGGTCGACCTGCCGGACAGTGCGTTTGTTCCGTGTGGGCACAAATGCATATGCGACGGATGTAGAGAGGAAGTATTGCGCAGGAATATGATGCACTGTCCCGTCTGCCGTACCCTGTCTACCACCGTCATACACATTTTCACTGAAGGTGACCTTGTTTTGTTGATTTTCTTGTTTTGTTATTTTGTATTTGTTAGAGGACAACTTGTAGGTAGGATTTTGGATTTTATGGGAGTTACGAAAGTCTTATTTTTATTTTTTTCGACGTGTCCCCGTTGGATTAATTATACTTTTTATGTTTGTTGGTAATTTTCTTTATTTTTTCAGACTCAATTTCAAATCCCGTAATATTAGATACACAATGGTGGAACATGTTATCTAATCGGAATATTAAGATCCAAGATTTCATATTTTTTGCAAATTCCTAGATGTGGCAAAGTTTCCGAAGAAACGGAAAATGACAACACATGAGCGGAAAGTAACATTCTTTGTAAACAATCTCAGCTGGTTCCGATTCACCTGAAATGAATAATACTACAGGGCTTTCATTAATACCAGGTCCCCACGTGACCATTAGTTAGGCAACTTGTTATCCATATTTAGGGATATGGATAGTTTTTGGGTTGCTTTTAGTAATATTTGTGTCAAAGTCACCAGTGGCGTCATTTTTCGAATATTTCGATAATTTGTCAGTATCAGTCAGACGGAAGATTTTGAGTGTTTTAGGCCTCGCACCATTAAAGAACTGCACTAACACTTAATTGCTCAAAAACCACTAGTGCTCTTCAGTTTTAATGGTTTGATTTGGCTGTTTTCGATTTTATTCGTCAGAGGAAATTATTAAAACATTATAGTTCACGGAATCTGCTTGTTACGCCAATGATGTGAGTTCGGTTGCATACTTTCGGCAGGTCACGTGGGGACCGGACTTAAATGAAAACCCTGTACAACACATTTTTACACATTACTTTACAAATAACTATTTTCGCGTACTGAATGGAAATTTGCAAATTGTTCGTGGAAAAATCGTTTAGAAACGGGTTCTATTTCTTCATATAGCGACTCATTTCTCCATATTTTTTGCCCAACCGTGGATAAATTTTCAGATATTCGCAATTTTATGTGCATCCGTCAAAGACTTGCTTGGGAAAAATTTGAATACCAAAAATTAGACCTACAATGGTTTCAAAGTAAATAATGCGAACAATACATTTCTGTACATTCGGCGTAAAAAATCCAGAATTTGGTATTTTTTCAATTGACGTAGTATCTTCAGGAGTTTTGTCTGGTTATGAACGAAGAACGACACAATGACTAGCTCATGAGGATCTCATTTTCATCCCGTTTCGCTGTTTACCATTGAAGTCTTGATCTGTCCATAAGCATAACGAGAACTACTTTAGTTTTGATCCATATTATCAGAAAAAAGTTATTCTAGGACTCAAAATAAGCGAATTATTGAGAAAATTCATTTGGCCACCTTTAGTGACAAATATCTTTGTAATCAAGCATTTTCAGATCACCCTCAATTGGATCTTTTATTCTTATTTTTTCTGAAGGAATCTGCCTTGAAGCGGTGCTGAAATATAGTTTTGATCAGTCTGTATAACTTTAAATAATTTATGAATTGATTGTGGATAAAACGTATTGTATTTATGTTTTAGTAGGTTTTTAACCATTCAAGAAACTTAAGGACGTTCTCGGCATAATCGAAACCAAAAGTATTCTGTCACTCCCTGACCTTAGCTAGCGAGCCGCTTTATAGTATTTGGAAAATCTTTTACCCCAGTACAGGCTATCTCCCGCCGCGCGCTCGCATCCTTTCCTATTCTGGCACTCTATTAATAGTCCGGGAGCTGGCGACATTTTTCATTGTGTTATTTTTTAAAACTTGATTAATTTTTTATTCGATAATACAGGGTGTCTCGTAATTCGTTGGCAATATTTCAATGACGTATTCTTTGATGAAAATGATGACGAAAATTTCCTATGGACCTATGTCCGATGTCTTATGATGACGGAGTTACAGGCCGTTAATGATGAGGTATCGACAACAGTTTTTCCGAAATAACTTTGATACCATTATTTTTTCTGAGACGAGTCCTTAGAATATCAATGATGGTATAAGCATGCATAATTACCCTTAAATTTACAAAGCTACCTTGAAGGGAAACTGGTAATTGGAGATCATCCAGATGTTAAAGTGGTGAATTTTTTATTTTCCTCTCCAGGAATGTTCATTTTTCTTAGCGGAATACAAACCGTCATCATTTCTTAACAAATTAGGTATCTTGTAATTTTTCGATTGGACACTCAGTTTAACAGGAAAATGCTAAAAACCGAGGGGGTGCAAATCAAAAGCAAGGGTCGTAAACCGTCAGAAATGTCTACGTTGCTTAGCATTCGATTTTCAGAACCGGTCATTACACTTGCCAACAGTCACTTTGTCGTGCTTTGTCTATCAAGAAACTGAACAATAATGTACTGACTGGTACTGAAAATCGAATGCTAAGCGACAAGAAAATTTCTGGCGGTTTACGACCCTTGCTTTTGGTTTGCACTTCCTCAGTTTTTAGCATTTTCCTGTTTAACTGAGTGTCCAATCGAAAAATTATAAGATACCTAATTTGTTAAGAAATGATGACGGCTTGTATTCCGCTAAAAAAAAAAACATTTCTGGAGAGGAAAATGAAAAATTCATCACTTTAACATCTGGATGACCTCCAATTACCAGTTTTCCTTCAAGGTAGCTTTGTCAATTTAAGGGTAATTATGCATGCTTATACCATCATTGATACCCTCAGGACTCGTCTCAGAAAAGACAATGGTTTCAAAGTTATTTCGGAAAAACTGTTGTCGATACCTCATCTTTAACGGCCTATAACTCCGTCATCATAAGAAATCGGACATCGGTCCATAGGAAGTTTTCGTCATCATTTTCATCAAGGAATACGTCATTAAAATATTGCCAACGAATTACGGGACACCCTGTATTAATGTAGCTGATCAACAAAATGAACTCCTGCCATCTCGTTGGCGGAACATCTAGTTTCTGCGAAACATCCTGTGGAAAGATCTAAATTTTGAAAGGAATGCATTATTGATGACACTGATGTGTCAAGTTTTGACCAGTTTGGACGGGTGATAACAATCACAAGAGTATGATGTAATAATTACATGATACCCAGAATTTCATTGTCAAACCAGTCTCTTGTCTCGGAGCTGGCGATATTTTCCATTGCCACATTTTTTAAACCTATTTGGTTCATCTTTTATCATTAAAACCGATTAAAACTAATCTATCATGTTGTCTGTGGACTGTTCACCAGGCTACTTGAAAATATTTTAATATTTATTTAAATGCTTTTTTCGAACATCTTTTTTATGATAACTTCTACAATTCTCCACTAAATGCACCTTTTTTTGGCATTGATGGAAAGAGAAAACAAATCTACTTCGACTTTATTGAGAATATTTTTACGGATTCAGTTGAAATAAAAAAATTTACCACTAAAGAAAAAAAATTAATAAAAAAATCAAAACTAGGGCCATATTGTAGTGTTTGAACAGCTATTCATTATTGGTGTTTTTTATATAAACGAAAAATAAAGAAGTTATGACATAACAAACTTTTCGCTTAACAGCCTGTATGACCATGGCAGGAGTAGACGGTTCTACGGGAGAAGTGGCAGGAGGTGGTTTTATATCTTATTGGAATATCAACAATTAATTGGAAAAGTTTCAGCTTTTAAAATTTTCAACATCCACCCAGTAAACACACGTATGTACGTAATTTATACGTAGAACTGCAACGAGTAACCTAACGTTAAATTGGGGTTTTAAATTTAATAGAAACCAATTTTCCAACGTATTAATAACGTTCAAAATTTACCAGACATAAACGCGAATTGCAAACTTGACAACAAATGCGTATGCATTAAACGTTCCTTAAACGTAATTTTTCATCATACGTTAGTTTTTCGTTCTAGAAAAAATCATAACAAACTCTTGGGGAAAACGCTACACCCCATTGTCCTGTCCACCCATCAAGTTCCAGGAGGACTCTTTTGGCTTGGGATTTACCAATGGTTATTGTCACTAACTGAGTGACTGATGTTGCGTTTTTGAACGAGCCTCTCGAAGGGACGAGTGTGAACAATGCTAGCGAAATATAGACTACAGCGCCATCTAGTGTCTTAGCACGTTGAATATACGTTAATTTTGGTTTGTTTTCTCAACATAGAATTTTTTATGTGATTATAACGTTTATCTATAATGTTTTTCAAACCATTTCAGAAATGTATTATTTTAATGAATACATTGTAAAACGTCGTTGATTCAACGTTTTAACAACGTTACATACAGTATCATACACGTGATTATTTTAATTGGTTACCAGTCCGTGTAAGTCTTACGTCTTATAAACGTTTTACTTTATACGTTGAAAAGATAACCAAATCTCAACGTTGATTTTTTCAACGATAACGTTATTTCAACCACGATAACGTTTATACAACGATATTTAAACGTACGTGTGTTTACTGGGCAGGTTTTGTTTTTAACATAATCTTCAGGCAGCTGTCAATTCCTGTCCCGCTGGTACCCCTGCAGGAGTCCATTTCTGGTTTTCATAGCTTTAATATGATACAAATAAAGTAAAATTAATCTTTAAAAGATCTTACAAAATTTAGTGTCGCCAGCTCCCGGACTATAACGATCGTGGCAACGCTGTACATTGGCTCACACTATGATTTTCCCGTGAATATCGTACTTTAAAGCTTAATAAATATTGAACCACACGATAGACCAATAAAAAATTGATGGCATTCGATTGCTAATTTATTTTTTCTTCCAATATTAGTTTATCTTTCATATCTAGTTCGGCGTTTTCGCGATATCAAGAAAAAACTTATCCTGTACCTATCGCTTACATAAGACCCCATGTTAAAACAGCAGACTTTAGGTGTAAATTCTCGACAATGGTACGGTAAAACGATCTGTAATTTCGCAGAATTATAAAGGATAGTATTCTCATGCTCTATGCACAATTGGGAAACAATCTGCTTCAACTAATTTTTTTAGTGTACATACGTCCTTAAACGCTCGAACTTCGTTCTCGCGTCTAATTTTCATCAACGTTTCACGCTGAAAGGAAAATCCCCAATACATAAACGACCCCTAAAAACCTGATTGCGATCTGTTACAGCGTTCGCCGGTAGTTGTGACGCACTTCCGGTCGGGCGGAAGTCTCGGGCGCCAGCTTCGTTTAAAGAGGAAGCACTCTTACCGGGGTAGCAAACTTAAGCCGGAGAAACGGAAACACCAGGGGTCTGTGAACTAACTTTATTTCGCAATAGGCGGCAGTATCGGACGGCACAGACGGAAACGGACGTAAACTTAAACTACCCTAGCCGGCTTAAACTAGACTTAAGAACTAAAGACGTAACGAAACAGAGAATGCGGAACGGAGCTCGCCGGGGGCGAGTCACGACACCAGGCGGGAACGCCGGAACGGTGTCACGGGAGGCTTGTTACGGCCGTTCGGGAAACACCCGAAGGTGGCGGACTGTTCGGTGTGGGATGCGCCGGGCTGTTTCCGACGACGCGGAACGCAGGATGGGGGTTAGTCGAGAAGACTTTTGACCGGGCTGTTACCGACGATCGGTTAGTAATTAAAAGACCGGACTGGACTGACTGGAACTTAGGATTGCTGGGCTATTTCCCGACAGCGGAGAACAGGTGGGAAATCTGACTCAAGCGTCTAACCTAGACTAGCGAAACCGGAACGGGGGCGGCCTTTTATAGCCTCGGAGGCGGGAGAGGGAATCGAACATTCTAGAACAAACAGTGACGACAGAGGTGATAAGATATTGGCGGGAAAACAAGACGGGAGCGGACTTTAAGTGACGGCGCTCGGGGAGCGTCGTTACACACCCCTCCTTCGTTACTAAAATTTTGTTTACAAAATTTCCTGAAAGAGAGCGGATTATCACATGAACATCACAGAACGTTTACCTTCGACTGAACATTTATTAACGGACGAGCCGGACAAGACTAGAACACCCGGAGCTAAATGTACAAAAAAAAACTAAAAATAAATAAATGGGAATCAAAAATTCAATTACAAATTACAGAGTCGAAACCCGAAGGTTCGAAAAAAAACACCCGGACAATATTTAATAAATGGCGGAAAATAAATAATAAATTTGCGAAGACGAAATTCACGGTCAAGACCGGAGCGGGGCAGGTAGTCGGTCGGGGCAGCAAAAACTCCGGCGTAAACATTGCCGATAGGAACATCCTTCGGCGGTTGGTGCGGTTGCGGGTAGCAACGGATGGCAAGTTGTGGGCCGAACGGAGACGACCGGTGCGTGAACGAAGACGGAGATAGCCGCGAACAAATATTCTCGCGTCTCACACTCGTACGGTACCGGCACAAAAAATTGTTATTGTCGGATATCGGCCCACCAAAACTCGCGGTGCGAACTTGCACGGACGGTTTACGCACACACGGAGATTCACCGGAAAATGTTTTCCCGACGGGAACGGTACTACCCCTTGGGGGTGAACTTAAAAAAAAACTGGTCCGACAACGAAAAAACGGCACTTCGCCAAAACGAAAGAAAACATGAAAACTGGCCCGGAACGCGGCACTAACCGAAAACGTTTCTAAAGCCCGCGACCGGCGAAACGGTGCCGGCCGCGGGGAGGGTGGCGGAGGCGCCTACTCCGGCGCTACCCGGCACCGGCAGTCCCGGGATCGGACGCCCACCAGCCCGCAGCCCGAGCAAAACACCAGCTGGGGAAACGGGCACTCGCTCCGGCCGTGGCCCATCCGTCCGCAATTCCAGCAGCGGCTGGAGAGAGGACCCGGCACCCAGCGGGAGTGGGCGGCCGGCGTCGTGGTGGACGACGTCGAGGCGGCCCTCGGCGTGGGAGGCGACGTGGCGACCCTCGGCGTCGGCGGCGGCGACGGGGCGACCCTCGTCGTCGGAGGCGGTGACGGGACGATCCTCGGTTCCGGGGGCGGCGACGGGGCGATCTCCGGCTCCCGGGGGGAAGGCAGCGTCGGGGCGGCGGAGGCCGGTGAAGGCGCCGACGCCGTTCCCGCGAATACGGGAACCCACCCCAGGCATACCATGCCTAACGGGGCCGCGGAAAGGTCGCCCAGAAGCCGGGCGGCCTCGGGAACCTCCGCAACGAGGGACGGCGGCGTCTGGGTGGCGGCGGCCTGGGAGGCGGTGGCCCAGGTGGCGGAGGCCTGGGTGGCGGCGGCCTGGGAGGCGGTGGCCCTGGTGGCGGGGGCCTGGACGGCGGCGGCCCGGGGGCGAAGTGGTGACGGGGAGCCGATCACTCGGCCCCGCACAGAATTCGGTCTGATGTTCATTCTATTTTTACGCACTTCCTCTAACGGCGCTAGATCGGTACTGCCCTCGCGACCGCACGTACGCATGCAGGTAGCCGCGAGCGGCGCGCTAGCGGTGCGCGCGGGGATTCGAGTCGTCTTCGGCTCGCGGAACCGTGACGTCACAAGGGGGAAGAGTAATCCAGCGGCGGCCTCGCGGATCTTTCAGGCGGAAACGGCACCTTCCCCGGGGTTGCTTGGTCGGCCTGAGGGCGGACAGAGGAATCGAAATAGGCAGACGGAGGACGTTCGACGGTGTGACGACTACGTGCTCGACCACTCGCACTTTACCAGGACCGGTGATACACCCGGACAGACGATGCTCTTCCGGCGCCGGCGGAATCGGGTCGGGCTCCGGTGATCGCAAGAGCTGCTCCTCCCGGACCGGGTCGATCTCCATGTCGGTATCGGAGGTCAGATCGATCTCCATGTCTGGAGAAAAGGCCCTTCTCAAGGCGGCAATCGGACGCAGGGCCGGCATCGGCGGTCCTCCGGGCTGGTCGCGGCGTTGCATTGCGTCTTTAAAACTGGCTGTTTATTCACGACGAAACACACTGCCGGGCGGCGGAGGCGGACGGCTATTTAACGGCGGCGGAAGGCGGTTTTTCCCTCTGGCCCCCCGTGAAGCGGCGAGCGCGTCACTCTTCGGGTTCTGGGCGACGGAACGGCTTCAGATCTTTGACGTGGATCCGACGCACGGTCTTTCCGGCGGCGTCCTTTAGATCGTACACGACCGGCGACAGGACTCGCGACACGGTGTACGGGCCGGAGAATTTCGGGGCGAGTTTCGCGGCGAAACCCTTATCGGCGGACGACAGCGGGTGCTCTTTCTTCATGACGACGTCCCCCGGGAAACATCTTCAGTCCCGACGCCGAAGATTGTAGTGACGGCTTTGCCGCGTGAAAGCGTGGGAGAGTTGCGCCCGGACTAACGCGAACACTTCGGCCATTTTCCCGAGTCGGGAGAGGTGGTTCCCCGGAATTTCATTTGCGGCCTCCTCCGGGTCGGGGACTGGTGCATTCTCCTGGTGAAGAGACCGGGGCAAGTTCAATTCTCGGCCGAAATTTAAAAACGCGGGGGAAAATCCGGTGGAATCGTGGCGGGCGCTGTTCAGCGCGAGCATCACGGCGGGCAGATCCTGATCCCAGTGGCGGTGATTTCCCTCCGTGTATTGCGCGATGACCACCTTTATCGTCCGGTTAGCTCGTTCGACCGGATTGGCTTGCGGCGTGTACGGCGGCGTGTGCCGGTGCTCAATCCCGAACTCCGCCAGCAGATCGGCGAAACAGCGGCTCACGAATTGCGTCCCGTTGTCGGAAATTACCGTCTTCGGGGTGCCGAAACGGGAGATGACTTCCTCGTTAAGCGCCTTGGTGACGGCTTGGGCGGTAGCGCGCCGAACCGGGCGACAGGCGACGTATTTCGTGAACCGATCCTGGAACACGACGAGGAAGTTGTTCCCTTTAGACGAGCGCGGGAGCGGACCGACGAGGTCGGTACTGACAGTTTCCCACGGCTGTCGGTTCGGCGTCGGATGCATTTTCCCTGCTGGCTGCTGCTGTTGCGGCTTAAAGCGTTGGCAGACGTTGCATTGTCGGACGTAGCGGCCGATATCGCGGAACATCCCGGGCCAATAATAGCGACTGGCAATCCGCGCGGCGGTTTTCGCGATTCCGAGATGCCCGGCGGTCGGCGCGTCGTGATTTTCGACCAGGACGCGCTCGCGCTGCGCTTCCGGGACACACAATTTCCACGGATCGGACATTTCGGGCTCGGTGAGGTCGCGATTATCCCAGAAATGGCGGTATAATTTCCCATCTCTGACGGCGTAATCGGGACTTTCGGCGGGCTTCTCGACGACTTCGGCGAGTTTCCTGGCGTACCAGGTACGGTCCTCGGCGACGACGTACGCGAAGTCGGGCTCCTCCCCGGTGTGGGGCAACGGATCTCGCGAGAGCGCGTCCGCAACCTGATTCTGATTACCTTTCCGGTATCTTACCTCAAAATCGTAGGATTGCAGCAGCATACTCCACCGCGCGAGTCGTCCGGCCGGGCTTTTTATGCTGTGGAGGAACTTCAGCGATTGGTGGTCGGTGACGACGGTGAATCGGTAGCCCTCCAGGTAGGGGCGCATCTTGTCGATGCCCCAGACGATTGCGAGGCACTCCTTTTCGGTGGCGGAATAATTTTTCTCCGCCGGATTGAGAGTGCGGCTTGCGAACTCGATAACGTGTTCGCGGCCATCGACCTCCTGGGTGAGGGCGGCGCCGATTCCGTAGTCCGATGCGTCGGTTTGCAACGAAAACGTACGGGAAAAATCCGGACAGGCCAAGACGGGCGCCTCGGTGAGACTTTCCTTCAGACGGTCGAAGGCTTGGTCTTGTTCGGGGCCCCACAGCCAGCGGACGTCCTTGCGGAGTAGTTTGGTGAGGGGCGCGGTGATTTCGGAGAACGCCGGGACGAAACGGCGGTGTTGTGAAACCTATGAAGCGCCATTCCTCAAAGATTAATACGGAAGCCCCCTACGGAAGCCCCCTGGACGGCTATTCTGTAACGATGTGAACGAATGTTCACGGGAGAAAGTGGACCAGGTTCTCCTGAAAAACGTGTAATATTTTGATGTTTTTCACCAGTTTGTGGTTAGAAAAGTGAAGATTTTCTGACAAACTGGTATTTTCTTTCTTCGAAATTATTCACAGATGGTTTGACTGGTATTTTTATTCTTTGAAATTATTCACAGATTATTTGTTATAAATTAACCAATCAGATATTCGGGATTTTCTAACTAATCACGTTCTTCCTAAAAATAAAGGTTAGGTATTGGTCGAGAGAATTCCAGCTAATGAGGAAATTACCGAATTCAAAAGGACGAATCAGGAGTGGGTCACATGGGATTCCGATCCGGATATAAATACAAGCGCGGAGCGGCAGGAATTCAGTCGTGGTTTGACCCCGACCAACTCCAGATCTTGACGGACATTTTCGAAAGCTCTTGGACTTCCGCCTGAAGGGACCTTTCTCTCTAGGTAGGACTTTGCCCCAAGTTGTGGACATTTCTCAACAAGGAGGACTTACAGTCTGTGTGACGTTCCACGCTTACTTGTACTTTCCGGTGATTGTGGACGATTTCCAATTACCAGGACTTCTCTTTGTCGTTGGACGTTTTCTCGATAAAGTAGACAAATCATTGTTAGGGATTGTTTACTTATAATTTGTATTATTTTCATTTTTGAGTTGTCATATTCAAATAATTAATTGAAATACTGTCAGAATATTTATATTACCATTGTTACCATTTGAATTGTTATAAACTTGTCAATTGATTATTAATACTACATTGTTTGAATAAATCCCCTCTTGTTAAACTTGATCCCGTATTCCGTTTACCTTTTATTCTGAGTTTTAATTGAATCCTGGAACTTTTCTTCACTGTTGCTACTTGTGGTATCTTTTCCTAGTTTTCTTGTAAAACTAGGTGGCGCCCGAGATATTTATAAAAGAGAGAAACTGTTTCTGGCGTCACAAACGTAATCATCTATTCTATAACTATGGGAGAGCTCACATGATATTCCCATCACTTGAAATTTGGGGAACTCGCTTCTCTTGGTAAAATTCAGGTGAACGGCATTTTCACTCCGTTTTATTTTGGATAAAGCGGCTGTGATTTCACAAGTGCTATATTGAGAAGTCAAAATAATATCCTGTTTCTCGTTATTGTCTTGTGCTGTGTGGCCAAAAATGGATATTGACGATATACTCATTGCTAATGAGGTATTGAGAGACCTAAGAGATGCAGAGGAAGCGGCCGAAGAAGTTCGGCAAGTTTTACCTATGACGGATCCCTTTGGTCTATCAAACGCTATGTTTATAAAAAAATTTAGAATAAGCAAGGACCTAGCCAGGGACATCATAGAAGCGGTTACCCCATTCATGCGTGCACCTCGAAGAAATAATGGAATTAGTATTCAACGGAAGGTAGGTGATGTAATAATATCTATGCATAGACTTGAGGGAACTAACATGGATAAATGCTCAAATAGTTACTGATGATAAAGATTATTTCAGGTTCTTATTGCCCTTCGGTTTTTGGGATTTGGGGCTTATCAAGAAATAACCGGCACCAATAGTTACACCGCTGTTGCTCAACCTACAGTTAGTAGAGCCCTGAATGAATTTTGTAATGCCATGATGCAGGATGCAATTTTTCAAGAATGGGTACATTTCCCTGGAAATTTACAGGAAATGCAACGTTTAAGGAATCGGTATTGTCTAATTTATACTCATATGATTATATGATAACTAATAAATGATAAATTAAGGTTTTACGAAAGATATGGATTACCTGGCGCAATTGGCTGCATTGATTGCACACACGTTGCTATTATCAAACCAGCCAATAATAATCCTCTCCATCCAGAACATATCTATGTGAACCGCAAAAGTTACCATTCAATTAATGTTCAATTGGTAATATTATAAAGGATATATTCACGTAACATTTATTAGTAAAATTACTTATTAGATTTGCGATGCAGATTTGAAAATATTAAATGTGAATGCTCGATTTCCTGGCAGTGCCCACGATAGTCATATATGGCGAGAATCTGGAGTTTCAGTTATTATGGAGCAAGTTTATAGGCGGTATAATGAAGATCCGTATTTTCTAATTGGGGATTCTGGTGAATTTTAGATTTTCTACCTATCATTGATCATTGATAAAGTATTTTTTAAGGCTATCCGCTTCGGCCCTGGTTACTGACTCCACTGGAAGATGATCCAGTTCCAGGAAGTCCCGCAGACAGATTTAATACTTTGTTTTTGTCTTCAAGATGTGGTATAGAGAGATGCAATGGTGTACTCAAGAATAGATGGCGATGTTTATTAAAACATCGAACTTTACATTATACACCCACAAAAGCATCAAAAATTATCAACACGTGTGTAGTATTACACAACATGTGTATACATTATAATATTCCAGAACCTGAAGATGATGAAGAAGTGCTTAATGCTGATTTTGGAATATATAACGAGCCGCTACAAAATGTGGGGGTAGACGTGGACGGAGGTGCAAGGGTCAATCCTGACCTACGAGCAGCAAGGCAATTGCAGAGACGCATTATCCAAACTCACTTCAGATAATCATTATTGTTATGTACGGGAATTTTTTCATTTCAATAAAGTATAAAATAAACTTGATAAATTTTTATTTATGAATGAGAAACAATTAGCAATAAAGTAATGAAATAAAATGTAACACTCAAAATAATACTAATACGAAATAAACTTTGGCGCATCAGGTAATCAAAATATTATAACAAAAAAGTCTTTTTTCTGTTATTTAATAGGTTTTACATAATATTTAAGTAGCACTAGGCCTCCTCATCAGAACTTGAAACGGACTTTTCAAAACTGAATTTTTTAGAGATATCATTCAAAGTATTAGATATTTTACGAAGTTGGCAATTTTGTTGCTTTTTACACTTAATCATTGCATTTCTAAATAAAATTTTACTATCGCAATCTTTTTTCAATAGAGATAATTTTGTTCTATTATAACGATTCTGCATTTGCTTCTGACTGCGTTGATTGAATACTAATTCATTTGTCAGTGTTAACGATTTATCTAAACGGCTAGATTTGGTGGTAAACTTTTTCTTTGTTATAGGTGGCTTAGTTGTTGAGGCTTTAGATTCCTGCCCCTGGGAGATTTAAATATACATATTTAATTTAGAATTTAAAAAGATGATAAAACAATTTTACCTTGTTGAGATTTTCAGCTTTAGATTCGGTAAGATTGTGTGGGCGTTTATTTGATACTACTGGCTTCTGTATCTGTTGAACTTGAATGAGTGGCAAGGGTGGAGCTAAGGGTTTCGCTACAAGTGTATTAGGAATCACCTATAAAAATAAAACATTTTCAAATATAAAAACATGGATTCGATGATTAATTACCTCCTCAATTTCCTCATCATGGTCTACCTCAATATTTTCGACAAAATTTTTATAATTTTCTTCATTATACGGGGTGTCTTTGAAATACGTGTACAACGCGCTACCACATACTCCTGAGGTCAAAGTAGAACGATTCAACCACAATGACCTTTGTCCAAAAGCTGATAATAAAAAAGTTACAGGGTGATGAAATGAAAATTTTTATTTCCATTTTCTTGAATAATTTGTCAGGTTTTGGGAATAATAATTATAAAATTTGCACACGAGGGTTTTTTGGTACGGGGAATACTTATTTGGACTCAGTTTTGCTGTATTTCCTAGGGGGCGCTACGTACGCTACAAGAATTTGCAAATGACAGTCTCAACTTTTTCCCTCTTCAAATTACCGATGTTCCAATAAATGGAATCAACTGCTCAATAATTTTACTCAATAAAAGTTCTCTTGTTTGATGTCGCTACGGTCCACCGTTTTGGAATAATTAATTCTTGAATGGTCGATTTCACCCAAAAATCGCACCAATTTTTGGGGTAATTTTTCATGAAAAACTAAT
Organism: Salpingus planirostris; assembly: GCA_949788335.1. Classification (NCBI taxonomy): domain Eukaryota; kingdom Metazoa; phylum Arthropoda; class Insecta; order Coleoptera; family Salpingidae; genus Salpingus; species Salpingus planirostris. Next base: position 422,102 of record CATKUT010000008.1, read on the forward strand.
TAGCCTGACAAAAAGTTAATTCCATGACTGCTTTTCTAAGAACAGATCACCTGACAAAAAAAGTAATCAAACTTCCTTTTTGGAGGGTTCATTTGTTTTTCTTGAAAAATTTCCCCAAAAATTAGAGCGAATTTAGGGTGAAAACCATCATTCGAGAGTGAATAATTCCAAAACGGTGGACCGTAGCGACATCAAACAAGAGAACTTTTGTTGAGCAAAATCATCAGGCAGTCGATTCCATTTATTGGTACATCGGTAATTTGAAAGCAGAAAAAGTTAAGACTGTCAGTTGGCAATTCTTGTAGAGTACGTGGCGCCCTCTAGAAAATACAGTGAACCGAGTCCAGATAAATATTCCCCGTACCGAAAAACCCTCGTGTACAAATTTTTGAATTATTGTTCACAAAACTTGACAAATTATTCAAAAAAATGGAAATACAAATTTTCATTTCAACACCCTGTAACTTTTTTATTATCAACTTTTGGACTGAGGTCATTGTGATTAAATCGTTCCAGTTTGACCTCAGGAGTATGTGGTAGCGCGTTGTACACGTAATTCAAAGACACCCTGTATTTGTCGGTTGTGATGTTATTGTTTCCTTCTGGTTCCGTTTGTGGGCCAAAATCAAACACAAACACTGATTCTGGTATTTTATCATCACCAATTAAGGAAGTGGGATTCTGTAATGCTAGTATTTCAGCATCAGCTGCTGTCCATTTTATATCCGAAGGGGGACCTCCACCAGTTCCTTGTTCATGTTTTTTAATTTGACTGTTTTTGGTTTTAGTGTTCTTTTTCAAGTCTTGCCAGGTCTACAAAAATTTTAGGATATAAACTTTCATTAAGAAATTGAATATTTTACCTTCCGCCACTGCATCCATTCCTTTTTACTACCTCCAGCGACTGCATTAAGGGTGTTAGTCACTGATTCCCATAATGCTTTTGCATCTTTTTTCGTAAAATTATTTGTAAATAAGCCGCTTATAAGTTCTGGATGGCTTTTCATCCATTCCGTCAGAATGCTTTTTTGAGTGCCGTTAATAGGAGTAGCTCTTTCTTTAGACGACATTACACAATTAAACGCACAAAATCACAGAATACAACAAAGAAACACTTACCGACACGTGCTTGTTTGGAAATAAACAAAAGTTTCCCATGTTGTCAGTGGTTGAAATGGATGAACAAATGTTACCAACTTTTGAAAACTAAAGGTGAACTCACATCACATCACGGCTCGATCATTCCTATTAGAGAATAGTTCATTGCGGGTATGAGTGAATTACGCGTGATGTGACCATTCCTTTCTCCCGGTGGGAACTTCACGTTCCCAAAATTACAGAATAGCCGTCCAGGTAGAGGCGCATCTTGTCGATGCCCCAGACGATTGCGAGGCACTCCTTTTCGGTGACGGAATAATTTTTCTCCGCCGGATTGAGAGTGCGGCTTGCGAACTCGATAACGTGTTCGCGGCCATCGACCTCCTGGGTGAGGGCGGCGCCGATTCCGTAGTCCGATGCGTCGGTTTGCAACGAAAACGTACGGGAAAAATCCGGACAGGCCAAGACGGGCGCCTCGGTGAGACTTTCCTTCAGACGGTCGAAGGCCCGGTCTTGTTCGGGGCCCCACAGCCAGCGGACGTCCTTGCGGAGTAGTTTGGTGAGGGGCGCGGTGATTTCGGAGAACGCCGGGACGAAACGGCGGTACCAGGACGCCATACCCAAGACTCGACGAAGGCCGCGGATACTTTTCGGCGTCTCGAGCTGGTTGATGGCGGCGACCTTGCCGGGGTCGGTGGCGATGCCTTCTGGCGTGACGACGTGCCCCAGGTACGTAATCGATCGGCGACAGAAATGACACTTCTCCGGATTTATCCGGAGATTCGCGCCGCGTAATCGCCGGAACACCCCCCGTAGGTTTTCCAGGTGCTCCTCAAACGTCCGGCCGATCACGATGATGTCATCCAGGTACACGAACGCGTGAGGTTCCATTTCTGGGCCGATTACGGTATCCAACAGGCGCTGGAAGGTCGCCGGGGCGGAATGCAAACCGAAGGCCATTACGCGGAACTGGAACAGGCCCCTACCGGGGACGGTGAAGGCGGTTATCGGTTTGCTCGCGTCGGCGAGCGGCACTTGCCAGTACCCGGAGCGAAGGTCGAGGGTGGAAATGTATTTCGCCTCCCGCAACTTCGCCAGAATCCCGTTGATTTGTGGGAGCGGGTACGCGTCTTTCACGGAGACCTCGTTAACTTTCCGGAAGTCGATGCAGAAGCGGTATTTCCCGTCCTTCTTCCGGACGATAACGATGGGCGAACTCCACGGGCTTTGAGAGCGCTCGATGATGCCGTCAGCGAGCATCTTGTCCACCTCCTGGTCGACGATTTCTTGCATCTTCGGATTTTGCGGGCGGTACCGTTGCTTTATCGGCTCCGGGCGCGATAAGCGGATCTCGTGGACGGCGAGATCGGTGACGCCGGCAATTTCGGCGAACGCTGGTAATTCCCCGTCCAGAAATTCTCGCATTCGCCGTCGTTCGGCGTCGGTGAGGTCGGCCTCCGCTGCAGGCGGGCTGTTCTCACTAACCGGGTGCGAGATGGTCGAAACTTCCGGGGGTGGCGGCGGCGGCGGGGCGACCGGGGCGGACGACAACCGGAGATGCTGGATTTTCTTCCGGGGAAAGTCGATTACGCAACCGGTCTCTCGCAGATAATCGACCCCCAACAGGAATTCGTGCGGTAGGCCGGGTAGGTGGTGAAATGCAAATTCCAGCGAGCCCTCGGTGACGGAACAGGTCAGGCGGATGCCGGACTGAATTTCCCGGGAACGACCGTCGGCGAGCGTGACGGTGGTCTCGTCGGGCGTGAAAACGGTACCCACTTTGTGCTCTTTGCACCAGTTCATCACGGTCGCGTTGACGTACGACCGCGTCGCTCCGGTGTCGAGGAGGGCGGTAAAGCAACGATCGTTCACCCGGATCTTCAGCTGCGGTCGGAGCTCCTTCACGGGTTTGGAGACAGTAGCGGCGGTGTGCGGGAGTCCGGGAGGTCTCCGGGAAACCGGACTCGGTTTTAGTTTCCCGAGCGGGGGCACGGGCAATCGCGGGAGTAGATTCCCCGTTTTCCGCAGCGGGAACAGAATGTAATCGGGACGCCGGTGCAGGCAGAACGGCTGTGCGCCTGGCTGCCGCACCGCCAGCATGCCGTCTTCGGGTCCACTATTGCGGGGCCGGTACTGGCGGGGGCGGTTCGCGGCGCCGGAGTCGGTCGCAGCGCGGGAACCGAACGCGGCGGGAGCGGCGCCTCGACGCGGGTCGAGGTCAAGGTTGCGGGGCGGTCACCTTGGCTACCTGCGCTTATCGGCGGCCAGGTTTTTGTCGCCCTGCTATCGCCGATCACGGCCTCGTATTCCTTGATCCGGCTTATCAAGTCGCGTACGGTATCGAAATCGGACCGGCGAATATAAAGGCGATATTCCTGCCGAAGGTTGCGGTGGAGCCAGAATAGCTCCTCTTCGAGCGGGACGTCCCCTAGGCGGCGTACCAGGGTGCGGATGGCGGTGACGTAATCAGCGCCGGATTCATGCGGATACTGGAGCCTTTTCGTGATTTGCTCCTGCAGGTGGATGCGGTAATCTGGCGGTAGGTAGAACGCGGAAAAGTCTGCCAGAAACGCGGTCCACGTCTCCCATTCGGACACATTGTTCCGGTACCACAAAAGAGCGGATTCGGTCAACAAATCGGGCAGGACGAGGAGTAAACGGTCGTCGGTGATCCGGTAACGGGTTTGAACGTCGGACAAACGTTCCAGGAACGCAACGGGGTCGGTTTTCCCGTTGAAGCGGACGTTCCATCGAGCGGTGTCCAGGGGCTCGACGGCGCGGGGAGTCGGAAGCGGTTCGACACAACGCGGAATGGCGGCCGGTTGAGCGTCGGCCGCGAACGTGGCAATCCCGGGGTTCTCCCGGGGAACGGTGCCGACCGAGATGGTTCCCTCCCTGAGGAAACGGACGATGCGGCGCCGGAGGTCGTCGACGGTGCCGACGGTGGGCAGGCCGAATTTCCCGGCTTCCTGCACTAGGTCCTCCTTGCGGAGGGTGTAGACCCAGCCGACGCGGATATCGGCGGCCTCCAGGCCAACGGGCGAGACGGGGGCGGCTTTCCGGACCTCGGAAACGGGCGGCACGTGACCGGAGGCCTCGAGCTCAAAGTCGAGCGGCGACGGATCCATCTTCGTGGGCTTTGACATCCCTGTCCGTCAAAGTCCACAATAGTCCCTCTCGGTGATGAACGGATCGGACGGGGCGGGCTTCCTTCACGGTCCCTGCTCGGGCGCCAATTTGTGACGCACTTCCGGTCGGGCGGAAGTCTCGGGCGCCAGCTTTGTTTAAAGAGGAAGCACTCTTACCGGGGTAGCAAACTTAAGTCGGAGAAACGGAAACACCAGGGGTCTGTGAACTAACTTTATTTCGCAATAGGCGGCAGTATCGGACGGCACAGACGGAAACGGACGTAAACTTAAACTACCCTAGCCGGCTTAAACTAGACTTAAGAACTAAAGACGTAACGAAACAGAGAATGCGGAACGGAGCTCGCCGGGGGCGAGTCACGACACCAGGCGGGAACGCCGGAACGGTGTCACGGGAGGCTTGTTACGGCCGTTCGGGAAACACCCGAAGGTGGCGGACTGTTCGGTGTGGGATGCGCCGGGCTGTTTCCGACGACGCGGAACGCAGGATGGGGGTTAGTCGAGAAGACTTTTGACCGGGCTGTTACCGACGATCGGTTAGTAATTAAAAGACCGGACTGGACTGACTGGAACTTAGGATTGCTGGGCTATTTCCCGACAGCGGAGAACAGGTGGGAAATCTGACTCAAGCGTCTAACCTAGACTAGCGAAACCGGAACGGGGGCGGCCTTTTATAGCCTCGGAGGCGGGAGAGGGAATCGAACATTCTAGAACAAACAGTGACGACAGAGGTGATAAGATATTGGCGGGAAAACAAGACGGGAGCGGACTTTAAGTGACGGCGCTCGGGGAGCGTCGTTACATAGTGTGCTCTCGAAAATGCAGTCATGCCAAAACCAAAACGTTACCTCAAATCGTCCTGAATATGGGTACAATCAGCCGCCGGATGGCCTTCATAAAAGCTTATTAATTGTAGCATAAGCAGTACGATCGTTGGCTGTGGAACGCTCGAAATAAAAACTCTACCAGCTCATTTAAGGGCAATCGCTAAGACAGGTCGAATTTTGATTTCAATGACGCAACTTTTTACGCAATTTTAGATCATACATGTTGAGTACTCCTGTAATTTTCTTTCGTAGGTGTAAACAAGCTGAATTCTGATTTGATTTAAGCGCGACCTCTATTGGCTAGTTGCCAAAATAAGTTCGTTGAACGTATTTCCGTCATATGTGATTCCGTCGTACGTGATTCGGTCATATTTGGTTCCGTACTACGTGATTCCGCGATATGCGCTTCCGTCGTATGGTTTTCCGTTATGCGTGATTCCGCGATACGGGGTTCCGTCATATGGGGTTTCCGTCATACGTGATGTCCCCGTTGAGCGGCACGTCCCTCATCGGCTTCCTCTCGATCAGATATTTCGAAAAATCAAAAACGTCATTATTGATCCCATTAATGACCGGAACGGGCACCTGCTCCAGCCCTTTCGACAAATCCTTAGGATCCGGCGCGCACTCCACGCTAAACTCCGCCAGACACCTGACCATGTGATTAAAATCAAACAGATCGACCGTCATGTCGCTTTTCGTCAGCCTCAAGTAGCGATGGACGTCCGCGACGTCCCGCAGCGAGCGCCCGCACGGCGCCTTGTAAGCGATCTCTTTGCGATCGCTGGCCCTAACGGTAACACGGGCCCAGCCGCTTAACAATGGTTTTGACAGCGGATTGTGCCCGCGTAACTTGCCGAGCCCGTGCCGCACGTAGTCCTTGCATGCGGGCGAACAAACGTGCGGGCGATAGAGGCGGCGCGTTATAACTTGATCGCGAGGCGTAAAGTACTTGATATTGCTCGTCGGCTCCATGGGGACGACGCTCGAGGTGGTGACGGGCGGCAGGAAGGGGACGCAGTGCGGGGCGGCCTCCGGGCGGGCGGTGCTCTTGCGGGCGACCGCCCGCGCCGCCCGCCCGCCGGCCGGCTCCTTTTCGGGGGCCTCGTCGAGCTGCGTGTACTGGACGATCGTCGTCGACTCGTTCTGCCATCGGGGAAAGAACGCGTTAGAAAATGGCGGACGGGTGTGAAGTTGGCGAATTCGGTCGGGTTGGTAGTGCCGGGTGTCACATTCGACAGATGACGTTTCGAGCCGTCTAACTAGACGATTAGCTCTGTGAACAAGAACGGGTCCACTTTTGACGTTTCAACTGGAACTTTGAATGTGACCATCTATTAGTCATTTTAACCAGGGTTGTCACAGTCTAACGTACCGAAAATTTCTGATGATAAAACTTATCCAGATTTGATACTTGATTACTTACCGAAAGTAATGTGCCTAAATTTCGTTCTAGCGTGATAACGGTTATCAAAACCGATAATAGCAGAAATTCCCGGCATTTTTACAGCTCGCATCCAGACAATACCGAGAAAAACCTCAAAACTTCAACTTATTCCACTAATTCTAAAATTAACGAGCGATTAACTGAATAAAACGAACGAAAACTAAGTAAAGCACGAATTAAACAAGAAACGCGATGAATTAATAACAATGAGAAACCGAAAAGACTGCGGAAATCACAAGAAAACTGGAAACTCCAAAGAAATTCGAATTTTTTTCAAATTGACAGTTAAATAAACAAGATTCGGTTGTCATGGTGAAACATCTGACGCTCATTCCCCCAGTTGATCCGTCAACGGGAACCGCGATTTTGTGCGATAAAACACAAAATTCTTCGAATTTGAGCACGATAATGACGTTTTTTGTTGGACCCTAGTGTGACAATTATTTATTATTTACTCTGTGAAAGCATGCGGTAAGTGAACTAAAGTCACTAATGAAGTCAATGCAATTCCCGGTCAAAAGGACTGGACGCTTAATTTGTTCCCTGAAGGAAATAATTTTGACAGTTGGGATTATAAGAAAATTTTCGCAATTCCCCAAAAAGAAGAGTCAAAAACCCCAAAAATCCCCAAATTGGCAGTTCAAATATCAACAAGATTCGGTTGTCATGGTCACCACCTGACGTTAAGTCCTCCAGTTGAGCTGTCAACAAACGATTTTCTGTCAAAATTGGCGTATTCGAATAGAAACCTCCCCAACAGACGATTTCACCCCAATTCCGAAACATCCCACGTTCCGAATCGCCCAATTGGTACGAAAACTACAAATGACAGTTCGAGTCGTTAATCTAGCCAGTCGGCTCGAAACGTCACCGGCGCGTCGGCATTACAGGGTCCTGTCGTCGCGTGTTCGACGTCCTGCCCCCGGCGTGCCGCTTGTTGGCGTTCTGCTCCTTGAACATGGGACTCAGTCGGGTCGAGCCTCGGTAGATCCACTCGAAGCGATTCAGGGAGTCGAAGTGGACGAGCACCAGGCTGCAGTCGACCGAGCGGATCGTGCACAGCACCCATTTGCCGTTATATTCCGTGTGGATCACCTGCCCGCTCGACAGCTTGACCATGGGCCGGTCTTTGGTCTCCAAGTACTTTTTGATGAAGGAGCGGGACGTCTCGTGCATGTCCTCCCAGACGCACTCGCTCGAATCGAACACGAGGTGGACGTGGTGGAAGTCCACGTACTGGCTGTAGCCGATGTCGAAGAAGATCAGGTACCTGCGAATTTTATACGAGAAAATTTTTTAACTTTCAAGAGTGAAAAAAAAAACAGAAATTTGTTTGCAAAACTTTATGAATTTTCTTGTTTTGTTGTCATTTTTTTTTGATTTTTTGATAGATCACAGACCTTTTTATTTTTCATGTAAAATTTACAGGAAACTTTTCTAAATTCACGAGAAATTTCGAAAAATTTCGATCAAAGTTTTTGTAATTTTTTGAAGATTTATTCAAAATTGCTAGATAAACCGGCATTACAAAGCAAAAGTCCCTAAAACAGCATAGTCCAGTCCGCCATTACAAATCTGACCAGATTTTACCACCTTAGAGTGTCATCCGTAAAAAAATGGCGGCGGTCGGTAAGGTAGTTACCTGTATTTGTTGCTCTCGACGGCCGGCTCGCCCACGATCCCCGGATAATACGAATCGATGCGCTTCTTCATGTAATCCGGGATCAGCTCCTGAAACATGGCGACCACCCGACTTCCCACTTCCAACCGAACTTTAGGCGGCTTCATCGAGGCGATATTTTTCCCATCGACCATCCTCTCCTTGTGCTGCTTCAATTCTAGGACTTTATAACGAACGGCGGACGATTTTTGGTTATTATAGGAAACCCCAGAAGGGATGACCTCCTTTAAACGAGCTTTTATCCAAGATCTGGGGCCTGTTCCCTAGCTCTACTAAGATTAGTAATTGTAAACGTTGCGTTCTGCAATCTTGAGAAATGTCAACTTTTCTGCTATTGATATGTGTCACAGTCAAATCTAATTTCTTAATTCAGCATAATAAAAATGTAATTTTCTCATGAACACGATGTTTTTATTGCTGCAATCAAAATACTGTAACAAAAAACAGGAAATATTAAATTTAATAATTATTTACAAAAATTCGAATGGTCTTATCATAATTATATATTCACGCGAATTTAGGAACTATTTTGTCCGTGTTGTGGCTATTCTGGAAATTTTGTTTTTTATATGTCAAAAATTTACAAATTGTAGTGAAATTTTTACTGTGGTTCGGAGGTAAGTAAAATTACTGTAAATCATTTAATTAGTCCATTTCTTTTAATTTGTATTAATTATTCCAAATGACAAAAATGTCCTCAACTTTATTTCCGTTTGCACTTTCCACTTTATTCCATAAAAAATTAAGAATTTTACATATTTTGAATTACTTAATGAATATCATCCGTAGTGGTTTTTATGTTTTTTGTTAATTCTAATGTAATTATTCATGTAATACTTACTCCGATTCCTACGTATCAACCGTATTCATAATATTATGGATGACAAAAGCTATATATTTTATTAAACTAGGTACAAAACAAAACCAATGTTGCCAAAACTAGAAAAATGGAACTAACTCTAAAGTTCATCGCTAAAGAGAAGATGAATGTTGGAAAAACTTATAATTAACCGAATAAATACAGTTATTTCCGATTTTTTATTCGATTAAAGACACAAAGAATATGAGATATCATAATTCTGGACACAATGATAATATTTAAGAGAATTTTTAACATTAAACGAGTTTTCGGAGTGAGGAGGTCGTGATGCAGAACGCAACCTTTACAATTACTAATCTTAGTAGAGCTAGGGAACAGGCCCCTGGTGTCACAATAAGAAGCCAGTTTGAATTTTTTATCGATATCTCGACTAATAAGAAAGTTTCGCCACTTTGAAGCTTGCGAAAATCGTTAAAATTTTCGTAAAAATTTCATGTCAAAAATTCAAAAAGCACGATTCTCGGTCAGTTCGGAAGTTTTTCGCACATGTCCATACTGTTTTCGATAGATTTTTCGATTCTCTTCCGATTGCCGGGTAGCCCGAATCGATATCTCGATCGGTTCAAAAGTTAGACTGGTTTTAATTTTACGAGATCAATTTTGTGTTTTTCGGAGGCCACAATTCACATGAAAAATCACCTTTTCCCGATGCGCTCTAGAAGCATTTCGTAGATTTTTTGACGCACTTTCGAATGCGCGGCCGCTCATCCCGATCGGAGCTCCGGTTCGAAAGTTATGGTCTATTGAATATTTCGAGCAAAATTTGTACCCAAAGTGATGGATTTTCGAAAAAATCGAAAATCACTAAATGTCGTCCAAATCAAAACCCAGACACTTTTCCCGATAGATTTTGAGCTAACTAAGCAATTCCCGGGTCGTGCGACTCGATAGCTTCACTAATAACGAAGTTATAGCCGTTTGAAAATTTTACTCTATTTTCAACGGTACGGCAATATTAGACGCATTTTCTCACTTCAGATGGTTCCATTAGAACCCAATTTAAATTTGCCGTCGATATCTCAACAAATAAGGAAGTTACAGCACTTTGAAATTTTCAAAAAGTTGAAAATTCGAAAAATCGAAAATTTTTTTTTCCTTAGATGAACCAATACCGGGCACATGCATATACTCCAGGTGACACAATAAGAAGCCAGTTTGAATTTTTCATCGAAATCTCGACTACTAAGATAATTTCGCCACTTTGAAGTTTGCGAAAACCTTTAGAATTTTCGTAAAAATTTCATGTCAAAAATTTAAAAAGCACGATTCTCGGTCAATTCGGAAGTTTTTCGCACATGTCCATACTGTTTTCGATAGATTTTTCGATTCTCTTCCGATTGCCGGGTAGCCCGAATCGATATCTCGATCGGTTCAAAAGTTAGACCGGTTTTAATTTTACGAGACCGATGATTTCGTGATTTTTCGGAGGCCACAATTCACATGAAAAATTACCTTTTTCTGATGCGCTCTAGAAGCATTTCGTAGATTTTTTGACGCACTTTCGAATGCGCGGCCGCCTATTTCGATCGGAGCTTTGGTTCGAAAGTTATGGTCTATTGAATATTTCGAGCAAAATTTGTACCCAAAGTGATGGATTTTCGAAAAAATCGAAAATCACTAAATGTCGTCCAAATCAAAATCCAGACACTTTTCCCGATAGATTTTGAGCTAACTAAGCGATTTCCGGGTCGTGCGACTCGATAGCTCTACTAATAACGAAGTTAGAGCCGTTTGAAAAATTTGCTCTATTTTCAACGGTACGGCAATATTAGACGCATTTTCTCACTTCAGATGACTCAATTGGAACTCAATTTAGATTTGCCGTCGATATTTCAACAAATAAAGAAGTAACAGCACTTTGAAATTTTCAAAAAGTTGAAAATTCGAAAAATCGAACATTTTTTCTTCCCTCAGATGAACCAATACCGGGCACATGTATCTACTGCAGGTGTCACAATAAGAAGCCAGTTTGAATTTTTTATCGATATCTCGACTAATAAGAAAGTTTCGCCACTTTGAAGCTTGCGAGAATCGTTGAAATTTTCGTAAAAATTTCATGTCAAAAATTTAAAAAGCACGATTCTCGGTCAATTCGGAAGTTTTTCGCACATGTCCATACTGTTTTCGATAGATTTTTCGATTCTCTTCCGATTGCCGGGTAGCTCGAATCGATATCTCGATCGGTTCAAAAGTCAGACCGGTTTTAATTTTACGAGACCGATGATTTTGTGATTTTTCGGAGGCCACAATTCACATGAAAAATTACCTTTTTCCGATGCGCTCTAGAAGCATTTCGTAGATTTTTTGACGCTCTTTCGAATGCGCGGCCGCCCATTTCGATCGGAGGTTTGGTTGGAAAGTTATGGTCTATTGAATATTTCGAGCAAAATTTGTATCCAAAGTGATGGATTTTCGAAAAAATCGAAAATCACTAAATGTCGTCCAAATCAAAATCCAGATACTTTTCCCGATAGATTTTGAGCTAACTAAGCGATTCCCGGGTCGTGCGACTCGATAGCTCCACTAATAACGAAGTTATAGCCGTTTGAAAATTTTACTCTATTCTCAACGGTACGGCAATATTAGACGCATTTTCTCACTTCAGATTACTCAATTAGAACCCAATTTGAATTTGCCGTCGATATCTCAACAAATAAGGAAGTTACAGCACTTTGAAATTTTCAAAAAGTTGAAAATTCGAAAAATCGAATATTTTTTCTTCCCTCAGATGAACCAATACCGGGCACATGTATCTACTGCAGGTGTCACAATAAGAAGCCAGTTTGAATTTTTTATCGATATCTCGACTAATAAGAAAGTTTCGCCACTTTGAAGCTTGCGAAAATCGTTAAAATTTTCGTAAAAATTTCATGTCAAAAATTCAAAAAGCACGATTCTCGGTCAGTTCGGAAGTTTTTCGCACATGTCCATACTGTTTTCGATAGATTTTTCGATTCTCTTCCGATTGCCGGGTAGCCCGAATCGATATCTCGATCGGTTCAAAAGTTAGACTGGTTTTAATTTTACGAGATCAATTTTGTGTTTTTCGGAGGGCACAATTCACATGAAAAATCACCTTTTCCCGATGCGCTCTAGAAGCATTTCGTAGATTTTCTGACGCACTTTCGAATGCGCGGCCGCTCATCCCGATCGGAGCTCCGGTTCGAAAGTTATGGTCTATTGAATATTTCGAGCAAAATTTGTACCCAAAGTGATGATGGATTTTCAAAAAAATCTAAAATCACTAAATGTCGTTCAAATCAAAATTCAGACACTTTTCCCGATAGATTTTGAGCTAAATAAGCGATTCCCGGGTCGTGCGACTCGATAGCTCTACTAATGACGAAGTTATAGCCGTTTGAAAATTTTACTCTATTTCCAACGGTACGGCAATATTAGACGCATTTTCTCACTTCAGATTACTCAATTAGAACCCAATTTAAAATTGCCGTCGATATCTCAACAAATAAGGAAGTTACAGCACTTTGAAATTTTCAAAAAGTTGAAAATTCGAAAAATCGAACGTTTTTTCTTCCTTCAGATGAACCAATACCGGGCACATGTATCTACTCCAGGTGTCACAATAAGAAGCCAATTTGAATTTTTTATCGATATCTCGACTAATAAGAAAGTTTCGCCACTTTGAAGTTTGCGAAAATCGTCAAAATTTTCGTGAAAATTTCATGTCAAAAATTTAAAAAGCACGATTCTTGTTCAATTCGAAAGCTTTTCGCACATGTCCATTCTGTTTTCGATGGATTTTTCGATTCTCTTTCGATTGCCGGGTAGCCCGAATCGATATCTCGATCGGTTCAAAAGTTAGACCGGTTTTAGTTTTACGAGACCGATGATTTTGTGATTTTTCGGAGGCCACAATTCACATGAAAAATCACCTTTTCCCGATGCGCTCTAGAAGCATTTCGTAGATTTTTTGACGCTCTTTCGAATGCGCGGCCGCTCATCCCGATCGGAGCTTCGGTTCGAAAGTTATGGTCTATTGAAAATTTCGAGCAAAATTTGTACCCAAAGTGATGGATTTTCGAAAAAATCGAAAATCACTAAATGTCGTCCAAATCAAAAGCCAGACACTTTTCCCGATAGATTTTGAGCTAACTAATCGATTCCCGGGTCGTGCGACTCGATAGCATCACTAATAACGAAGTTATAGCCGTTTGAAAATTTTACTCTATTTTCAACGGTACGGCAATATTAGACGCATTTTCTCACTTCAGATGATTCCATTAGAACCCAATTTAAATTTGCCGTCGATATCTCAACAAATAAGGAAGTTACAGCACTTTGAAATTTTCAAAAAGTTGAAAATTCGAAAAATCGAACATTTTTTTTTCTTCAGATGAACCAATACCGGGCACATGCATCTACTCCAGGTGACACAATAAGTAGTCAGTTTGAATTTTTCATCGAAATCTCGACTAATAAGAAAGTTTCGCCACTTTGAAGTTTGCGAAAATCGTTGAAATTTTCGTAAAAATTTCATGTCAAAAATTCAAAAAGCACGATTCTCGGACAGTTCGGAAGTTTTTCGCACATGTCCATACTGTTTTCGATAGATTTTTCGATTCTCTTTCGATTGCCGGGTCGCCCAAATCGATATCTCGATCGGTTCAAAAGTTAGACTGGTTTTAATTTTACGAGACCGATGATTTTGTGATTTTTCGGAGGCCACAATTCACATGAAAAATTACCTTTTTCCGATGCGCTCTAGAAGCATTTCGTAGATTTTTTGACGCTCTCTTGAATGCGCGGCCGCCCATTTCGATCGGAGCTTTGGTTCGAAAGTTATGGTCTATTGAATATTTCGAGCAAAATTTGCACCCAAAGTGATGGATTTTCGAAAAAATCGAAAATCACTAAATGTCGTCCAAATCAAAATTCAGACACTTTTCCCGATAGATTTTGAGCTAACTAAGCGATTCTTGGGTCGTGCGACTCGATAGCTCCACTAATAACGAAGTTGAAGCCGTTTGAAAATTTTACTCTATTTTCAACGGTACGGCAATATTAGACACATTTTCTCACTTCAGATGGTTCCATTAGAACCCAATTCAAATTTGCCGTCGATATCTCTACAAATAAGGAAGTTACAGCACTTTGAAATTTTCAAAAAGTTGGAAATACGAAAAATCGAACATTTTTTTTTCTTCAGATGAACCAATACCGGGCACATGCATCTACTCCAGGTGACACAATAAGAAGCCAGTTTGAATTTTTCATCGAAATCTCGACTAATAAGAAAGTTTCGCCACTTTGAAGTTTGCGAAAACCTTCGAAATTTTCGTAAAAATTGCATGTCAAAAAATTAAAAAGCACGATTCTTGGTCAATTCGGAAGCTTTTTGCACATATCCATACTGTTTTCGATAGATTTTTCGATTCTCTTTCGATTGCCGGGTCGCCCAAATCGATATCTCGATCGGTTCAAAAGTTAGACTGGTTTTAATTTTACGAGACCGATGATTTTGTGATTTTTCGGAGGCCACAATTCACATGAAAAATTACCTTTTTCCGATGCGCTCTAGAAGCATTTCGTAGATTTTTTTACGCTCTTTCGAATGCGCGGCCGCCTATTTCGATCGGAGCTTTGGTTCGAAAGTTATGGTCTATTGAATATTTCGAGCAAAATTTGTACCCAAAGTGATGGATTTTCGAAAAAATCGAAAATCACTAAATGTCGTCCAAATCAAAATCCAGACACTTTTCCCGATAGATTTTGAGCTAACTAAGCGATTTCCGGGTCGTGCGACTCGATAGCTCTACTAATAACGAAGTTATAGCCGTTTGAAAAATTTGCTCTATTTTCAACGGTACGGCAATATTAGACGCATTTTCTCACTTCAGATGACTCAATTAGAACTCAATTTAGATTTGCCGTCGATATTTCAACAAATAAAGAAGTAACAGCACTTTGAAATTTTCAAAAAGTTGAAAATTCGAAAAATCGAACATTTTTTCTTCCCTCAGATGAACCAATACCGGGCACATGTATCTACTGCAGGTGTCACAATAAGAAGCCAGTTTGAATTTTTTATCGATATCTCGACTAATAAGAAAGTTTCGCCACTTTGAAGCTTGCGAGAATCGTTGAAATTTTCGTAAAAATTTCATGTCAAAAATTTAAAAAGCACGATTCTCGGTCAATTCGGAAGTTTTTCGCACATGTCCATACTGTTTTCGATAGATTTTTCGATTCTCTTCCGATTGCCGGGTAGCCCGAATCGATATCTCGATCGGTTCAAAAGTCAGACCGGTTTTAATTTTACGAGACCGATGATTTTGTGATTTTTCGGAGGCCACAATTCACATGAAAAATTACCTTTTTCCGATGCGCTCTAGAAGCATTTCGTAGATTTTTTGACGCTCTTTCGAATGCGCGGCCGCCCATTTCGATCGGAGGTTTGGTTCGAAAGTTATGGTCTATTGAATATTTCGAGCAAAATTTGTATCCAAAGTGATGGATTTTCGAAAAAATCGAAAATCACTAAATGTCGTCCAAATCAAAATCCAGATACTTTTCCCGATAGATTTTGAGCTAACTAAGCGATTCCCGGGTCGTGCGACTCGATAGCTCCACTAATAACGAAGTTATAGCCGTTTGAAAATTTTACTCTATTCTCAACGGTACGGCAATATTAGACGCATTTTCTCACTTCATATGGTTCCATTAGAACCCAATTCAAATTTGCCGTCGATATCTCAACAAATAAGGAAGTTACAGCACTTTGAAATTTTCAAAAAGTTGAAAATTCGAGAAATCGAACATTTTTTTTTCTTTGCACATATTGTGATGAGTACTGCTAGTACCATCTACATTTATGACGCCTTACCTGTTTATTTACTCATTTATGCTATAACTGGATCTCGGACGCCACTTTGTTTTTAGAAGGAAAACAAAGAAACGTAATGCCTATCGGGTGAAGCTCTGAAGCCGTGAAATTCCAGGGATTTTGCAACAGTTATGGTTTTAATGTGATTTATTCAAATTGTCCTAACAGTACAGGGCTAAAAATAAGAGAACGTGGACGGTAAGGCAACTTTAAAATATGAAACGAAATCCTAACCTAACTTATTGACAATGAAACAATTATTTACAATGGAACAATCAAGAACTAGCTAGCTATCGCGTATTGACGGTCTGCATCAGGAAAGTCCGTCCAAGATGGGGGACGGGGACGTTCTTTCGGAATTTGGTTTCAAACCGGGACTCGATCCGGATCCAAAATGGCGGTTGACGCGGTCGGTACGCGTCGATGGTTTAGCAACTGAAACGAATTTGGGGGAACAAGATACCGGAGGTTATGTATACTGTCCCGCGGCGTTTGGTTGAAATTGTGTATTTTGAAATTGAAACGGCCTTATGGGCGTGAAACTACGACTAAATTATTTCAAAACGCGGTGTAGCGTGAACTAACCTCAACTGACGGGTAATCAGAAAAATTACCGGGGAAAAATCACAGCAGCCCGTGATTTTCAAAAATCTAACCTAAAAACGATAACTTGAATTTTGAATGCAAAAATGAAACTAATTTCGCGGTCCCAAAATACGGGAATAACGTCCTAACTCCTAAGGTGGAGAGAAACTCCGTCTAATTTAGGGGAAACTTGGCAGAAAACCAAGAAAACCAGCAGAAAACCGGCGGAGAAATACTCCTAAGGGAAAAACCCCTCAAAACTTACCGAGGGTAAGCAGGTGGTGGAGAAACTCGGGCAGAACTAGTAGTCGAGAGACGAGCACAGTCTGTTTTGAGGATCAAGTCGGAAAAACCGATGCCGGCGGTAAATTTCAAGCGGCCTTATATTTTAGGATGAATAGCGCATGCGCGCGAGTTATAACTTGTGGCGCTCTCTAGCGGATTTCCTATTTTGAGTTGGCAACACTGGAGCGTGTATCTGGCAGCGTTGGTTCGCATCTCGGCCAAACGTCATTGTCCAACTGTGAATGTGGGGTTATGTTTGC
Source organism: Salpingus planirostris (assembly GCA_949788335.1). NCBI lineage: Eukaryota > Metazoa > Arthropoda > Insecta > Coleoptera > Salpingidae > Salpingus > Salpingus planirostris. The sequence goes on from CATKUT010000008.1 coordinate 439,155, forward strand.
TCTTCTTCTCTCGGGTTTTTGGGTGTTTTGAGTGTTTTAAGCTGTCTCTGGCGTTGAATTAATCTTTGATGGGTTATGCGTGAGTTAATTGGTGTTAATTTATTGTTTTAATACGATTTGTTTTAGGAAAAACAATGTTTGTGACCGAACTATGCTTCGGTACTCCCAACAAACATTCTTACGAATTTTCAACTCGTCACAATATCCATACCGTTTTCGATAGATTTTTCGATTCTCTTTCGATTGCCGGGTCGCCCAAATCGATATCTCGATCGGTTCAAAAGTTAGACTGGTTTTAATTTTACGAGACCGATGATTTTGTGATTTTTCGGAGGCCACAATTCACATGAAAAATTACCTTTTTCCGATGCGCTCTAGAAGCATTTCGTAGATTTTTTGACGCTCTCTTGAATGCGCGGCCGCCCATTTCGATCGGAGCTTTGGTTCGAAAGTTATGGTCTATTGAATATTTCGAGCAAAATTTGCACCCAAAGTGATGGATTTTCGAAAAAATCGAAAATCACTAAATGTCGTCCAAATCAAAATTCAGACACTTTTCCCGATAGATTTTGAGCTAACTAAGCGATTCTTGGGTCGTGCGACTCGATAGCTCCACTAATAACGAAGTTAAAGCCGTTTGAAAATTTTACTCTATTTTCAACGGTACGGCAATATTAGACACATTTTCTCACTTCAGATGGTTCCATTAGAACCCAATTTGAATTTGCCGTCGATATCTCAACAAATAAGGAAGTTACAGCACTTTGAAATTTTCAAAAAGTTGAAAATTCGAAAAATCGAAAAAAATTTTTTCCTCAGATGAACCAATACCGGGCACATGCATCTACTCCAGGTGACACAATAAGAAGCCAGTTTGAATTTTTCATCGAAATCTCGACTACTAAGATAATTTCGCCACTTTGAAGTTTGCGAAAGCCTTTAGAATTTTCGTAAAAATTTCATGTCAAAAATTTAAAAAGCACGATTCTCGGTCAATTCGGAAGTTTTTTGCACATGTCCATACTGTTTTCGATAGATTTTTCGATTCTCTTCCGATTGCCGGGTAGCCCGAATCGATATCTCGATCGGTTCAAAAGTTAGACAGGTTTTAATTTTACGAGACCGATGATTTTGTGATTTTTCGGAGGCCACAATTCACATGAAAACTTACCTTTTTCTGATGCGCTTTAGAAGCATTTCGTAGATTTTTTGACGCTCTTTCGAATGCGCGGCCGCCCGTCCCGATCGGAGCTTTGGTTCGAAAGTTATGGTCTATTGAATATTTCGAGCAAAATTTGTACCCAATGTGATGGATTTTCAAAAAAATCGAAAATCACTAAATGTCGTCCAAATCAAAATTCAGACACTTTTCCCGATAGATTTTGAGCTAAATAAGCGATTCCCGGGTCGTGCGACTCGATAGCTCTACTAATCACGAAGTTATAGCCGTTTGAAAATTTTACTCTATTTTCAACGGTACGGCAATATTAGACGCATTTTCTCACTTCAGATTACTCAATTAGAACCCAATTTAAATTTGCCGTCGATATCTCAACAAATAAGGAAGTTACAGCACTTTGAAATTTTCAAAAAGTTGAAAATTCGAAAAATCGAACATTTTTTCTTCCCTCAGATGAACCAATACCGGGCACATGTATCTACTCCAGGGGCCTGTTCCCTAGCTCTACTAAGATTAGTAATTGTAAACGTTGCGTTCTGCAATCTTGAGAAATGTCAACTTTTCTGCTATTGATATGTGTCACAGTCAAATCTAATTTCTTAATTCAGCATAATAAAAATGTAATTTTCTCATGAACACGATGTTTTTATTGCTGCAATCAAAATACTGTAACAAAAAACAGGAAATATTAAATTTAATTATTATTTACAATTATTCGAATGATCTTATCATAATTATATATTCACGCGAATTTAGGAACTATTTTGTCCGTGTTGTGGCTATTCTGGAAATTTTGTTTTTTATATGTCAAAAATTTACAAATTGTAGTGAAATTTTTACTGTGGTTCGGAGGTAAGTAAAATTACTGTAAATCATTTAATTAGTCCATTTCTTTTAATTTGTATTAATTATTCCAAATGACAAAAATGTCCTCAACTTTATTTCCGTTTGCACTTTCCACTTTATTCCATAAAAAATTAAGAATTTTACATATTTTGAATTACTTAATGAATATCATCCGTAGTAGTTTTTATGTTTTTTGTTAATTCTAATGTAATTATTCATGTAATACTTACTCCGATTCCTACGTATCAACCGTATTCATAATCTTATGCATGACAAAAGCTATACCGGGTGGACACGGGCGACCGGTACATAGGGAATTAACATGGGAAATCAGATTTTGCCCAATATTATCTCCCTAGGTGCACCGATGGAAAAACGAAGTACATCGTCTTGTAGCAAAGATGAAAAGGAACAAAATGATACCCTATTTGATGGGGTTACACCTTCGGAAAGAGGAGGATTTTCTAATAATAAATTTTCATTGGATCGGGCGAAATGACAAGGATACAAAGTGCCAATAACAATTATCAATGCTGTTGCCGAGTTGGTGAGTCTACGGTTTGGAATCAGAAGGTTGCTGGTTCGAATCCGCATCTCTTCTTTTCCTTTTTTGGCATTTTTTGACTTCTAAAAGATTTATTAACATTTTTTTTCGCCTATAACAATAATTACTCTTTGATACTTAAAGCATGGACAAAAACTCAAAGAAGTAGCTAGATTTATCATTATGGATTTTGGAAAATTCAAATAAATAAGTCTTGTCGTTATCATCTGGTTCCAATTTTTTAGCTTGCTCATGCTTCGAGTATCAATAAGTTATTGCTAAAAATTGTTCTAGGCAGAAAAAAATGTTAATAAATCATTTAGAAGTCAAAAAAAGCCAAAAAAGGAAAAGAAGTAATGCGGATTCGAACCCGTAACCTTCCGACTCCGAACCGTAGACTGATCAACTCGACAACAACATTAATTACTCATTCCGGCGCTTTGTATCCTTGTCATTTCGCACGATACAATCAAAGTTTATTTTTAGAAAATCCTCCACTGTCCAAAGGTGTAACCCCATCAAATAGGGTATCATTTTGTTCCTTTTCATCTTTGCTACAAGATGATGTACTTCGTTTTTTCATCGGTGCACCTGGGGAGATAATATTGGTCAAAATCTGATTTCCCATGTTAATTCCCTATGTACCGGTCGCCCGTGTCCACCCGGTATATTTTATTAATAACTCATTATTACATACATGTTTTGGAAAAAATAGGTAATTTAGGTTACATCATCACCGCCTTACTATACACCGTGTCCAGAAATTAGCCTGCAATAATTTGCCTGATGATTCCTCTATAAAAACGATGAAAAAAAGTTCTAATGAACGTATGTCGAGAATCGCTTCCTAAGGGAGGTATACCCCCCGAAAGGTAGGCCCCCTATGGTGGTTTATGTTTAATATCTCCAAAACTGTTCAAGATTAAGAAATCATATTTGGTACAATTATTAACCTTTTTATGCTCAACAAAATGGACTAGGAAAGAATTCAAAATTTCCACCAGGGGCGGGTCATCTAGGGGGGGCCGTGGTAAGAAATCTTCCTAACTTTTTTGTGTGATGTTTTTTTCGTGTTTGAACCACATATTATGAAATTATGAGGTTTTTTACGAAAAAAAGGTACTCTTGGTAAACATCGATAGGAGGCGCCACATTCGAAATAAATCGATTTTAACATTAAATTTTTTTTCTAATTTTTGTTGAAATGTTACATTTCAAGCAGTATTTTAGTCAAGACATCTTGATTAGCAATCCAACATCACTAACCATATCAAAGACTTGGACATTAATTAGAAAATGCAACATTTAGGATAAAAAACGTCGCCCCAGATCTTACGACATGACACCCCCGTAATAGTTGGAAAGGTTTTCCTCGAATTCAATGCAAAATGTTGCATTATTTGTTGAATTTTCAAATTTTAGTGATGTCAGATTGCTATTAATTAACCGAATAAATACAGTTATTTCCGATTTTTTATTCGATTAAAGACACAAAGAATATGAGATATCATAATTCTGGACACCATGATAATATTTAAGAGAATTTTTAACATTAAACGAGTTTTCGGAGTGAGGAGGTCGTGATGCAGAACGCAACCTTTACAATTACTAATCTTAGTAGAGCTAGGGAACAGGCCCCTGGTCGCTTTTTCGCGCGAAATGAAGTAAATTTCGTCGATTTTTACCTAGAAAAATGACAGATGATCAATAATTAGGGCCGCCATTTTGTATCGAAATTCAAGATGGCCGCTTCTACGCACTTCCGGTTTGGGTGGTTCGCCCGGTTGGGGCGCATCCTCCGGGGTGGCATAAACCAGTTCAGTTTCCTCTTTAGGGCTCGTACTCGGACTGTCCAACCCGACGTAAGAGACGTTCTTGTAGGCGTTCCTCAGGCTCTTCCGTTTCTGGTAAGTTTTCTGACAGTCAGGGGCGCCAACTGCGAAAATTTAAATAACCAGACATAATCGTTTGACGTTTTTGACAGATCCTTACCTACCGATTTTTAATCCAGTGTTGTCGTGGGTTATCGTGACTTCCGGCTCTTTGATGGTCTCCTTCTGGAACTCGTTGTACAAGTTGAGTGACGTGCGGATTTGCTTGATACTTTCTTCGATCTCGTTCAGGTTTTCGATAATCTTTTTGTGCCCCTCCTTCAATCCGGTCACTTCCAGTTTGGTGTGCACCTCGAAATTCAGTTTCTTCATGGTCTCGCTCAGGACTTTTTCGAAGTTTTGGCGGTTGGCGGCTTCTTCGTCATCGTCGTCGTCTAGGACTACGACTTCATCCGGTTTCTTCGAGGACTCGGGTTTTTCGGAATTATTCACTATGACTTGCTTTCCCGATTCGTTTCTTTCGATTATCTGGGCGTCCCGGATCGTGTCGTCCAGTTCAATCGAGTCGTCGTCCATTTTTGGGGCCTTTTCGGGTGGTTTCTGGAAGTTTTCTGGAAGTTTTTAGGCGGCGTCCAGTGACATAACCTCACTTTCGATCATTCTCGTCCTGAAACATCAAAATTACGTAAATAATTGCGTGAGACACTTTTAATCGATATTACCTGATTGGATTCATCGATTTTGCGGTTTAAATCGGTTTTTTTCACAATTTTATTAGGATCATCAAGAATAACAAACGATTCAATGGGAACGATGACAGTTCTGGGGATTTTTATTATCGAGATTGGTAGTAGTGCTTTCCTATTGTAGAAAAGAGATGAATCGGTTTTGTTAAACTACCCGAATGTTAAGTTAGGTAAGGTCAGGGTCAGGTTCGGGTATCTTCGGAACTGGATGCACTTTATCCTTTTCTAAAGCGCATTAAAATGAACGTTATCTCACTCTCCGAAAATGTGTGTCTATTTGAAATGCGAGTGTATAAGGAGTTGCAGATATTAGAATGTATAAAAGAGATGAATATCCTCTTCTAAAGCGCGCTAAAATGTCTCACTTTGCGTTTATTTGACAATTGACAAAATCATAATGACAGATGTCAATGTTTGTTTACATAATTTTGCGGTATTTTATGTGTTTTCGACGATTTAAAGTAAAAATGGATCCGAAGTTTACACATTTCGTGTGTTCAATTCACAAACTTACGTAGGTAGTGTAGGTACATACGTGCTTTTGTTTGTGATAAGCATACTCTTGCTTCCACTTTACAATAAGTTTTTAAACTCAAGTTGAGGATCCCAAGGGGTAGTTTCAAGATATTACGGAGGTATTATAACATAACCAACGGGTATTAATTGTTCGAAAGATTAAATTTATATTTCTGTATTTTAGGTCAAGCTAAGAAAAAAAGTTCTTATAAAGAGGGGCCTATGAAGGGTTAATACTAGATACAGAGTGTTACATTCAACATTTTCATTACATTTCTTAGAGGCATAAAACCAAATACGGGTAAAAGTTTTAATTGAAACAGAAAAGTTTTCTTCTGCGTTTAAAGGTCGCGTCTAAACTGAATTCTCGAATTTTACGATTTTTGCTTGGTAAGGAAATGTCTTTACCGCTCAAATTTTTTCACATTTTTTATTTCGAGTCTGATCGACCATTTTGAAAACGGCTGAAATTTTCAAAAATCTCCCGGGCACGTCGATTTTGTTTTTCAACCCTGCATCTTTTCCAAAAAAATTCATCCCTGAATCACTTCCGGTTTCACCGCAAATCACCGTAAATCAGGTGCATATCGGTTTAAGAAACAATTAAAGTTACGGTAATTTGCGGTGAAAATATTTTGGTATTATAATAGGTAATCAGAACAAAATTTTATAAAGCGCGCGTAGCGCGCGTTTAAGTCTACTAGTTATAAATATTCAGCGAATTGTCACACACTTATACTAGATACTCAACAAGCCCTGTTTTGACACAAAATCGCGGTCCCTGGTGACAACTGAACTGGGGGGCAAAACGTCAGGTGGTAACCATGACAATCGAATATTTAAATCGTCAATTTAAAAAAAGTTCGAGTTTCTAATTTCCGAGCTAATTTCTTATTTCCAGTTTTTCTTGTGCTTCGCGTTTCTTGTTTAATTTGTGCTGTTTCTACTTAGTTTTCGTTCGTTTTGTTCCGTTAATCCGTTATAGTTCTAGAATTAGTTGAGACTTTGAATTCTCATCGGTATTTTACTATTTTCTGGATGCAAGCTGTAAAAATGGGGAAAATATCGGTTATTCCCGGTTATGATAACCGTTATCACACCCTAAACGAGAAAAGGTACATTACTTTCGGTATGTAATTATAAGAATAAATCTGAATAAATTTTACGATCTGTAATTTTTGCTACCCGTCCTACTTTCAAACCGCCCGTGTTGTCGTAAACATAAAACAAGTATTTCCTTTATGATAAATATCAGGAAAACTCCTTGTAATTATAAAAACTATCAAACACGGGAGTTTTAGAAACATAACCTAAATTAATTTTGACAGTGACGGTTTGCCCCCCAGTTTAGACGTCAAGTGGACCCACTTTTTTCTCGAAGCTGGTCGTCTAGTATCCGTATAAAATGTCATTGTAAATATTTCAAAATATACGATGATAATTATAGTTTACCGTAATTATGACAGTAATTACTCTCATTTTTAGTTCTGAAATATCGCAAAAGCTAAATCGATTTGGAAATCTTAGTGCTCGTATAAATTCTGGGGACTTTCTCCCTCGATGTTGGTTGTTCTGTTGCGCAATTCAAATCTGTCAGAATTTTTACCTAAGTGAAGTTAGCAAGTAATCACTTGCTGGCAAGTGAATAATTCCAGTGGACCAACAAATTTCTCCCGAATTACATGTTAAACCCCGTACATACACATTTTAACCAATATTAGAACTTCTGATTACTTCGCTATACCGCTGACACTATCTGCATACGTCAATTCTGTAAAATATTCTAAATTGAAATTAATAATCAGTATTTTTAAGCTGCGGCCCGTTTAAGTTATGCAACCACCTATGCTTTCAATTGGTTTCATTCGTAATCTTTAATTCAACGTTTCAATTTTTTTCAACCCCTTCCCATTTTTGTAACCAAACAGCACTCGCACAGGATGTGCCCTGAATCGAGAGCTTTCGAACGTGCCTATAGTCATCGGGCTACTAGAATGGGAAAGAGCGGCAAGTGACGAAAAACTAATAATTCGAAATCGGTTTTCATGCTCAGATTTTCCCGACGATATCACTTTTTAACACCAATATCACTTGCAAAAAAAAAATGACAACTGTCATAATTAATTTTGAAGTTTGGTATTGCCAACCTAAATTTTCACGAAAAGAAAAATCCATAAATTGTTGAAAAATGATGAATCGCACAATATTTAACGATTTGAAGCAACTAAACGGTTAACCTGAATGAATTAACGTTCAAAATTATAACTGTAATAATTTGAAATCGGTTTTCATGCTCAGATTTTCCCGACGATATCACTTTAACACCAATATCACTTGCAAAAACTCGCAAACAAAAAACAAAAAAAATTGACAACTGTCATAATTAATTTTGAAGTTTGGTATCGCCAACCTAAATTTTCATGAAAAGAAAAATCTACAGACTGTTGAAAAATGCTGAATCGCTCGATATTCAAGGATTTGAGCCAACTAAACGGTTAACCTGAATAAATTTAAACAATTTGAAATGGTTAATTGTGAAACTGACGGATTTTTTGGTGTTTTTGCGGGTGAAGCGGAGCCGAAGGAGCAGCTGCAGGACGTGGAGGACCAGGACGTGTCGTGAAACTCGTCGTTTTTCGAGTAAAAATTGTATGAAAACGATGAGAGAGAGAGAGTCTTTTGCGAACTTTATTAATATTAACAGTGCTGTGTAGTGCGGGCCTCCCCCCCTTCAACACCACCAACACGGATGAAGGAGCCCCTCAACAACAACAACAACAACAACAACAACAAAAAGACTATCAATTCTCGATATAAGTATATATTATAATATAATATTATTAAAAAAAAAACAACACAAGAGTAATAAGCGAGAGGCGGGAGGCGGCGCGCTCAATATCGATGCGGCCGCCTCCGGAATCCCAGTACATACTGTATTATTATTAAGATTATTTCTGTTTAAGAATCCGTAAAACATACTTACTACATATTCAATTATTGTATTGTATTAATCTATGTAAGTACTTATTTTTCATAATAAAAAACAATAATAAAGTTGAGAATCAAGTTGAAACTTGTAGGAATAGGAATTTGCTTATGCTCTCAATTTTCGCTTCCTGTCCACGATTTTGTTAATTTACAAGTAAAATGGATTAGTCGTTATCATTGGGCATTCGGGGTGACTTTGTAATGATTAAAATCGAGATTAATATTTAATTTCTTACCGGTTTTTGGATGAAAAACACCAAAACACACCAACACATGCATCAGAGACCGGCGCGAAAAACAAGTGACAACTGAACCGTCACAGACGGTTGACGGTTGGCGGAATGGAGTGACGTTTTGTTACCTGAGAATTATCGTGCTCTATCTTCATGAGATTCCAATGCAGTATAGAACAAGATAATTCTCACGGAACGGTTTGTGCGTTTGGTACGTTAGACGGAATACCCATATGACGGCTTCCCCGTTCGGCGGAATTTCTAGTGGTACCCAAACAGTGACATGACTTTTCTGACATAGGTACCATGATAGTTCTAATAAAAAAGGTAGAGCTGTCCCAAATTATCTGTGCCCCAAGGTCAGATGCGCATTCGTACAAAACGCTAATAAATGTAACCAAATCTTGGGCTCAATATGGAGAATGTCAGTAGCGCCGATAGTAAACTTCCCCTTTGCGTTGAAATTACATACAGAAAATAATAATTCGATTATTTCGATGGTATTTGAATGTCTAATGGATAATTGAATATTTTCTGTCAATTATTGATTATTTATCCATCTAGTATCATCATTATTTGTGAATTAATAAATAATATCTTGACTTCGGTCCCAACCCCAACTTTGTTCCGCCACTGTCAACGTAGTTTCTATCTAACATTTCCGAAATTGCCCGAAATTTCGTTCGGAACCTGCGCGAGCCGAGGCACAGAAACTTTGGGACAGCTCTAGAAACTAGAAAGTATACTCTCGAATCTTTGAAAAAAGACAAGCTGAGACCCGAATTGGAACACATCAGGAACGGAACGTGAATGTAACTTGGTACTTATAACCCACGTGCTATAACCACATCGGTCAAATTTTAAACTTGTAGAGGTACCGAACGATCGAATAAATTTTACAAACCTCTATGACTATAAATCTGTCTCATCTGAAAACTACTAGATATGTAGAAGAATACAAACAGAACGATAGACATGGCCTCCCTTTATGAAATGTATTCGTTTTTTTGGTATTTTATTATGTTTAGGACCTGCGCAGAAGTCTCAAATTCGTCCGCGCCGTCGATAAAGATGATGCAAAATGACATTATTATTACATAATTCTCTGCGGGAAACATAGACTAAAACGAAAACCCATTAATTATAACTTATAACCGATCAAGCGAAACTGTAGAAATAAATAATACACCTTTTTTCGGACGATTTTTTTTACAGTTTGCAGCACATATTCTACATTTGTACAAAATTTTGCAAAAATATGTGAGTTGTTTATAAATTGCTCATTAGATTATGTATTCATTTTCATTCAAAATTCAAACAAAATTCGAAAGCAATTAAAAAATAAATTTCAGGCGCCAATACTGAGAAATATTGTGTTGGAATGCCGTCATGTCAATCATGCCTTTTGTGTTTCTTCCTGATGTGCGATTTCTTGCTCCATAAGTATTTCGGCTATCCTCAATTTCGTTACAGCTTGCCGTTTGGGAGAAAATTGTTTTACGGTCATCGCATATCCTAGAAAAATGTGCTCCACAGCATCCATATTTTCATAGAATTTCCGCTTATGGTTTTGAGAAGGGGGCGCATCTTCTTCTATTATTCGAATATGAGGTACATTTTGCTGAACGAGCTGAGATTCTTTACTCGTCTGTTTAGTCTGCTTCGAATTAATTCGATTGGACGATTCGGATTTTACTTCACCCTCATCATCCGCATCATCCGGTTCTACTGATGCTCTACCCTGTTGACTACACTCCGCCTGGAATTCCAAGTACAAATCGGTGATGTGTTAGGGACATTTTATGAGCGGGTACCAATTAAGATGCAAACTATTTTTATTATCAAAGAAACATCTTGTTATTGATTGTGATTTTCTGTGTTTGAAAAAGCGCTACTTATTATTAATAAAAATTATGTATGAACTGAATTTATTCCTTTTTTTTATCTGTAGTATCGGTCAATTCCTGATCCATCAGAAAAAATGGCGTTCTGGGTATATTCAAGAAAATCAATTTCACTACCCAAAAGACTCCCAATAAAGACACCGTATCAAGCTAGTAGTGATTTCCCGGTATTAAGGAAACACGGTATTAAGAAACACGTTACATTTGATCACCCTGTATAAAATCAGAAAAATAAAATTCTTACCTTATTTGACGATCTGTTCCACAAGTTGACTCTGTGTCCCGAGTTGACCAAGTATTTAACGACGCTCGTGCCCATGTTGCCCAATAACTTGAATCCGAATGCCAGACTCGATGCCAAGATGTCCTTATTCTTGAAGTTGTCACTGACTTTGGTCAGATCGATTTGCGGCGAGTCCTGAACAAGCAATTACCAATAAATTACCAATAAATACACAAAACTTTCACTCTGATAATCACAATGGCTCTTAGTGACATATTAACGAGCAGTTGATGATGAATCAAACTTACAGGTTTACTGAGTATCGGTGGAAGATTGAGGATCTCCTCGTCGTAAGTTGTCCCGGCGGCGGCCCCATTTTCGTCGTACTTGACACTAGGTGACGAATGACGCGGCTTCTTCGTCAAATTCCTTGCAGTGACGACGTCGGAAGATATTTGAATATGAGGTACATTTTGCTGAACGAGCTGAGATTCTTTACTCGTCTGTTTAGTCTGCTTCGAATTAATTCGATTGGACGATTCGGATTTTACTTCACCCTCATCATCCGCATCATCCGGTTCTACTGATGCTCCATCGTTATCGTTTTCGTATAAATCTTGGGCGCTCACTGAATTCACCGAACTAGAATTCGCACCACTGACGTCACTACCCTGATGACTACACTCCGCCTGGAATTCCAAGTACAACTCTAAAATTCCGAACTTAGGTTTACGGGTGCCCGACTTACTTTCTTCTTGGCTATGTAGTCCTCGATATCGATGAGGGCGTCCTTGAATGATTGCAACTTGACGTTAGCAAATTGTTCTTTGAACTTGAAATAGGGCTTGATTTTGTCCAGCTCAATCCAAGCGCTAGAAATTACCGAAAACATTTACAATTTGAACTGAGACAATAGGCGACGAATTCCATTGGAAAACGGAAAAGCAAATTGCAAACTACCCATCAGAAAATGTAAACAAACTAGAATTAAGGGAGCAAGGCGTGCATCACTTACTAATTATTGGACCCAAAAAAGTGGATCCAAAACGATCCCTTTTTGATCTGGAGATTCGAGTTGGGGCCCGGTTTCACAACCTAGAATTCATGAAAAACTTGGTGAGATTTTTGAATTTTGGGGCTTTATTAGGTTAGTTTTTCATCGGATGGGTGAGGTGTGTGGAAGAAAGCGACGCGCGCAAAGCCGGGGAGGGAATAACGGTTGCGTTGAATGTCGGCGGTCGGATACTTACGCGGCCTGGCCACGGCGAGAATCCCTTCATTTTCGCCCTAGAAACGAACCCCAATGTATTTTTTTCACATTCACGAGTAAAACAAATCGCTTTGCGTTATCCAAAAAAATCAAGAGGACTCACCAAACGGGGTCTCCTATTTGAGGCTCGAACTCCATCATCAGCACCTTCCTCTGTCACCGTCAAACTCGGTCTGAAAATTTGTTGTGCCGCGCTAGCGTCAAAATACTCTGCGCGCGGCTGCGCACTCAGAACCCACGCCATTGGCCGTCGAATTAATACGGAAATTCGTTAACAGATGGCGTTACTATCTATAAGTCAGCAAATACTCGGGGACCGGACGGAATGGAGATTTCTTAAAAGGGATCAGTGCTACCAACATGGCACAATAATACTGATAAATTGAGCAAATCTTCAATTAGGAATGAGGTAATGAAGAAATCAGACGTGGAGAATCTAAAATGAAAGAAAATGATTTATTCAAAATTGTATAAATATTTCATGACACGTCCAGAAATTCACCTCAATTTTTCAAGATGGCAGCACGGCAACATCAAATCAAAAGTGATTTCACTGCATGTATTTTCTAGGTAGAGGTAGAAAAAAAATGAACCGTTGTTTTCAAAACTGATGATATTATATCAGAATACAATTCGTCTTAAAATATTTAGGTTAAATATACACCAATATAAAACCAATCGTATTATTTTATATAGGATATTTCAGTCAGTACGCCAGAGAAAACCTCACTTTCAACCTTGTAAGTAGAACTAATTCTCAATAATAATGATATGATGTAGGTGAAAATTACCAAATAACCCTACACCTTTGCAATAAATAACGCTTAAATATAGGTAACATTCTAAAGAATTATCAATTACTACAATGGTAATAAAATTATAATAGAGGAATCTAAATTATACATACAGTTTTTTGAACACATGATGTATCCTATTCAAATCCTAGTTTAATGTCTAGAACAAAATACAACTTATGTGTGAATGAATGTGTCCAATAACTTCCTTATTAATATTATCCTGTGTAAATAGTTCCTTTACATTTATGTTTATACTTTCGTTTTTTAATAAATTTCACTATAAACGAAAAATTAACTAGCTATGGCGTTTTCTTTATCAATTGATCAATCGATAATAATATAATAAGAAGACAGTCATGGTTATGATAATCAATCAAGAATTAATGGACAATGAATTTGAACTAATTAATTTAACTATAATTCACTACGCTTGAGTATATACCTAGACAAGTCCAATTAATTACAAATGTCATTTTGGCCCTTATTATTGCATCGCTTTAACAAAACTGGCAGAAAACAAACCAGTCTTACCCGTCCGTTGTAAAGTTCCCTTATACCACCCATCATCTCTCTTTTTGTGGACGTAAATGATGTCATCTTTTTGTAATTCCAATTCATAATCACTGTTCGGAGGATAGGGAATTTCACATTTGAACAATTCGTGAACGGTTTGTACCCCAGTCTTGGAACGGTTTCCTGCATCCAAAGAATTAGATTTTCGATAGTGATGGACATCGGCACTTGCACTAGAAGATGGCGGAGGCTCCACCGCCCTAAAACACACAAAATAAATTATTTAAACCATTTTCATATAGTTAATCCAGAAACCACCCTACAAAAACATGCAATAAACACAAAACAAACGTGAAATTAATTTAAAAAATATTATTACAGCATCGTGGTCGGTGTGAGAAGTACACAAAAGTAGATGAGTAAATGTCAGAAATGAATGATTGTTATTGACCGAATTCCGTCAGCAGGCGATGCCATTGGTTGTTCAATTTACTAAACTCTGCCCACATGTGCTTCTCCCGTACCTACCGAATTTCAACTAGTCGAGTGCAAAAAAACACCTTAAACTGTGCGTAAGTACACTGGGGCGTTCTTTGTGTTTAAGCCGTTGCGAAGTCGACCCGAATAATCGGTGGTGATCTGTCGACGGTTGGATTTGAAGCAGCTGACTCGGACACGAACCCGACCTATAAGTTTTTAGACATGATCACACATGCATCAAGTTATTTACATGCCCGAAAAGTGGAAAACACAAAACACAAAAAGGCGTGCATTATTTTGTTATGTGTATGACGGTTCGGCAAGATTAGGCGAGACAAAATGAAATACCTGACGTGAACCGGATGGGTGCTACCGACATTAACACTCGGAGGAGTCGTGCTGTCTTCGAAAACTGGATTATTCATCGAGTACGACGGTGCGGGCGGCGACTTTGATCGTTTCATACTCGTCAACCTACGCATCAAACCCACCCCCTTTTCTTTACTCTCTTTTGGCTACCCCATGGAACAGTTTATATAATCAATCATCTCATAAATCCCACTCATTCGAGTCAATTTGACAGATCGGAGACTTGCAATGACGCCATTTTACTACTTGCGGATAGTAAAATGGCGGCTTTGTAACTCTCCACTCTACTACAGAAATGAATAAAAATACGATCGAAAGGGTTTTAGTCTGAATTAGTTTATTGAGGGAAAATGAGAAAACGAGAACACCAAAAAACCGTAAAGAACAGCGAAAACGAAAAAGGCGTAGAGAAAAAGAATGAGGAGGACAATCAGAATCGCACGAACCTTATCGGAATTCTTCGAGTTCACGATAGCGCTAGAGCTGCGCCCCAGCGGAACGCCGCAGGCGTTCTCCTGCTGTCCGTGCCAACTGGACGAAATCGTGCTCGCGTTATTCGTAGTGGCCGGACTGACAGAACGTGGGGGCAACTCGGGGGGCAAATTGTTATATTGGCGGGGCGAAGTGATCTTACTCCTCGACGCAAAACTTACAGACTTCGCGTCGACCGCTCCCGCCGAAGACGAAGAAGAACCGCTCGCGCCTGCCGAAGGGCCGGACGCGCCGTTTTTGTTCGGCGCCGCGTGGGCCACGTAGTTGCCGGGGAAGACTCCGCACTTTTGCGTCCGGTTCGACGTTCCCTTGAACCACCCGTCCTGGCAACGTTCCGTCACCATGTAGATGCCGCCTTTCCTCAGCTCCAATTCGTCAGACTTTTGCGGCTTGTACGGGTAGAGGGCGACGTAGGGCGCGGGCAGTTTCGCCTCTTCCGATCGCCTGCCGTTTCGCGATTCCGAGCAGTGCGAGTGGGCGCTCGATGGGACGTCGCTCGACGAAATCTCCGCCGAGTGTCTGTTGTGACTCGACTCGACTCGACTCGAAATTCTGAGACGGACCGGTGAAACTGTGACGTTTCTCTTTCGGGTGTTGGTGGTGACGAGAAGAGGTGCGAGTTTCTTGCCGATTGCTCACCGATCGACTTTGAGACGACGGATTCGAAAGGACATCCGGTTTCCTGTGAGGGCAAAAATTCGACAATTTATTACGAAATTAATTGTATATACAGTACCGCAATATGCCGCCATATTGGAAGTAAAATTTTACATTGTTCTTACATTCACACATGCAACATTTATGCTGCATTCTGATTTTAATAAAAATTTAATTGAGGTTTGAATTAAAAAATCAGGCATCTAATGACGTTTGATCGAATACGTCATTTTTGGGGAAAAATTTGGGGGAAAACAAAAAGTAACTAGAATGCCGCCATATTGGGAGTAAAAAATGTACTTCTCTCTCTAACACATTGAACATACCAATTGCGGTACTGCATCTATTTAGGACTGTAAATTGAATAAAACTTCACCTCGGATTCCTCGGAGGTGGCGAAGCCGGCGAAGACGGAGCGGTGCTCGAATTGGACGAAGAATTATTACTGGAAGAAACGTTCGGGGTCGTGGTGGAGGAACTTCCCGAACTGACAGTCGAACTCGAATCGGAAGTAGCCAAAGGTTGTGAACTCGGCTGAGTCACCACGACACCCGTCGAATGATCGGTCGGTATCAGAGGAGTACTGTCTTCGGTCGTGGGAGTCGGCGGTGCAACCCTGGACGGCCCCGGTTGAGCACTGCAAAAATCACCGAAATTACGATTAAAAAATCAAAGGGTCGTCGGTTATGACGCTTACTTTGTAGATAACTTCATTAGCGACCGAGCGAGGTTGTTCAACTCGACAAAAGTCAAAGGGAAGATTCCGATTCGCCCGTCCAATTTGCCCTCGGCCCAATTTTCGTCGACTCGCCGGATCACGTTGATGACGTCGCCCTCTTTGAACACGAGACAGCCCTCTTCCTCGTGCTTGTCCGTCTGGAAGTCGTACAGGGCCTTGCATTGGGGTACGTGACTGGGCACCGGCGTAATGACCTGTGTGCAGACAGATAATCATCAAAGTTCACCGCTTTCCCGCTTTTCACCCCACTGTGGATCATTACCTGGACGTAGCGCAGAGGGAAGAGATCTTGTTTGCCCTCGCACTCGCCTTGGTACCAATTAGCGTCCACCCTTTTTCGCAAGAAAATTATGTTGCCCCTTTTGAAGCTCAGATCGCTGCAAATTAAATCGACTCATATGGACACAATTCGGTGAAAATGGAGAGTTCATCATGAACTCATGTAAATGATTCGTCGTATTATAGCCGGTTCGTCATCCAGGATGTTCAAATCTAATCAAATCTCATAGTGCCACTCTGTGTGGTATATGCAGAAAAGTAAAATTACCCCTACTCCGTGCAGTAAAGATATATTATCTTCTCAATGAAGTAAGCCGTCTTTATTGTTATTCTGTTATCTCGAATCGATTTTTATCTAAATCATTTTATGTCGCAATAAATTCCAATACCGTATGCGAACTAGAGAAATTATGAAAAAGTATGCCTTATAACTGGAATTAATATTCGCATCGCTTTCGCTTTTTCTGCAGTGTTCACATGTTGCATCACTTGCATCACTCTTTTTTGTGTAGTTTTAAATTCATTTCCGAGTCTATTCTTTTTTCCGTAATTGAATGAATTAGCTGGCGCGCATATGGCTTCATTATCGTTCATCAAGTGCCTGAACCGATCTTCAGCCTTGATTATTAAAGATCTCAAATAAATGAAACAGGTCACCTCTTTAAATTAAAGAATCGAAAAAGAAACCGTCAAACCGCAAGAACTGGATAGCGGTTTTACCATCATTCCGCAATCTGAAATGGAAAAATCCGATTATATTGTTACTCACCCGGAAACTTTCGCTTCATAATCGTAGAGAGCTTTGGCATAGGGTTGGTGTGAAATCAGATGTGGCGAATTTTGCTTATTGCTGTTCGGTTTCCTGTCGGGGGTGGCCTGTTGCACTTGAGGGTTGGTCTGGTTATTGCCGAATCGTCCGTTCATCTGCAGCCGGGGCGGAATATTTTTCATCCCTTCGAGGATCCTCATCAGGAGTACGTTCGGGGGCAGTTCCTCCACTTTGACGTTGACAATGATCCTGCATTCCGGACACCTGAGTTCTTTATGCTTGTGGACGATTTCCTGCAGGCACTTTCTGCAGAACGTGTGCTGACAGGGCAGCACTCTGCTGGAGGTGTCCAAACGGTCCAAACACACGGAACATTCCAACAAATCGTTCAGGGTGCCCTCGTCCATTGTTCCGGCGGCGAGTTCTATTATCCAACTCAATCTTGTTATCGCTGGTGATTATTGGGAGCCAGGCCGATTTTGGACGCACTAAAAATAACGACACTGGGAGAGGGAATTATCGACGACATCGTTATCATCGGCGCCGTCGTTGTCATGATGAAACGCCGTCTTTGTGCCGTTTTGCATATTCAATCGAGGGGGCTCTCCGCCACTTCCGGTTTGGAACACTGGTCAGGCCTGCCGCGGTCGTGCTGGGCGTGAGGTGGTGACCGTTCACGAACTCAAAAGCACGGCAGAACGTGCATTCTTCTGCTTCGCCTTTGCGCACTTGGTTCACTCGTCACGGATACGGTGGTTTACGCGGCGGGGGGGCAACGAGCTTAATCCCACCAACAGCAACAGGAACTTGATATAAAACACTTCTTTTGTGGACAATTCATCTGAATTCTGACTTACAACATTGTTACAACTTGACATTGACAAGTGACGCAAGGAGATTTTGACAGGGGGGGTGGGAGAAGCTGTCTAGAAGCTTTTGCAACATCAAGTTGGCAATAAATTTTAGGGACGTTTTCTTTGCACTTTATAAACGTTGGCAGCACAAATAAGCGCCAAATTTAAATTAAAGTTGATTTTACACTTCCGGGGAAATAGTGTTTAGACCTATGGTTTAGGCGATAATTGGTTTCTTAAAGTAAGAAGTAGGTACCTACATTCTAAATATGAATCCCATATTGTATAATAACATACATTTATTAATTTTTGTGTACATAGATTTATTTTATATTTTAATATTTATAACTCTCAATTCACTTTAAGCACCACACAACTTACTTCTCAAGGCTCCTTTCTCTTACGTGTGTGTATTATTAATTATGTTGTAATATCACCGTGTCTATTAATTTAGTAATAAGAACACCAGTAATATTATCTAATTAGGTTTATTATAAAGTATAAGAAATGACTACATGTGTACAGATTGGATACCTGGTGACGACTGCTTTCGGTCAGTTCGTCCCGAATAATCGCGAGCTAAGATAAGACATTATAATAAAAACTCATAATACAACATCTCCCCTTTTTTTAACATTGGATAATCAAACAACCCCAAATCAATTCAGAACTAATTACTTATTACAATACACATTAAAAACATATTCTAAAAACCCGAATAATTTATTATCGGTTACATATCTAAACGCAAAGGTGCTTTGATTATCCTACCCGCCTTAGTTTTTATCACACTTGGCATCCCTTGATCAACAACTACATCATTTGTACTAACACAATTTTCGACATTACCATTTTCATTAGGCAACCCAAGGTTAACATTTTCAGGTACAACAGTTTCAGGATTAACGATTTCAGGAACAGGATCTATTATTTCGTCGCTGGCATCAAGAAATACATCGTCGTCATTATTAATATTTTTATTATCAATTACCGGACGATCTACCTCTTCAGCAACTTCATTATCTATATTAACACTTAGATCTACTTCAGAATTTACATAAGCGCACTTCCTTAAAAATCTTCTATTCCTAATAAATTCTTTATTATCACTCGTAACAACAATAAAGGATCTCGGTCTAGATGAATCAATTTTCTTAACATATCCCGGTCTCCTTTCCTTTTTTCAAATTCACGCATGTACTCTTTCAAGGCAAAATCCGGTTTCAGGAGCTTTTCGTCTACTGGCAACAAGCCTTTTAAACGTCTACCAAAAATTAATTGCGATGGAGATGGAAGCCTACTACTGATCGGCGTATTTCTATATTCCAACAGCGCAAGATTAACATCTTTATTATGGGTACCTAACGTATGACGGAAAACCACAAGACGGAAAACCTTTACGACGGAATCACATACAACGGAATCACGTACAACGGAACGCCTTACAGCGGAAAAACGTACGCCGGAAACCTATACGACGGAATCACATATGACGGAATCGCATACGACGGAAATACGTTGAAAGAAATTTATTTCTATAGCTGGCCAATAGAGGTCCCACTAACATTAAGAGAGAATTCTGCTGTATACAACCGCAATTAATCATAACAGAAGTTCTGAACATTGACTTGAACTAAATTTAAATCGTAAGCAATGAGTAGTCCAATAATTTTCTTTTAGGGTACGCGAGCAATCTGGGAAAAGTCAGGCGCTCTGTTTGTTACTCAACTAAACCCAACGTACTGCACCGATTTTCCAAAACGGAAAGGGTAACATTGCACTTGTCCATAGTGACCTTTTACATACAAGGTATTTTTTCAACTGGGACTGGGGAATTTTGATCTAGAATTTGGTTTACTTACATAAAAAACCGCTATCTAACTCGCTAAAATATTCACGGCATGGTTATACCGAATAATTGCCATAAGGTCGTTAAGCGAATTTCATCCACAATTTGTTTGGGGATCATCTCAAAATTTGGTTAAAAAAAAATGAGAAAATCTCAATTTTTTGAAATTTTTCAAATAGAAACCTACTTTTTTCAAAACTTTAATGGATTCGCCGTGAAAAATCACTACGGAAGACCGACGTTCGGTTTCTATGTCATAAAACAGCCTTCGGAAATCACAAGAAATGTGAAAATTTCTAAGATCGGGGCCTCGCAAAAACCTCAAAGAAGTTAGCAACGGAAACGAAAACGGGTTTGATTTTGGATAATACAGTCGTCCAGTGGAGTGATGTAACGGCGGGAAAACGCATGACAGCGCATGCGTGGACAGGGGCATTGTCTAAACTGAGGCAGGGTACAAAATGAGAAATTAGAGATGCCTCAACAGAGTTGTTTCTACACGATGGCGATGTTTCGTTATACTATTCTTTAACCGTATAGTCACGCAGGGCTTATGGGAGATATCTCCCAACATTTCTCATGCCATGTAGAATGTCGCAAAAGTGGGCGTTAGTCGAAATGTATGGAAATAAGTCATAGCCATAGCATCATAAACAATTTCATGTAGAACTGTTAGTATGGACTTTTTTCAGATTTTGCCCATTCTAGTTCTCCCTCATCAAGAGGATCTCATTTTCAGGCTTCCTCCTTTACAAATTGTACTTTCAATGTGAATTACATACAAGATAATAAATAATGAAGCCAACCCGTTTCGATTGCTTATTTGTCATTCTCCGCAGAGACTCACAGCGGCAGAAAATATACTTTTCCTTTCGCTGGGGTTGCTAGCGAGGTTGCTAGGCCATAATACTAAACTTCAGTCCAGCTGAAAGCAGCGTTGATGATGCAAGTTACTGATGTTTAGAATAGTAGATTACAGGCCCAGACGGGAAGCATATATCATTCTACCTCGAGGCGAGAATGGAGCTTTCCCGCCGTGGTGGTGTATACTTCTTTATTCATAATCACAATGTATATTCTGCATTTTCATGTAAAACCTTGCGAAGAACCTTTCGCGTTGTGTTTTTCATCTATGTTTTTAATAATTAGGCATTTTTTCAAAATGACAAATGAAATGATTCATTTGTCAGTGATTTGCCATAAGAACTCAAATTTGTTGTGATCGTTTTAATATTTGAAATTGTTCGATGAAAGTTTGGATTGTTGTACACCCCCAGACCTTGAAGAAGTGGCCCAAGAGGTTACGTCCGGAAGTGCACACAGCGATATAAAATACCTATTCAACGTTTGAAAATTGGCGTGATCAGAAACTAGCTAATCGGGCTTCTGAAAATGAGAAAGCTTCAAACATTATGGTCTACATATTCCATGCTAAAAAGCTGTGTGAGTTCGAAATAAAATGTTGATACTTGTTGATTATCGTTTGTATTAATAGCAGGTATCAACAATTAAACACGTCAATTAATAAAAGTAGCACCTGTTTTACTTCTCGCCCGTGGGTGGGAAATGAGGGCTCTCGTGTGCAAATTGACACGTTCCGAACAAAATTGTCCATTGGGTCACGTAGGAGAGAGTGTGGTGTTTCTCTTTTGTAAAATGAATTTTTCGGGTTCTTTTCTGGGTTCCCCGGTCGCCAGGCTGTATGCACCGTTTAACTTTGCCGCCCCATTATTTAGACCATTGAAAACTCTATGCCGCTATGGTGAAAAAGTCCCAATTGGCACCCATACTATCCACACATACGAGACATTAGTTGATGTTACGTTATACTAATATACACATTTCTTTCGTGAAATGGAACGTGTT
The DNA here is from genome assembly GCA_949788335.1 of Salpingus planirostris. NCBI lineage: Eukaryota > Metazoa > Arthropoda > Insecta > Coleoptera > Salpingidae > Salpingus > Salpingus planirostris. The sequence goes on from CATKUT010000008.1 coordinate 461,101, forward strand.
CCAAGTGGTAGAAGCGACGGGGTGTTATTTTCTTTAGATGATTACCTTTATGTAAGGGATCATACCAGTACAAGGGTATATTTTGCCTGCCAACTGAACAGGACACACCGTTGTCCTGGGCGAGTGGTTTGGAGTCTTGGCTTGATATCGATTGTGACTCGCGATCACAATCATGGAGCAAATCCTGCGAAAGTGGGTATTTTACGATTTAAGGGTCTTCTACGAGAAAGAGCGGCTATGGATATTCATATATCACCCTGAACCAGATCTTCCGGGAGGAGGAAATCAACCACCGCGATGCCGCTTTAGCTGTAGGCGGTTTTACACGTGCTATAGAAATGATAATGTTCCGGGCTAGAAGGGGTCACTTTCCCGGGAATCCTGCAAATTTTGAAGAAGTTCACAATGTCCTCACTGATGTGCAGTAAGTGAATATACAGAACGCGACTGCTTTTTTGATTATTATGATCCGATTTGAGGAGGCTGAAGAGGAGGCTGAATGGCTTTTGCGAGTTCGATTCGGCGAGACAGATCACGAACCGTATTCCACTGGTCGACTGTAAACCTGGTATACACTGGCCTAGGCCCCATGAATTCTCTACCCTTTTCCTTTTATCTGCATCTTATCTCCTTCGTACTATTTATACGTACTATTATGATAATTTATGTATAAAATAGGAAAATTCGAATCTAATAGTTATCCAACACTTGGGCTGACTCAAAAAGTACTGAAATTTGAGCAGTGTGCCACTGTCTTGGTTTAACAATTATGTAATTTTTTGATTTTAATAAGAAAACCTTCAAAATACTTACCAAAAATGGTTTGAAATTTGATTCACAATCACACAATCCACAACAGAATACTGCAAATTTTATTATTCGACGAGAAATGCCACAAATTGTCACAGAAAAGGCCGACTTTTGGCATATGACAATGTGGATCGGTAGATCGGACAAGTACTGGTTATAAAATTTTGATGAAATTATAAACGCAATACGAGCCAGGCGCCACAGTTTCCATTCTATTTACTTAAATAAGGTCTCAAATGATGGCTTGAACATTTTTGTTCGTCGGTTATTGCGTACATTTTCAAAATTATATGTGTTTGATGAATTATCGACTTTCCAAGCCTGAATTGCATGAAAATTTCGGCATTTTTAGGACAAATTTGCGAATAAAAAAATACACAGGACGAAATTAAAAAATCTGAGAAGACCAGACGAACAAAATGCTCTCGGTAACATCGTGTCAAAATTTGGAATTGATATCTTGATTAATAAAGGATTTCTTATGGACGAAATCGAAAACGACAAGCTGTTCAGCCTCCTCCTACCTCTACCGAAAAAGTTTCTATAAACACGGTATAGTTTCTGCCACTTCCCTAGATAAAGTATGGCGGTATGCGGTTACAATAATAATAATAAATTAATAATTGTAACAGTGATAATAAGAATTTACAAATCTATATACTAGTCGTAGCTTTGTAGTGATGAGAAACTAGATTTCGAAGTTTTAGTGACATTTGCTTTGTAACACTGGCTTTTTACCCTGAAGTTTGTTGTGAGTTGAGCTTATGAAAGTTGGGTTAGCCCATAGATGAACCGGTTAGCCATTATTTTCTCATTTTTGAATAACTTTGAATTTTCACCTATTCGAACGTGCCTGTATTTAAATTTTTTCAATATATTCTACTTCCTTGTAATGCAGTGATGTGCCTTTTCTTAAATTGTGTTGTGTTACCTTGTTTTATTAAGGAAATTATTGGAAATTAGTTCGTTTTGGCACGGATTTAAGTGACAATCCATGTCAAAATCTAATATTGAGGCCCGGTCTTTTCATCTCTGATTAAACTCCCGAGTAACTACTTGTCGATTAAATTTACTTCTTACAATTAGCATTTTTCCGTCTTTTCAAACAAAAATAATTGTTGGTTAGTTACTCACAAGAATAACGATGTTTTTAGGTGGGTAATACTTTTAATTGTAACTTTGACAATCTAGTCGCTCCTAAATCCGACATATATCTGCCATATGTAACCGATCGAATAAATGTCAAATTTTGAAAGTTGACTGTAAACTTTAAATTCCTGGGAATAATTCATTTTTTTACATTATAAAAGGAAACACCTCATCTAATAGTAAAAGAGACCGATCAGCAAACTTCCGCAAGGTAGAAACCCATTTATTAGAGTGATTGAGAACGAAAAACCAAAGGTGTTAAATGAACGTTATTCGTCGTTGAGCTCCAATATGTGATGAAATTGTATATTTCGTGAATATAAACCCTGCTAAAAACTCGCTATCTGTTAATTTATTGAATAGATAATATTGCTTTTGTGTCTATTTTTTCTTCTGTAAGGAACTCGATAATATTGAATGGGAAGATCAAAATTTTCAAGTTTTGAACCACATCCAGATCGTTGAAAATATCCATTTCACTAATGTTCCAAGCGAATTTCTAATCAGAATTCCTTGGATTGACACATATTCACACAAAATACATGACAATTCTAACATTAACTGCCGATTAACGATTTACTGGGTGCTTGGAGCACCTTATAAGTTTAATTGCCAGTTAGGCAGTTTACAGGACAGTTTAATTTTACTTGTAGGTGAAAAGACAGAAATAATGTCATGATTATATTTAACTGGCGGTTATCACTACTTGGTACTTTAATCAGAGGTGAAAAGACCGGGCCTTAGTAATATAACCATGACAAAACCTAACAACTCTGAATTCGTAGCTAGTTACAAAGTTAATCTGCCTATAGCAGATACATTTTATTGCTGATGAAAATATTTGTTCTACAATCTACAATACTTTTTAGACATCAGAGATTCGCCCAAGAAATTGGTCCAGAACAGAGACAATTTTATACAGATTTGCTGAGAAATGGTGTGGGGCAGGACATAATATATTTTACATCTCCAACAATACGACAGTCACTACACAATTTGATTGACCCGATTGCGGGAGGATTACGCCTACACATGGATGCGACTTTCCAGGTTGTGCCTCGCATTGGTGGAGCTTATCAACTGTTCATCATACATGTGGTTTACCAACACAAGGTAATTTAGGCTCGGTTGCTGAAGTCACTGTCAGTCAAACAGGTCAAACTTTCTCAAACTCCGCCCATGCTACTCTACTAAGCGTTTATTAATGAAAGTAGACAATTGGTCATCAGACTGTCATCTATCAAAATGACATTACTGGGAGATAATATGTAGATTAAATGTGACGAAAATGTAACATTTTATACGATTTTATTTAGCTGTGTCGGTTTTCTCTTCAATTCAAAGGGGTGCATGGTTTTGACTTAGTCTTATGAAACAATCAGAAGTCTCAAATTCGGAGCTGAACTAGTTCGGATCTAGCCATTCGAAAACGCCATTATACCGAGTGAGCAAAGGTTATCTTAATCAGAGTTGGGTGAAATCATCATTCTATTTATCTTTCTATCTTTCAAATAGTTTTCAGATGAGACAGAATGGATGTCCCCCTTATTAAGATTACTTTTGCTCACTCCGTATACGCTCTATTCCATCACTTACTTCATAATTATAGGTATTTCCTTTGGTTTACGCATTAATAGAACGAAAGACCGAGGAAAGCTATTGCAGACTTTTTAGACGAGTTCGAGAACAATGTTTCCGTTTTCTTGATGGTGCGCCCATACCCATAAGATTTGTTATGACCGATTATGAAATGGCTTTACGAAATGCAATCCGTCGCATATTTGATACAACAATTACTGGCTGCTGGTTTCACTACTGCAAGAACGTCCATATGAATAGTAATATTAAGTCCAAACCAATGGATCGATCACGTATAACTTTTCATAATTTTCGTAGGTCGACGAACTAGGCTCACAGGCTATAATGGTGCCAACCCCGAATTTAGGAGAGTGGTGAAGATGGCCATGGTGCTACCACTTCTGCCACAAAACCTTATTGGTCGTGGGATGGAAGTAGTGGAAAACGCTTTTGCCGAGGTGGCGCGTAATGGAGACATGCCAGACGTGGAGGTCTTTATGGCCTACATGCGGCGCCAATGGGGTGCACAAAATATATCAGTTCATCGCCCACCAATGAGAACGAATAACAGCGTGGAATCTTTCCACGCCGAATTTTTTAGGCTGGCTAGTAGGCCACACCCAAATTTCTGGACATTTCTGGAATCTTTACGGAAAAAAGAATATGCGAGGGCTTGTGACCTTATTCGATTAAGGAACGGTCTTGACAATAACCCCCGCGATATACCCGTTAGGCGGCGATATCGAGTTTTAAACCAAATCATTGGTAAGCTGGGTAAATTATTCATTTACGCGCAGAGAAGTAGGTGTAAATGGTTGGTTCAAGAAAGTCTTCTTTCGTATACTCATAAGACAAATATTTGTTTGTTTCAAGACTATTTTCTTGCAGTTAAAACATGACATATTCTGACTTCAATTTAATAGTCTCTGCTCAAAGAACATTTTCTTGAAACAAACAAATTTTTTGACTTGTGGATATACAAAACAAATGTTTCTTGGACCGAATATTAATTTCTCTGCGTGTACGGTTTAATTTGATTAATTGCAAGTTGGGGCCAGTCAGATTATTCCAATCTAAAGCTGGTGTGACACTATTATTTCTTTTCTTATTCTTTCTTTGCACGTTCCCATGGTTCTAGTTATACCTAATTAACGAACCCCACCTTTGCTCAGTGTAGTATCTTGTCAGCTCTATGAGGTTAAGACTTTTTCGAAATATGCAGAAACCGCACAGAACTTGCTGGAGCAAGGGGAACTGGACCTGGTTCAGTTCCTTAGAAGAATGGCACACGTGATGGACAATTTGGAAATTGAGTTCAATCCACAACCCCTGATGGCCATCAATAATCCGGAGGAGCTGCTGATCATTATCGTCGATGACGATGTCATAGTAAATGACCCGCCGGCGGCAGATGCCCCAGATGTTAACCCCGGTATTGATGATGACGATGAGGTGGATGATTTGATTCCTCCAGTGCCTGTACCTGTACCTGTTGTACAGGCTGCACAGGTTGAACAACCCGTACAGCCTGTACAACTTCTGCAGCCAGTACAACCTGTACAGCCTGTACAACCTGTACAGCCTGTACAACTTGTGCAGCCTGTACAACCTGAGCAGCCTCCACAACATGTACAAGCAGCAGCGGAATTCCCGGATCCGACTCTGTGCGTGATTTGTCAGGTCGACCTGCCGGACAGTGCGTTTGTTCGGTGTGGGCACAAATGCATATGCGACGGATGTAGAGAGGAAGTATTGCGCAGGAATATGATGCACTGTCCCGTCTGCCGTACCCTGTCTACCACCGTCATACACATTTTCACTGAAGGTGACCTTGTTTTGTTGATTTTCTTGTTTTGTTATTTTATATTTGTTAGAGGACAACTTGTAGGTAGGATTTTGGATTTTATGGGAGTTACGAAAGTCTTATTTTCATTTTTTTCGACGTGTCCCCGTTGGATTAATTATACTTTTTATGTTTGTTGGTAATTTTCTTTATTTTTTCAGACTCAATTTCAAATCCCGTAATATTAGATACACAATGGTGGAACATGTTATCTAATCGGAATATTAAGATCCAAGATTTCATATTTTTTGCAAATTCCTAGATGTGGCAAAGTTTCCGAAGAAACGGAAAATGACAACACATGAGCGGAAAGTAACATTCTTTGTAAACAATCTCAGCTGGTTCCGATTCACCTGAAATGAATAATACTACAGGGCTTCCATTAATACCAGGTCCCCACGTGACCATTAGTTAGGCAACTTGTTATCCATATTTAGGGATATGGATAGTTTTTGGGTTGCTTTTAGTAATATTTGTGTCAAAGTCACCAGTGGCGTCATTTTTCGAATATTTCGATAATTTGTCAGTATCAGTCAGACGGAAGATTTTGAGTGTTTTAGGCCTCGCACCATTAAAGAACTGCACTAACACTTAATTGCTCAAAAACCACTAGTGCTCTTCAGTTTTAATGGTTTGATTTGGCTGTTTTCGATTTTATTCGTCAGAGGAAATTATTAAAACATTATAGTTCACGGAATCTGCTTGTTACGCCAATGATGTAAGTTCGGTTGCATACTTTCGGCAGGTCACGTGGGGACCGGACTTAAATGAAAACCCTGTACAACACATTTTTACACATTACTTTACAAATAACTATTTTCGCGTACTGAATGGAAATTTGCAAATTGTTCGTGGAAAAATCGTTTAGAAACGGGTTCTATTTCTTCATATAGCGACTCATTTCTCCATATTTTTTGCCCGGCCGTGGATAAATTTTCAGATATTCGCAATTTTATGTGCATCCGTCAAAGACTTGCTTGGGAAAAATTTGAATACCAAAAATTAGACCTACAATGGTTTCAAAGTAAATAATGCGAACAATAAATTTCTGTACATTCGGCGTAAAAAAATCCAGAATTTGGTATTTTTTCAATTGACGTAGTATCTTCAGGAGTTTTGTCTGGTTATGAACGAAGAACGACACAATGACTAGCTCATGAGGATCTCATTTTCATCCCGTTTCGCTGTTTACCATTGAAGTCTTGATCTGTCCATAAGCATAACGAGAACTACTTTAGTTTTGATCCATATTATCAGAAAAAAGTTATTCTAGGACTCAAAATAAGCGAATTATTGAGAAAATTCATTTGGCCACCTTTAATGACAAATATCTTCGTAATCAAGCATTTTCAGATCACCCTCAATTGGATCTTTTGTGACGCACTTCCGGTCGGGCGGAAGTCTCGGGCGCCAGCTTCGTTTAAAGAGGAAGCACTCTTACCGGGGTAGCAAACTTAAGCCGGAGAAACGGAAACACCAGGGGTCTGTGAACTAACTTTATTTCGCAATAGGCGGCAGTATCGGACGACACAGACGGAAACGGACAGAAACTTAAACTACCCTAGCCGGCTTAAACTAGACTTAAAAACCAAAGACGTAACGAAACAGAAATGCGGAACGGAGCTCGCCGGGGGCGAGTTAAGACACCAGGCGGGAACGCCGGAACGGTGTCACGGGAGGCTTGTTACGGCCGTTCGGGATACACCCGAAGGTGGCGGACTGTTCGGTGTGGGATGCGCCGGGCTGTTTCCGACGACGCGGAACGCAGGATGGGGTTAGTCGAGAAGGCTTTTGACCGGGCTGTTACCGACGATCGGTTAGTAAATTAAAGACTGGACTGGACTGACCGGAACTTAGGATTGCTGGGCTATTTCCCGACAGCGGAGAACAGGTGGGAAATCTGACTCAAGCGTCTAACCTAGACTGGCGAAACCGGAACGGGGGCGGCCTTTTATAGCCTCGGAGGCGGGAGAGGGAATCGAACATTCTAGAACAAACAGTGACGACAGAGGTGATAAGATATTGGCGGGAAAACAAGACGGGAGCGGACTTTAAGTGACGGCGCTCGGGGAGCGTCGTTACACTTTTATTCTTATTTTTTCTGAAGGAATCTGCCTTGAAGCGGTGCTGAAATATAGTTTTGATCAGTCTGTATAACTTTAAATAATTTATGAATTGATTGTGGATAAAACGTATTGTATTTATGTTTTAGTAGGTTTTTAACCATTCAAGAAACTTAAGGACGTTCTCGGCATAATCGGAACCAAAAGTATTCTGTCACTCCCTGACCTTAGCTAGCGAGCCGCTTTATAGTATTTGGAAAATCTTTTACCCCAGTACAGGCTATCTCCCGCCGCGCGCTCGCATCCTTTCCTATTCTGGCACTCTATTAATAGTCCGGGAGCTGGCGACATTTTTCATTGTGTTATGATTTTATTTTTAATTAGGTTCTCAATTGTTCATCCTTTTATTAGCCTCGATAGGTCGTACAAATTCGAATAATTCCACATATACCTTCGCAATGATAGGAGGGTTGTTCGGGCCCGAATTGAGCGTTAGACCGAACACCCAGGGTGGTACGCGGTGAGCCGTCCTGGGGTTTTTGTCACCGTGCGTCTTTGCCGTGGCGTGAGCGACCCACGGCGGCGTATTAATGCTCATGTTCCTTCGTATCGTCCCCTTTATTATGTTTCTTCGTTTTTCGCCTTCCAGTCTGTCCTGGGGGCATATGCCTCGGGGTACTCGTCCCTGTGCGGCCCTTCGTGGACCTCGAGGTACTTCCTTCGTCCTAAAAACACACTTTATGTATCGTCAACCCTCTTCCCAGTCTGTCTAATTTCTCACCCTCTCAATCGCCTTTTATCGAATCGCACTCGCACTCCGCCATTGTTGTTGTTTACAATTCCACCTTCTCGTCGGCGGTACCGTATCTCTGGTGCTACTTTCGCATCGCGCATGAACCGGATCGAGTCGTTATCATCCACCTACCCGGGGATTTCCTATTTGAATTTCTTTTACTCAGGGTACGATCTCTGATTCGGGGAAACTCAGATTTGTCGCATTGCCGTATTCTTATCGTATAGATCTTCGCCATCGTCTACCGCAGTGGTCCTTTTTCCGGTCACTTGCTACTTGCACGTCCGCCATCTTAGTCGCTTAGTGGTTTGAAGTTATCCAGGTGATTTAATTATCTTTGATTTCGAATAATCATCCTTCGGGGATTCGCTAATTAATCAACCTAAAGTAATTCCGATTTCGTCGTCGAATCAATAGTTTCGCATTTTGTACGGAAATTACACCCTTTTGGGGATTTGAAGATTCTTCGACCACGTGACTAACTACCCTGCGAACAAACCCTTTAATTAGGGTTTTTTTTTATACTTGGTCAAAGACCCAGTTGTCTCGATCTCGAGCGTTCCCTGCTTCTTGAGGATCCGGAACCACCACCCGGAGTTTGGGGTACTACCGAGCGCCGATTCGACCTCGCCTCCTAGTTTCCGACGCACCCGCCAACGTTCGACGTCGCCGAAGCCTCGACCACCTCTCAGCAAATCAACGAAAGCTAAGATATACCTATTTAATTAGTCCGACTTATTATCGTCGTAAAAATCGCATATACCTACAGTTAATTATACCGAAATCGTCGTGTCTTCGGTAGATTTTTGTATTCGCGTCGGTCGGTCGCATAAATACTTATCGCACTTTCGTTATCGTCGCCCTCGACCGAGAAATCGTCGCATGGTATTTAATATTTTTCGCCTTTCACTTTTACTAGTTTGACTATTTCCACTCAATTCATTGTTTCCCTAAAAACCAAAATTTGTAACGTTGCAGCGCTGCACCGATAATTAGTATTTAGTTAGTACTTACTTTTATTACAGTTTTCATATTTTCTTTTCCACTTTATTTTTGCACGGGTTCATTCCGTCTTCACTAACTTTAAACAAACCTTATCGCCGACTGGCCAGATAGACCTTAAGTCTACCTGCGCACATTTTTCTCTTTTGTACCTGTATTGTAAATTATCTATTTTTCCTGCTTTTCAATAAAAGCTGGTGGCGCCCAACTCGTCACCACTAACAACTGAAATTGTTTTCTCTCTCTCTCTCTCTCTCTCTCTTAGTATACCTCATAGTTTGTAAGAACCACCCCGTCTCCACAGCTAGGCCGGAGCCACTTTTGGGGCATCTTTAAGCATAAGAGCCAAAGGTAATTTTGGTACGTAACATAATTTTTGGCGCCCAACGTGGGGCCGAGGTTGCGTAAGAGATAGAGAGAGTGTCAGTTGTGGTGGTGTTTCGTTCTATTATTGATCGGTATTTCAGTACTATTTTTTTTTGTCCTTGTCGGTGTGCCTTGCTTTCGTGTCGGGATTAAGTAGTTAAAAAAAAAAAAAAAAAAATGGATTCAAAAATTATTAGTGGCGATGTCAATTATTTGACACAAGATGATCTCGCGTATGAATTGAGGGTGCGAGGGCTCGGAGAGGCCGCGCCGGTGGATCGAATGAGATCGTTGTTACGTCATTTATTGAAGGTTGAGTCGTCTGGTGGTACCCTGAAGTCGTGTGGGGTGCCCGATCAGGAGGCTGAACGAGCGATCATTAACCAAAAACTCGCCACTTTAACCACGGACATTGCTGCTTGGCAGGGGCCCGAATCTCGTAAAATTCATGCCCAATTGCGACATGTTTTCGGTCGTATAAATCGGTACGCGATTGGTGACACCCCGGAAAAGCAGAAAATTCGTTCCGATTTTCTCACAAACATTTTGACCTTGCATTCCACCTACAGTAAGCGTATCAGGCAGGCTAATCGAGCTGGTACCTCGGGAGATAGTTTTATGACTCGGGTTGGGCTTACTTCCACTCCCTCTCGAACCACGGCAGGAGTCGATCTGTCGCAGGACGCTGATGATAACACCGACGCGGACGGTGACGACGAGTCGGGGGATTCGGAGGTTGACCCTGATCCTCGTGCTGGACCCCGAATTCTTGCTTCCCAGGTTGGAAGTCGGGCGTTAAGGCCCAAAGACATCCGAGACTTTGGTCTCACTTTTGATGGGGAAAACATGAGCGTGAATGCTTTCATTGAGAGAGCCGAAGAATTGTGCGTGGCGCATGGAGTCGATCCTGATAGCTTGGTCCCTTCGGCCATTTTCGTTTTTACAGGGAAGGTTCTTGTCTGGCTTAGGGCACACCGTACCTCTTTCACATCGTGGGCTGTCCTCTGTCGGGAGCTTCGATCGGAGTTTCAACCCGCTGACTACGACGAGCGGTTGTGGGAAGAAATTCGAGCTCGCCGACAGGGCCCTTCGGAATCGGTCGGTATTTTTATTGCTTTTATGGAAAATCTATTCTCTCGTCTGAGTCGCCCTATTACCGAGGACGTCCGAGTGACGGTTATTCGCCGAAATTTAGACCCGTTTTATCAAATGCAGTTGGGACTGTCGCGTACGAAAACCTTAAGAAAATTGGCTGAGCTCTGTAAGGAACTCGAACGGTGTAAGCAATCGGCTGATGCTTATCATCTTCTTCCCGGTGTTTCCACGTCACCGATGGAACCGGATCTGTCTTATCGCGAGCCCCCTCAACTGCAGCGAGGCCACAAAAACCCGGTCGTTCATGCCATCGGGCCGGCAAACGCCGCTACAACCGAACATCCCTCAGCTGGAGGTCCGATCACATGTTGGAAATGTCTCGCAGTGGGTCATCGTGCCACGGACTGTCGTAGCCGTATCGGCATCCTCTGCTATAAATGCCGAAAACCTGGAGTCACACTTCCAAAGTGTCCGAATTGTAACCCCTCGACTTCGGCTAGACCCGGTACTTCGTCGGGAAACTGATTCTGGGATTGCGGCCCAGTCACCCGCGATCCTCCTTCTGTTTGCCCTCGACTGAAGAATCTTACCTCTCTCTAAATTCGTCAACTCGCGCTATACTCGACTTCATCATTCGGAGCGGTCGAGTCGACAACCGTCCCCATCTCGAAGTCACTTGTTACGGGGTGAAAATGTTAGGTTTGCTGGATTCCGGAGCTAGTTGCACCATCGTCGGCCAAGCTGGTGTCGCTGCCTTACGTCATCTTAATCTTAAAATCGACCGCAGCGTGGCAACACGATGCGTGGTGGCTAACGGTAACAGCTGTGTCGTAGAAGGAATGATCCAGGCCCCACTTCGTCTCGAGGATCGCGTGATCATACTCGATGTTTTGTTGATACCGTCGATTCCACACACTCTCGTTCTAGGCGTTGATTTCTGGGTTCGTATGGGCATTGTTCCTGATCTGCGAAGTTCAAGCTGGCGTTTTTCTCCCCCTGCTGCAGTGAGTTGCATCGAAACTCCTCGCGATTTCTCCCTCACCGAGGCGCAGCGTTCGGAATTGTCTCAGACCGTGGATAGGTACTTTTCTTCGATCGACTCCTCCCTCGGCTGTACTAATGCTGTCGAGCATCGAATTGTTGTTGATGGTTCGTTTCCTATTAAACAGCGCAACTACCCAATTTCTCAAAAATTACAGGAGGCTATCGATATCGAGTTGGACGAGATGTTGCGTAGCGGAGTGGTAGAACCTTCCAATAGTGCGTGGTCCTCACCAGTAGTAATGATCCGCAAGAAAGACGGAACTTATAGATTTTGTGTTGACTATCGTAAACTCAACAAAGTAACGAAAAAGGACGCGTACCCGTTGCCTCTCATCTCGTCTATTCTCGACAAGCTGGGGAACGCCGTTTGTTTGAGTAGTTTAGATATCAAGTCGGCTTATTGGCAGGTCCCCGTCGCCGCGGATAGTCGCGAATATACCGCCTTTTCAGTTTCTGGACGTGGGTTGTTTCAATTTCGACGAATGCCTTTCGGGCTCACCAACGCCCCCGCGACTTTTCAGCGTCTTATCGACAATGTTATCGGTCATGATCTGGAACCTTTTGTTTTCCAATATTTGGATGATCTGATTATTACTACCCCAGATTTTGATAAACACCTCGAAATTTTGAAATGCGTTTTTGAACGGCTTTCCGCCGCCGGTTTAACCCTCGGGCGAGACAAGTGCCACTTTTGTTTACCACGCCTACGTTATCTAGGTTATCTCGTGGATGGAGAAGGCTTACACGCAGGCCCTGATAAGGTCTCCGCCATCCTGGACATTCCGCGTCCTACCACGGTCAAGCAAGTTCGTCAATTTCTCGGAATGGCTTCGTGGTATCGCCGATTTTTGCCCAATTTCGCCTCTCTGGTTAGCCCGCTCACTAATTTGTTACGGAAAAATACAAAGTTCGTGTGGACAGCGGAATGCGACGACTCGTTTCGATCTACGAAGGAAAAGCTTGTCTCCTCGCCCGTACTTTATTGCCCGGATTTCTCTCGACCTTTCACGGTGCAAACTGACGCGAGTAATTTCGGCATCGGCGCCGTGTTGACACAGGAATACCCGGACGGAGAGCACGTAATCAGTTATATCAGCCGATCTTTGAATCACCACGAGCGTAATTATAGTACGACCGAAAAGGAGTGTTTAGCCGTCATTTGGTCGATCGAAAAATTTCGTGGTTATTTGGAAGGCTACAAGTTTCGGGTTATTACGGACCACTATTCATTGATCTGGTTACAAAACTTGCAAAATCCTACGGGTAAACTTTGTCGTTGGGCTCTTCGTCTCCAGGCGTTCGATTTTGACATTATTCACCGGCCCGGAAAGAATCACGTCGTGCCGGACACTCTCAGTCGCACGGTCCCGGTACTCGACTCGATCGCTCGTGATGAACCTGCGTTGCCGGAAAATGGGATCGTTACCGTTACAGCCCCTATTAAATGCAAGTGGTATAATCGCATGATCTCGTCCGTGGAAAGCTCACCTTTAAAGTACCCTCAGTGGCGGCTGGATGGTGTACAGCTTTTCAAGCTCGCGGCAACACAGACGGTCTCGATGGGAATCGATCCTCTTTTTCGTTGGCGGCGGGTAGTTCCGAAGGAACTTCGAGCGCGTGTTCTCGCGAGTAATCACGACGATCCTCTAGGTGGACACCTCGGCGTGTATAAAACGTATAAGCGCGTCAGTTCGGTTTATTATTGGCCACAGATGAGGTATGACGTCACTCGCTACATTCGTGGTTGCACCGTCTGCCAGGAGACGAAACCTGAGCAACTCGCGCCGAAAGGTTTGATGGGTCGGAATCCTATCGCGGATCGCCCTTGGAAGATAATTAGCACGGATCTGGTCGGTCCTTTACCTCGCTCGAAACAAGGCAATACTTTTATTCTAGTCGTCACCGACACTTTCACGAAATTTTCTCGTATCTTTCCCTTGCGTAAGGCCACCGCTAAAGCCGTCGCTCGTCTTGTCGAAGACGAAATCATTCTTCTGTTCGGAGCGCCACAGATGATCCTTCTCGATAATGGCGTTCAGTACGCCGGTCGCGAATTCGCCGATTTAGCCGCTCGATACGGGATCGTTCGTCGCTTTAACCCCGTCTATCACCCGCAGGCGAATCCGACCGAACGCGTCAATAAAACACTGAAATCAATGTTGATCGCCTTCACAAAAAAAGATCATCGAACTTGGGACGAGAATTTAAGAAAGCTCGCTTGTGCGTTGAGAACTTCCACTCATCAAGTGACCGGTTTTACGCCCTTCAGACTAACTTTCGGTCGGGAATACGTTCGATCGGGAACGTTGTTCGGTAGCGTCTCGCCCACGGCCGACATCGAGTTCGGTAAGCGAGAAATTGACCCGGAACCCCTAGATCATTATTATAAACAAGTTAAACACCGTTTAGATAAGGCGTACGAGGCTAGTGCCCATCGTTACAACCTTCGTCGCCGGCCAGCCGAGTTCCACATTGGTGATCTGGTTTGGCGTAAAAACTATGCCCTTTCTAACGCCACTCGCGGTTTTTCGTCTTCATTAGCGCCCCGTTATCTCGGACCGTTCAAAATCAAACAGAAAATTGGTAACACCACCTACATTCTAACTGGGGACGAGAACCACGGCCGACGGCGATGGCATGTGAAAGACCTCAAGGCCTATGTCGACCGCGAACCCACCGATAATGACCTATAATCTAACACCAACCCTTAATTCTGTTCGAACAACACCTAAACTCTTATTGTACTCGTATTTTGGTACCGTCGGGTGAAATTTCGTTAGGAAATTTCCTAGTGGAAGTAGGGGGAGTGTGTTATGATTTTATTTTTAATTAGGTTCTCAATTGTTCATCCTTTTATTAGCCTCGATAGGTCGTACAAATTCGAATAATTCCACATATAGCTTCGCAATGATAGGAGGGTTGTTCGGGCCCGAATTGAGCGTTAGACCGAACACCCAGGGTGGTACGCGGTGAGCCGTCCTGGGGTTTTTGTCACCGTGCGTCTTTGCCGTGGCGTGAGCGACCCACGGCGGCGTATTAATGCTCATGTTCCTTCGTATCGTCCCCTTTATTATGTTTCTTCGTTTTTCGCCTTCCAGTCTGTCCTGGGGGCATATGCCTCGGGGTACTCGTCCCTGTGCGGCCCTTCGTGGACCTCGAGGTACTTCCTTCGTCCTAAAAACACACTTTATGTATCGTCAACCCTCTTCCCAGTCTGTCTAATTTCTCACCCTCTCAATCGCCTTTTATCGAATCGCACTCGCACTCCGCCATTGTTGTTGTTTACAATTCCACCTTCTCGTCGGCGGTACCGTATCTCTGGTGCTACTTTCGCATCGCGCATGAACCGGATCGAGTCGTTATCATCCACCTACCCGGGGATTTCCTATTTGAATTTCTTTTACTCAGGGTACGATCTCTGATTCGGGGAAACTCAGATTTGTCGCATTGCCGTATTCTTATCGTATAGATCTTCGCCATCGTCTACCGCAGTGGTCCTTTTTCCGGTCACTTGCTACTTGCACGTCCGCCATCTTAGTCGCTTAGTGGTTTGAAGTTATCCAGGTGATTTAATTATCTTTGATTTCGAATAATCATCCTTCGGGGATTCGCTAATTAATCAACCTAAAGTAATTCCGATTTCGTCGTCGAATCAATAGTTTCGCATTTTGTACGGAAATTACACCCTTTTGGGGATTTGAAGATTCTTCGACCACGTGACTAACTACCCTGCGAACAAACCCTTTAATTAGGGTTTTTTTTTATACTTGGTCAAAGACCCAGTTGTCTCGATCTCGAGCGTTCCCTGCTTCTTGAGGATCCGGAACCACCACCCGGAGTTTGGGGTACTACCGAGCGCCGATTCGACCTCGCCTCCTAGTTTCCGACGCACCCGCCAACGTTCGACGTCGCCGAAGCCTCGACCACCTCTCAGCAAATCAACGAAAGCTAAGATATACCTATTTAATTAGTCCGACTTATTATCGTCGTAAAAATCGCATATACCTACAGTTAATTATACCGAAATCGTCGTGTCTTCGGTAGATTTTTGTATTCGCGTCGGTCGGTCGCATAAATACTTATCGCACTTTCGTTATCGTCGCCCTCGACCGAGAAATCGTCGCATGGTATTTAATATTTTTCGCCTTTCACTTTTACTAGTTTGACTATTTCCACTCAATTCATTGTTTCCCTAAAAACCAAAATTTGTAACGTTGCAGCGCTGCACCGATAATTAGTATTTAGTTAGTACTTACTTTTATTACAGTTTTCATATTTTCTTTTCCACTTTATTTTTGCACGGGTTCATTCCGTCTTCACTAACTTTAAACAAACCTTATCGCCGACTGGCCAGATAGACCTTAAGTCTACCTGCGCACATTTTTCTCTTTTGTACCTGTATTGTAAATTATCTATTTTTCCTGCTTTTCAATAAAAGCTGGTGGCGCCCAACTCGTCACCACTAACAACTGAAATTGTTTTCTCTCTCTCTCTCTCTCTCTCTCTTAGTATACCTCATAGTTTGTAAGAACCACCCCGTCTCCACAGCTAGGCCGGAGCCACTTTTGGGGCATCTTTAAGCATAAGAGCCAAAGGTAATTTTGGTACGTAACAATTGTGTTATTTTTTAAAACTTGATTAATTTTTTATTCGATAATATTAATGTAGCTGATCAACAAAATGAACTCCTGCCATCTCGTTGGCGGAACATCTAGTTTCTGCGAAACATCCTGTGGAAAGATCTAAATTTTGAAAGGAATGCATTATTGATGACACTGATGTGTCAAGTTTTGACCAGTTTGGACGGGTGATAACAATCACAAGAGTATGATGTAATAATTACATGATACCCAGAATTTCATTGTCAAACCAGTCTCTTGTCTCGGAGCTGGCGATATTTTCCATTGCCACATTTTTTAAACCTATTTGGTTCATCTTTTATCATTAAAACCGATTAAAACTAATCTATCATGTTGTCTGTGGACTGTTCACCAGGCTACTTGAAAATATTTTAATATTTATTTAAATGCTTTTTTCGAACATCTTTTTTATGATAACTTCTACAATTCTCCACTAAATGCACCTTTTTTGGCATTGATGGAAAGAGAAAACAAATCTACTTCGACTTTATTGAGAATATTTTTACGGATTCAGTTGAAATAAAAAAATTTACCACTAAAGAAAAAAAATTAATAAAAAAATCAAAACTAGGGCCATATTGTAGTGTTTGAACAGCTATTCATTTAAACTTATTGGTGTTTTTTATTTAAACGGAAAATAAAGAAGTTATGACATAACAAACTTTTCGCTTAACAGCCTGTATGACCATGGCAGGAGTAGACGGTTCTACGGGAGAAGTGGCAGGAGGTGGTTTTATATCTTATTGGAATATCAACAATTAATTGGAAAAGTTTCAGCTTTTAAAATTTTCAACATCCACCCAGTAAACACACGTATGTACGTAATTTATACGTAGAACTGCAACGAGTAACCTAACGTTGAATTGGGGTAGAAATGTCGCCCGTTTTAAATTTAATAGAAACCAATTTTCCAACGTATTAATAACGTTCAAAATTTACCAGACATAAACGCGAATTGCGAACTTGACAACAAATGCGTATGCATTAAACGTTCCTTAAACGTAATTTTTCATCATACGTTAGTTTTTCGTTCTAGAAAAAATCATAACAAACTCTTGGGGAAAACGCTACACCCCATTGTCCTGTCCACCCATCAAGTTCCAGGAGGACTCTTTTGGCTTGGGATTTACCAATGGTTATTGTCACTAACTGAGTGACTGATGTTGCGTTTTTGAACGAGCCTCTCGAAGGGACGAGTGTGAACAATGCTAGCGAAATATAGACTACAGCGCCATCTAGTGTCTTAGCACGTTGAATATACGTTAATTTTGGTTTGTTTTCTCAACATAGAATTTTTTATGTGATTATAACGTTTATCTATAATGTTTTTCAAACCATTTCAGAAATGTATTATTTTAATGAATACATTGTAAAACGTCGTTGATTCAACGTTTTAACAACGTTACATACAGTATCATACACGTGATTATTTTAATTGGTTACCAGTCCGTGTAAGTCTTACGTCTTATAAACGTTTTACTTTATACGTTGAAAAGATAACCAAATCTCAACGTTGATTTTTTCAACGATAACGTTATTTCAACCACGATAACGTTTATACAACGATATTTAAACGTACGTGTGTTTACTGGGCAGGTTTTGTTTTTAACATAATCTTCAGGCAGCTGTCAATTCCTGTCCCGCTGGTACCCCTGTAGGAGTCCATTTCTGGTTTTCTTAGCTTTAATATGATACAAATAAAGTAAAATTAATCTTTAAAAGATCTTACAAAATTTAGTGTCGCCAGCTCCCGGACTATAACGATCGTGGCAACGTTGTACATTGGCTCACACTATGATTTTCCCGTGAATATCGTACTTTAAAGCTTAATAAATATTGAACCACATGATAGACCAATAAAAAATTGATGGCATTCGATTGCTAATTTATTTTTTCTTCCTATATTAGTTTATCTTTCATATCTAGTTCGGCGTTTTCGCGATATCAAGAAAAAACTTATCCTGTACCTATCGCTTACATAGGACCCCATGTTAAAACAGCAGACTTTAGGTGTAAATTCTCGACAATGGTACGGTAAAACGATCTGTAATTTCGCAGAATTATAAAGGATAGTATTCTCATGCTCTATGCACAATTGGGAAACAATCTGCTTCAACTAATTTTTTTAGTGTACATACGTCCTTAAACGCTCGAACTTCGTTCTCGCGTCTAATTTTCATCAACGTTTCACGCTAAAAGGAAAATCCCCAATACATAAACGACCCCTAAAAACCTGATTGCGATCTGTTACAGCGTTCGCCGGTAGTGTGCTCTCGAAAATGCAGTCATGCCAAAACCAAAACGTTACCTCAAATCGTCCTGAATATGGGTACAATCAGCCGCCGGATGGCCTTCATAAAAGCTTATTAATTTTAGCATAAGCAGTACGATCGTTGGCTGTGGAACGCTCGAAATAAAAACTCTACCAGCTCATTTAAGGGCAATCGCTAAGACAGGTCGAATTTTGATTTCAATGACGCAACTTTTTACGCAATTTTAGATCATACATGTTGAGTACTCCTGTAATTTTCTTTCGTAGGTGTAAACAAGCAGAATTCTGATTTGATTTAAGCGCGACCTCTATTGGCTAGTTGCCAAAATAAGTTCGTTGAACGTATTTCCGTCATATGTGATTCCGTCGTACGTGATTCGGTCATATGGGGTTCCGTACTACGTGATTCCGCGATATGCGCTTCCGTCGTATGGTTTTCCGTTATGCGTGATTCCGCGATACGGGGTTCCGTCATATGGGGTTTCCGTCATACGTGATGTCCCCGTTGAGCGGCACGTCCCTCATCGGCTTCCTCTCGATCAGATATTTCGAAAAATCAAAAACGTCATTATTGATCCCATTAATGACCGGAACGGGCACCTGCTCCAGCCCTTTCGACAAATCCTTAGGATCCGGCGCGCACTCCACGCTAAACTCCGCCAGACACCTGACCATGTGATTAAAATCAAACAGATCGACCGTCATGTCGCTTTTCGTCAGCCTCAAGTAGCGATGGACGTCCGCGACGTCCCGCAGCGAGCGCCCGCACGGCGCCTTGTAAGCGATCTCTTTGCGATCGCTGGCCCTAACGGTAACACGGGCCCAGCCGCTTAACAATGGTTTTGACAGCGGATTGTGCCCGCGTATAGCTGGCGTTTTATATCTCTGCCAACGGCCGCGCAGAATCCGAACGATTCTTCGAGTGAGTTCGGGGTTACGAGCTACAAACTGCACGAACAGTGGCGTAACACAGAAAGGGGTGTAATTGAATAAAAACTCATAAATTGGAATAACGAACAACAATTTTGTAAATTTGATAAAACAACATAAGAATAACCAGATTCAAACGTGGTAGGTACATACATCAGCTTATTGTAGGTATATAATTGAGTTTTTTCTTATTTTTATAACCACATTTCAATGCAATATCATAAGATACCGCCGCTACTGAGCAAGTTTGAAAGCCGCGCGAGAGGCGTTTCATGTTTCCATGGTTACGGACGAGTGCGCTGCTTGGCCGTTGGCAGAGATAAAAAACGCCAGCTATAACTTGCCGAGCCCGTGCCGCACGTAGTCCTTGCATGCGGGCGAACAAACGTGCGGGCGATAGAGGCGGCGCGTTATAACTTGATCGCGAGGCGTAAAGTACTTGATATTGCTCGTCGGCTCCATGGGGACGACGCTCGAGGTGGTGACGGGCGGCAGGAAGGGGACGCAGTGCGGGGCGGCCTCCGGGCGGGCGGTGCTCTTGCGGGCGACCGCCCGCGCCGCCCGCCCGCCGGCCGGCTCCTTTTCGGGGGCCTCGTCGAGCTGCGTGTACTGGACGATCGTCGTCGACTCGTTCTGCCATCGGGGAAAGAACGCGTTAGAAAATGGCGGACGGGTGTGAAGTTGGCGAATTCGGTCGGGTTGGTAGTGCCGGGTGTCACATTCGACAGATGACGTTTCGAGCCGTCTAACTAGACGATTAGCTCTGTGAACAAGAACGGGTCCACTTTTGACGTTTCAACTGGAACTTTGAATGTGACCATCTATTAGTCATTTTAACCAGGGTTGTCACAGTCTAACGTACCGAAAATTTCTGATGATAAAACTTATCCAGATTTGATACTTGATTACTTACCGAAAGTAATGTGCCTAAATTTCGTTCTAGCGTGATAACGGTTATCAAAACCGATAATAGCAGAAATTCCCGGCATTTTTACAGCTCGCATCCAGACAATACCGAGAAAAACCTCAAAACTTCAACTTATTCCACTAATTCTAAAATTAACGAGCGATTAACTGAATAAAACGAACGAAAACTAAGTAAAGCACGAATTAAACAAGAAACGCGATGAATTAATAACAATGAGAAACCGAAAAGACTGCGGAAATCACAAGAAAACTGGAAACTCCAAAGAAATTCGAATTTTTTTCAAATTGACAGTTAAATAAACAAGATTCGGTTGTCATGGTAAAACATCTGACGCTCAGTCCCCCAGTTGATCCGTCAACGGGAACCGCGATTTTGTGCGATAAAACACAAAATTCTTCGAATTTGAGCACGATAATGACGTTTTTTGTTGGACCCTAGTGTGACAATTATTCATTATTTACTCTGTGAAAGCATGCGGTAAGTGAACTAAAGTCACTAATGAAGTCAATGCAATTCCCGGTCAAAAGGACTGGACGCTTAATTTGTTCCCTGAAGGAAATAATTTTGACAGTTGGGATTATAAGAAAATTTTCGCAATTCCCCAAAAAGAAGAGTCAAAAACCCCAAAAATCCCCAAATTGGCAGTTCAAAAATCAACAAGATTCGGTTGTCATGGTCACCACCTGACGTTAAGTCCTCCAGTTGAGCTGTCAACGAACGATTTTCTGTCAAAATTGGCGTATTCGAATAGAAACCTCCCCAACAGACGATTTCACCCCAATTCCGAAACATCCCACGTTCCGGATCGCCCAATTGGTACGAAAACTACAAATGACAGTTCGAGTCGTTAATCTAGCCAGTCGGCTCGAAACGTCACCGGCACGTCGGCATTACAGGGTCCTGTCGTCGCGTGTTCGACGTCCTGCCCCCGGCGTGCCGCTTGTTGGCGTTCTGCTCCTTGAACATGGGACTCAGTCGGGTCGAGCCTCGGTAGATCCACTCGTAGCGATTCAGGGAGTCGAAGTGGACGAGCACCAGGCTGCAGTCGACCGAGCGGATCGTGCACAGCACCCATTTGCCGTTATATTCCGTGTGGATCACCTGCCCGCTCGACAGCTTGACCATGGGCCGGTCTTTGGTCTCCAAGTACTTTTTGATGAAGGAGCGGGACGTCTCGTGCATGTCCTCCCAGACGCACTCGCTCGAATCGAACACGAGGTGGACGTGGTGGAAGTCCACGTACTGGCTGTAGCCGATGTCGAAGAAGATCAGGTACCTGCGAATTTTATACGAGAAAATTTTTTAACTTTCAAGAGTGAAAAAGAAAACAGAAATTTGTTTGCAAAACTTTATGAATTTTCTTGTTTTGTTGTCATTTTTTTTTGATTCTTTGATAGATCACAGACCTTTTTATTTTTCATGTAAAATTTACAGGAAACTTTTCTAAATTCACGAGAAATTTCGAAAAATTTCGATCAAAGTTTTTGTAATTTTTTGAAGATTTATTCAAAATTGCTAGATAAACCGGCATTACAAAGCAAAAGTCCCTAAAACAGCATAGTCCAGTCCGCCATTACAAATCTGACCAGATTTTACCACCTTAGAGTGTCATCCGTAAAAAAATGGCGGCGGTCGGTAAGGTAATTACCTGTATTTGTTGCTCTCGACGGCCGGCTCGCCCACGATCCCCGGATAATACGAATCGATGCGCTTCTTCATGTAATCCGGGATCAGCTCCTGAAACATGGCGACCACCCGACTTCCCACTTCCAACCGAACTTTAGGCGGCTTCATCGAGGCGATATTTTTCCCATCGACCATCCTCTCCTTGTGCTGCTTCAATTCTAGGACTTTATAACGAACGGCGGACGATTTTCCGTTATTATAGGAAACCCCAGAAGGGATGACCTCCTTTAAAC
This sequence comes from Salpingus planirostris, assembly GCA_949788335.1. NCBI lineage: Eukaryota > Metazoa > Arthropoda > Insecta > Coleoptera > Salpingidae > Salpingus > Salpingus planirostris. The sequence continues at coordinate 483,533 of CATKUT010000008.1, forward strand.
GAACTTTTATCCAAGATCTGGTCGCTTTTTCGCGCGAAATGAAGTAAATTTCGTCGATTTTTACCTAGAAAAATGACAGATGATCAATAATTAGGGCCGCCATTTTGTATCGAAATTCAAGATGGCCGCTTCTACGCACTTCCGGTTTGGGTGGTTCGCCCGGTTGGGGCGCATCCTCCGGGGTGGCATAAACCAGTTCAGTTTCCTCTTTAGGGCTCGTACTCGGACTGTCCAACCCGACGTAAGAGACGTTCTTGTAGGCGTTCCTCAGGCTCTTCCGTTTCTGGTAAGTTTTCTGACAGTCAGGGGCGCCAACTGCGAAAATTTAAATAACCAGACATAATCGTTTGACGTTTTTGACAGATCCTTACCTACCGATTTTTAATCCAGTGTTGTCGTGGGTTATCGTGACTTCCGGCTCTTTGATGGTCTCCTTCTGGAACTCGTTGTACAAGTTGAGTGACGTGCGGATTTGCTTGATACTTTCTTCGATCTCGTTCAGGTTTTCGATAATCTTTTTGTGCCCCTCCTTCAATCCGGTCACTTCCAGTTTGGTGTGCACCTCGAAATTCAGTTTCTTCATGGTCTCGCTCAGGACTTTTTCGAAGTTTTGGCGGTTGGCGGCTTCTTCGTCATCGTCGTCGTCTAGGACTACGACTTCATCCGGTTTCTTCGAGGACTCGGGTTTTTCGGAATTATTCACTATGACTTGCTTTCCCGATTCGTTTCTTTCGATTATCTGGGCGTCCCGGATCGTGTCGTCCAGTTCAATCGAGTCGTCGTCCATTTTTGGGGCCTTTTCGGGTGGTTTCTGGAAGTTTTCTGGAAGTTTTTAGGCGGCGTCCAGTGACATAACCTCACTTTCGATCATTCTCGTCCTGAAACATCAAAATTACGTAAATAATTGCGTGAGACACTTTTAATCGATATTACCTGATTGGATTCATCGATTTTGCGGTTTAAATCGGTTTTTTTCACAATTTTATTAGGATCATCAAGAATAACAAACGATTCAATGGGAACGATGACAGTTCTGGGGATTTTTATTATCGAGATTGGTAGTAGTGCTTTCCTATTGTAGAAAAGAGATGAATCGGTTTTGTTAAACTACCCGAATGTTAAGTTAGGTAAGGTCAGGGTCAGGTTCGGGTATCTTCGGAACTGGATGCACTTTATCCTTTTCTAAAGCGCATTAAAATGAACGTTATCTCACTCTCCGAAAATGTGTGTCTATTTGAAATGCGAGTGTATAAGGAGTTGCAGATATTAGAATGTATAAAAGAGATGAATATCCTCTTCTAAAGCGCGCTAAAATGTCTCACTTTGCGTTTATTTGACAATTGACAAAATCATAATGACAGATGTCAATGTTTGTTTACATAATTTTGCGGTATTTCATGTATTTTCGACGATTTAAAGTAAAAATGGATCCGAAGTTTACACATTTCGTGTGTTCAATTCACAAACTTACGTAGGTAGTGTAGGTACATACGTGCTTTTGTTTGTGATAAGCATACTCTTGCTTCCACTTTACAATAAGTTTTTAAACTCAAGTTGAGGATCCCAAGGGGTAGTTTCAAGATATTACGGAGGTATTATAACATAACCAACGGGTATTAATTGTCCGAAAGATTAAATTTATATTTCTGTATTTTAGGTCAAGCTAAGAAAAAAAGTTCTTATAAAGAGGGGCCTATGAAGGGTTAATACTAGATACAGAGTGTTACATTCAACATTTTCATTACATTTCTTAGAGGCATAAAACCAAATACGGGTAAAAGTTTTAATTGAAACAGAAAAGTTTTCTTCTGCGTTTAAAGGTCGCGTCTAAACTGAATTCTCGAATTTTACGATTTTTGCTTGGTAAGGAAATGTCTTTACCGCTCAAATTTTTTCACATTTTTTATTTCGAGTCTGATCGACCATTTTGAAAACGGCTGAAATTTTCAAAAATCTCCCGGGCACGTCGATTTTGTTTTTCAACCCTGCATCTTTTCCAAAAAAATTCATCCCTGTATCACTTCCGGTTTCACCGCAAATCACCGTAAATCAGGTGCATATCGGTTTAAGAAACAATTAAAGTTACGGTAATTTGCGGTGAAAATATTTTGGTATTATAATAGGTAATCAGAACAAAATTTTATGAAGCGCGCGTAGCGCGCGTTTAAGTCTACTAGTTATAAATATTCAGCGAATTGTCACACACTTATACTAGATACTCAACAAGCCCTGTTTTGACACAAAATCGCGGTCCCTGGTGACAACTGAACTGGGGGGCAAAACGTCAGGTGGTAACCATGACAATCGAATATTTAAATCGTCAATTTAAAAAAAGTTCGAGTTTCTAATTTCCGAGCTAATTTCTTATTTCCAGTTTTTCTTGTGATTTCCGCAGGGTTTTCGTTATTTATTGTTAATTGTGTTTCTACTTAGTTTTCGTTCGTTTTGTTCCGTTAATCCGTTATAGTTCTAGAATTAGTTGAGACTTTGAATTCTCTTCGGTATTTTACTATTTTCTGGATGCAAGCTGTAAAAATGAGGAAAATATCGGTTATTCCCGGTTATGATAACCGTTATCACACCCTAAACGAGAAAAGGTACATTACTTTCGGTATGTAATTATAAGAATAAATCTGAATAAATTTTACGATCTGTAATTTTTGCTACCCGTCCTACTTTCAAACCGCCCGTGTTGTCGTAAACATAAAACAAGTATTTCCTTTATGATAAATATCAGGAAAACTCCTTGTAATTATAAAAACTATCAAACACGGGAGTTTTAGAAACATAACCTAAATTAATTTTGACAGTGACGGTTTGCCCCCCAGTTTAGACGTCAAGTGGACCCACTTTTTTCTCGAAGCTGGTCGTCTAGTATCCGTATAAAATGTCATTGTAAATATTTCAAAATATACGATAATAATTATAGTTTACCGTAATTATGACAGTAATTACTCTCATTTTTAGTTCTGAAATATCGCAAAAGCTAAATCGATTTGGAAATCTTAGTGCTCGTATAAATTCTGGGGACTTTCTCCCTCGATGTTGGTTGTTCTGTTGCGCAATTCAAATCTGTCAGAATTTTTACCTAAGTGAAGTTAGCAAGTAATCACTTGCTGGCAAGTGAATAATTCCAGTGGACCAACAAATTTCTCCCGAATTACATGTTAAACCCCGTACATACACATTTTAACCAATATTAGAACTTCTGATTACTTCGCTATACCGCTGACACTATCTGCATACGTCAATTCTGTAAAATATTCTAAATTGAAATTAATAATCAGTATTTTTAAGCTGCGGCCCGTTTAAGTTATGCAACCACCTATGCTTTCAATTGGTTTCATTCGTAATCTTTAATTCAACGTTTCAATTTTTTTCAACCCCTTCCCATTTTTGTAACCAAACGGCACTCGCACAGGATGTGCCCTGAATCGAGAGCTTTCGAACGTGCCTATAGTCATCGGGCTACAAGAATGGGAAAGAGCGGCAAGTGACGAAAAACTAATAATTCGAAATCGGTTTTCATGCTCAGATTTTCCCGACGATATCACTTTTTAACACCAATATCACTTGCAAAAAAAAAATGACAACTGTCATAATTAATTTTGAAGTTTGGTATTGCCAACCTAAATTTTCACGAAAAGAAAAATCCATAAATTGTTGAAAAATGATGAATCGCACAATATTTAACGATTTGAAGCAACTAAACGGTTAACCTGAATGAATTAACGTTCAAAATTATAACTGTAATAATTTGAAATCGGTTTTCATGCTCAGATTTTCCCGACGATATCACTTTAACACCAATATCACTTGCAAAAACTCGCAAACAAAAAACAAAAAAAATTGACAACTGTCATAATTAATTTTGAAGTTTGGTATCGCCAACCTAAATTTTCATGAAAAGAAAAATCTACAGACTGTTGAAAAATGCTGAATCGCTCGATATTCAAGGATTTGAGCCAACTAAACGGTTAACCTGAATAAATTTAAACAATTTGAAATGGTTAATTGTGAAACTGACGGATTTTTTGGTGTTTTTGCGGGTGAAGCGGAGCCGAAGGAGCAGCTGCAGGACGTGGAGGACCAGGACGTGTCGTGAAACTCGTCGTTTTTCGAGTAAAAATTGTATGAAAACGATGAGAGAGAGAGTCTTTTGCGAACTTTATTAATATTAACAGTGCTGTGTAGTGCGGGCCTCCCCCCCTTCAACACCACCAACACGGATCAAGGAGCCCCTCAACAACAACAACAACAACAACAACAAAAAGACCATCAATTCTCGATATAAGTATACAGGGTGATTCAAAATTGTTGGACCAACGCTTCAGGGCAGATTCCTCTCGTCAAAATAATGATAAAAGTTCCTATAAAGGGGGGTCCGCAAGTGGTCAATAAGGGAGTTATTAGGCCTCAAAGTCTGCTGGTGGCCAATTTATTTTAGCTTATAACTCCCTTAATTTATGGTTTAGGACTTTCAGATTTGGTATATGAGGAAAACAATTGGAAAACTAAACGTTGAATCCTTTGGTGATCCATGAATACCGTGGTAAGTGATTAAATGAACCAAAAAAGAGGTCATCGGCTAATAAAAATCAGGATTATTTTGTGGCGGAAAGTATTTGGACTGTTTCTAGTGATTTTATTAAATTTTGATATTTTTGACGTTTAACCTGCCAATTTCAAGAGTTTATACTAATTCTGACGTTTCTTTGTCATTTATAACGCATACACTTCAAACTTCTTATGACTTTGCGGATGTGTTGTGGAATGGAAATAAACCTAAATGACTTCTCCAAAAACTGTTTACATTTTTTATTTGGAAATTGTCAAACATTTTTCAAATACTGGATAGTTATTGTTTTCATGAATTCGAAAATTTTCCGCTTTTCGTTTGACTTTCATCTTGATTTTTACTTTTTTGACATTCATCTTGTCAATTTGGACTTTTTATGTGTCAATTTCGACATTTTACATGTAATTTTTGACGTTTGTTCCGACTTTTCATGCTAGCTTGTTTTGTTAGACATTTTGAAATAAGTAATTTTTCTCGAATCTCGAATTTGGAAAATTTGGATAAATTTATTATTAGCAGAGATAATGTTATCTCTGTTATTAGACTTTTTTAATTTTTTCGTTTTTGATGTAACTTTGTAGTGATTTTCACGCTTTTTCTTTCAGTTTTGACATTTCTCCTGCGATTTTCGACAAATAGATGCCAAGTTTTACATTGCACATGTAATTTTTGACGCTTTATCTGTCAATTTTGATGTTTTACATTTTCAATGGTTTGTGCCAGAAATTTACACTTGATTTTCATGTTTCTTAAAGATTCTTCAAATGTGATTTTTGGATATTTTTATTAAAATAAAAATAAAAATTTTCCAGGTGTGGACTACCCCGGTCGGTACTCGTCTCGAGCCCATCAACATCAACGTGGGCTCGCTGCTGCTGTCGCTGGTGCACTGTTTCGCCGCCGGCTCCTCGCTGGTCGGTCCGGCCCTGGTGAAAAAGCTGGGCCCGAATCTGATATTTTTCGTGGCGTACGTCACGTTCTCGTGCTTCTACGCCTCCCATCTGCACCCGTCGCCGTACCTGCTGGTGCCGCTGTCCGTGATCCTGGGCGCCGCTCTGGGACCGCTCAAGTGCGCCCAGTACTCGCTGCTCATGACGCTGGCGTCGCGGATCAGCTACGTCGCCGAGGAGGACGAGGACTCCAAGCTGGTCAGGAGGTAAGAAACTTCGTCGACTCTGCGATTTTGACGTTTCTGCTGTCATTTTTGACAGTTCTCATGTCATTTTTGACGTTTGTCATGTCATTTTTGACAGTTGTCATGTCATTTTTCACGGTTACAGTGCGTTGTCGTGTCATTTTTGGCATCTACTGTGTCATTTTCGATATTTTCTGTAATTTCTGACATTTGTCTTGGACATTTTTGGCGTTTACCGTATCTCAATATTGATATCGGACGTGCCAATTTCGATATTTGCCGTGATTTTTGACATTTGTACTGACATTTTTAGTGATTACATTATTTTGATCAACATTTTTCGTTAGTTAACACCACGTGAGAAACTTCGTCGAGTCTGCGGTTTTGACGTTTCTCCTGTCATTTTTGACAGTTGTTACGCCAAGTTTGACGGTTGTCATGTAATTTTTGACAGTTGTCATGTAATTTTTGACAGTTGTCATGTCATTTTTGACAGTTGTCATGTCATTTGTGACAGTTGTCATGTCATTTTTTACGATTACAGTGCGTTGCAGTCTCATTTTTGGCATTTGCAGTGTCATTTATGACATATTTTGTAATTTCTGACATTTGTCTTGACATTTTTGGCGTTTACCGTATCTCAATATTGATATCGGACGTGCCGATTTCGATATTTGCTGTGATTTTTGACATTTGTACTCGCATTTTTAGTAATTACAGTATTTTGATCAACATTTGACGTGTCATTTTCGATAGTTGCCTTCATTTTTGACATATGTCATGTCATTTTTGGCGTTTACAGTAATTTCATGGACATGTGGCGTGTCATTTTAGATATTTGCTGTAATTTTTAACATTTGTTCTTTAATTTTTGGCGTTCACAGTATCTCTGACATTATTTGCCGTGTCATTTTAGAAATTTTTGTCATTTTTAGCATTTGCTCTGTCTTTTTTGGCGTTTACAGTATTTCAATATTTTTGTTAATTTCCGACATTCGTCCTGTCATTCATGGCAATTGTAATATTCTCATGGATATGTGGCGTGTCATTTTCGATATGTGCTGTGATTTTTGAAATTTGTTCTTTCATTTTTGCCGTTCACAGTATCTCAATTGCCATGTCAATTTCGATTTTTTTGTCATTTTTTGCATTTGCCCTGTCCTTTTTGGCGTTTACAGTATTCTAATGGACATTCGACGTGTCATTTTCGATATTTTCTGTATTTTCCGACATTTGTCCTGTCATTTTTGGGCTTTATAGTATTTTCGTGAACATGTGGCGTGTCATTTTCGATATTTGCTATAATTTTTGACATTTGTTTTTTCACTTTTGCCGTTCACATGCAGTATCTCAGTTGACATTTGCCGTGTCATTTTAGATAACTTCTGTCATTTTTGGCACATGTCCTGTCCTTTTTGGCGTTCAAAGTATTCTAATAGACATTTGACGTGTCATTTTTGATATTTTTTGCAATTTCCGACATTTGTCCTCTGTTATTTTTGGCATTTATAGTATTTTCATGGACATATGGGTTGTCATTTTCGATATTTTCTGTCATTTTGACACTCCTCTCTTTTTTTTCGTTTGCAGTATCTCTATTGATATTTGACGTGTCATTTTCGACATTTGTCCTGTCATTTTTTGCGTTTACAGACTCTCAATCAACGTAAATTTTCGGTTATTGTTTTTTGCAGGACCTGCATAATCAGGAGATTGGCCAGAGCTTTCCAGGGTGCCCAAGATTTCGGTTTGATACTGGGCTCAGTCCTGTCATCGCTGTGCATCGTCTACACGATCAATTCGACGGGCCAAGTGCAAAGGCACATCTACGGCGAAAACGCGACCGATGTCAATTCGACAGATTACAAAATCATCAACAACAACCACAACTGTCAAATAAACGTCACGGATAATAATTTCTACGTCAACAACAACTGCACAAGGTATAGAACAAAACCGACCGATAATATGGATTTCAAATAAAAACTGCCATAATTCGGACTTTTTAATTCAACTTTTGACAGAAAAAGTCACTAAAACTTTGACAATCGATGAATTCGGCTTAACTTTGTAGTGAGGAACTAGATTTTGAATTTTTTTGATTTTTTACTAGAAATATTTGTGACTTTACCAAATTTCTTTTTTGCTAATTCACCGAAACTTTTTCCCAAGACCTCATTGAAAAACTTCCTCGCTTGTTTTTTCTTGTAATTTTTTACTTTCCTACTGTCCATATGTAACCTTTTGTTTTATTGTGTAGGATTCTAGTGACGATCTGTCAAAATCCAGAATTTTCTGACGTAAGGGATTTTTTTTTATTTTGGTGACAAAAGTGACAAATATAACCGAATCTTAACCTAACTTTCACAAAGTGTCATGCCCCGCTTACATGATATGACTTTCGGATTGTGTTACTGAAATTTTTCGCTTATTCACTTCAAAAGAATGCAGTAAAGATCCGAAAAAGTGTAGCATATACCTATTCAATTAGTAATAAAACTAAATTAAATGTCAAAAATCACTATAGTTGCTTGATTATTTTGCTGACGCACTTTTGTCACTAACTAAAAACAAATTTAGTTGGCTATATCTCTGAATAAAAGTATGTATAAACCGAAAATCCCCTACGTGTTGTCTCAAATGCCTTCAATTTTACAAATTCTCCTCTATTTTCAACTTTGCAATGAAACTTTTACCCTTTTTTTCAAAGATTTCACAAATTCCTGGATGCTTTTCATTCTTTCTAAAATTCCTTCACTTTTCAACATTTGAACGTCTCAACTTCCAAAACTTTTCAACGCAGTTTCTTCACTCTGTCAAAATCTGTAAACAAATTGAATTTTGACAGGTCGCCGCCATACTTGACGTCCGACAGCGGCGTCCCCGGCAACAGCAACAACAACGTGTACGACTACGCCGCCTTCCTGGACGACATCTTCGACACGTTCGAGGGTCGGCGGCTGTGCGGGTCGCAGGCGTGCCCGCCCGACTTCGACCTCGAGTTCAACCTGACCGACGGCGCGCACTTCCACGTGCTGCCGGCCGGCACGCGGACGGCGCTCGCCGCCGCCTACGCGCTCCTCTGCCTGGCGGCGGCCGTGGCGAGCGTGCTCGGCCTGGACCGCATCCGCATGTTCGTGCACCAGGACCCGCTCGAGCGGTCCGAGGGCTCGGCGGCGCTGCGCGCCGTCCTCGAGGCCTTCAGGGACGTCCGCCTGCAGATGGTCGCGCCGCTCGCGCTCTTCATCGGCATGGAGCAGGCGTTCATGTACGCCGACTTCAGCAAGGTGAGTGTTTTGAGGTTTTTTTGACGTTTTTGATGGTTTTCGCCACTTTTCATTATGATTTGTGTGGTGGTTTCATCTGTCGATTTAGAAATTTTCGATTTGTTCAAGTTTTTGCAGATGGTGTTTGATTTTTTTTTGAAATTTTCTGGTTGTTTTTGACATTTGATATGCCATTTTTTGTGTTATTTGTGGCTTATTGGATTATTTTCTCATTCAAGTACTTTATTTTCGCAACGATCTTGGCATTTTGTTGGTTTTTGGAGTTTTTTTTTTTGACATTTTTGACGTCCTTTTGATTTTGATATTTATAATGTTGAAATTTCGGACATTTTGAGGTTTTGCGGATTTAATTTTTCTTAAACTTATTTAATTTTTTCTATATTTATAACATTTCACAGGTCGCGTTTATGACATTTGTTATGTCATTTTTGGTGTTCATTTGTGTTTTTGTACTTTTTGTTCTTTTTTTTGCTTATTGTTAGGGTTTCGACATTTGGGAACATTTCTCAGGCATATGCTTATTTTTTTTTTGTTATGTTTGACGTTTCCCTAATCTCCTGTCATTTTTCCAGTTTACTTGAAAGAATTTGATTGATTTTGAAGTTTCTCTGTTAATTTCTGACATTTTGCGAGTTGTTTCCGACATTTTCTGAAGTTTGTGACATTTCACTTGCCGTTATTTATGACTGTGTTTGTCATTCCTCGTGTTCATTTGTATTTTTTTTTTTGATATTTGACATTAGGAAATGTTTTTTGTCATTTTTGACCTAGATTTGCTTGAAATTTTGGGAGTTTCTCATAATTTTTGACGCTTTACCTATTCGATTTTGAAATTTCTCTTTCAGTTTCTGACATTTTAAGTGTTGTTTTCGACATTTTCAATACTTTGTGACGTTTCACTTATTGTTTATGATATCTTTGTCAAGTAATTTCTTGTGTTTTTTTTGTCAAATTTCCTGGATTATATTGTTGACATTTTTGCAAGGTTATTTACCTTTCTTGCAATTTGTTAGGTTCCACCTGTCAATCATCACATTTTTCATATCATTTCATACACGGTTTGTTATAATTTGGAGTTTGGGGGATATTTGTCACAATTTTTTGCCCTTCACTTGCCATTTTCACATTTCTTATGTAATTTTTGAAGATCCACTTTTCAATTTGTGGTTTTTCTCATTATTTTGTCAAGTTAACTTTTGTCTTTTTTGTCGAGTTGAAGACGTTTTCTTGACATTTTCCGGGTTTCTTCTGTCATTGCTTTGATCATTTTTGATTTTTCTCATATCGTTAAATTTCTGTGTCGTTTTTGTTTTTTTTTGCATTTCTGAAGCCTCTCCTCTCAAAATTTTCTCATGTATCTAAACATTTTTGTCATTTTCCATGTGTCACGTTCCATTTCTCAATTAAGACATTACTCCTGTCATTTTTGAAGTTTACTTGCCAATTTTGACTCCTCGTATGAAATTCCATCTTGTTGTCATCCACCTTTTTAAGCTTTTGACATTTTTGTAATTTCATTATGCCATTTTTGTCATCTCTCTGTTATTCCTACTGATCTTTATTTCTTCTCATTTTATCCTTTTTTATTTTTCCAGAGTTCTTTGATTCTAATAGTGCTGCACATTGTTTTGTTTGAGATTTTACTCATTTTTCTGTACTTTTCAGTGTGATTCTAGACATTTCTTCCGTTAGATTCAACGTCTCATCTGCCATTTTTGACATTTATCAAGCTTGATGTTTCATATGTCAGTTTTACTTTTTCCCATATACAATTTTGACATTTTCTTCTTTGCGATTTGTACATTTTTGTATTATACAAATTTCATAAAACATGATAAGTAAAACTAATAGTTAATTTAATACTTTTCAGATGTCAAATCTAGAGACTTTTTATCTAAGAAAATTCCGTGCTGACTACTTATACTTTCTATGAAATAATGAATACTCTTTAATTCCGGGTTTTACCGTATGCGAGCGAACACATGGCAGTGTTGTGAGTTTTTGGCATTCCTCGCGTCAATTTTGACACGTCTTACGTCACTCCCGCATCCGCGCTTCAACCGGATTGGTCGCTTTTGTAAGCGTAGACACGTGTGCGTGTGTGTCCCGATCCGTTCTCGATAATCCAAAAGATCCTGTTCCAGTTTCAATCCGATTAATTAATAGCGACTGGTGTATAAATAAAAGAACAAGGTCGATATGGATGCTCGAGGCTCGATATTTTTTCTCCACGTCATTATCCGTTGTTATTATTCGCACCTGATAATTATTACAATTTAAAATTAATATTAATCCCTTGCCGACTTATGAATATTTGACAGATATTTAATAGATTATTTCAATTGTTTCACGTCATTTGCATATAATAATTAATAAGTATAATATTTATTATTAGTATTTCGGTAGTATTACGTTAAAATCGCATCGGCGTGAAGGTTACTATGGTCACCCGCATTGTCTTTTATTTCATATATTGCTATTATTTTAATTTTTAATGCGGTCCCGTCTCGAAGACTGTCATTCAACCGTGAGTAAAATGGCGGCAATGGGAAAAACGGATATTCGTGAAGGTGATGTCCACCGTAACACGCTAATTGGACAATTAAAATTTTCGTTTCTAACTGTTCTTCTATTGTTATTAGTCAAATAAATAAACAGTTGACGCACCAAATCGAGATTATTCAATTTTTTCATTTTTTCTTCTGTTTTCAGTCTTATGTGGTGTGCACCCTGGGAATCCATCGATTGAATTTGGTCTTCCTGTCGATGGGGATACTCCAATCCATAGCCGCCTGCACCCTCAGCATGCTGCTCAGGACCATCCGCCGATACTACGTCGTCGGTACGCGCACTTTTTGACACCTGTCACTTTTTTGACATCTGTCATTTTTGACACCTGTCATTTCTGAAATTTGTGTTTGGCGTTTCAGCGGTCGGTTTCACGTTCCAAATGTGCCTGCTGATGGTTTTGATGCTGTGGAAGCCGACGGAGGACGATCCGGCGCTCTTTTACGTGATCTCGGCGTCGTGGGGCGTGTGCAACGCCATCTGGGAGATGTTGAATTTTAGTGAGTTTCGTTTTTTACCGTTGGTAGTACCGTGTGTCAACGCGTTCTATTTCTGTTATGCAGCTCTGTTGACTTGGGTGTATGGAGACAACTGGGAGCCGGCCTTTGCGAATTCCATCTTCTTTCGGTTTTTGGGCATCGCACTTTTCTTCGTTTTCCACGGCACCCTGTGCAATTACCTGAAATTGTACTCGCTCGGTTTCGTCCTGGTCGTGGCGGTCGTGCCGTTCGCCTGGTTGGAAATCCGGCTCGAGAACATGAAGAAGATCAAGAATATCACGCGGTTATGACCGAAACTCAATATTTGGTAATGATTTGTTTTATTATTTATTTCGGTTTTATTTATTGCGTTCACTTGAGGGAGATTAATGAAAATGAGGGTCGGAAAAAGTATTTCTATTATAACAATAATTGATAGCGTTAAAGACATATCATCAAATTTTAACAGAATAAAAAGATATTACCTATAATACCTACTAAAAATGATAAAAGGTTGTTATTGCACCTCTTTTTAATATGGACAAGATCTCGTGTACTTTGCTATACTTGTATTTAGTGATATTAAACGTTATTAAAATGTACATGCAAACCTGTAGTCGGTTTAGGCACCTAATAGATCCCCATCTACCCTATATACGGTACGCTACTGGTTTTTGTCAGCAAATGAGACAGCGCCATCTATTGTATTGATTGCAACCGGTTAATGTCCCCATCTATCGATAAACCAGTGCACTACACTTCTGTACCCGATTTCCTTTAAAAACCCTATCATTAAAACCTTGTTTTGCTTTATTTTTGTAGTTTTTCCAGAAATTTAAAACGAATGGAAACAGCATAATCGTGTTTAGACTAGTCACGCCATCTATGATCATTTATTCGAAGTACGTTATAGAAACCTGTAATTTTTGTAGTCAAGATTTGGTTGTATTACAGAAACCTGTAATTTTTTAAATTTTCAATTTATGTCAAATTAACGCCACAATCACAACAGGAATACACTTTATTATATCATTAGTAGCAAACAGAATACATTCATTTACAAATCTATCACTTAGATGAATTTATGTAGAATTATTAATATTATTTCATAGGAATCTGTACAAAAATACGAATGACATGATGATTACTAATAAACGCTGGGAAAATCATCGGCAGCTCCACCTCCCACTGAACAAACCTATCACGTAAACGTACCCATGAATCAGAATCAATTGATGATTATTAGAGAGTCATTCTTCGTAATAAGAATAATAGTAATAACCGTAATGGAATGGGGAGAAATATAAAAAGGTCATTACCCACATTAGACCGGTAACGCGATTCCAATGAAAATTAAACCTAAGAGAAAAACTGGTCTGTGGCGATCCCACTCACTCCGCACACGTCCGGACGAATAAAACGAAATCCCACGGGAAGCTCCTCAATTTTTGTCCTTACATCAGTAACGTACATCGTAACAGTACCCACTAGTTTACGATTAAATCGGATAAAACTGTCCACATTTACATTATTTACAAGAGAAAAGACCCTCGAGGGGGCTAACAGCACCGGTTCTTCTTCCCCTGCTTGTTGCTCTTCCGCAGGTTGACCGTCTCGCTCTGACTGATGTGCTGCCTCTCCCGCATCTCCCTCTTCGAACGCAACACCAGCCGAGTGATCGCCATGAACATCTCTTCGACGTTCAAATTGTCTTTCGCCGAAGTCTCGAAGAGCTGGATGTTCATCGTGTTGGCGAAGCGCTGCGCGTCCTCCGTCAGCACCACCTTCCTGTCCGGAGTGTCATTCTTGTTGCCGACTGCAAAAAGGAAACATAACCTCACAACCAGTCTTGGTTACACCTGTCGAATTTGACGTTTCGACTGTCAATTTGACGTTTCGACTGTCAAATTTGACGTTTCGACTGCCAGATGGCCACTGGGACGAGAAACGTCAATCGGTAAATGGGAAAGTTTCGACAGCCGACTGGTGGGAAAATGGGGCTCTCACCTAAGACCCTATTGACTACATCACAGTTCTGCTCGATTTCGTGCAGCCAGCGCTTGACGTTCGCGAAGGACTCGCCGTTCGTGACGTCGTAATCGACGATAACGCCGTGGGTGCCCCGGTAATAGGTGCTGGTGATGGTTCGGAACCGTTCCTGTCCCGCAGTGTCCCAGATTTGGAGTTTGACCCGTTGCCCGTCTATGCTGACCGTCTTGATCTTGAAGTCGACCCCGATGGTCGTGATGTAGCTCCCGTTGAACGTGTTGTCGGCGAAGCGCAGCAGCAGCGAGCTCTTCCCCACACCTACTCGGAGAGGGCGTAAAGCGATTAGTCGGACGGAAATTCGATAGGTTTCGAGGGGAATTTTCGGGCGGCGTGTGCGGCGATAGCCGCGCCCACGTTTTACAGTGCGCGGATTATCGGGGAGATTGCGATCGTGTACTGACCGCTGTCGCCGATGATGAGGAGTTTGAAGAGGTGGTCGTAGTCGCGGGCCATTTCCGGTCGGTTTCCGTGCGTCCGGGCGAGGAGGGAGGGTCGTTTCTCAGCTCGGCCACCACGGCATCAAACTGTACGGTCTCGCGATCGGGAACATTAAAATTGAAGCGAAATCGCCCCTAATTATCGTTTCGTGACACTCACTTTGATTGATGCGGAGTGACGTTTGTGACATATGTGTCGGCTGTCAAAATTCGGTAGTGCCAACGCAAGCTACAGAAAGTCACTAGGGTGTTTGAATTTCTTGATATTTTACGGGGAAATGGTTTTTTCCATTGCGAATGATGATAATTCACCGTATTAGGAGGAATAATGGTGATTTGCGTGCAGAAAACACGGTCTTGATTGGAATTGCCCTTTGAAAGGTGAGGAAAATTGTCACTACCAACCCAAATGCCAAAGGATTGAAAATCACCAGGTTTATATTTACCTTTTTCACGAGGACCATAAGCATAGAACAATTTCAACATTAAATACCATGAATTTCATTGGAGAAGTCCTCTAAAAAATTGCTAAAAAGACTGGAAATAGAATGCTGGTATGTCAATTTTATTTCCTTACCAACCAAAAACCAAAAGTCCCTAGAATATATCAATTAGGTGAAAATTGCTTGAAAATTGATTTATAAACTGGGAAAATGTTGATTCATAATGTTGAATATAATCCTAGAATGGTGCCTATTTCAGAATACCATAAATACTCATCTATGACCCGTGATGAAATGTAGACATGTCAATTTTATTTTCTTACCAACCTGTTTTGTACAAACAACAATTTCCCTAGACAAGAATAATTGAAGTTTCTGGATTCGACAATTTGAAGGTGAACTCTAACGGAACAAGTGAAACGACCTTTTTTAATAAGAAAAATATCGTTTAATCACATCCATAAAATAATATCGACTTTACAACGACCGATTAATTCAAGGTGCGCACTCGACCATCGAAAACACGAACGAGACGCACCCGAATCGAAGCAGACTGCCGTGGTTCAAAATGGCCGACCCCTCCCATCCGGTTTTCACCGTATCCGGCGCGTTCATGCAGCAGCAGTCGTTCATCGCATCTGTACCGCAAAAATCGACGGCGGACATCTTGGCCTCACTCGAATGCTTCCGCTGTCTGACGACCTTCCGCCGCCTGTCGATGATTTCGCGCACTTGGATCTCCAAAGAGGGCGCTCGTGCTAATCCACCGCCATTACTCGCCTCGTCCGCCATTTGAGGTGAGTGCTTGTTATTGTTGTTGTTGCTATGGTGACGTTCAGAACCGCAACTGTCATTCGCGTATAGAATGTTGTTCACGAAAGTGCCAAACGAGGAGTAGTTGATCAATTCGAAGGTTTTCGTAAACTAAAAAAGGGTTTTCAAGGATAAGTAAGACATTTTCTTGAGTACAAATTTAGAAATAAAATCACCTCATCATAGAAAATGACTGCGTGTTTCGCTGAAATGCTGTTGCAATGTCCGAACCTCTCCAGATCGACGTCGTTCGCGCTCCCCTTCCCTATATTGAGCACCCGGTATCTCATGGCGACGGCTTCGGGATATCTGGCCGAAACCGTGGGGCGGAATCCCATGAAACTGTCATCGTGTCTGACGTCGTTCGGACTGACTTCCGACGTCCTGACGTTGTAGAAATGGGGCGAAACTACCGAACACACCATCGCTCTGGCCCTTATGGCGCTCTTCGCCCTTCTGTTGCCGTTGTTGAAGTTGTGATGTTGCCGTTTGGGGCTGGAAAAGACGCGCGATATCCGCTCGATGTCGGCGGCGGTGAGCAGCTCGCTGGGCATCGGCATGTGCTTGAATTTGTTCTGCACGCTCGACGATAAATACAAGTTCAGATTCAACGTCGAAGGGTTCGGGTTGCTTTGCGTCTGCTGTTTGAGGATGTGGCGGATGTGTTGGTAGGCCAAAAGTTTCACCAGGCGTTCGTCCAGCTGTTTCAGCTCCAATTCCACTTGAAAAAGACACGAAATTCGATTAACTTGTCGATTTTTTATGATATTTGAGTGTTTTTGATGGGTTTTTACTGTTTTACGGGTTGAAAAGTGGAGAAGTTTGAAAGTTTGCGAAATTTTACGAATTTGACGTTTTGTGACAGGGCTGCCAACTGACATTTTCTCGACAATTGAAGTTACTAAATCTACTTTTAAACAAAAATCAATACACAATTCGAGATGAATCAATAATAAGCAGATTCAATCGAATATTGTGATGAGTATTTTACCTTAGAGGGTAACTCAAGAAGAATATTGACCATTTTCACTTTTTGGGGTCAATGTTAATTTTCGGCCACAAAATGGCTCAAAATTTGGAATTCTGGTACGATTTCACTTCACAAATGAATAATCAACGCGTACTAATGGAAATATCTGTGTATTCCGAGGTGAATTAAGAATTACAGAGTGTTTTAATCACTTTTGAAAGATTTGAAGTTTGAAGAAACGTCACGAGTCAATGTTGCCAACTTAAAATCGGTTTTTAAAGTTTTGAGGTTAGTTTTAACATCCAAACTTGTCCAAACTACATCAAAACACTTTGGAACCACAAATATCCAATTTAAAATTCGAATTTAACGTAAAATTGGTGCATTTCAGACAAACTTGAACATAAACTTCAATTTGAAAATCCAAGATGGCCGCTTTATCGCAAAATACCGGGTAAAATTCCTAAGTGCTCCAAACTTTTCCAGTTATTCCAATTAATTTAGCAAAATCAAGAACTTACCCTCATTACTGATATCCGAAATGACATCCGGTAAGAACAGATTGTCTTTGGAATCGACAAAAGCCCCATTGACCATGTCATTTTCAACGACACAACCGTTTCGATTCGAAAAATCACCACCTTCCTTATTATTACTAGAATCGTTGTCCAAGAAAATCAATTCCTCTTTCAGAGGACTCGTCACCATTTCACCCTGTATTAAAACATCATTTTTATCATCGGCGTACTCATCAACATCCATCACCGAATTACAGGTTTCCACTTTATCACCGTCAACGCGATCAACATTAATTCCACTTTTCTCATCATTATTACCGTCATTATCGTTATTATAATTATTAATACTAGTACTAACACTAACACTGGTAGAATTCTCGCCCGGAACTTCGATCGAGTCCTCGACTTTCGGTTTGCACAATTCCACGTCGTTCCGAATAGAGTTCAGCACAGATTCGAGCCGCAAAACGTTCCGCAAACTAGGCAATAAACGGACGGGTCTTTTGTAATGTTCGCGCACCATCTGCGGGATTTTCGCCCGATTCCTCGAGGATAACTTGACGCGAAATCGGAACGGCGGGTTCTTCGAGTGCACTTTTCGGAAGAACTCCACTTTGACCGCGTCCTGGTCGACCGGGCCGGTGAAACGGTCCCACAATTTCACCCTCTCCGTCGCCGAGACTGAAGTAAGCAACTTCGAGTCCTGGAAAAAGTAAAAATCCCTAGATTTGACAAGAAAAAACCCTAAATCAAGTTAGAAGGTTACCAAGCAATGTTCGACGTGATTGGGGCACATCCACCGCCCCCCAGGTGGCGTTGTCATCGGCGGATCGAGACAGTCCATGTGGAAATACAAGGGGCAGAAATCGCAAGCGATCAAGGGGGCGATCCGACATGATTTCCGACACTCGTGGCACTTTTTAGCCGGGAGACAAACCGTAGCATCCACTTTTCTCTCGTGGTCCTTCTGGAATTTATAAGGGCGACGTCCGTACTTAGAATAGGGAGCTTCGACTGAAAAACAAACAATTAAACTAAAAAAGGCGACATAACCTCAATAAACGAACTTTTATCAGTGCCAGGGAAAAGGCAGGGCACACTCATGCATCGAGGTAACTCAAACTGTTTGGGGTTCATAGAGTTGGCCGCCTCTATCAGATACTCCATGGGGCTCAATTTGGGTCGCTAGGTTAATTTAATCGAGGCGGGGGTAGAGGCGCTCCGCTTGTTCCGCGTCTGGGGCCCCCCGTTGCCGGGGCAATCGTCGCCTCCCGGGGCCTTTTTGGCGTGCCGGCAGCTGTGGCACAGCCATTCCCCCGAGGGGATGTCTTTTTCCTCGAGAGGTGGATCGCTGATGGAAAAACGGTCAATTAGTCGGGGGAAAAGTGGGGTTATGTCGGGGGACTTACTGGCATTGCAGGTGGAAGCTCGAGGGGCACTTGTCGCAGCAGATCAGGTCGCCCCCTTCGCCGCACGCGTCGCAGCTGTCGTGGTTGTGCCCCTTGCCGGGGCGCTTGAAATAGGGGTGCTCGGAAAGCGATTTCTTGCCTCTGGGCTCTTCCGATTGAGGGGGCGCTATCAGCGCTTGGATTTGCTGCAATTTTTCCACCGATTCGATTAGGAGAAATTTCGATAATTGAGGTTAAAAAGAATTTGGTTTTGACTTTCGAGGAGTGGGGTACTCACGTCCATGAGGCCCCCCGACGTGTCCAGGTCGTACTCCATTATCGAGGACATGATTGTGACGATTGCGGCCCTCTCTTTAATTATTGTGATGATCGTTTCCTGAGGTTTTGTGGGTTTGCGGTTCTCGTTGTGGCTTTTCTAGTTGCATTTCTCGCTGGTTTTTGGTCCTTTAGGGTGGATTGGAGTTTCGGGGGCTCACTCCATGGGGAAATCTGCAATTTCGAGTCACTTTTTACTGATTTTTTCGTTTATTTATGTTAAATTATGCTGGAATCGTGACAGCGGACGCAATTGGCGCCCAGGGAACAGTCAAGTAGAGAACAGCGCTCACCGTGTTAAAAGTTGGCAACAGATTTTTACCCCCACTTTTATAGATTAGGCGCGAAAATGATAAATTTCAAAATATGACAAGCTAAGTTAGGTTGAAAGAGGCAACCAGTAAGACAGCATTTTATATTGTTGGTTGCCTATAATAATCACACAACTTGTTTACATAGGCAACTTTTAGTACACTAAACATCATTTTCCTATTACGGTAATTTTTTCTTTTGAAATTGGAAAATAAAAGAGAAAAACCTTTTTTGATAGCATCCATTTATTGTATGTAAAAACTTACATAAATTATAAAATATTACATATTATTAAATAGTCATATAGTCACATTTACTATCCTGGATGTTGTAAGTTGTAATATTTAGTAATAACTAAGAAGTGATGATAATTGATAAATAAAGAGAAATCCGGGTACAACACATGACTTGCAACAAAATATAAACAGTTATACAACCTTAAAACAGTGGAAAAGAGCAGACGAGAATTTTCACTATGAACACTTTGCAAACAAGCGGCCGAAAAAATAATGGCGAGCGCGTGACGCTTAGAAGAATGGCGCATGGTGCCAGAGAATGCGCAGCATGTGTATCGTGTTGTCTCCCATTGGTCCGTTTTTAAACAAACCGCGTCGTATGCAGAACTACCACCCTCGTGCAGCGCTCCCCAGATTTCTGGTGA
Source organism: Salpingus planirostris (assembly GCA_949788335.1). Taxonomy (NCBI): domain Eukaryota; kingdom Metazoa; phylum Arthropoda; class Insecta; order Coleoptera; family Salpingidae; genus Salpingus; species Salpingus planirostris. The sequence goes on from CATKUT010000008.1 coordinate 503,508, forward strand.
CTAAACTAGGACCGAAAGTTACTATATTCCCCAAGTGACCTTGAATCACCCAGTCTGACATATTAGCGCCGATCGTTGATAGGTGCGCGTGCGCAAACTGTCACTCGGGGGAAAAGTCAAATTTTTTCAGAACTGCCAACCTAATTTATTTTTGTCACTAGAAAACAAACATGGCCGATTTTGGCTTGAGTGATTCCCACAACCCAAAAAGCCTCTATCTCTCTTAAAAAGGCTGCAGAAAGAAAACATCGGTGCAAATTAGATGAATGGTAGCAAGTGAAATAATCCATTTGGTGTTTGCTTCGTTCCAACCATAAATTTTCGCGAATTTTGATGAAAATAAGCGAGGCTTAAATAAGTCGATTAAAATGTATTTAAATTTTTATTACGCGCGAATAATGGCCATCATCCGGCGACAAACATAATAATAACTATTATTATTAAAGACAATACAAATTGAGGTTAGATTAGAACATTATTAGTAATCAATTATATTAAAATAAAATAAGTTTTCAGCCCGAAACGGTCAGTGCCAAAGTGCCCATCGGATCCCAAGCGGGCAGCACGATCGCCTCCTTTTTGAAAACGTTAAGTACCTCCTGCGGCACGTACTTCTTATCGACCACGACTTCAAAGACGTACTTCTTGAACCAGTCGCGGCTCATAACCAGGTAACTTTTTTCGCCGCGGTCCTCCCCCCAAGAATTCTCCACCCGCAACTTAACCACATCGCCTTTCTCCTACAAAACGTCAAAATTCAGTGACTAAAATCTAGGGGAATTTCGTTTTATTACGTCCAGACTGACTCCGGTGAAGGCCATCGCGTGCGACATCGCGCTGTCACCATAGATTAAACGATCGGCCTTAGTCAGGGTGTTCTGAATGTCCACGCCGAAAACCAGGGAGAAATCGTGACTGAAACCAGAAAAATCGCGTTAGGGATTTCTGTTATACAAAGTTGGTAGCACTGACGCTTTCAAATCCAGAATCCCCTGTTTGCCCGCGAACCGCTTCATAACCTCACTACCGAACCAGACGGCCTCGCCGTCTTTGATCGATTTCGCCGCCAAATCCAGCAACAGCTCCACCGGTTGGTTGTTGTAGAGACAGGGGCGCCCCCCCATGACGTTTCCGAGACAGTCGACCGTGTAGATCTTCCCGTATTGGTTCGAGGGTCTCGGGTCCGTCACCAGGCAGATTTTGTCGTCGAGATTGAAGACGGGCTTGACGTGCTCCTCGTAGAACGCCTTCGGGGTGAGGGGGCCGACGCTGTGGAACGCCTTGTTCTTGTCGTAGTAGCTGAACGTGAAAGTGGGGTTAGGGACGCCCAGGCAGATGGCCACTATGCGGTAGATGGTCTGCATCTGGTCGCGGATCGTCGACTGGATCTTCAAATCGCCCTCGTCTTTCGCTATCAGGTCCCTTATCACTTTTGCGTATTCCCTGAGCTGGAAAAATCGTAAGTTTGGCGTTTCGAGTGACGTATGGATCAAGATGGCGGCGGAAGGAAAATGGCGGCTTTTTGTGAGGTTATGTGTGGTTGCGCACCTTGCTTTTTAGAATGTGGTTCATTTTTATGCTCGACTCGCAACTGAAGGACTCGGGGAAGCACTTTTTCGGCATCAGACCGTATTTGTTGATCAGGTTGACGACCATGTCCCATTGGCCTCCATCGGAAATCGGGTCCTAAAGAAAAAATTATGAAATATTGGTAAAAACCTAGAAAAAGCATTGAAATGTGAATAAAGCAAAGGATTGAAACTAAATATCAAATAACGAAAAAAAAATAATAATTATAGAAAAACTAAGAAATTAAATGAAAAACTGAAAAGCTGATAAAAAATTATTACAAGCAATCGATATGAAGGCATTTAAAAGGAAACCAAACGTTTACTGGCTGTACAGGCTGATTCAAAAGTATAAGAACGATTCAAGCTGGATTCCTTATGTCAAAATAGGAAGAAAAGTTCCTGTTAAGAGAAAAGTCGAAATCCTCGAAAACAATAAAAATGTCCTTACATTCAGTAAAAACGAGACGAGCCACCCCTCTACGGTTTCGCCCCTTTTGGCCGTTTCCACGACATTATTGAGGAAAAAGTTGCACCGCTCGATTTTGTCCCAGAAAAACAGGTGCGCCTGGGAGAACTCGAAGTCCTCGATGTTCAGACTCTTCATGAAGGGCAGCCGGACGACGTTGAGGGTCGCGAAGATCCAGCACCTGCCCGAGCTCTTCTGGTTGCTGACCGGCTTGCCCTCGCTCTCGACTTTGTGCTCGTACACGTGATTCGTCTCCTCGAGGTGCTTCCGACTCAGGCAGACCTCGAACGGGTCGACCCGGGAGCACACGATCTGCGCGAACACGTTATTATCGTCGGCGTGGAAGGTCGCGCTGAACTTGTCCAAGATTTCCTGGTTCAAGGCTGCGGACAGGAGAAATTCGTTATTGCACCGCCAACAGATAAAAACATGATGATTTTGGAGTTTACGCGGACCGGGCGAATCGGCGAATTTCGCGTGCCCGTTTGCGCCGAATCGTTCGGAGAGGCCGCACGAAGCGCTCGGTACTCACTGGGATCCATTTCCGTGGGTTTTTCCGGGCGAAAACGCGGAAAAAGGGGCACCGAATGTTACGTTGACGTTTATTTGTATGCGGGTATGCGGTTTTAATTTTTTTGACAGACGACAGACCAGAATTAAGTTGGCAACCAACTTAACATAATCAAAAATAACCAAATCTCTGAAAAACCTTGCATAGAAACATCTCATCGATTATTTAACCGGAATTACGCGCCTATCTACCACTATTACGATAGATTCTAAACGATTTGGTGTAGTTTTAGGTCGATACAGTGATTTGTAGGTGGAAATTGCGAAAATGGTATTTAGGTTGGTAGCGCCGACCTCCCCAGGGGAACCGTTGGCGCGGATTTTGACGTATTGTTGACATCCCGGTCACTGTCAGTGCAAAGATGGTAGGGCTACCTTGACCCGTGTCTAATTTTAACGAGAATTCGCCCGCAAAAAATGACCCGTTGCGGTTTTCCTCCCGTAAATCGTTAAACGGCACTCCGTTACGCGTGTCGCCTCAATTAATTCACGTGGCGACACGACGAAAATGTGTAGTACAAGCGGTACCAGTATTAATGAAACGCTAACGGTGGTGCTCGTGTCCAGCGATTATTGTTATTATCGTGCGTGTCTTTTTTCCTCGAGTCGATTTGAAATTTTAAAATGTTCGATTGTGTGTTAAATCGGTCGACGTTCATTCAATTAAGCCCGATGAATATTCGTCGACATTTATCAGTAGTGCTCATGTAGCATACAGAACCTGAGGTACTGTAGGGATATCCAGTGCTCCAGCCCTTGGAAGTTCTAATATTCGGTTTCGTTATTTTTAGGTTATGACGTTTTTCTTGGGCGCTTTCACGTGCGAGTCCTCTTCGTAAACATTGGGAATTTACTGGGTAAGAGAGAACTAAATTTGATAATTAACATTACCGTTCAGTCGAGTAAAGTAATTAATAATACTCGAGCTGCAAGATTGCAAGTTTTCAATCACAGAGGTAATAATGATTGAGGGGTCCATGTCGCGGGCTGGAAACGACACAGGATGGAATAAACTCGTAGCGACGCAGGATGGAGATTTGTACGACACCTACAGCGGTCCCAAATATGTAAACCTCGTACGTCGGAACCTTCGTACGTCGGAATCCCCGCTTCCCAGCTCCTTACATCGGAATTGAACAACAGCTGCGTTCAAACATCTGAAATAAATTCAAATTTTTCTCATTTTTGTGTTGAAAGCCCAAATCCAAACCCGCATTTGGATTGGAAAATTTCATTTATAGATGTCAAAATTTAGAGATGTCCCCGGATGTTCACAAAAATTGCCAACCTCATCTGTACGTTTTCCACCCCTACCTACCCCTAAGAAACTGAAATATTTTTGATGACGTCACTTGAACTCCAAGACCCTGATGGCTTCATGAAGATGGTTCTAGAAGCTGTTTTATGACTTCTAGCCTGGTTCTAGTAAACACTATATTTTGGTCAAATGAAAGCTCTCCATTTCTTAAATAACCTTAGCAACTAACGTATTGTTAATTTCATCACCTGTTCAACCTGTTCAATATTTGGCTAAATAAGTAGGTACTGTAGTTAAATAAAATCATTTTTATTGGAACACCCAGTGCATTGTTGTATCCCTCCCTGATCATTACAAAATCTCTATAAGGAACAAGAAATTTTCACATAAACCGTTCAAGATATTCACCCCAACTGCACAGCTCTTGTATAAGGCCCAACTGCACCGCTTTCTGCTTAAAATTCTGATTAACGTCTTACGGTAGCAATTAACTGCTATTGCTAACAACAATAAGAGTGATTGCTGTTAGCATAGACAACAATACTTGCTTCATAGTAAAATGTTCATAGAGAATAGAGTGATAAAACGTATATACTTTGAAAACTGCTTATTATTTTTATTTATTAAAATAAAAATTTGATGATTTCTGAGGAAAATTATTATATTAAAATTAAATTATCAGACTGAATTGATTTTTTTATGAACAAAACTTAAAAGAAAAACGAACATTCTCTTAAAATGTACCTAGCTGTTAGAATTAAAATAATCGAATCCATTTACTTACTAGAAGGTTTTTTTTTCGAGCAATAATAATAAGTTGAATATAAACAATAATTAAATCCATCGTCTCAAAGAAAAAATTACTCGAATAATGAATTTTTCTGAATGAATGCAGGTTCATGTTGGATGGGTCAGATTCATTTATGATTTGTCGATCAAGAACAAGAAATTATGACAATTCAACATCTCGATGGTCGTTTATTTCTGGTGTACAGACTTTACTCTTATTCGATACATAGTATATGCATGGACACCCTATCTGAAGAAACTTAACACCTGTATATCATAGAGGTCTTGATAACTGATTTCAAATAAATGCTGGAAATCTTATTAAAAAACCCAAGTTTGATGACCGGAGGTAAACCAGGTTATTTTATTAAATACCTGTATCGGATTGTGGGGCACGCTGTATTTAATTACATAAGGTATAAGTATTACAGATAAATTCGTATGATTGATGTAGCATCCGTTCTGCAAATGGGACACTGGAGCATTTCGCGGGCCATCATCTCTGTAGCACATTCGGCGCAAACTGCTCGGTGTCCACAAGGAATGAGTGCGTGTGTGGGTTGGTCTACGAAACACATCACGCACTCATCATACTGATGCTGAGGAGCAACTGCAGCTTCATCTTCATAATTATAATTATGGTCGTTGTGAGGAACCTCAAGTATCTCGTTTATTATAGGTCCCTGATCGATATCTTGATCAAAAGGTTGGGGAGGTTCATCAATCTCCAAATCGTCATTATGCTGAGGTGCATCAGGAACGACAACTTCATCTTCATGATTATAATTATGGTCATTGTGAGGAACCTCAAGTATCTCGTTTATTATAGGTCCCTGATCGATATCTTGATCAAAAGGTTGGGGAGGTTCATCAATCTCCAAATCGTCATTATGCTGAGGTGCATCAGGAACGACAACTTCATCTTCATGATCATAATTATGGTCATTGTGAGGAACCTCAACTATCTCGTCCAACTCATCATTATGATATACGCGTTCGATTCCTCTCATTATATTAGCCATATGACGAATAAATGCACCGATATCGTGGTTCAGCAGTAAATCCTGTTGAGCATTTACTGAAAAATTAATAAGATTTTATCAATTTTTTTACCGTTTAGAGCTGCGATGAGAAAGCGTTTAAAAAGGGGATGCTCGATGCTCGGAGTCGCAAAAACTTCGAACTGGTTTGTTGTCGGGTTTGCTACATCACTAGGTCTTATTGATTTTTGGAATCACCAAATTGGCCATTGGATGACATTGAATTGATAAACTTAACCGAGAGATGAAAAGTTCGTGCCTATAAAAAAACTTACAAATTCTTCGATCGAGTCTTCTATAAACCAATCGAGGACGATCCCTCACTTGATCGCCCCTCCTTATTCTAATGAAATCTTGAGCTTTTGAAAACTCCATCTTTTTCAAGAATTTAACAAAAATCCAAAAATTTGGATGGACTCTGCCCACAAAGTCAATTAATGATGCGTGAAAACTCTCCACAGAGTTATTAGTACGGTTTCGGATGCCAAAGACTGATATGTCGATCGGCCCCCACTGCCGACGGTGGTATCGGAGGAATTGTTCAATCCTATCAACTTCATCGTTATTCGCAATTTCATTCAAAAAATTCTGGACATTCTCGAAGCCTTGGACAATTAAATTTTGAGGAAGAAGAGGTAGAGCACATATCATTCTGATGCCTCTCGACAATTCAGCTCTATTCAGTAAGCCAAGTTGTTTTGCTATTTGAATTTATTTTATGCGTTATCACAACATACTTATTAACATGAAGAATACTGTTTTACCTTTTTTGAAAACATTTTTTGAGTAATGGAAAAAACACCCTTTCAATTGTGATTCTGGAAAAATGACAGTAATGGCATTCCTCAAGGCCCTTTCAAAATCCGCCATTACGTACTCGACAACCACATCCTGATGCAGAAGAGTATCTTTGATTTCTCGTAAGAGTCGAATATAAGATTCTTCTGATTTTGTTTGCATGAGAGCATACACCAGCGGAAAAACCTGAAAATACAAAATAGGATATTACGTACTGCGAACTGTAAAAGTGCTACTTTTCTGGTCAAGAATGCAGTTTGGGAACTGAAGGCCCGCATGGGCAGAGATTTCCCAAGCATTCGAGACCTGGAAAAGTCACTTATTTACAGTTCACAGTTAGTAAGCTATTTTCTGAAATACCCAACATACAAACACACCCTTAACAAACAAATCAAAAAATGGATTAATCAGAATGAATCGTAATATCGTAGGTAGGTGCTTACAACTTCTTCGTAGACTAGATGTACAATAAATAGTTGCCGGGCACCTATATGCCTTGGGACAATGTCAAACGTTGCGTCCATATTCAAGTTTATTATGTGTCCCGCTGGAAATCTCTGTATGGCTTCCTTTATAGTTGGAGAGGTGAAAAATATCGTTTTTTCCACCCGTCTGTTATTTTCGATTTCCAGGAGACCTCCATAAAATAACCGTTCCTGTGGCCCAAGTTCTCGACTGAGTAGCCCTTCATACCTATGAACATTTAGAGGGAGAATATTTGACAAGAAAATTTCTAGTTATTATCGGTGCTATTATACTAATACATCAAAATTTACAACAATTTACAACAAATTTTCAACGATGCTCGCAATTCCAAGCAAATTAATTAATATCATTACAATACACGGTGTCCCGAAATTAGCCTGCAATATTTTTCCAGATGGAATGCAACTTACACGCTTGTCTAGGAGTGAATCTACAATGATTGATATGATATATTTAAGTGAAAAAGCGAAGTAGGTACAAAAACTGAAAACTCGAAAAATATTCAAAAAGCGAGGAAGCAAAATAGTTATTAAGTAAAGTAGCGCAATAAAGGTAATCAAAACATAATGAACAAAATAATATGATCGATAGATTGCGCCAAAAGTAGTATAACACTTTAGTCCTTCAAAAAGAGACTAAAATCGAATACTTAGAAAAATATACCGTAGATCAAAGTTATTTTGAATTAGAATAGGCGTATCCGATTGTCAAAGTATTGCTGACACGCACAAATCAGACTACTCGATTCGAAATAACTTTGCATCTCTCGGTATACACTGTGTAATATGAAAAATTTCCAGAGCTGTAACATTTTTATTTTTTGACCGATCCAAAAAATGAAATAGTGGTAGAAAGAGTTTTCAATGCTCTAGAATGGCCTCATCAATTTTCTTCTTTCACAAAAATTGTAATTTCACCAATCGTTACCGCAATTTTTATTAATTATTGTTTGTTCCTATCGAGGGAGAATATTTTTCTGAATCCATTGGTGGTCAATATTATGATTTCGGTTTGATATGAAACGGATTAGAACAAAAATTATGAAGAAAAAATCATTCGTACGTTGGATTTGCGAAATCGCAGAGTGGCCGTGGCGAAATATTACAATAAGGAGGCTAAAGTTGTCAGTATTCTGACGTTTCTGACACCCAGTGCAGTACCGCAGTTTTGACCATTCTACCGACATTTTTCGAATGCAACAGTAACTCAAGATAAGCCGATCGCTTTTACAAAAAAACGAATCCCCAATTGGGAAGCTCTTTATTGCAAGAAAATTCAAAAACTTGAATATTTTCATGTTATGATAAATTCCAAAATGGAGAAAATGTACGCTACTGGTATGGAGAACGGCAGATCAGAATGTTGACAATTTTCGCACCCTTTTGTGATGTTTCCCCAGGCCCGCTTTGCGATTTCGCGATTCCAATGCACGAGTATCTTTTTCTTTCAATATTTTTATTCTAATTCTCGTAAAATACCATTGAAATAATAGTTTTGAGCAGTAAGAAATTTAGAAAAATATTCCCCGTCGATCGGAATAAAAATTGATTGTAAAAATTTTTGTGAAAGAAAAAAATTAATGAGGCCAATCTATAGAGCATTAAAAACTCTTCCTACCACTATTTCATTTTTTGGAATCTGTAAAAAAATAAAAATGTTACAGCTCTGGAAACTTTTCATATTACACAGTGTATACAGACTGAGCAAACCGATTTCAGATAAAGGGTTGGCTATGGAAATGACTTGGTACCTACGCACAATGCAAAGTGATTGTTATATCTGTCAAAATTGTATTCCCATAGCCAACCCTAATCACAAATCGGTTTGCTCACTCTGTATACCTGTTATGAAAATTCACTTCACCTGGGATTTGTTAAATGGGTATGGGCTTCTTCGAGATCATGGGGTAATGGTGGCATATTTTCTCTACGAGCTCTTTCCATTAATCTCTTATTGCTCCTGAATGGTCCTGCTAATAACCCTCCTAGAGCGTCTACTTCCTGGGCACTTTGGTAGATGACTCTAAGGGTAGTCAGTTCAGTCGAAGCGCGTTCGCGTAGTATTTGACGGAACCTCAATCGTCTAATAAAATTGGAGTCATCAACATTGTTGTGATTATGATGAGGTGCTGTAATTTGTACAGGATCCCCCAAACGCCAAAAGGCACGTCCACCGCATTGTCTATTTCCGCAGTAGAAGTAGCATACTTCGTCGGCAGGGGTTAAATGGTCTCTGTAGTAGTAGTAGCTTGTATCTTGTGGTAATTCATCTATGTAGATCGTGGTGTCTGAGCGCTCTCCTACATATCAGTATGAAGATTGAAATAATACAAAATTAAGCTAATAAATAATAAACGTAAATTAAATGATAAAGGAACCCACACGTTCCCTATGAAAAATCGTCCCCGGTGAAACTCACTGGAATTCAGGATGTTATTATTCCTATTGAGCTCCTGATCAAAAGTCCTCATAGAATAGGCAAAAGGTCAAGGTCGGGAAAGTTACAGTTCGTCAGATACAGGGGGGTGGAAAGTCGATTTTTCTGGTCAAATGCCTCCTTCAACATCGGACTTAAAATCGGCGACCCAAAAAAAAACGCGTAGAAAACTAGAGAAGACTTGTGGCAAAGACCAAGATTTCCAAGAAATCCACTTCTCACCCCCATCACCCCATACATACCTATTTCAAAAAGTGTTGTGCCCATGAGGACTTTTGAACAGAATTGCTCAAGCAGAGAAATTACATATGTATTAATTCTAGCGAGTGTCATCGGGGGCCATCATGTCCCAAAAGGAATGTGCAGGTCATTTAGTATAGGTACCTATCAATGGACTCATCAATTATCTCTTTTAATACCTACCCCTATTATTGTACAGCTTGAATTTTGAGTCATGGTCGGTAAAATTATTGGCCATTTAGTTACCTGTCCCCAAACCAAACCTACTCACGAATGACTGGTGGAAGTAGGTAAATACCCCATGCGCGAAATTTAAGCTTCATATTGAAATACTCAATTTTTTGGGTGGGCCAGGCCCACCCTGGTCCCCTATCTGGCAACGTGCCTGCCCCTATTTGATATTTTTTTATCCTGGGCCATGGGCCCCCTGAGGGCGCGGGCCCGGGTGCAAGGCACCCTCGTGACCCCCTGTAGTTACGCCACTGAACACTGATACTTTTTAGAACAAAGGTTAGGATGAGGCAACTAGACCACGAGTGAAAATAAATTTGGTTTTGCAAAATGCAGAAAATGCTCTCATCTCAAAGCAAAGGAATTCATATTCTACTTGAAATAATAAAAGTTTTTATTCTTGATTGAATTTTAATACAAACCTTGAATTCGTTCCATTCTTTCGATTTCACGCGACTTAGCTACAACTTTCTGACAAGTAAAACATAACGTGTTGAGTGGTGACAATAGGCGCTTTCCTTTTGGCAGAAATCTGAGTTAATCTGGTTAATCTTACTTCAGTGTCACTGCCTTATCAATCAGAATGGCTATACAGGATTTTTAGCCAATGAGCGTGAATGCGAAGTCAGGTAAGGTTAGATTCTGGGGTAAAAGGAAAGCGCCTAATGATCAAGGATCCGAGTTCCTGCGAGCGGGAAAACGGTTCAGTAACTAGGGCCTAGGGACCCCAGCCGGCCAAGCAATTCAAATTTCTACCCCTGCTCACGCGGTCTGTGATTGGCTCCAATCCATTTACCTACAATTTCATTAGGTGAACACGGAGTAGGAAAGAAACAATCGCTCCCTAGCTGAAGTATGAGATATCTTTACACAAAAAATATTGAATTTTATGAATGATAATGCATCAGTGAAAACGAGTAGGATATGCGAAAGTATTTTATTAATTACAGAATAATTTTCGTGTCGTCGTGATTCACAATCGCAGACACAACTGCCAATAGATGGCGCTCATATAAAACTAATAAGTCGCTATTAAAATTTCATAATTGTTTAATAGGCCGCTTTTTTATTATTTCAGGATGAAATGAAAATCAGCAGTCAAAATTTGTCAGATATCACCTCAATGTATGTATATTCCCTCATTTTAATGTAATACTCGAAATAAAATGAAATACTGTAATATAAATTTAGAACTGCAGGTCTCACTGATAAAATCGTCGTAATTAAGTTGTTAGAAGCTCAAGTTTTATAATTTGCATATTTCGAGATATCATTTAGCATGATACATTAATTGATGACATTTTTTTTTAATTGTCCTCAATTTGATATTTGCAAATGATGTCTACATCCAAAAGGTGAATGTGAAATTTTACAATCTTACTAGAGGTATGCTAGTAGGTATGATTTTTTTAACAAAAAATGTTTTTTTTAAATATACAGGGTGATTCAAAATTGTTGGACCAACGCTTCAGGGCAGGTTCCTCTCGTCAAAATAGTGATAAAAGTTCCTATAAAGGGGGGTCCGCAAGTGATCAATAAGGGAGTTATTAGGCCTCAAAGTCTGCTGGTGGTCAATTTATTTTCGCTTATATCTCGCTTAATTTATGGTTTAGAACTTCCAGGTTTGAAATGTGAGGAAAACAATTGAAAAACTAAACGTTGAATCCTTTGGTGACCCATGAATACCGTGGTAAGTGATTAAACGAACAAAAAAAGAGGTCATCGGCAGATAAAAATCACGATTATTTTGTGGCGGTAAGTATTTGGACTGTTTTTAGTGATTTTTCAGCTTCAGTGTACTTTTTCAATTTTAAAAATGTAAGGGTACCTCAGTGCAAATGTGGGTAGTTTTCGAGATATTCGTTATTTTATCAACTTCTGCAGGAAGGGTGTCGGTAGCCGGAGCGGCCGACAAGAATGAGACCAACAATCGTTTCTAAATAAACAAACCTTATTTAAATTTTTGTACATTCATCGTAAAAAGTTCAAATTATTAAACGACCGCTCGGAGAAAAATGCCACAGAACCGAAAATCGGAGGTAATTTTAAATTTGAAAATTAGGCCCACGTTGAGTTTTTACATCGAAACAAATACTGATTACATGAAAGGCCCTCTATTATTTTCGAACTTTCCGAAATCAAAAGTAATTTTTTTTTGACGACGAATGTACAAAATTTTTAATATTTCTGTTTATTTAGAAACGATTGTTGGTCTCATTCTTGTCGGCCGCTCCGGCTACTGACACCCTTCCTGCAGAAGTTGATAAAATAACGAATATCTCGAAAACGACTCACATTTGCACTGAGGTACCCCTACATTTTTAAAAGTCAAAAAGTACACTGATGCTGGAAAATCACCAAAAACAGTCAAAATACTTTCTGCCACAAAATAATCCTGATTTTTATTAGCCGATGACCTCTTTTTTGGTTCGTTTATTCACTTTCCACGGTATTCATGGATCACCAAAGGATTCAACGTTTAGTTTTCCAATTGTTTTCCTCATATACCAAATCTGAAAGTTCTAAACCATAAATTAAGCGAGTTATAAGCGAAAATTAATTGGTCACCAGCAGACTTTGAGGCCTAATAACTCCCTTATTGACCATTTGCGGACCCCCCTTTATAAGAACTTTTATTACTATTTTGACGAGAGGAATCTGCCCTGAAGCGTTGGTCCAACAATTTTGAATCACCCTGTATAGGAGTGAGAACCTAGATTTCTCTAAGACAAATAAAAAGTGAAAGTTAGACTTTTCCGACCCTTGAAAACATTTTTTTTCAAGTAAATTATGTATTATTACAGTATTATATTATACGTATATAGTATATGTATACAGTATCATGGAACTAAAACCCTGTTTTGAAATTTTCGAATATTAAAACTTGATAGAATAAGTAACACTAAGCTATTTTGTAACAAACTTATCATCAGTCAGTTCTATTCTGTAAATCAGTCGACATCACCGAATAAAATTGGAACTAATAATCGCTGTGATTAAGCTAATTTTGTCACGAATTTTCGTAAATTAATTGAAATCATCAAAAGCTTCAACATGGTATTTTTTGAAGCATTTCGCCTAATTCTTTAATTTGTAATTTTGATTTGAGATTGACTCGTCTGCTGCGTGATGAAACCCAGTAAGTAGTATGTGACTGTTTATTGAATAAAAGGAGTGAAAGCTGATGAAAATCATCATTTTGAGCAGTACTATAAATTCAGAAAAATATTCCCCGTCGATGGAGATAAAAACTAATTCCTAAAAATAGCGAAAAGCGATGATGAAAATAAAATTTTCGTGAAAGGATAAATTAATGAAACCATGCTATAGGGAATTAAAGACTCTTCCTACCATTCATCTCATTTTTGAAATTGGTAAAAAGATAAAAAAAGTCACAGCTCTGGGAACTTTTAATATTATACAGTGTTACACTTTGTAAAATATTATCTAGGTTCAAATTCGATACATAGTCGGTACGTTGTGAATTAAATACTACTTATAGACAGATTCTGATGGAATTACTCCCGGTCACTTTCTATGATTCATACGGAACGGTCTTCATCGAGTTTTCCCTATTCTGTCCCCCTCTTTGGTTGGTAGTGTGTTCGGTGGACTCTCCGAAAGAGATAATCTAAAAATTCATAATACGTTGTGAATGAAATAATAGACAGATACTGATGGAATTACTTCCGGTCACTTTCTATGATTCATACGGAACGGTCTTCATCGAGTTTTCCCTATTCTGTCCTCCTCTTTGGTTGGTAGTGTGTTCGGTGGACTCTCCGAAAGAGATAATCTAAAAATTCATAGTACGTTGTGAATGAAATAATAGACAGATACTGATGGAATTACTTCCGGTCACTTTCTATGATTCATACGGAACGGTCTTCATCGAGTTTTCCCTATTCTGTCCTCCTCTTTGGTTGGTAGTGTGTTCGGTGGACTCTCCGAAAGAGATAATCTAAAAATTCATAGTACGTTGTGAATGAAATAATAGACAGATACTGATGGAATTACTTCCGGTCACTTTCTATGATTCATACGGAACGGTCTTCATCGAGTTTTCCCTATTCTGTCCCCCTCTTTGGTTGGTAGTGTGTTCGGTGGACTCTCCGAAAGAGATAATCTAAAAATTCATAATACGTTGTGAATGAAATAATAGACAGATACTGATGGAATTACTTCCGGTCACTTTCTATGATTCATACGGAACGGTCTTCATCGAGTTTTCCCTATTCTGTCCTCCTCTTTGGTTGGTAGTGTGTTCGGTGGACTCTCCGAAAGAGATAATCTAAAAATTCATAGTACGTTGTGAATGAAATAATAGACAGATACTGATGGAATTACTTCCGGTCACTTTCTATGATTCATACGGAACGGTCTTCATCGAGTTTTCCCTATTCTGTCCTCCTCTTTGGTTGGTAGTGTGTTCGGTGGACTCTCCGAAAGAGATAATCTAAAAATTCATAGTACGTTGTGAATGAAATAATAGACAGATACTGATGGAATTACTTCCGGTCACTTTCTATGATTCATACGGAACGGTCTTCATCGAGTTTTCCCTATTCTGTCCTCCTCTTTGGTTGGTAGTGTGTTCGGTGGACTCTCCGAAAGAGATAATCTAAAAATTCATAGTACGTTGTGAATGAAATAATAGACAGATACTGATGGAATTACTTCCGGTCACTTTCTATGATTCATACGGAACGGTCTTCATCGAGTTTTCCCTATTCTGTCCTCCTCTTTGGTTGGTAGTGTGTTCGGTGGACTCTCCGAAAGAGATAATCTAAAAATTCATAGTACGTTGTGAATGAAATAATAGACAGATACTGATGGAATTACTTCCGGTCACTTTCTATGATTCATACGGAACGGTCTTCATCGAGTTTTCCCTATTCTGTCCCCCTCTTTGGTTGGTAGTGTGTTCGGTGGACTCTCCAAAAGAGATAATCTAAAAATTCATAGTACGTTGTGAATGAAATAATAGACAGATACTGATGGAATTACTTCCGGTCACTTTCTATGATTCATACGGAACGGTCTTCATCGAGTTTTCCCTATTCTGTCCTCCTCTTTGGTTGGTAGTGTGTTCGGTGGACTCTCCGAAAGAGATAATCTAAAAATTCATAATACGTTGTGAATGAAATAATAGACAGATACTGATGGAATTACTTCCGGTCACTTTCTATGATTCATACGGAACGGTCTTCATCGAGTTTTCCCTATTCTGTCCTCCTCTTTGGTTGGTAGTGTGTTCGGTGGACTCTCCGAAAGAGATAATCTAAAAATTCATAGTACGTTGTGAATGAAATAATAGACAGATACTGATGGAATTACTTCCGGTCACTTTCTATGATTCATACGGAACGGTCTTCATCGAGTTTTCCCTATTCTGTCCTCCTCTTTGGTTGGTAGTGTGTTCGGTGGACTCTCCGAAAGAGATAATCTAAAAATTCATAATACGTTGTGAATGAAATAATAGACAGATACTGATGGAATTACTTCCGGTCACTTTCTATGATTCATACGGATCGGTCTTCATCGAGTTTTCTCTCTTGTTAGTGTGTTCGGTGGACTCTCGAATGAGAAAATCTAAAAATTCATAATACGTTGTGGATGAAATAATATTTAGTATGTTGAACGGTAGAAAAAAAAATTTGAGGGAAAAAATTTGGTAACAAGCTCTATTCGTAGGTAGTACAGGAAACATAAATTATTTTTTCTTAATGGGTTTTTGAAATCAGATCACAACCAAAGAAACTGTGGCGTTCTGGAGTTTTTATCAAACAGCCTGTATTGTGCGATCTGTATGTTGGGCACTTCCCAATGTTGGCGTATTTTATTTTGGCCGGTTTTATTTCGTTCCATTTTCAAATGGAGTTTTGTATTTCGAATCTTTGTACTGGCATCCGTTCAAGTAAGGAGCTGGGAAGCGGGGATTCCGACGTACGAAGGTTTCGACTTTACGCAGGTTCCGACGTACGAGGTTTACATATTTGTGCATATTTGGGACCGCTGTAGATGTCGTACAAATTTCCATCCTGCGTCGCTAGGAGTTTATTCCATCCTGTGTCGTTTCCAGCCCGCGTCGCGCTCTCTGATTGAGCAAGTTCCATACCGATTTTATAATAATAATTAGAACGTCATCCGGTGTCGTTGCGATTTTGCCGCATTTGCATTTTCCCATTTTAACATTCCAACCTTTGATTCCTCCTATTTATAAACGTAATATCGTGGAACATCATTACATTTACGAGGTGTAAAAACGAGCAGGTACAAAGAACTCGGCTTATTACTTACGAAGCGATTAAAAGGTTGTTTGAAGAAGCGATTAGAGAGTTTGGAGAGAAATTCCCGGTTTTTGGGGACTTTTCGATTTCGAAAAAAACACCAAAATTCCTAATCAGACGCTAATGACGTTCGGTGATTGGCGGGTGCGTACGTCAGCAGATCGCTCCCGTGCTCTGATTGGTCCCTTTTGAACATGCCACATGGTGCTCCCCATTTACATACTTATCCAAACAACAGAAGGTATAGTAAGTAATTTGACAGGTTTAAAACGTTTCCTGTCATTTTTTTTTCCATCTCTCCTTTGACTTTAAACTTGCATAACGATAATCACGGATCGATAAACTCGACATAATAATAATATTGTCCTTTTTTATCGGACGTTTCGGCTGTCACTCGTCTTTCACTCAGTTATCATCACTGCGCCGTGCTCTCGCCATGTAGTAACAGTTGATTATTTCAGATTTTTTATTACTGCTTTTATTTATTGATGTGCGAATGTCGAATTGAGGGTATTGAAGGTTATCGAAATCGGTCCAGTCAAATTTAATGTCGAGGAAGATGTCGGGATAAGTTCAGTCTTGAGACGAATTTTGCATGGTACTGATCGTCTTGATCTGTTCGGTAATCGTCCCATTATCGCTCTGCGGATTAATAGTGTGCATGTTCCAAGGGATTATCGGGAGTTTCTGGAGCTCCAGTAAGTCCAACCTGTCATTAATATGTCAAGTGTCAATAATTTTTTTTTTTTTTTGAATAAGTAATGACAATGACATACCTAGGACGCGTGCGATTTCGTCAATGTCATTTTCAGCAAACTTTAACGATAGAGATTTTATTGCGAGTCGCGGGTGTCTTTTGTCTTTTATCTTAATTGAAAACTTATTGAAAATTCGAATTTGTCTACGAGTATTTTACTGATTTTTGGTTGTCTTTTCAGAAAAAGTGGAGTCGGTTTCCGACCGAATTGCTGAAAACGACCAAAAGGCCGCCGAAGAGAAGGAAGGATTCGTGGAAATTTCGAAAAGTGACGTATCGAGTGTCAAAATGGCGGAAACGACGTCTACGGACCAAAGTAACGGGATCCAGTGGATGCTGGGGGACGAGTCCAGGGAACAGGACGACCATTTTCCGGAAAACGGGGAAATGCCCAACGAAAATTCGTCCCAACAGCAAGACGGCCACGGAGGACTGACGATGGCCGCCCAGAGGGCGCTAATGGAGAAGAGGAAACGACTCAAGTGAGACCACTTTTCTATGATCTTTTTTTCGTTGACAGATTTTTGACAGATGAACAGGTCACTTTTCTATGTTTTTTTTTTCGACAGATTAACAGGTCGGTTTTTAACGGGTTTTTTGACAAGAATAGGGAGATTTTCCGTTACATTACGTCAATCACCGATTGATGGATCGGAAAATTTAAAGTTTACGTTCAATAATCGCATCTCGTGCAGTTCAAGGTGAAATTAACGACTTGCGAGATAATTGCTCATTTAATTATGAAAAAAACCATCGCATTAATTTTCCGTAGGCGGAAACAAAGTGTGAATGACATTATAGAACTGTCACTTTGACAGGTACTTTCACGAAAAATTTATTTAATCGGAAAATTCGGTTAAAACGTTCGATTTGCGTTTTCCTGGTTTTTCTAGACTAAAACAAACTTCGCTACACTTTGTCACTTTTCTTATTTACATGCGATTTCCATGGTAACCGAACGATAAACAGCATAATTGTTCGATATTTGCGTTATCTTCGGTTGTTCTAATGGTTAAATTTTACGGATTTTCGTTCCACCTGTTGCGAGGTGAACTTGTATTGTGTCGTAATCGTAATGTGCGTTCCTCCTACCTCCGGTGCGCACATGTATCGGTTAACTTTTCGTCATTAACCGGCGGTAACCAGGAGAGTCGTCCGTCTGTTTCAGTCGAGACTATCCAGTTGTTCGGTCGCCATGGTGAGTGCCGTTCGCGTTGTTCTTCTTTAAATCCGCGATCGATTTTCCTCAATGTCAGTGCCTTAATTTCCACCGGAAACGCGTGAAAACTCAAGATTTCGTTTCAGTATTTAACGTGAACGTTCTAGGGTGCTTTTTTTAGGAGTTCTGTGGTGTTTTAGTGGCTCGCTCATCCCCTGTCGGTAACTGAGGGAAAGAATGAGGTTATCTCAAGGTTTTCCGACTTATCAGTTGCGGTTAGTCATGATGTTTCCTGGTTTTTGATAACACAAAACAAATTCAAGTAGGTGAATTTGTGTTAGGTTAGTTTGGCCGAATTTTTGCGCTTCATAAGTGAAGTGTGTGTATTTGAAGTGGGCGTTTTGTAAACCGTTCGATTTTTATTTATGTTAGTTCAGTGGGTCGGTAATTAATGTCAAAAGTCGCGTTTTTTAAGATATATATGTCACTCTGTGACGTGTCGGTAATGTTGGGGATTTTTTTCGATTTTTCAAATCGTTTTTTGATGTTTTCCTATGCCAATTTTATGCGTGATGAAGTCTTTTTGTAAACAACCGTACTTACACGGCGATTGTCGTTGTCGTTACGATATTGTTATACTCGTGTGTTGAAAAATTTCATGTAAATTTTTATCATTTTCATTTTATTATATTGACATTTGAAAAACACTAGCCGTAAATAAATATTACCGAGAGAGGATCAAAGACGATAAAAAACGTCTTAAGAAATTGCGCTGTTTACTGATTTTGCTTAGCGATAATTACAAGTTAATTGGGTTTTTTAGTGTTTTCATCGATTCAAATCGGCGATAATTTCGTAATTTCTAAGTAAATTGTGACCCAATTTGAAACATTTCATCATTTTGCAGACCAGATCACCTAAATTACACTTGCGAGCAAAAAAATCGGCCCACCTAAATTTTTAGTGAAATTCAAAGTGGCATAACTTCTGAACGAAAAGAGTAATTCCAAAAAACTTGGCATACCTGAATAGCTACATTCTTGGGCTATCACCCGCCAGATGCTGTGTTTTATACAGGTTCCCTGAGTTCGTTTTACAGGGTGTCACGTAAAGTTCTGCAAACATGTTAAACTTTGGATGACCCCACGGTCTAGGAAAATGATGTAATTTTTTCTTCAAATGGTCCTGGGATATTGTTACACTCATATCTTGGAAGGGCACTGGAAATACGGACTCATTTTGGCCAACTACAGGGTGGTCAGAGAAATTCAACTTTTTGTGCAATTGTGATCTGAAAACGACTTACTGATGCATAGGTACTTTTTGATCTTCCTCTAAAGAAAACAATACCTAAAGTGAAAGAAATAAATAAAAAATTCAATATTTAATTTGAAAAAAGGCATTTTCAATAATACCCCTTGCTCTCAAAACTTCTCCATTTCTCATTGAAGTGCATTGAATATCAAATTTTTCATTCATTTCTTTCACTATAAGTATGGTTTTCTCAAGAAAAAGATCAAAAAGTACCCATGCATCAGTTGGTCGTTTTCAGATGACGGTGGCACGAAAAGTTGATTTTCTCTGACCACCCTGTAGTTGGCCAAAATGAGTCCGCATTTCCCATGCCGTTCCGAGATATGAGTGTAACAATATCCCAAGACCATTTAAAGAAAAAATTACATCATTTTCCTAGACCGTGGGGTCATCCAAAGTTTAACATTTTTGCAGAACTTTACGTGACACCCTGTAAAACGTACTCAGGGAACCTGTATAAAACACAGCATCTGGCGAGTGATAGTCCAAGAATGTAGCTATTCAGGGATGCCAAGTTTTTAGGAATTACTCTTTTCGTTCAGGAGTTACGCCACTTTGAATTTCACTAAAAATTTAGGTGGGCCGATTTTTTTGCTCGCAAGTGTATTAAGACAAAATTTCGGTAATTTTCCTCCATTAAGATTCGCGATAATCGTTTCCATAACAATATTGTAATTCTTTTGTTCACTCGTAATAACAAGTCCTGTTTTAGAATTGACAGCTGTCAATTAGCTAATAGGACATTTTGCTATTTCGCATTTAGGAAAAGTCCCTTACTTAGTAGAATGCAATTCAAGGAATCTAATTTTGATTTACTGTCGTACTAATTCTTTCAAGGAATCTAATTTATCGACCTAATTTCGAAATTGGGTTACGTCACAACTGTCACGGCCAATGCCACGAAGTCAGCTGTTTTCGGAAAGATTACCGTGAGAAACGAGAATCGACGATAAAAATAGAATTTCTTTGTAACTATGTAGATTATTATTAAATGATTATGATTATTCATTACTTAACGAGTCGAATGAGCCATTACACATCACAACTATTATTAACTAGTCGAAAAAGTCGCCAACCTTGAGATAATCACTAAAATTCGAGTATATTATATCGTAATAGCGACGATTACGTGAATTTTAAAAACGCATTTCGTGTCCGCCACAATTAGAAATCGGCGCTTTCCCCCCGAAACAATCGGATTTTGTTGAATTCACCATGACGACGACGACAACAACGGTATCGAGAAGCCGCGATTTATGAACCGATTCCTGTCGGACGGCTTCTCGTTCCTGTTCGGGTCCGGTCGTTGCTACGACGACAGCGACGACGACGAAGAAGGGTCGCCAACCGAACCGGAATCGGCCGCCATCTTGGAGAGCAGCGCCGCCAACTGTCGCGCGGCCATTTTGGAAAACAGTGTCACCAACTGTCGAGCGGCCATTTTGGAAAACAGTGTCGCCAACTGTCGAGCGGCCATTTTGGAGAACAGTGCTGCCAATTGTCGAGCGGCCATGCTGAAGAGGACGCTCAGCCGGCGCAACAGCAAGCGGTTCGTGATCGGCGACGAGGAGGAGAACGTGCCGCAGATCGAGATCACGATCGCGGAGGGCGGCGGCTCGTCGGCCCCTTCGCCCTCTTCGTCCTTCGGGGAACTGTGTAGTTCGGCCTTTTCGACAGAATGGAACAGGCGGCGCCCCGATTTGGGGCGTCTCAAGCCCGGCGGATCGCTCACGTATGTAATTTCAAAGGTTTTGAGTGAGGTTTTGATTGGGGGAGAGAGAGGGAGAGAAAAATCTGTCAAATAATCTGTCACGTTTTTCGTTTTGACGTTTCGTTTCGTGTGGTTTTATGTGCTGATTGCGGTTTTTTCTCTGTCCGCTTAAGGCCGAGCATGTCGCAGGGGACCGTCATGATACACAATCGGCTACAGGAGAAGGATTTCACGGTGGCGACACCTGAGGAGTTCGTCAAGCGGTTCAACGGTACCAAAGTTATCAACAAAGTGAGTACTCGGTTTAGATGGTTTTTTATTTTTATTTTATTTTTTTCGTTATAAAATTATGGCGTTTTATGCTCGGTTTTATCGCCCGAAAATCGCTTGAATTGCGTGCACTATGTTGGTCGTCAAGATTGGGGAAATCGAGGGGGAAATTAATAACGTAATCTCGATCAGGTTTTGTTTCATGATGATTTTAATATTTCCTGTCGATTTTCGGAATTCAGGGAATCGTCTCACGTCTGGCGATTATTCATCATTTTGCAAGTCATTATATGAATTTTTTGTTCAATTTGTCTTGCAGGTGCGAAAAATTCAAATGTTCTAGGGATTTTATTGTTTGTCAAAATATGGGTTGGTAATAGAATTCGTTTGACGTTTTGAGATTTAAACCATAGATATGCTGAAATATAGATAATGGAATGAACTCAGAAATAGGTCGACATTCGGGCTTATTCTGTATGACCATAGAAAGTGTTCAATATTGAACATCGCAAATTAATACAAATTCGTTGTGTTGTTCCAAACTTGGTAAGAATAACCATTAAACTGTTAAATTCGTCTCAACATTGAATATTTCTGTGATTCCTGACAAGTTTTAAATTTTTATAACCGATTTTATAAAATTCTAATTCAATCCATTGAATTTATTTCTCAATTTCCTGCCAAGTCACGGAAGCACTTGCCAACTTCTAATTCAATATTGAACATAGGTGACACTGTTGCCAGCTGTTTTTAAGGAATTATTTGAAATGAACCAATGAACAGCTCCAAAATAAGCATCTAGCGTTCAATAATGAACTGTTTCAATGGTCATACAAAATGAGACCGATTGCCTAAAAGAATCTTCACATGTTTTGAACGGTTTCGATTATTCTGGGGTGTTTTTTTAGTCGAAATTTGCACCATAGACTAAAATGTGGAATAATTCTGTCTTTATAGGAAGTTCTTGCCAGACACTCGACACAATATTCAAAATGGAGGGTATTGCCAACATATGTCATTTCAAGAAAAGTCCCTAGACCCAAGAATTATTCTGGATTGTAGTATTGGTTGCCTACCTAACGGACCCGTTGCGTAATAAATATGTGTCGGTTCCGTACTTTCGCACCATTTTTTATGACTTTCCCGGCACTCCCGCACCAAAACCGTCATTTTCGCACCGGTGCCAAAATCCTTCAGTGGTTGATTCGACATTTTCGCACTGTACATACTGAAAATTGGCAACAGTGTCGTCCAAACTGTATTAGAAATTCACCCTGTCACGCTCTGTTTTATCTCAATAAACCTCCGACAGCTGCTGCCGCCTATGAAACTACTACTAGGTGCCAAATTGTCAATTAGACGCCTTGTATATTATCTGGGCCTTTGTAATGTATTGTATATGTTATTTGTGATTTTCTTGGTAAAATCAAAGTTCTCAGTTAAACCTAGGAATTCTCAATGGAAAATTTGTCAAGCCGAAAACTTAAGGCTGGTTGGGAAACTTCGTACAATGCAACTTATGGATATATTTTCAAATTTTTCCTGTCAGAGAGTAGAATTTTTTAATATTCAGGAATGTTTCATCACGTTTTTCTGACAAAGGATAGGATTTCCCATCAAACGGTCGAAAATTTTCATGCCATCCTGTTAGTCGGTCGAGTTTTCCTGCACGCGTCAATTAAGCATTTTGGCACTTCAAGTGGTTTTTGATGGAAAACCTTTGAATATCAGACCAACATAAAACTCGTGACAGTACTGTCAACTCCAATGATTAATTGGGATATTTGATTTTTGGAAGTGACGCTTTCGACACATTTTATCACATTTTCACTTCCCATGTCTCTTCAGTGCCCTCGAGCCGGAGGCCCTCGAAGGCTTGCTCGTCACCCTCGTCGCCATCTAATAACCTAGGTACGTGATAGTTATTTATAATATAAATGTTAAAAATGACATTTTATTTTGTGAGAAGAAAAGTTTGGGACACGACGCGCAGCGAAACTTCAGAAAAATAATGAAATCTTTGAATATCTGTCACTTTTAACAGTTTTTAAGTACGTCACTTTTAACTCCCAGTTTTTGAAGTACGCCAGTTTTAACGCCCAGTTCTTGGAGTGCGTCACTTTAACAGCTGTATTGGAACGTTAAAAATCCTTCTTTTGATAATTTTGTAAATAAATATCTATCAAGCAGTCAAGGGTATGCCATGCTGATTTGTCAAAACAAGGACGAAATGTTCGAAATGTCTACCGTCGATGGTTCCTTTCTTTTCCATACAAACACTGTTTCGGCATGTTCAGATGATGTCCCAAATCACAGTCTACTTGGAATTCTGATAATTAGTTTGAATGTATGATCGTGTCAAAATGATTTTGTCCTAGCTTGGAAATTTGTTGTATCTTTTTGAACATATTTACAAGACACCATGTGAAGAGGGCTGGATACCTGGATGATGGTATTCCCAGCCGATTGGACATCAGTTCGAAGAGGCGAAGGTGAGTGAGTGAATGCTTGAGTACTTGAGTGATTGAGTGAATCAGTGAATGTGTGTGTGTGTGTGTGTCAATCAAGGGTATGCCATGCTGATGAGTCCAAACAAGGACGAAACGTTCGATGTAACATGTCGAACGTCCATGGTTCCCATAATTTTATTTCTGTGAATAGATTTTTGCATCAATAATTCATTTTGGCACTCAAAGCAGTTTTCGATGACAAACTGTTTTCATGGTATCAGAAAGAGGATTGTAATCATATAACAAATGTATTTTGGAGTTCTATTCCATTAAATTATCATCCTCATCATTCAAAACTTCATCTTTCTGGCAATGAATCGAAAGTATTGAGTTGTTCGTGATTTTCTGGTGCTGAAGTGCTATATTGATGATTGAATAGTGCGAAAATGACGCATATAGGAATAGATTTTTGCATCAATAATTCATTTCGGCACTCAAAGCAGTTTTCGATGACAAACTGTTTTCATGGTATCAGAAAGAGGATTGTAATCATATAACAAATGTATTTTGGAGTTCTATTCCATTAAATTATCATCCTCATCATTCAAAACTTCATCTTTCTGGCAATGAATCGAAAGTATTGAGTTGTTCGTGATTTTCTGGTGCTGAAGTGCTATATTGATGATTGAATCGTGCGAAAATGACGCATATAGGAATAGATTTTTGCATCAATAATTCATTTCGGCACTCAAAGCAGTTTTCGATGACAAACTGCTTATATGGTATCAGAAAGAGGGTTGTAATCATTATGAATGTTTTCCCGGAGTTTTATTCCATGAAATTATGATCCTCATCATTCCAAGCTTCATCCTTCTGCCAATGAATCAAAAGTATTGAGTTGTTCGTAATTTTCTGGTGCTAAAGTGCTATATTGATGATTGAATGGTGCGAAAATGACGCATATAGGAATAGATTTTTGCATCAATAATTCATTTTGGCACTGAAAGCAGTTTTCGATGAAAAACTGCTTATACAGGGCGTCTTTTTAAAAAAATTGTTCGATTGTGCTTTTCCTGGTGAAGCAGGAAAAAAATGTTTCAACTAAAAGTTGGTTGCTTTGAAAAACTATATCACAAGAAAATATTTTCCAATATACAGGGTGTCTCATTTCCATGATACTGTAGCCAACTTTAGAAATTCAAATGGAATGCTATAATTTTTATTACATATTCAGATTGCAAATTGAAAATAAGGAAGATTTTATCTGAGGATTTTTTTTCTAACTCCTATGGTTTCTGAGAAAATCGAACCTTTTTGAAGATTTTACGTGTTTGCAGTGGGTTGGGAAAATCACAATATCTTGACGAAAACGAAACTTATTGAGGTCGGTTATGGCTGAATCGGACGACAGAAGTACAAGGTACCCCCTTATGGTTTAAAATTAATTTGGAATTGTCCCTACAAACATTTCTGCAATTCTGAGATATCGACATTTATCAACAGCATTTTCTCCATTATTTCAAATGGAACATCCCTAGTATTTTTACTTCATCATATCCACTTTTTAGTCCTCTTCAATTTTTGTTATCATGTATTATTGCCTAAGTTCATTATTTTTCGACTTATTTGCATTTTAAGAGTCAACATAGCGAATAAGATCGAATTTCACATTTTTCTATGATCGGTCGTCATGGATACGTTTACTTATTGATTTTTTCTTTGTCAATAAAATTTATCGACAGGTGTTTTCGAAAAGTTTATTTCGTGTTTTCAAAATGCGGTTTTCTCGCGATGAAAGTGTTGATATGGTTTACACACTAGGAGAGTGTAGCAAGAACTGCTTGTTAGCTTCACGCGTGTATGCGGCAAATTACCCCAATCGTCGACACCCCAAAGCCATGGATTTCAAACGACTTCGCCAACGGTTCGAAAATTCAGGATCTGTTATCCATCCAAAAGTTGCCAAAAGGAAGATAAGTGAAGAAACAGAATTCGTAGTTCTTGGCAGCATAATGGAAAATCGGAATACTTCCATTAGGAAAATAAGCAGAGAGCACGATATTTCAACCACCACCGTACATAAGACAATTAAAAAGTTCAAATATCGTCCGTATAAGATTCGCGTACATCAAGGTTTATTACCTAATGATTATCAGTTGCGACAAAATTTTTGCGAATGGGCAATAGAAAAAAATCATGTTGATCCTGATTTTTTTAAAAGTGTTTTATTTTCGGATGAAGCAACTTTCACCCAAAGTGGAATAATGAACCGGCATAATTTTCATTATTATGATACAGAGAAACCTGAATTCGTCAGATTAATTGATTTCCAACACCGATGGAGCTTGAACGTTTGGGGTGGGATCGTTGGAAATTACGTAATCGGTCCTCATTTTTTCGAGCACCATCTAAATGGTGAAATGTATGAAGATTTCTTGAGGAATAATCTACCCGAGCTGTTGGAAGATGTTCCATTGAACATAAGAACAAACTTATGGCTCCAACACGATGGGGCTCCCCCTCACTTTTGTCGTGGGGTACGGCAATATTTGGACGAAGAATTTCCTGCTCGATGGATTGGCCGTGGAGGACCGGTCAATTGGCCACCCAGATCACCGGATCTGACTTGTCTCAACTTTTTTTTATGGGGCTTTATTAAAAATATCGTTTATACGAGAGCCCCAACGACTAGAGACGACATGAAAATTCGCATACAAAATGCGTTCAGAGAAGTTTCGGCAGAAATGCTCAACAATGTGCGTACAAACTTCATGAAACGTACTCAAATTTGTTTCGAAAGAAATGGCGATATTTTTGAACATTTGTTGAACTGATATTTTTCATAATAATTTAAATAAAGACTTTACTTCATGATTATAAAATTTTATTTAGGCTCGGCCTTAGAAGCCCTTTCAAAACTAATCAATAAAATCAATAAGTGAACGTATCCATGACGACCACTCATAGAAAAATGTAAAATTCGGTCTTATTCGCTATGTTGACTGTTAAAATGCAAATAAGTCGAAAAATAATGAACTTAGGCAATAATACATGATAACAAAAATTGTAGAGGACTAAAAATTGGATATGATGAAGTGAAAATACTAGGGGTGTTCCATTTGAAATAATGGAGAAAATGCTGTTGATAAATGTCGATATCTCAGAATTGCAGAAATGTTTATAGGGACAATTCCAAATTCATTTTGAACGATAAGGGGGTATCTTGTACTTCTGTCGTCCGATTCAGCCATAACCGACCTCAATAAGTTTCGTTTTCGTCAAGATATTGTGATTTTCCCAACCCACTGCAAACACGTAAAATCTTCAAAAAGGTTCGATTTTCTCAGAAACCATAGGAGTTAGAAAAAAAATCCTCAGATAAAATCTTCCTTATTTTCAATTTGCAATCTGAATATGTAATAAAAATTATAGCATTCCATTTGAATTTCTAAAGTTGGCTACAGTATCATGAAAATGGGACACCCTGTATATTGGAAAATATTTTCTTGTGATATAGTTTTTCAAAGCAACTAACTTTTAGTTGAAACATTTTTTTCCTGCTTCACCAGGAAAAGCACAATCGAACAATTTTTTTAAAAAGACACGCCCTGTATGGTATCAGAAAGAGGGTTGTAATCATTATAAATGTATTCCGGAGTTCTATTCCATGAAATTATGATCCTCATCATTCCAAACTTCATCCTTCTGCCAATGAATCAAAAGTATTGAGTTGTTCGTAATTTTCTGGTGCTAGAGAGCTATATTGATGACTGAATGGTGCGAAAATGACGCATATAGGAATAGATTTTTGCATCAATAATTCATTTTGACACTCAAAGCAGTTTTCGATGACAAACTGCTTTTATAGTATTAGAAAGAGGATTGTAATCTTCATAAATGTATTCCGGAGTTTTATTCCATTAAATTATGATACGTATCATTCCAAACTTTACCCGTCTGGCAATGAATCAAAAGTATTGAGTTGTTCGTAATTTTCTGGTGCTAAAGTGCTATATTGATGATTGAATGGTGCGAAAATGACGCATATAGGAATAGATTTTTGCATCAATAATTCATTTTGACACTCAAAGCAGTTTTCGATGACAAACTGCTTTTATAGTATTAGAAAGAGGATTGTAATCTTCATAAATGTATTTTGGAGTTTTATTCCATTAAATTATGATACGTATCATTCCAAACTTTACCCGTCTGGCAATGAATCAAAAGTATTGAGTTGTTCGTAATTTTCTGGTGCTAAAGTGCTATATTGATGATTGAATGGTGCGAAAATGACGCATATAGGAATAGATTTTTGCATCAATAATTCATTTTGGCACTCAAAGCAGTTTTCGATGAAAAACTGCTTATATGGTATCAGAAAGAGGGTTGTAATCATTAAAAATGTTTTCCGGAGTTTTATTCCATGAAATTATGATACGTATCATTCAAAACTTCATCTTTCTGGCAATGAATCGAAAGTATTGAGTTGTTCGTGATTTTCTGGTGCTGAAGTGCTATATTGATGATTGAATGGTGCGAAAATGACGCATATAGGAATAGATTTTTGCATCAATAATTCATTTTGGCACTCAAAGCAGTTTTCGATGAAAAACTGCTTATATGGTATCAGAAAGAGGGTTGTAATCATTATAAATGTTTTCCGGAGTTTTATTCCATGAAATTATGATACGTATCATTCAAAACTTCATCTTTCCGGCAATGAATCAAAAGTATTGAGTTGTTCGTAATTTTCTGGTGCTAAAGTGCTATGTTGATGATTGAATGGTGCGAAAATAACGCATATAGGAATAGATTTTTGCATCGATAATTCATTTTGGCACTCAATGCAGTTTTTGATGATAATTTGGTTTCATGGTATCGGAAAGAGGATTGTAATCATAACAAATGTATTTTGGAGTTCTATTCCATTAAATTATCATCCTCATCATTCAAAACTTCATCTTTCTGGCAATGAATCAAAAGTATTGAGTTGTTCGTGATTTTCTGGTGCTAAAGTGCTATATTGATGATTGAGTCGTGCGAAAATGACGCATATAGGAATAGATTTTTGCATCAATGATTCATTTTGGCACCCAGAGCAGTTTTCGACGACAAACTGCTTATATGGTATCAGAAAGAGGGTTGTAATCAATATAAATGTTTTCCGGAGTTTTATTTCATGAAATTATAATCCTCATCATTCCAAAGTTCATCCTTCTGCCGATGAATCGAAAGTATTGAGTTGTTTGTTATTTTCTGGTGCTAAAGTGCTATATTGATGATTGAGTCGTACTCAAAGCAGTTTTCGATGACAAACTGCTTTTATGGTATTAGAAAGAGGATTGTAATCTTTATAAATGTATTCCGGAGTTTTATTCCATTAAATTATGATACGTATCATTCCAAACTTTACCCGTCTGGCAATGAATCAAAAGTATTGAGTTGTTTGTAATTTTCAGGTGCGAAAAAGCTATGTTGATGATTAAATATAGCGAAAAAGACTCATGTACGAATAGATTTTTGCATCAATGATTCATTTTGGCACTCAAAGCAGTTTTCGATGACAAACTGCTTTTATGGTATCAGAAAGAGGGTTGTGATCATTATAAATGTGCTCCGGAGTTTTATACCATTAAATTATGATCCTCAGTATTCCAAACTTGATCCTTCTAGCAATGAATCAGAAGTTTTGAGTTGTTTGTCACTTTCAGGTGCGAAAGGCTATGATAATAATTAAATGGTGCGAAAATTACTCATATACGAATAGATTTTTGCATTAATATTTCATTTTGGCAGTCAAAGTAGTTTTTGATGATAATCTGCATTCATGGTATCAAAAAGAGGTTTGTAACCATTATAAATGTATTCCGGAGTTTTATTCCATGAAATTATCATCCTCATCATTTAAAACTTCATCCTTCTGGCAATGAATCAAAAGTATTGAGTTGTTCGTAATTCTCTGGTGCCAATTTTCGTGACATCAGCAATTACAAATAGTAGACACAGCTCGTCTGCAGATGGCGCTCATAAAAATTTGATCATAGTCGCTGTGTTATACCGATTACCGACATTTTGAGGTTATGTAAGTGTCTGCTGTTATCCGTGTCGGTCATGATTTAGTTTTCTCAATAAAATTGTGCGATTATGCTTCCAATAATGAGGAAAACTCAGGAAAAAAATATCGAGCCCATCTCCACGAGAAATTTGTCTTTATTGAAAATATTGCTGACAGCTGTTTTTGTCTCAAAACTATTAGACCATTATCAAAGCAGATAAATCTGTAGAAAATACAGGAACAACATGTAGATATAAAATTAAAAATGAAGAAAACACCTGATCACGTAGCGCACGGATCAACACCGTGAATGTAACTACGAGTGGCGCCATCTACTGGGTCATAGAAAACTCCCAGTAGCTGACGTGATCAGAGAAAACAAAATAAAATGAATTTCAGCTTCTTGAACTTTCTTAAAAATTTGTTCTTAATTATTGAATATTACAGTATGAGATGAGCTATTCCGAAAACTACATGAACATTCTTCTTTGTCAATCATTCCTGTTTTGAATTTTGGAGGTTAGGTGCAAAAATGTCTGATGAATACATATATTATGACATTTGCTCAAAACAAACTCTCCACTTGGCATGGAAAGAAATTTCGGAGAATATTGAAGACCTCCGCCATAAACGAGGTTCAGTTCTCTTCACGCCTGAGCTTTCCATTATCATTATGAATGTTCGATTTTTCCAATTTTTTGAGGTTAGGTGCCAAAATGCCGCAAAGGACCATAAAATTTTGACGTGATGTCAAAATACAGGTTAGATGCATTACGGATAATTAATGTGCATTATTCTGCGTGTTTCCACGTTTAATTTTGCATCAGGACGTTCTCCATCAAATCACGGCTTCCCATTGAGCAGTTGAAGTCCATCAAAAGTTTATCTAGACTCAGATTACCGAAATTTATTTCTTCTTCGCAAGTATCGGAGAAAATGCGGCTAGATTCGTATTTGTCCGATTGATCAGTTGCACGATTTTTGAGATCGACACTTTTTCAAAACGGACATGAATTTCTAAAAAAAAGTCTGAATTTAGCTCTTGGGATTATTTTAAATACGGATATATCTAGTTTGAGGGTGTTTTCTGTTAAGAATTGATCGTAATTAATCTTTTTCTTGATTTTTCCAAGTGCGAAAATGACTGGTAGACGATCAATTGGTGCCAAAATTACGCATAAATGATTAACTTTTCTGCATGAAAGGAACATTTCGGCACTACGAGTGATTTTCGACAAGGAACTGTTTTTTACGTGCCAGGGAGAATTTCCTGAAATACGGCACTCACAGTTCGAGCTATTATGATTATTTTAGATATTTGGTTAATGTCTACGTGAACACTTCTAAAAATAAATGAGCATTTTGGACATCAATTATCTCCGTCTTATTTGGGAAAACATTCTCTGTAGACGCGGTGTCAAAATGTATGGAAAATGCATAATTTTTGAATCTAGGGGACAAACTTTAACTCACTAAAATCACTAGACGAAATTGATTTCAATTTTAAATTATTACATCTCTGAAAAATGCTCAAAAATGCTTCTCTTGATTACATGTGCATCAAATTCGCATCTGTCTATTGTAATATCCTTCTGAATAAGTTCCGTCTCATTTTGAATTTGGAGGTTAGGTGCGGAAATGTCATAATATATGATTATGACATTTGCCTAAACAAAACTCCACCAGGCAATGGATAAATTTGTTAAATAAAGGATATAGTAACGGAGATTATCTTTATAGCGTGGACATCTTAGCCACATCCTTTTAGTATGACTTGACAAATGAAACCGCTTTTTTGAGGTTATGTGCTGAAGTGCAGTATTGAGGCATATTCATTTCTAATGGCCGTGTTTGCATAAACTGAACATTTTCGCACCTCAATAAGGGTTTTGATGTTTTTTTATTTAAATTGTCAAATAATGGACACTAATGAGTTTAAATATACATTTTCCGGCTTTATATTTTGCCCTGATTACCCCACAATGACAATTATGTACTGAGGTAGCGCAATAAACTTGGTTCCAGTCAATTTCTAATTTCCTAGATCGAAAACTAATTCTTCCCAATCAGATTGTCCAGATCGAGCAATGTTACATCCAAAGACGTGTGTAGTTCCTACAAAATGCTAAGATAATGTTCTTGTCTAGTTAAAAATTGATTTTATATTGATTTACGCACTCTGCACATCTTTTTATGCAAATTTTCTTCAACTTCGTTGCTTTTGCGAAAAGGTATAGACTTTGACGTGACGGCAGGCATTCCTGGAAATAATTCTTGCAGACTATTGATAGGTGTTATCCGAAATACTCCATATTGATTGCAGGTGTTAGATGATTTTCATAAGAAGACCCTGAAATTTGCTAATTTAATATTGACTCCACTAATTATTAATTGTTTATTCAGTAGGTACTCTGTAGCCCGTTTGTTGATTAAAATCATTGATAATCCAGGATTCTTACGCTTGGGAAGTAATGCTGAAGTCATCTAAAAGAAAATGAAAACATTCAAATTTGAGGTTATGAAAATTATGAAAATATTGAGTATTACCAAATTTCCTTACGTTTCATATACGTATCCATTGAATGCTTGTTTCTAGTAATTATTGAAATGGACTGAATAACGGAGAAAATGAGATTAATTATCATATGTTAGCCGTGATGCACACCTTGAAACATGATAGCTGTCAATGAGTGTGCACTGTGCAGTGTTGTCACATCAACACATGGTGCCAAAATGTCGAACCAACGCATAAATAAATAAATAAATAAATAAATTGAAATGTCATTTTACTGCGCCCCAATTATCGGCGTAAATATTCCCCAATTGCCTATTTATTGAATTTTAATTTATTTGTTACAAAACTTGTCCGTTGGGTAGGCAACCAATACTACAATCCATAATAATTCGTGGATCTAGGGACTTTTTTTGAAATAATACCCTCCATTTTGAAGTTTAGTTAGTTTAGTTTTCAAGTTAGAAGTTTAATTCCTAAGTAACCTTCGTCACAACAATTGAAATCAACAAATATAACTGTCAGCTAAAAAATAATTGAGGATTTATATGGGATTTTCCCAAATTGTTTTGTACATATTTGTGTCATTCAACTATTTTTTAGTTTTTCGTTTTTTTTTTGTACGCGAGAATGTAAGTTGGTTGTATATGAATTTCGTGGTGAATTTATTTTGATATTTTGGGGTTTTCTGACCATAGATACACATAAAATCAGATGCATGTAGAACATAATTATTACGTTCATGTAGATTTACCCAAATTGTATAATAATCGCATTTTTATCCGATATAAATTATGACGTGAACTGTAATGACCATTTTTAATTATAATTGCACTGTCACCGGAATTCATGACCAAATAAGCAAATTCATAAACTGTCACCTACCTTTCATTGTCAAATGGGAGACCGAAACCCAACCATAGTTATAGTCTCATATTTTCTATGACGTATCCTCTGTCAATACCGGTCGCCATTTTGGTTCCTGCTAATAGCACGTTCTTCTCCGATCCGCAGGTCCTGATCGCGAACAACGGCATAGCGGCGGTGAAGTGCATGCGTTCGGTGCGCCGCTGGTCGTACGAGATGTTCAAGAACGAGCGCGCCGTCCGGTTCGTCGTCATGGTCACGCCCGAGGACCTGAAGGCGAACGCCGAGTACATCAAGATGGCCGACCACTACGTGCCGGTGCCCGGCGGCACCAACAACAACAACTACGCCAACTGCGAACTGATCGTCGACATCGCGGTGCGGCTCCAGGTGCAGGCCGTCTGGGCCGGCTGTGGGCACGCGTCCGAAAACCCGAAGTTGCCCGAGCTCCTGCACAAGCACGCGATCGCCTTCATCGGCCCGCCCGAGAAGGCCATGTGGGCGCTCGGCGACAAGATCGCCTCGTCGATCGTCGCCCAGACGGCAGACATTCCGACGCTGCCGTGGTCCGGATCCGGTCAGTCGCCATTTTTATTTTGGATCCGTCATTTTTGTACATTTTGACATTTTTGACAGCTGTCAGATCACTTTTACATGTCAAAAATTGCTCACAGCTGTCAAATGATTCTTAGATAACCAATCATTGTCGTGACAGTTCAGTTGTGATTTTTTGTGAGGTATCACTATAGCTCACCTTTTTTACATCTGTCAATTGAATTTGGACAGTTGTCACTCGATAAATGTTGTATTTGACTATGTTTCTCTTTGACAGATGACTTGAGGGAAATTTCTGACAGTTGTCAAGTTGCTTTTAGATGTCTAATCCTTGTCGTCACAATTGTGATTTTTTGTCGGGTATCATTCCAGCTCACTTTCTGACATTTGTTAGTTGAATTTGAGCAGTTGTCACTCGAAAAATCTTCTATTCGGATATGTTTCTCTTTGAAAAATTTCTTTGTCATTATTAATATCATTTGGTCTTTGTAATTTCTGTCAAATGATAGTTTGATAGGTTTCACTGAAAAAGTAATCTAGACAGCTGTCACTTGAATATTTTGCTCTTTGGTAGGTGATAGTTAATTTGAGTCAGTTTTGTTCAGTCAATATAACAGCCATCATTAGGAATATGTTTTGACAGATATCGTTCACCGTTTCATTGATGTCATTTTTGTAGGATTTCTGATGTCTTTTAAATGATTTTCTGAAATGTTGGTGAGAAAGAGTAAACACTACAGCTATCGTTTGGAAACAGACTATAATTCCCTCATATATCATATGCTTTTTTGTAAAAAAAATAGTTTATTGCTTGAATTCTAGTGTAATTTCGGTTAGCTTTCAAATTATGGAGAAATATGGCCTTGTATGTGACAGGTTTTTTCGGTCAGCTGTCACAATTGAATAATTTTTTGTATAAATATTTGGATGGATGACACTCGAATAATACTGCCAACATTGTCAAATATTTGGTGTCACTTTCATGCCATCTGTAACATGTTTTAATGGATTTTTTAGACAGCTGTCAAATTTTGGTTTGTTGGTAATTTTAACCAGCTATTGAATTTCTTACATCTATCAATTTCATTTTTTTATTTCAGTTTAGTTGAGGTTTTGAATATTTTCAGGTCAGATCAGTTATAAATCAGTAAACATTACACATTCTGGGTATATTTTGTTTGTAAGAACGGAGGTTGGTAGTAGATTTTCTTTGACATTACATCCTAATGAGAAACTAAGAGTGAGAGGCGCACCTGTCACTCGTCATACCATAGAAACGTCACGCCCGACAATGGTCTTGCCAGACACTCGTCACAATATTCAAAACGGAGGATATTGCCACAGTATTGCCAACATCCGTCATTTCAAGAAATGTCCCTAGACCCAAGAATTATTCTGGATTGTAGTATTGGTTGTCTACTTAATCGACACGTTTTGTAACAAATAAATTGAAATTTTACTTACTGCGCCCCAATTATCGGCGTAAACATTCCCCAATCGCCTATTTATTGAGTTTTAATTTATGAGTGACAACTGACAACATCAAAATCGAAATGTTCATCATTTTGTGACAACTGCTAATTTTATTTTGATTGATTTAGTGACGAAACCTAACAAAACTAAATTACTGTTTAGTCCGCCATTACAAATTTGACATTTCATTACGTTTCTCTTCTTTCTTTTCTCAGAACTGAAGGCCCAGTACTCTGGAAAGAAGATCAAGATCTCCTCGGACCTGTTCGCCAAGGGTTGCGTCCAGACGGCCGAGCAGGGCCTCGCTGCCGCCCACAATATCGGCTTCCCGGTCATGATCAAGGCGAGCGAGGGCGGCGGCGGCAAGGGCATCCGCAAGGTCGAGCACGCCGACGACTTCGCGGTCGCCTTCAGGCAGGTGCAGACCGAGATCCCGGGCTCGCCGATCTTCGTCATGAAGTTGGCGCGCTGTGCGCGCCATCTTGAAGTCCAGCTGCTGGCCGACCAGTACGGCAACGCCATCTCGCTCTTCGGCAGGGACTGCTCCATTCAAAGACGTCACCAGAAGATCATCGAGGAGGCGCCGGCTGTTATAGCCGAGCGCGATATCTTTGAGGATATGGAGAAGGCGGCTGTGAGACTGACCAAGATGGTTGGATATGTGTCGGCCGGTACTGTAGAGTACCTTTATGACACGTCGGGGCATTACTACTTTTTGGAGTTGAATCCGAGGCTTCAGGTGGAGCATCCGTGTACTGAGATGATTTCTGATGTCAATTTGCCGTCGGCGCAACTTCAGGTCGGTCTTGACAGCTGTCATTCTCATTTTCCGTCTTGTGTTTTTTGTTTTTGTTTGCGTCACAACACTCACAACTATCTGTTTTCACCATTTGTTGATATTTTCAATGGCTGTGTTACTTTTGACATGTGTTTTTTGTTGATTTTAATTTTTTTCAACTTTCAGTAACTTTTAACGGCTTTTTGTTTTTGCAACTGTCACTTTTCAATGTTTGATTCTGAATATCATTCTCAATTTTATGTGTAATTTCCAGCAAGTATCAATTTTCATCATCAGGTGTGTTGT
The DNA here is from genome assembly GCA_949788335.1 of Salpingus planirostris. Classification (NCBI taxonomy): domain Eukaryota; kingdom Metazoa; phylum Arthropoda; class Insecta; order Coleoptera; family Salpingidae; genus Salpingus; species Salpingus planirostris. The sequence goes on from CATKUT010000008.1 coordinate 539,890, forward strand.
GTTATTGTCGGGAGCTGTCACTTTTAATCTGGGGTTATTTTCGGTAACTGTCACTTTTACCATGCGTAGGTTTTGGCAACTCTCCCATTTATTGTCATATTCATGTGACCTTATGTGAGAGCAGACATTTCCTAAATGTCTGTTGTGATTTTAGGTCCGTTTTCGTTTCTGTAGCTGTCATTTTCATCTGTCACCAATTTCAAACCTGTAATTTGACATGTGTCACTTTTTCAATTTGTTTATTTTAATCGCTGATTCTTGTTTTCAGATTGCCATGGGTCTACCTCTGCATTACATCAAAGACATCCGATTGTTGTACGGTGAAAGTCCGTGGGGCAGTTCGGAAATAGATTTCGATCAGCCGAGACACAAACCGCAACCGTGGGGACACGTCATAGCAGCGCGCATTACAAGTGAAAATCCAGACGAAGGTTTCAAACCGAGCTCGGGCACTGTCCAGGAATTGAACTTCAGGTCGTCGAAAAACGTCTGGGGATACTTTTCCGTCGCAGCATCCGGAGGTAACAGTCTAAAAAAATATCTTCTTAATTTTTTGGAAATATTTTTCTTCTTCTTTAAATTTTTGTAATGATTTTGCCCCCGAAAAGCTTACGCACGATACGCCTCTGATTAATTTCGACATATGTTATTTCTGTCGTCTGTCATTTTGCTGTCAGATTCGTGACAGTGTCACCAGTGGCGTAGGCAATATTTTCGACACTACCACCAGTGGCGTATCATAAGGGTGGCCTAAGCAGGTGAAATATCCCTCGAATCTCTAATAAATCGGTGACGATTTCTTTCAGGTCTGCACGAGTTCGCCGACTCGCAGTTCGGTCACTGTTTCTCGTGGGGCGAAAACAGGGAGCAGGCGCGCGAGAATCTCGTCATAGCCCTGAAGGAGCTGTCGATCCGCGGTGACTTTAGGACGACCGTGGAGTATTTGATTACGCTGCTCGAAACGAAGAGCTTCCAGGAGAACACGATCGACACCGCCTGGCTCGACATCTTGATCAGCGAAAAGGTCGAAACGGAAAAACCGAATGTCATGTTGGGTGTCATCTGCGGCGCCCTGCATATCGCCGACAAGAGCGTCTCGACCGCCTTCCAGGAGTTCCAGAATTCGCTCGAGAGAGGGCAGATACAGGGATCGAACACGCTGACGAACGTGGTCGATGTCGAACATGGGGTAATAAAACGCTGCTTGATTTTTCTAGGTTACGGTTAGGGAATAGGGATAAGTTTTGGTATGAAAGATACTGAAAATGCGTGAAAAAGAACAAAATTCAATGTCATTTGGCCCATTCAGCGAGGGTTTATTTTGAAAACACGAGTATTTCCGCCAAATTTGAATTTTGTTAGGTCCTTTTTTCTCTACCGACGTCATTTTTGACACTTCTCATTTAACGGTTTTCAATTTTCGACAAGCGTATTCTTGGAGATGTCATTTTCTGAACGGAATTCCGTCAATTTCCAGGCACAAGTACAAGGTGCAGGCGACCAAGAGCGGCCCCAACAGCTACTTCCTCCAGATGAACGGCACCTTCAAGGAGATCGAGGTGCACCGCCTCAGCGACGGCGGCATCCTGCTCTCGGTAGATGGCGCCTCGTTCACCACCTACATGAAGGAGGAGGTCGACCGCTACCGCATCGTCATCGGCAACCAGACGTGCGTCTTTGACAAGGAGAACGACCCGACGATTTTGCGCTCCCCGTCGGCCGGTAAACTGATAGGGCTCCTGGTGGAGGACGGCGGCCATGTCGATAAGGGTCAGGCGTACGCCGAAATCGAGGTGATGAAGATGGTGATGACGCTGACGGCGTCCGAGACTGGATCCGTCTTTTACGTCAAGAGGCCAGGTGCCGTTTTGGATGCGGGGTCGATCATTGCGACGCTCGAACTGGACGATCCGTCGTTGGTGTCGAAGGCGTCGCTCTATTCGGCGCCTTTTCCCGAGTTGGATGTTTCGCAGCCGATCGTGTCGGAGAAGCTGAATCATATTCATAATAACTACAAGGCCGTTTTGGAGAACACTCTGGCAGGTTGGTTGCACGTTTCTCTATTTTTCTATTGTCGATTTTACTATGGTTTGATTTTGGCAAGTGTCACTTTTGCCAAGTGTCATTTTTGTTAAGTGTCATTCTTGTTAAGTGTCTGTTTACTCTGTTTTGATCATTTGTAGTGGATCTGTATTTTTTGTCGAGTATCGTTCAATCAGAGGGTCATTTTTGGCAAGTGTCATTTTTGTCATGTGTCATTTTTGCCATGTGTCATTCTTGTTAAGTGTCTGTTTACTCTGTTTTGATCATTTGTAGCAGATCTGTATTTTTTGTCGAGTATCGTTCAATCATAGGGTCATTTTTGGCAAGTGTCATTTTTATCATGTGTCATTTTTTGTCAAGTGTCATTCTTGTTGAGTGTCTATTCACTCTGTTTTGATCATTTGTAGTAGATCTGTATTTTTGTCGAGTATCGTTCAATCATAGGGTCATTTTTGACAAGTCTCATTTTTGTCATGTGTCATTTTTGTTAAGTGTCATTTGAAAAGTGTCCATTTGGTCATTTGTAGCAGATCTGTCATTTTTGCTAAGGGTCATTCTTGCTAAGTGCCATTCTGGTTAAGTGTCTGTTTTGATCATTTGTAGCAGATCTGTAATTTTGTCGAGTATCGTTCAATCATAGGGTCACTTTTGCCAATTGTCATTTTTGTCAAGTGTCATTTTTGTTAAGTGTCATTTGAGAAGTGTCCATTTGGTCATTTGTAGCAGATCTGTCATTTTTGCTGAGTATCGTTTGAGCCTAGTGTAATTTTTGCTAACTATTATTTTTCACGGGCGTCATTTTCGTCATGTATCAATTTTGAAAAGTGTACTTCTGTGTCATTTTATAATAGTATATTTCGTATTATTTCTGGTCATGTCATGTAACAAAGAGTCATTTTTGTAAAGTGTCACTCTGCCATGTGTGATTTTAACGACGTCTTATTTTCACAAGTGCAATTTATTTACGCGTGTCATTTAGTGAGTGTCAATTTTGATCATTTGTAACAGGTCTGTAATTTTTGCCGAGTATAATTCAATCATTTGATCATTTTTACCAAGTGTAGTTTTTGTAAATTGTTATTTTGTAACGAGTAATTTTTGCCAGGCGTCATATTTGCGAGGTATCATTTCTTAAATGTGCTGTTCTGTGCCATTTTGTTGACAGCCAATTTCGATTATTTGTAGTCATGTCATGTAGCCAAGTAAGTGTCATTTTTGTCAATTATCATTTTATTATGTGTAATTTTCACGAAGTTTCATTTTTTAACAACGCCAATTAGTCTTTGTTGGTCCTTTATGTCAAATCTATAATCTCCGTCGAGTATCTTTTTGTCAATTGAGTGTATGAGTGACACATGCCACTTATAACGAGTGTCATTTTCTGTACGTGACATTTCTGGTGAGTGTCTATGTTAATGCATTTTATGACTCTTCTGATTTTACCAAGAGTCATTTCTGGCAAGCGACCATCATTTGCCGAAAGTTTATTTTGAAAATACCTGTATTACCGACAAATTTAAATCTGGTTAAGTCTGTTTTTCTCGACAGACGCAATTTTTGATACTTACCATTTCATGTTTAAATTTTTTGACAAGTATATTTTTGGAGGTCTGAGTTATCATGAGTGTCAAAAAAATTATGTCCTCCACAAGTGCCATTTTTAACATCTTGACAGATGTTTCTCTTGGCAGGTGTTTTTTTTGACACAGAATCCTTTTCATAGTATAGAAATGTCATTGACAATTATCATCTACGAGTATCAATTTTGTCAAAATATTATTACTGTTGACAGGGGTCATCTCGTTACTTTTTCCAATGTGTGATATTTTCTCGGTTTCCTAATTTTTTTGTTAGTTGATTCATATCACCTTTTTTGCTATTTCCCGTTTTTTTTTTCAAATTTATTCTTCAATTTTCGCCCCCATCAAACAACCCACACGACACGCCCCTGCCTTCATTTGACAGCCACACGTCAGCGACATTTGACAGCATTGACACTATCACCAGTGGCGTAGCCACAAAAGTCGACACCACCACCAGTGGCGTATCATCCAACCCCGTTTAGGGCACCCTAAAAAACTAAAAAAATCCTGCTCTCTTTTACAGGTTACTGCCTACCCGACCCGTACAACGCCCCCCGCCTCCGCGAAGTAATCGAGAAATTCATGTCGAGCCTTCGCGACCCTAGCCTCCCCCTTCTCGAACTGCAACAAGTGATGGCGTCGATATCCGGCCGCATCCCCCCTGCCGTCGAGAAGAAAATCCGCCGCCTGATGGCGCTGTACGAGCGCAACATCACCTCAGTCCTGGCGCAGTTCCCGAGCCAACAAATCGCCAGCGTGATCGACAGCCACGCGGCCTGCATGCAGAAGCGCGCCGAACGCGACGGATTCTTCCTGGCGACCAAGAGCGTAGTGCAACTCGTGCAGCCCTATCGTAATGGAATTAGAGGTCGCATGAAGGTCGCGGTGCAGGAGTTGCTGAGGCAATACTACGACGTGGAGAGCCAGTTCCAGCAGGGGTCGTACGATAAGTGCGTCGCGCTGTTGAGGGAGAAGCACAAGGACGACATGAAGGTCGTTTCGGCGATCATTTTCTCGCATTCGCAGGTCGCGAAGAAGAATCTTTTGGTTACTATGTTGGTGGAACATTTGTGGTCGAACGAGCCGGGTTTGACGGATGAGTTGGCGCCCGCTTTGACGGAACTGACGTCGCTCAATAGGAGTGAGCATTCGAGGGTCGCGTTGAGGGCGAGACAGGTTAGTAAGGGTTTTGACGTTTGGTTGGAGTTTGGGGTTTTTTGGTTGGGATTTGAGGGAGGTTTCTGATTTGATCTTTCGCGTGATTTATGACTTTGTTGACTTGAGATTTAGGATGGCTTAGGGCCAACAATCGTTTCTAAGGTTTAAGTTCCACTTAAATTTTAAGTGAGAGCGGTGTTTTTGGCCCTTAGAAAAAGGGGTAAAGTGTACTCCTAATTGGGGTATTTAGAGCCGTCATGTTGGTAAAAATGTCACAGTGAGATTGAAACTTGGAAAAGTTGGGTTATGTTATGCTGACTTTTGATTGACGTTTTGCGGGTTTACGTACAGATTTCTACAAACTAAATTCAAAATTCGTCATTGAAATCATGTCATTATGATGATTTTCTTTAAGAAAATACACGAAGATACTTGTTTTCAACGGTTTTAATGAAATTTTGACTCATTCTCTGTTTACTAAAAGGATAGAAACAGAACGATGATCGTTGCCTCCCTTTATGTAAAATTTACTCGATCGCTCCGTATTTCTTATTGAGTTTCCTCGCGCTATAAGAGATTTATTTTTGTCCATAAGTGCCAATTTTGTCGAAAAGTGTACAAACGAATTCCCCGGGAGGGAATTTCCCGGGAATTCCACAGAATTCCTGTGAATACTCAAGAATTTTTAAAGAATTCTTAAGAATTTCTACAAATTTCCGAGAATTTTCAAGAATACCCAAAGTATACCTGAAAATACCTGAAACTACCCAAAGAATGTCTAAGAACATTCAAATAATTCCTAAGAATACCCGAGAATTTCTAAGTATACTTGAGAATTCCCAAAGAATTCCTGAGAATACCCCAAGAATTACCGGTAATACTCAAAGAATTCTCGAGAATACCCGAGAATTACCAAGAATTACCGACAATACCCAAAGAATTCCTGAGAATACCCTAGAATTACCAAGAATTTCGGAGAATACCCACAGTATTCCTGAGAATACTTGACACTACCCAATGAATTTCTAAGAATAGTTGAATAATTCCAATGAATACCCGAGAATTCTTGAGAATACTCAGAGAATTCCTGATAATACCTGAGAATATCCAAAGAATTCTTGAAAAATACCAAGAATTCCCGAGAATGCCTATAGAATTTCCAAGAATACCCAATGAATTCCTGAGAATACTCAAGAATACCTAAAAAATTCCTGAAAATATTAGCAAATACACTAAGAATTTCTGAGAATATCCAAAGAATTTTTAAGAATACCCGAGAATTCTCATAAAATATCTAAGAATTCTTGAAAATCTTCAAAGAATCCCCAAAAATTCTGGAAAGTACTCAAATAATTCTCGAGAATATCCAAAGATATGAGTCACTAAAACGTCAAAGTCAAGTTCGTCTTTACATATTTGAAAAAATTTTAATTAATTCTTTTCACGTGATTTTCCCGGTGTGTATTTCTAAAACCAGAAATTGTAGAAATCTCGGCAAAGTCTCAATTGAATACCCAAATCCTAACTAAACTTTTTCTTTTCGTTATTATTTGTTGAGATACTAGGCACAACTCGTTGAAAATTCTATAATACAAAGTGTCTCATCTGACGTGGCCATAACAAAATATCTCCCTCGATATCACAGCTACGAGAAAAAATCATCACATATGAAAAAGTCAGGTTAGAGGACAGGATTTCGCTTGGAATCATGGCGATATTACTAAGATGATTCGTTAGAGAAATATCTTGATTTTCTTTATTTTTCGCGTAATTTTCGCCACATTCCGAAAACTAGATCTCGTAGAGATCTCGACAAAGTCTCAATCGAAAGCCCAGATCCTAACCTGAGTGTCTTCCAGGCTAATTCGTTTAGTAGAGTCTATGGCTTTGCGATGACGGATCGTTGGAATAATGGTCCGTAAGGGATAATCTGACAATCAGCTGATCGCTTGGCGTCTGTCATTAAAGTATACAAAGCAGCTAAAAAAGTTTTTATTTCTTTGTCATGCAGAACCAAACTGGTATCGGGTGAGAAATAAAAACTGTCTATGTCCGTAACGACATGTATGAAAAATGCCATTTAAAGACCTGTAACAGAAGAAGAGCAAATGTGGAGAAAACCCGTTACTAAATTTCTGAACACTGCTTGTATACTTTGATGACAGACGCCAAGCGATCAGCTGATTGTCAGATTATCCCTTACGGACCATTATTCCAACGATCCGTCATCGCAAAGCCATAGACTCGTTTAGTAGATACGATTTCTTTGATATTTTCACTGAATTTTCACGCCAACTTTCGATGTATTTCGGAATTTCTAATCAATTCGAAATTTTCCCCGGGTCTTGATCGCGGCTCACCAGCCGGCCTACGAACTGCGCCACAATCAAATGGAGAGCATCTTCCTTTCGGCCGTCGACATGTACGGCCACGAGTTCCACCCGGAAAACCTCCAAAAACTGATCGTCTCGGAAACGTCAATTTTCGACATTTTGCACGACTTCTTCTACCACGCCAATAGGGCCGTGTGCAACGCCGCCCTCGAGGTGTACGTTCGGCGTGCCTACACCAGCTACGACATCATGTGCCTGCAGCACCTCGAGCTGAGCGGTGAAGTGCCCCTCGTCCATTTCCAGTTTATGCTGCCTCCGACTCACCCGAATCGTTTGGTGACACTCGATAATTTCTGTGAGGACGCGGCGCTGGTGGTGGACGAGGTGCCGAAAGTGGTGGACACTTTTCAGAGGACAGGGTGCATGGCCGCTTTTGACAGTTTCCAGCAGTTTGAGCAGTACGCCGATGAGATTTTGGATTTGATCGAGGATTTCGCTAATCCGGCTACTATAAATGCGAAGGATTTGATAGCGTTGGAGTCGGGGTCGGAGTCGAGGAATAGCACGTCGATTAATGTCAGTTTGTCGGTGGAAGGGCAGGGGACTTACAGGTAAACTATTTTATTTTTTATTTTTCATTTTTTTTTTATTTTTTTTTTTATTTTTTTTTTAATTTCTGCGATTTTTCATGTTTTTATTTCTTTCATTTATTGTTTGATTTCCTTGATTTTTCTTTGGTTTTTCTTGGGAGGGGGCATGGATAATCTCACTGTCTGAAACACTTGAAGATCGGGGGTTGAATAACAGGTTGCTTGCATTACATAACAACCAGGTTGGCAACACTTTAGGGGAATTTCATGTTTCGTTTGACAGTTCGTAACAGTTTTGAACTGTCTTTTTATCCGAAAACCAGGCATCAGTGAGTCATTTCAAATGCTAAAATTGAATGACATACTACTAAAAGCAAATATTTTTGACTTTCTTTTTGTAATGTTCTTTGTATTTTATTAGTAGGGTGAATGCGCATAACTTCAAAGTCTGAAATAATCAAAGTTCGGGGGTTAAATAACAGGTTGCTAACACGGTTGCTATGTAATTGGCAACATTATGGCGGACTGTCCTTTTTCTTTTGACAGTTACTCGACGTTTTTAACAGTCTTTCTATCTCAAAACCAGGCACATTTGAGACATTTCAAATGCTAATATTAAATGTCTACTCAGAAACTGGCAAATATTTTTGACTTTCAGTTTATTTCTGAATTCTCTTATTTTTCATTTTTTATTTTTTTTATTTTTTTTTTGTGTTTTTAGGGACGATATCATCCTTCACGAGCCGATCCACATTCTGCACGTCGGCATAAAGGACAAGGGTGATAATGACGATTCAACAATGAGTAAAATTTTCGGTGGTTTTTTCGCACGTCACAAGGAAGAGCTAGTGAGTCGCGGAATTAGAAGGATCACTTTTGCGGCACTGAAACACAAACAGTCGCCGAAATTCTTCACCTACAGAGCTAGAGATTATTTCAAGGTACTTTTTCTTTTCAAAATCACAATTTTGACATTTTTAACGTTAAACATTTTCGTCGTTTTATGAAGATTTTCCATAATTTAATATCTTATGTTTTTGACAATGCTTAGGCACAGTTTTTTGCTAGTATTTTTACATTTAAAGTTAACTAGTCACCAAAATTTGAATAATTTTATGAAGATTTTCAATATTTCAATATTTTAGCTTTTGGTATGTGAAGATGTCTATTTTTGATGTTTTATGTAGACTTTTTGATTAATTTTGATGAAATTTCATCATACAATGACAAATTCTCTAAGTACTCTACCAAATTTTCCACAGTTCAAGTTGATGTCAATTTAAAGTACAAATAAATACCAATTTATTTTGATGAGAATTTATTTATTTTACAAATTGTTTACAAGTTTTTGACAATGCATACGCATCTTCAGTGTTTCACCAGAAAAGATTTAAAGTCAACTATTCGAATCGTTTGGGTCATTTTTCTAAATTTATCAGTATACTTGATATTTCCAGCATTTAAAAATATTCTGACGTTTTTAAAAATCTTGACCTAACCTGACATGACTTTTAAATTTCTGGTATTTGTTGAATTGTTAGGAATAAATAGGAATTGATACTCATACAAATATGTCCAATTTGTTTAACTGTTTTTAAAGTTTTGACAATCAAGTTTCCACTTTTTCTTGCTAGTTTTCAACCAAATTTCCAAATTATTCATGTATCAAGGGATTCAGGTTTGCAACATTTTCACCTTCAATTTCCTACATGTTGAAAATTTCTGTTTTTTGTTCTTCAATAAACTGATTTCTTTTTTCTACAGGAGGACAAGATCTACCGGCACCTGGAGCCGGCGTGCGCGTTCCAGCTGGAGCTGAACCGGATGCGCAACTACAACCTGGAGGCGCTGCCGACGTCCAACCAGAAGATGCACCTGTACCTGGGCAAGGCGAAGGGCGTCAAGGGCAAGGAGGTGACCGACTACCGGTTCTTCATACGCAGCATCATCCGTCACTCGGACCTCATAACGAAGGAGGCGTCGTTCGAGTACCTGCAGAACGAGGGCGAGCGCGTCCTGCTCGAGGCGATGGACGAGCTCGAGGTCGCCTTTTCGCATCCGCACTCGCGGCGCACCGACTGCAATCACATCTTTTTAAACTTCATACCGACCGTCCCCTCTTGCAAATGACCAGTAGAAACCAATAAAAAAAAAGCGCTCTATGTTTTGTAATGGTTTGTATGGTGTTTTTGCACTGGTATTTACCATCATAAACCATTAGAAATTAGTTGTTGGGTTTTGATGGGAAATCCCAACAGAAACCAATGAAAACCAACACAAATCCAAATATAAAATAATCATTTTATTGGAAAATCCCCACAGAAACCTGCATAATCCAAATACAAGTTTTTCCAAAAGTTGCTCCCCATCTACTACAAACCGCACATGAAAGTACTTCATCCTCTTTCTCCCAAAACAGCAATCAATAAATACTATAATTTAAACAATGCTTATATGTATACCTGAGCACGAAAACACAGCAAGAATGCAGTCTTTGTTCAGACAGCCGCAGGCAGTAGAAACGAGGTAAAAACTATGATAACCGTCTGCACAGACTAGACCACTACAGACGGTATACTCCCTAGACAAACGTTGGCCATGATCGGTTTAGTTCTGCCGAAATTTTCAGAGGGCGCATTAGTAAGTACGCAGCCGCCTTGACGGGGTCCTTTATAGTTTTGGTTTCCTTTTTTGTGTATTATAAGTTGCCTATAATATGAACACAGTTTTTCTCGCTCATTGCACTTTATTATTTTTTTGTAAATTCTGAGTACTCACGTACCAGTATAAAATAATACATAATAACCAGGGATAAATGTTTCGGTATCTGAGAGAACTGGCGTATTTTGATCCGAAGCGGTTACGGCAAAGTCGAAAATTGAGGTGAGAAGAGCAGCTTTTTCAACTTATTTTCAATATTCCGCAATCTTCATAGTCCATACATTTTTATTTATTAAAACTAGAATCCGATCTTGTCTTGAAAAGGTTATTTTTGGGAAATTCTCAATCTTGATGACCTGAAAAATTACAAACTTTGTTGAAAATCATTGGCTTGTAGAAATAAAGACTCACAATATTCCTATATCTGCCAGCACTTTCCTTCAATATCAACAAATTAAGAACTGAATTTTCTATACTTCTTTGATATTTGCAGAAGAATGACGATGTTTATCTACTAAAATCAGGAATTCTCGAAAGTGGTACAGGATATGGCGCTTGCCCCTCGGCCCTCGTATGACCTGTGAAATTCCAATCAATCTCTATTCCGTCGAACTATCGATTTTTACCCCTGAAAAAAGTATTTGATCAAATTTTCAATTAAAATAACATTATCGAGATCACACTTGGTAATTTAATACTTACTGCGTCTCATTGTAGGGTTGATTTAATGGCGATCGAGATGATATCTGGGCCGTTTTTCTCACAAGTTATACCAAAACCGCCAGAACGCGAATAGTTTGACAAATTTTTTTATGTGACAGAAAAATCAAAACCAGCAAAACAAAATGTAATAAAATCGCCGCTGTTGTAATTTGGATTGTACTTACCGCCATCTGACAATTACGTCAGAACTAAAAAATCTACCCCTCTCTACTCCACCTCACCCCCTGACCCGGACAAAAAAATCGGGGATCCTTCAAATCTGTGGTGAGGTTTATCTATGCCGTCTGTAATTCGCGAGGACCAGGATGGAAGAGGATTAGACGCCTTGATTAGACTCAAACCTGGGGCCTATTTCTGAATTTATAATTCATTGTAATTGTAAGTACTGCGCACATGAATCAAATGAACGCGCGGCGCACCTTACAATTGTAAATTCAGGAACAGGCCCTTGCTCAAAAAACCCAGCATGGCAAGGACTCGCACTGGACTTGTCTGCACACTGCAAAACCTCAAACTCAAATGAAACTCCAAGACAAGATGGCGATGTCGAATTTGATTTCAAAAAATGGACCAATCAGAAACTTTCTGAGCTGTCATGATATGGCGGGTAATTTGAAATAACTCTTAAACATATTTCTAGTGGGAATTTCCAGTGAAACTTCAATTTATGTTTTTACTGGATTTTCCCAATATTTTGATTTCCCTGTCAGAATCTTATAGAAACCATCACAAATACAGCGTAGGGTATAACTCCCAATACATTCCAATAGAATGGTCATATTAAAAATCCCAATAAACCAATAAGTCCAGTAGAGCCCAATACCACCCACTGAAATATTTCAGTGGTTTCAATGTATATTCTAATGGTCATTTGCAAGAGGGTCATCATGGATCCGGCAAAGGTGAGGCGGTTTTCTCATTTTTTTTTCACAGTGTCGAGTTTGACAATGATCGAGTTATTTTGACAATGTCGTATGAACTTTCTGCTATAAACTGTTGGATCGGAGGATAACTCGTCATTTTGGAGTCTGGCTTTGATTTGGCGCTTTTTCCTTCTTTAACCATGTTTCACTTTGACAATGATCGGTTTACTTTAACAATGTCGTGTGAACTCCATGCCATAAACAGGTGGATCGGAAGATAAGCCGCCATTTTGAAGCCTAGCTTTGATTGAACGCTTTTTTCGCTTTTTCACCATGTTTCACTTTGACAAAAATTGGTTTACGTTGACATTGTCGTGGAGATTCTTTGTTATTGTTATTACTGGTGGATGCCGGAAAGATACGCCGCCGTTTTTAAGCCTGGCTTTGATGTGACGTACGCGTTTTTCTTCTTTCATTACGTCCAGTTTGACAATGATGAGTTTATTTTGACAATGTCGTGGAGATTCTTTGTTATATTATTGGTGGATGGGAGGTACTTTGCTATTTTGAAACCTAGCTTTGATTAGACCAGTTTTTTTTTTCATCATGCTCAGTTTGACAATGATCAGTTTGTTTTGACAATATCGTGGAGACTCTTATTTTGCTATAATATTGGCGGATGGGAAAGTACGCCGCCATTTTGAAGCCGGGCTTTAGTTTTTATTTAAATGATTTTACTACCGAAAGTCTGTTTCATTCGAGGTGTTTTCGAAGTATTTTCATTCTGTTTACATTTCAAAGAAGGTCGTAAACGTGTGTGAAAAAACGACATGCTTCAAATTTTGGCTGATTCTAATTTTTCATCAGTTTTTTTCTGGTTTTTTCATTTCTTTCTGAATCACCCACATTTAGGTAGGACATTTTTGAAAATGTGTGTTCCGAATTTTTGTATGTTTTTAAACTTTCGATATTTTTCTATTGTATTTCCCAAGTTCTTCACACTATTAATTTTTTAAATTTCTATCGTTTTCAAAAGCTGATTATTTTCAAAGTTCTTCGCTCATACAGAGACATCAAAAAATCCTTTATGAAGGGAGACTATGATAATCAATCGTTCCGTCTCATCTGAAAACTACTAAAAGGATAGAGAGAATGAGAGTCATAGCCTCCCATTATGAAGGATTTTTTTGATGTCTCCATATAAAATTTTTCCAGTTCTTATCATTTCAAAATGTCAGTATATTTCTAACTCATTTTCCGTACTCACGAATTTAACTGGTTTTTTAGATTTATTTAAAAGCTTGTATTCTCAATTTTTTCAATTCAATTTTTTTATGAATTCTTATTTATTTCATAAATTCTTGGCTTTTTTTTATTCTTGATCTTCAAATCCAATTGTTCTGTTTTAGTATTTTCCAATCTTTTTAGTTTATGATATTGAAGAAACTTCAATCCTGATTTTTTGTTAATTAAAATGTGAAATTTAGTAGGTATGTTTCGAATTTTTCATATTTCATAATTGGCAGAATGTTTCAATTTTCAAGACTTTTTTTTTGGTACAAAACTGAATTGGTCTTTTCTAGATTCTTTTCAATTTTTTGATGCTACTACTTTTGAAACAATTTTCAAGTTCTCATACTCCTTAATTTTTTTCTCAAAATTTTGTTACGATTTAGATTTTCGTCTCTTTTGTTCGTAGTTTTGTCCCCATTTACATCGCAATGATAGGAGGGTTGTTCGGGCCCGAATTGAGCGTCGACCGAACTCCCAGGGTGGTACTCGGTGGACCACCTTGGGGTCCCACAACACCGTTAGCCCCGCTGTGGCGTGAGCAACCCACAGCGATGTTTTAGTGCTCATGTTCCTTCGTATCGTCTTTTCTATTATGTTCCTTCGTTTTCTTCGTTCGCCAGTCTGTCCTGGGAGCATATGCCTCGGGGTACTCGCCTCGTGCGGCCCTTCGTGTACCTCGGGGTACTTCCTTCGTTAGCTTCCATCTTTGTTTCGTTGTGTTTCGCTGGGTCACCTTGTTATTGTCTGGTTTAGTTCGTTGTCTTGCCTAAAATTCGTATAGATAATTAGTAGAATTCGTATCGCTTCATTAATTATTTATTGTTCACTTTTCGAAATTGTTATTTACATTCGGGTAATTGACAGACAATGACAGGTGACAGGTGCCAACTTCACTTCGCGATCTTGGGCGGGAATTTCAATCGGTACTCTTTTTGCGTAGATTTTTCGTTATCAGCCACTCTCGCGTTTCTCGACTCGGTCAGGCTCTCTTTCGTCCTGACCATCGACCTGCAACCACCTCTGGCAAGTTCTGAGTGCTTTAAAAATGTAGAAGACATCGAAAGTCTTACCCCTTCGGGGGATTTGTTTTAATTTCACTCAATCGCGTCGGGTACTCCACTCGTTTCGAATTTCGGGAGTACCCTCGCACCCTTAAATGGGGATTTGAAGGAACTTTGCCACGTGGTCGGTCTTCGTTCGCACCCTTTCGATAAGGTAAGCGTTTCTTTTCGTAGTCGACTTTCTTTTGCTTATTTCGTGTTTTCCTCCCAAGGGTCCTAGTGCTAGTCCTAGTGCTAGTTGCTAGTCGCTAAATTTAATCCATCGTCTCCTAGTCGTTAGCCCTGTCGCGGGCCTAGGGATGAATCGTCGCTCGTACTACACCAGCTTTCGTCTTCGTAATCGTACTCGATCGTCGTCATCGCCTTCGTGGATCAACTCGTTGACTGACTCGTAAGATCGCTAGTTCGTAAGTCGCTAAATTGTAAGTAAACCTTTGTCGCGTTACTTGTATTCGATCGTACGTATTTTTGTTCGCTTCGTAATAATCGCTAGATCACTTCGTTATTTTCATTCAGTCGCTATCATTTAATTAAACTTTATTGTAACTTTTTTTTTGTGTTGGGAGTTTTCCAACCACACTTTTTAACTTGTAAATTTCACCCCAACTTTTTCCTGCTTTTTTCTAAATAAAAGTAGGTGGCGCCCATTTGCCACCACCCGAATAAAACTCTCTCGTTTAATTTGTTTATGTATTTGGCGAACCACCCCGTCTCCACAGTTAGCCGGACGATCTGGTAGGTTTTGGTCAACACATCAATTTGGTACGTAACAATTATTATTATTATTATTATTATTATTATTATGATGACGAATGTAGCTTTAGCGCTGCAAAAGGGTGGTTCCCGTCGCGTTATGCAACTGGAGCGACGTCCAATTTGACGGGCTAAAATCGCATCATACTTCACATTACCACGTCGACGGGATAAAATTGCATGCTATGCAGATTTTAAATTCAATTTTTGCCTCATTATTTCTGCATAGGATGTTGATGCCAAGAATCAGCCATTAAATTTTCCAAAACTTGCGCTACTCGGTAAAAGATGGCAACTAGGTCAAGAATTCAACGTTTTATACGATATCCCAAAATTGAATCAACAACGTTTGAAATTCAATGAAAATGACATGTAGAGATTATTTGAATATGATAACTGGATTTACAGTTCATCTGCATTTTAGAAGTATGGATTTAAAAATATTCAGGAAAAAAATTAATTATCCAATAATTTCCGAGGCGGATAGAACGTCGACGTGATAAATATGTCGTGCTATGCCGACTTTCAGAACGATGCTCAGGGCATAATTTTTCGGACGCCTAGAAGACGACGTTTCAGGAGAGACGTGGATGTTGTAATTTTTGAATTCTCGAAGAATCTGTTTAGAAAAACAACCAGAGTCTTGACATTTTAAACCGTTCACAGACAATTTACACAGATTTTGCCACATTTCTCAAATTAGTATTCAAAAGGTTTTGAAATGAATGTACAATTCTGAATCCTCAGTTTGAAAATTTCCGACGCTTTAAGCATCATTCCCACGGTGCATGGAACGTCGACGTGTTAAGAGTGTCGTGTTATGCAGAATGCGCTCTTATTTCAGAATTGAAGATCGACGCCCTAATCATAATTCTTATTACGTTTAACACGTCGACGTTGTAAGAGTGACGCGGTGAGCACCGCCCATTTTTAAGCTTTTTGGAAATTAGACAAAATTTCTTCCGGAAACATCATTCCAGATGTTGACTCGACATTTACAGACCTCCGACTATACTATACTAAATACAGAAATCATTAATTTATTATGTTTTGTTGCGAAAAAATACTTAGTTGCCCTAGTTTGATTTTTCTGACAATATTTTTGATAGTTTGTTGATTTCAAAGACTGTATTGCGTGGTATCAGATGTTTCTTATGCATAATGAATGAACCAGTCTCACAGTACTAGCCACATATTTGAAATGGCTATTCAGAAGATGTTGAAAAAGATTTACATTGCCGAATCTTCAGTTTAACAATTGCCGACGCCTGGAGAATGATTTCCCGCGGTGCATGGAGCGTCGACGTGCACAGAATGTCGTGCCATGCGGAATGCGCTCCTAAGCAAAAATTTAGGATCGACGTCCTAAGCGTAATTTTTAGAACGCTTAAGACGTCGACGATGTAAGAGTGACGCGGTAAGCACTGCTGGTTTTCGAAAATTTTGGAAATTTGACAGAAATTCTATTGATTTACATCTTCTCAGCCAATGAATCGACATTTACAGACTTCTGAGTACCATTTTCAATGTATGTTTGGATACGAAAAAGTTCTTAGTAGCTCTAGTTTGATTCTTCTGACGATTATTTTGATGATTTACTGATTTCACAATTTGTATTTTGGGGTGTAAACATATCTTTTTTATGCGAAAAGAGTGTACTTATAACAGAGTACAAGCCGCTTTATTGCATTCAAAATTGAACAGATTTTGAGAAGAATTTACATTTTTGAATCTTCAGTTAAAAAACTTCCCACTGCCGAAGCATCATTTCCGCGGTGCATGGAACGTCGAAGTGTCAAGAATGTTGTGCTATGCGGAGTGCGCTTTTGAGCAAATATTTAATATCGACGTGCTTAGCGAAATTCATATGACGCCCAAGACGTCGACGTTGTAAGAGTGACGCGGTATGCACCGCTGGTTTTTGAAACTTTTGGAAATTTCACAGAAAATCTATTGATACACGTTTTTTTAGTCATTAAATCGACATTTACAGACTTCTTAGTATCATTGTACAAATAGAGAATACGTCAATTCATTATGTTTTGATACGAAAAAGTACTTATTGGCTCTAGTTTTATTTTTCTGATGATCATTTTGATAGTTTCCTGATTTTACAATTTGTAATTCACAGTTTGTATTTTGGTGTGTAAACATATCCTTCACATGCATAAAAAGTGTACTCATAAAAGAGTACAAGCCACTTTATTGAATTTGGAATTAAACAGATTTTATGAAGAATTTACATTTCTGAATCTTCAGTTTCTAAAATTTCCTACGCCTGATGCATCATTTCCGCGGTGCATGAAACGTCGACGTGTTAAGAATGTCGTGCTATGCGGAGTGCGCTTCTGTGCAAAAATTTTAATTCGACGTCTCAAGCGAAATTCTTATGTCGCTCAAGACGTCGACGTTGTAAGAGTGACGCGATAAGCACCGCTGGTTTTTGAAATTTTCCGAAATTCGACAAAAATTCTTTTGATACACATTTTCTTAGCCAACAAATCGACATTTACAGACTTCTGAGTACCATAACCAATGTCAAAATAGAGAATACGTCAATTCATTATGTTTCGATACGAAAAAGTCCTTAATGGCTCTAGTTTGATTTTTCTGACGAGTATTTTGATAGTTTACTAATTTCCAAATTTGTATTTCGTGGTATGAACATATCTTTCTCATGCATAGTGAGTGTACTCATAACAGAGTGCAAGCCACTTTATAGAATTTAGAATTAATTATATTTTAAGAAAAATTTAAATTTCTGAATCTTCTGTTCAAAAATTTCCTACGCCTGAAGCATCATTTACGTGGTGCATGGAACGTCGACGTGCTAAGAATGTCGTGCTATGCGTAGTACGCTTCTATGCAAAAATTCAAAATCGACGTCCTAAGCGTAATTCTTATGATGCTTAAGACGTCGACGTTGTAAGAGTGACGCACGAAGCACCGCTGATTATAGAAATTTTTGGAAATTTTCACGAAAATTCTCTCAATACACATCTTTTTAATCAATGAATCGACATTTACAGACTTCTGAGTACCATTTCCAATGTATGTTTGGATACGAAAAAGTTCTTAGTGGCTCTAGTTTGATTCTTCTGACGATTATTTTGATGGTTTACTGATTTCACAATTTGTATTTTGGGGTGTAAACAAAAAGAATGTACTTATAACAGAGTACAAGCCGCTTTATTGCATTCAAAATTGAACAGATTTTGAGAAGAATTTACATTTTTGAATCTTCAGTTGAAAAAGTTCCCACTACCGAAGCATCATTTCCGTGGTGCATGGAAAGTCGACGTGTCAAGAATGTCGTGATATGCGGAGTGCGCTTTTAAGCAAATATTGAATATCGACGTGCTTAGCGAAATTCATATGACGCCCAAGACGTCGACGTTGTAAGAGTGACGCGGTATGCACCGCTGGTTTTTGAAATTTTTGGAAATTTTTCAGAAAATCTATTGATACACGTTTTTTTAGTCATTAAATCGACATTTACAGACTTCTGAGTACCATTTTCCATGTAGAAATAGAGAATACGTCAATTCATTATGTTTTCATAGGAAAAAGTACTTAGTGGCTCTAGTTTAATTTTTCTTATGATCATTTTGATAGTTTCCTGATTTTACAATTTGTATTTCGGGGTATAAACATATCTTCCTCATGCATAAAGAGTGTACCCATAACAGAGTACAAGCCACTTTATTGAATTTTGAATTAAACAGATTTTGTGAAGAATTCACATTTTTGAATCTTCAGTTCAATAATTTTCTATGCCTGTAGCATCATTTCAGCGGTGCATAGAATGTCGACGTGCTAAGAATGTTGTGCCATGCGGAGTGCGCTCCTATGCAAAAATTTAAGATCGACGTCCTAAGCGTAATTCTTATGTCGGTTAAGACGTCGACGTTGTAAGAGTGACGCGGTAAGCACCGCTGGATATTGAAATTTTTGAAAATTTGACAGAATCTCTATTAATACACATCTCCTCAGCCAAGGAATCGACATTCACAGACTTCGGAGTACCATTTCCAAAGTAAAAATAGAGAATACGTCAATTTTTCATGTTTTGATGCGAGAAAGTCCTTCGTGGCTCTAGTTTAATTTTTCTGATGATCATTTTGATAGTTTTCTGATTTTACAATTTGTATTTCGGGGTATAAACATATATTTCTCATGCATTAAGAGTGTACCCATAACAGAGTACAAGCCACTTTATTGAATTTAGAATTAAACAGATTTTGAGAAGAATATTTACATTTTTGGATTTTCAGTTCAAAAATTGTCTATGCCCGTAGCATCATTTATGCGGTGCATGGAACGTCGACATGCTAAGAATGTCGTGGCGTGCGGAGTGCACTCCTATGCAAAAATTCAAGATCGACGTCCTAAGCGTAATTCTTATGACGCTTAAGACGTCGACGTTGTATGAGTGACGCGCTAAGCACCGCTGGTTATTAAATTTTTTGGAAATTTGACAGAAATTCTATTAATACACATCTTCTGAGCCAATGAATCGACATTTACAGACTTCCCAGTATCATTTTTAAGGTTAAAATAGAGAATACGTTAATTGATTATGTTTTGATACGGAAAAGTTCTTAGTGGCTCTAGTTTGATTTTTCTGACAATTATTTTGATAGTTTACTGATTTCAAAATTTGTATTTCGTAATGTAAACATATCTTTCTCATGCATAATGAGTGTACTCATAACAGAGTGCAAGCCACTTTATAGAATTTAGAATTAAACAGATTTAAAGAAGAATTTACATTTCTGAATCTTCAGTTCAAAAATTTCCTACGCCCGAAGCATCATTTCCGCGGTGCATGGAACGTAGACGTGCAAAAAATGTCGTGCTATGCGTAGTGCGCTCCTATACAAAAATTTACGCTCGACGTCCTAAGCGTAATTCTTATGAAGCTTAAGACGTCGACGTTGTAAGAATGACGCACGAAGCACCGCTGATTTTTGAAACTTTTGGAAATTTTTACAAAAATTCTATTAATACACATCTTTTTAATCATTGAGTCGACATTTACAGACTTCTGATTACCATTTTCAATGTATATTTGGATACGAAAAACTTAGTGGCTCTAGTTTGATTCTTCTGACGATTATTTTGATGGTTTACTGATTTCACAAATTGTATTTTGGAATGTAAACATATCTTTCTTATGCAAAAAGAGTGTACTCATAACAGAGTACAAGCCACTTCATTGATTTTAGAATTAAACAGATTTTGAGAAGATTATTTACATTTTTGGATTTTCAGTTCAAAAATGGTCTATGCCCGTAGCATCATTTCTGCGGTGCATGGAACGTCGACATGCTAAGAATGTCGTGGCGTGCGGAGTGCACTCCTATGCAAAAATTTAAGATCGACGTCCTAAGCGTAATTCTTATGACGCTTAAGACGTCGACGTTGTATGAGTGACGCGATAAGCACCGCTGGTTATTAAAATTTTTGGAAATTTGACAGAAATTCTAATAATACACATCTTCTGAGCCAATGAATCGACATTTACAGACTTTCCAGTATCATTTTCAAGGTAAAAATACAGAATACGTTAATTTTTTATGTTTTGATACGAAAAAGTACTTAATGACTCTAGTTTAATTTTTCTTATGATCATTTTGATAGTTTCCTGATTTTACAATTTGTATTTCGGGGTATAAACATATCTTTCTCATGCATGAAGAGTGTACCCATAACATAGTAAAAGCCACTTTATAGAATTTAGAATTAAACAGATTTTAAGAAGAATTTGCATTTCTGAATCTTCAGTTCAAAAATTCCCTACGCCTGAAGCATCATTTCCGCGGTGCATGGAACGTAGACGTGCAAAAAATGTCGTGCTATGCGTAGTGCGCTCCTATGCAAAAATTTACGCTTGACGTCTTAAGCGTAATTCTTATGATGCTTAAGACGTCGACGTTGTAAGAGTGACGCACGAAGCACCGCTGATTTTTGAAACTTTTGGAAATTTTTACAAAAATTCTATCAATACACATCATTTTAATCATTGAATCGACATTCACAGACTTCTGATTACCATTTTCAATGTATGTTTGGATACGAAAAACTTCTTAGTGGCTCTAGTTTGATTCTTCTGACGATTATTTTGATGTTTTACTGATTTCACAAATTGTATTTTGGAATGTAAACATATCTTTATATGCAAGAAGAGTGTACTCATAACAGAGTACAAGCCGCTTCATTGCATTCAAAATTGAACAGATTTTGAGAAGAATTTAAATTTTTGAATCTTCAGTTGAAAAATTTCTCACTGACGAAGCATCATTTCCGCGGTGCATGGAACGTCGACATGTCAAGAATGTCGTGATATGCGGAGTGCGCTTTTAAGCAAATATTTAATATTGACGTGCTTAGCGAAATTCATATGACGCCCAAGACGTCAACGTTGTAAAAGTGACGCGGTATGCACCGCTGGTTTTTGAAATTTTTGGAAATTTCACCGAGAATCTATTGATACACGTTTTTTCAGACATTAAAGCGACATTTACAGACTTCTGAGTACCATTTTCCATGTAGAAATAGAGAATACGTCAATTCATTGTGTTTTGAAACGAAAAAGTACTTAGTGGCTCTAGTTTTATTTTTCTGAAGATCATTTTGATAGTTTTCTGATTTTAGAATTTGTATTTCGGGGTATAAACATATCTTTCTCATGCATAAAGAGTGTACCCATAACATAGTACAAGCCACTTTATTGAATTTAGAATTAAACAGATTTTGTGAAGAATTCACATTTTTGAATCTTCAGTTCAATAATTTTCTATGCCTGTTGCATCATTTTAGCGGTGCATAGAATGTCGACGTGCTAAGAATGTCGTGCCATGCGGAGTGCGCTCCTATGCAAAAATTTAAGATCGACGTCCTAAGCGTAATTCTTATGACGCTTAAGACGTCGACGTTGTAAGAGTGACGCACGAAGCACCGCTGATTTTTGAAATTTTTGGAAATTTGACAGAATCTCTATTAATACACATCTCCTCAGCCAATTAATCGACATTCACAGACTTCGGAGTGCCATTTCCAAAGTAAAAATAGCGAATACGTCAATTTTTTATGTTTTGATGCGAGAAAGTCCTTCGTGGCTCTAGTTTTATTTTTCTGATGATCATTTTGATAGTTTTCTGATTTTACAATTTGTATTTCGGGGTATGAACATATCTTTCTCATGCATAAAGAGTGTACCCATAACAGAGTAAAAGCCACTTTATAGAATTTAGAATTAAACAGATTTTAAGGAGAATTTACATTTCTGAATCTTCAGTTCAAAAATTCCTCACGCCTGAAGCATCATTTCAGAGGTGCATGAAACGTCGACGTGTTAAAAATGTCGTGCTATGCGTAGTGCGCTCCTATGCAAAAATTTACGCTCGACGTCTTAAGCGTAATTCTTATGATGCTTAAGACGTCGACGTTGTAAGAGTGACGCACGAAGCACCGCTGATTTTTGAAATTTTTGGAAATTTTTGCAAAAATTCTATTATTACACATCTTTTTAATCATTAAAGCGACATTTACAGACTTCTGAGTACCATTTTCCATGTAGAAATAGAGAATACGTCAATTCATTGTGTTTTGAAACGAAAAAGTACTTAGTGGCTCTAGTTTTATTTTTCTGATGATCATTTTGATAGTTTTCTGATTTTACAATTTGTATTTCGGGGTATAAACATATCTTTCTCATGCATAAAGAGTGTACCCATAACAGAGTACAAACCACTTTATTGAATTTAGAATTAAACAGATTTTGAGAAGAATATTTACATTTTTGGATCTTCAGTTCAAAAATTGTCTATGCTCGTAGCATCATTTCTGCGGTGCATGGAACGTCGACATGCTAAGAATGTCGTGGCATGCGAAGTGCACTCCTATGCAAAAATTTAAGATCGACGTCCCAAGCGTAATTCTTATGATGCTTAAGACGTCGACGTTGTAAGAGTGACGCGATGAGCACCGCTGGTTATCAAAATTTTTGGAAATTTGACAGAAATTCTAATAATACACATCTTCTGAGCCAATGAATCGACATTTACAGACTTCCCAGTATCATTTTCAAGGTAAAAATAGAGAATACGTTAATTTAATATGTTTTGATTCGAAAAAGTCCTTAGTGGTCCTAGTTTGATTTTTCTGACGATTATTTTGATAGTTTACTGATTTTAAAATTTGCATTTAGTGTTATAAACATATCTTTGTCATGCATAATAAGTGTACTCATAACAGAGTACAAGCCACTTTATTGAATTTAGAATTAAACAGATTTTGAGAAGAATTCACATTTCTGAATCTTCAGTTCGAAAATTTTCTATGCCCGTAGCATCATTTCCGCGGTGCATGGAACGTCGACGTGCTAAGAAAGTCGTGCTATGCGTAGTGCGCTCCTATGAAAAAATTTGAGATCGACGTCCTAAGCGTGATTCTTATGACGCTTAAAACGTCGACGTTGTAAGAGTGACGCGGCAAGCACCGCTCATTTTTGAGATTTTTGGAAATTTGACAAATATTTCCTAGAAAAACACCATTGCGAGCAATGATTCGACATTTACAGACTTCCGAGACCCATTTTGGAAAAAAAAGTAGGAAAACCGTCAATTTATTATGTTTTATTGCGAAAAAATCTCTTAGTTGCTCTGGTTTGATTTTCCTGACGATATTATCAATAGTTTGCTGATTTCAAAAATTGAATTTTGTGATACTATCATTTTTTTTATGCATAATAAAGGTATCCATCGCACAGTACTAGTCACATTTCAGAAATTAAGATTCGAAGGATTTTGAAAAAGAAGTCTCATGTCCGAACCTTTAGTTCAAAACTCCGGACACCTTATACATCATTTTCGCGGTGCATGTAACGTCGACGTGTTAAGAACGTCGTGCTATGCAGTATTCACCCCTATATAACAATTGAAGATCGACGCTCTAAGCACAATTCTTATGACGCTTAAGACGTCGACGTTGTAAGAGTGACGCGGCGAGCACCGCTCATTTTTGAGATTTTTGGAAATTTGACAAATATTTCCTAGAAAAACACCATTGCGAGCAATAATTCGACATTTGGAGACTTCCGAGACCCATTTTCGGAAAAAAGTAGAAAAACTGTCAATTTATCATGTTTTATTGCGAAAAAATCCCTTAGTTTTGCTCTGGTTTGATTTTCCTGACGATATTTTCGGTAGTTTGCTGATTTCAAAAATTGAATTTTGTGATACTATCATTTTTTTTATGCATAATAAAGGTATCCATCGCACAGTACTAGTCACATTTTAGAAATTAAGATTTGAAGGATTTTGAAAAAGAAGTCTCATGTCCGAACCTTCAGTTCAAAAACTCCGGACACCTTATACATCATTTTCGCGGTGCATGTAACGTCGACGTGTTAAGAACGTCGTGCTATGCAGTATTCACCCCTATATAACAATTGGAGATCGACGCTCTAAGCACAATTCTTATGACGCTTAAGACGTCGACGTTGTAAGAGTGACGCGGCAAGCACCGCTCACTTTTGAGATTTTTTGGAAATTTGACAAATATTTCCTAGAAAAACACCATTGCGAGCAATAATTCGACATTTACATACTTCCAAGACCCATTTTCGAAAAAAAAGTAGAAAAACCGTCAATTTATTATGTTTTATTGCGAAAAAATCCCTTAGTTGCTCTGGTTTGATTTTCCTGACGATATTATCGGTAGTTTGCTGATTTCAAAAATTGAATTTTGTGATACTATCATTTTTTTTATGCATAATAAAGGTATCCATCGCACAGTACTAGTCACATTTTAGAAATTGAGATTCGAAGGATTTTGAAAAAGAAGTCTCATGTCCGAACCTTCAGTTCAAAAACTCCGGGCACCTTATACATCATTTTCGCGGTGCATGTAACGTCGACGTGTTAAGAACGTCATGCCATGCAGAATGCGCCCCTATGTAACTATTGAAGATCGACGCTCTAAGCACAATTCTTATACCGGTGTGAAAACAGCAGCCAAAAGATGGCAGCCGATTTTTCCGAAAACACCCGAATGATACCGAAATCACAGAATTCATCAAAATAATTGACTATTCATTCGGACAAAAGCGCATGCTCCTCGAAGCGCTTCAAGACTGGGGGATATCATAACCTCAATTCATCACATTGTTAAATAATTGAATTTTTAAAATAAATTGATGATTATCTCTTTTATGCGCCGGAAGAAATATCTGAAAAAACTCCACGGTGTCAAGGTCACTTTGTCCAATACATTGGAGCATCAAGTTTCTGTCGCATGTCGACCGTTTTTTAAATAAAATCATTTTCTCGATTATGCGCCGGGAGAAAATTATGAAAAAATTCCACGGTGTCGAGGTGACTGTGTTCAACACTTTGGAGCATCAAGTTTTTGTCGCATGTCGACCGTTTTCAAAATAAAATAATTTTCTCGATTATGCGCCGGGAGAAAATTCTGAAAAAATTCCACGGTGTCGAGGTGACTGTGTTCAACACTTTGGAACATCAAGTTTCTGTCGCATGTTGACCGTTTTCAAAATAAAATATTTTCCTCCATTATGCGCCGGGAGAAAATTCTGAAAAAATTCCACGGTGTCGAGGTGACTGTGTTCAACACTTTGGAGCATCAAGTTTTTGTCGCATGTCGACCGTTTTCAAAATAAAATACTTTTCTCGATTATGCGCCGGGAGAAAATTCTGAAAAAATTCCACGGTGTCGAGGTCACTTTGTCCAATACCATGGAGCATCAAGTTTCTGTCGCATGTTGACCGTTTTCAAAATAAAATATTTTCCTCCATTATGCGCCGAAAGAAAATTCTGAAAAAATTCCACGGTGTCGAGGTGACTGTGTTCAACACTTTGGAGCATCAAGTTTTTGTCGCATGTCGACCGTTTTCAAAATAAAATATTTTTCTCGATTATGCGCCGGGAGAAAATTCTGAAAAATTCCACGGTGTCAACGTCACTTTGTCCAATACATTGGAGCATCAAGTTTCTGTCGCATGTCAACCGTTTTTAAAATAAAATAATTTTCTCGATTATGCGCGGGGAAAAAATTCCACGGTGTCGAGGTGACTGTGTTCAACACTTTGGAGCATCAAGTTTCTGTCGCATGTTGACCGTTTTCAAAATAAAATATTTTCCTCCATTATGCGCCGGGAGAAAATTCTGAAAAAATTCCACGGTGTCGAGGTGACTGTGTTCAACACTTTGGAGCATCAAGTTTCTGTCGCATGTCGACCGTTTTCAAAATAAAATATTTTCCTCCATTATACGCCGAGGGAAAATTCTGAAAAAATTCCACGGTGTCGAGGTGACTCTGTTCAACACTTTGGAGCATCAAGTTTTTGTCGCATGTCGACCGTTTTTAAAATAAAATATTTTCTCGATTATGCGCCGGGAGAAAATTATGAAAAAATTTCACGGTGTCGAGGTGACTGTGTTCAACACTTTGGAGCATCAAGTTTTTGTCGCATGTCGACCGTTTTCAAAATAAAATAATTTTCTCGATTATGCGCCGGGAGAAAATTCTGAAAAAATTCCACGGTGTCGAGGTGACTGTGTTCAACACTTTGGAGCATCAAGTTTCTGTCGCATGTTGACCGTTTTCAAAATAAAATATTTTCCTCCATTATGCGCCAGGAGAAAATTCTGAAAAAATTCCACGGTGTCGAGGTGACTCTGTTCAACACTTTAGAGCATCAAGTTTCTGTCGCATGTCGACCGTTTTTAAAATAAAATAATTTTCTCGATTATGCGCCGAGAGAAAATTCTGAAAAAATTCCACGGTGTCGGGGTGACTGTGTTCAACACTTTGGAGCATCAAGTTTTTGTCGCATGTCGACCGTTTTCAAAATAAAATATTTTCCTCCATTATGCGCCGGGAGAAAATTCTGAAAAAATTCCACGGTGTCGAGGTGACTGTGTTCAACACTTTGGAGCATCAAGTTTTTGTCGCATGTCGACCGTTTTCAAAATAAAATAATTTTCTCGATTATGCGCCGGGAGAAAATTCTGAAAAGATTCCACGGTGTCGAGGTGACTGTGTTCAACACTTTGGAGCATCAAGTTTTTGTCGCATGTCGACCGTTTTCAGAATAAAATATTTTTCTCCATTATGCGTTGGGAGAAAATTCTGAAAAAATTCCACGGTGTCGAGGTGACTCTGTTCAACACTTTGGAGCATCAAGTTTCTGTCGCATGTCGACCGTTTTTAAAATAAAATAATTTTCTCGATTATGCGCCGAGAGAAAATTATGAAAAAATTCCACGGTGTCGAGGTGACTCTGTTCAACACTTTGGAGCATCAAGTTTTTGTCGCATGTCGAACTTTTTCAAAATAAAATAATTTTCTCGATTATGCGCCGGGAGAAAATTCTGAAAAAATTCCACGGTGTCGAGGTGACTCTGTTCAACACATTGGAGCATCAAGTTTTTGTCGCATGTCGACCGTTTTTAAAATAAAATAATTTTCTCGATTATGCGCCGGGAGAAAATTCTGAAAAAATTCCACGGTGTCGAGGTGACTGTGTTCAACACTTTGGAGCATCAAGTTTTTGTCGCATGTCGACCGTTTTCAAAATAAAATATTTTTCTCGATTATGCGCCGGGAGAAACTTTTGAAAAAATTCCACGGTGTCGAGGTGACTGTGTTCAACACTTTGGAGCATCAAGTTTCTGTCGCATGTTGACCGTTTTCAAAATAAAATATTTTCCTCCATTATGCGCCGGGAGAAAATTCTGAAAAAATTCCACGGTGTCGAGGTGACTGTGTTCAGCACTTTGGAGCATCAAGTTTTTGTCGCATGTCGACCGTTTTCAAAATAAAATATTTTTCTCGATTATGCGCCTGGAGAAAATTCTGAAAAAATTCCACGGTGTCGAGGTGACTGTGTTCAACACTTTGGAGCATCAAGTTTCTGTCGCATGTTGACCGTTTTCAAAATAAAATATTTTCCTCCATTATGCGCCGGGAGAAAATTCTGAAAAAATTCCACGGTGTCGAGGTGACTGTGTTCAGCACTTTGGAGCATCAGGTTTTTATCGCATGTCGACCGTTTTCAAAATAAAATATTTTTCTCGATTATGCGCCGATAGAAATTTCTGAAAAAATTCCACGGTGTCGAGGTGACTGTGTTCAACACTTTGGAGCATCAAGTTTCTGTCGCATGTTGACCGTTTTTAAAATAAAATATTTTCCTCCATTATGCGCCAGGAGAAAATTCTGAAAAAATTCCACGGTGTCGAGGTGACTCTGTTCAACACTTTAGAGCATAAAGTTTTTGTCGCATGTCGACCGTTTTTAAAATAAAATAATTTTCTCGATTATGCGCCGAGAGAAAATTCTGAAAAAATTCCACGGTGTCGGGGTGACTGTGTTCAACACTTTGGAGCATCAAGTTTTTGTCACATGTCGACCGTTTTCAAAATAAAATATTTTCCTCCATTATGCGCCGGGAGAAAATTCTGAAAAAATTCCACGGTGTCGAGGTGACTGTGTTCAACACTTTGGAGCATCAAGTTTTTGTCGCATGTCGACCGTTTTCAAAATAAAATAATTTTCTCGATTATGCGCCGGGAGAAAATTCTGAAAAGATTCCACGGTGTCGAGGTGACTGTGTTCAACACTTTGGAG
Organism: Salpingus planirostris; assembly: GCA_949788335.1. Lineage (NCBI taxonomy): Eukaryota > Metazoa > Arthropoda > Insecta > Coleoptera > Salpingidae > Salpingus > Salpingus planirostris. Next base: position 568,608 of record CATKUT010000008.1, read on the forward strand.
CATCAAGTTTTTGTCGCATGTCGACCGTTTTCAGAATAAAATATTTTTCTCCATTATGCGTTGGGAGAAAATTCTGAAAAAATTCCACGGTGTCGAGGTGACTCTGTTCAACACTTTGGAGCATCAAGTTTCTGTCGCATGTCGACCGTTTTTAAAATAAAATAATTTTCTCGATTATGCGCCGAGAGAAAATTATGAAAAAATTCCACGGTGTCGAGGTGACTCTGTTCAACACTTTGGAGCATCAAGTTTTTGTCGCATGTCGAACTTTTTCAAAATAAAATAATTTTCTCGATTATGCGCCGGGAGAAAATTCTGAAAAAATTCCACGGTGTCGAGGTGACTCTGTTCAACACATTGGAGCATCAAGTTTTTGTCGCATGTCGACCGTTTTTAAAATAAAATAATTTTCTCGATTATGCGCCGGGAGAAAATTCTGAAAAAATTCCACGGTGTCGAGGTGACTGTGTTCAACACTTTGGAGCATCAAGTTTTTGTCGCATGTCGACCGTTTTCAAAATAAAATATTTTTCTCGATTATGCGCCGGGAGAAACTTTTGAAAAAATTCCACGGTGTCGAGGTGACTGTGTTCAACACTTTGGAGCATCAAGTTTCTGTCGCATGTTGACCGTTTTCAAAATAAAATATTTTCCTCCATTATGCGCCGGGAGAAAATTCTGAAAAAATTCCACGGTGTCGAGGTGACTGTGTTCAGCACTTTGGAGCATCAAGTTTTTGTCGCATGTCGACCGTTTTCAAAATAAAATATTTTTCTCGATTATGCGCCTGGAGAAAATTCTGAAAAAATTCCACGGTGTCGAGGTGACTGTGTTCAACACTTTGGAGCATCAAGTTTCTGTCGCATGTTGACCGTTTTCAAAATAAAATATTTTCCTCCATTATGCGCCGGGAGAAAATTCTGAAAAAATTCCACGGTGTCGAGGTGACTGTGTTCAGCACTTTGGAGCATCAGGTTTTTATCGCATGTCGACCGTTTTCAAAATAAAATATTTTTCTCGATTATGCGCCGATAGAAATTTCTGAAAAAATTCCACGGTGTCGAGGTGACTGTGTTCAACACTTTGGAGCATCAAGTTTCTGTCGCATGTTGACCGTTTTTAAAATAAAATATTTTCCTCCATTATGCGCCAGGAGAAAATTCTGAAAAAATTCCACGGTGTCGAGGTGACTCTGTTCAACACTTTAGAGCATCAAGTTTTTGTCGCATGTCGACCGTTTTTAAAATAAAATAATTTTCTCGATTATGCGCCGAGAGAAAATTCTGAAAAAATTCCACGGTGTCGAGGTGACTCTGTTCAACACATTGAAGCATCAAGTTTTTGTCGCATGTCGACCGTTTTTAAAATAAAATAATTTTCTCGATTATGCGCCGGGAGAAAATTCTGAAAAAATTCCACGGTGTCGAGGTGACTCTGTTCAACACATTGGAGCATCAAGTTTTTGTCGCATGTCGACCGTTTTCAAAATAAAATATTTTTCTCGATTATGCGCCTGGAGAAAATTCTGAAAAAATTCCACGGTGTCGAGGTGACTGTGTTCAACACTTTGGAGCATCAAGTTTCTGTCGCATGTCGACCGTTTTCAAAATAAAATATTTTCCTCCATTATGCGCCGGGAGAAAATTCTGAAAAAATTCCACGGTGTCGAGGTGACTGTGTTCAACACTTTGGAGCATCAAGTTTCTGTCGCATGTTGACCGTTTTCAAAATAAAATATTTTCCTCCATTATGCGCCGGGAGAAAATTCTGAAAAAATTCCACGGTGTCGAGGTGACTGTGTTCAACACTTTGGAGCATCAAGTTTCTGTCGCATGTTGACCGTTTTCAAAATAAAATATTTTTCTCGATTATGCGCCGATAGAAAATTCTGAAAAAATTCCACGGTGTCGAGGTGACTGTGTTCAACACTTTGGAGCATCAAGTTTCTGTCGCATGTTGACCGTTTTCAAAATAAAATATTTTCCTCCATTATGCGCCAGGAGAAAATTCTGAAAAAATTCCACGGTGTCGAGGTGACTCTGTTCAACACTTTGAAGCATCAAGTTTTTGTCGCATGTCGACCGTTTTTAAAATAAAATAATTTTCTCGATTATGCGTCGAGAGAAAATTCTGAAAAAATTCCACGGTGTCGAGGTGACTCTGTTCAACACATTGAAGCATCAAGTTTTTGTCGCATGTCGACCGTTTTTAAAATAAAATAATTTTCTCCATTATGCGCCGGGAGAAAATTCTGAAAAAATTCCACGGTGTCGAGGTGACTGTGTTCAACACTTTGGAGCATCAAGTTTTTGTCGCATGTCGACCGTTTTCAAAATAAAAATTTTTCCTCGATTATGCGCCGGGAGAAAATTCTGAAAAAATTCCACGGTGTCGAGGTCACTTTGTCCAATACATTGGAGCATCAAGTTTCTGTCGCATGTTGACCGTTTTCAAAATAAAATATTTTCCTCCATTATGCGCCGGGAGAAAATTCTGAAAAAATTCCACGGTGTCGAGGTGACTGTGTTCAGCACTTTGGAGCATCAAGTTTTTGTCGCATGTCGACCGTTTTCAAAATAAAATATTTTTCTCGATTATGCACCGGGAGAAAATTCTGAAAAAATTCCACGGTGTCGAGGTGACTGTGTTCAACACTTTGGAGCATCAAGTTTCTGTCGCATGTTGACCGTTTTCAAAATAAAATATTTTCCTCTATTATGCGCCGGGAGAAAATTCTGAAAAAATTTCACGGTGTCTAGGTGACTGTGTTCAACACTTTGGAGCATCAAGTTTCTGTCGCATGTCGACCGTTTTTAAAATAAAATGATTTTCTCGATTATGCGCCGGGAGAAAATTATGAAAAAATTCCACGGTGTCGAGGTGACTCTGTTCAACACTTTGGAGCATCAAGTTTTTGTCGCATGTCGACCGTTTTCAAAATAAAATATTTTTCTCGATTATGCGCCGGGAGAAAATTCTGAAAAAATTCCACGGTGTCGAGGTGACTGTGTTCAACACTTTGGAGCATAAAGTTTCTGTCGCATGTTGACCGTTTTCAAAATAAAATATTTTCCTCCATTATGCGACGGGAGAAAATTCTGAAAAAATTCCACGGTGTCGAGGTGACTGTCTTCAACACTTTGGATCATCAAGTTTCTGTCGCATGTTGACCGTTTTCAAAATAAAATATTTTCCTCCATTATGCGCCGGGAGAAAATTCTGAAAAAATTCCACGGTGTCGAGGTGACTGTGTTCAACACTTTGGAGCATCAAGTTTTTGTCGCATGTCGACCGTTTTCAAAATAAAATATTTTTCTCGATTATGCGCCGGGAGAAAATTCTGAAAAATTCCACGGTGTCAAGGTCACTTTGTCCAATACATTGGAGCATCAAGTTTCTGTCGCATGTCGACCGTTTTTAAAATAAAATAATTTTCTCGATTATGCGCCGGGAGAAAATTCTGAAAAAATTCCACGGTGTCGAGGTGACTCTGTTCAACACTTTGGAGCATCACGTTTTTGTCGCATGTCGACCGTTTTCAAAACAAAATATTTTTCTCGATTATGCGCCAGGAGAAATTTCTGAAAAAATTCCACGGTGTCGAGGTGACTGTGTTCAACACTTTGGAGCATCAAGTTTCTGTCGCATGTCGACCGTTTTCAAAATAAAATATTTTCCTAAATTATGCGCCGGGAGAAAATTCTGAAAAAATTCCACGGTGTCGAGGTGACTGTGTTCAACACTTTGGAGCATCAAGTTTTTGTCGCATGTCGACCGTTTTCAAAATAAAATAATTTTCTCGATTATGCGCCGGGAGAAAATTCTGAAAAAATTCCACGGTGTCGAGGTGACTGTGTTCAACACTTTGGAGCATCAAGTTTTTGTCGCATGTCGACCGTTTTCAAAATAAAATAATTTTCTCGATTATGCGCCGGGAGAAAATTCTGAAAAAATTCCACGGTGTCGAGGTGACTGTGTTTAACACTTTGGAGCATCAAGTTTTTGTCGCATGTCGACCGTTTTCAAAATAAAATAATTTTCTCGATTATGCGCCGGGAGAAAATTCTGAAAAGATTCCACGGTGTCGAGGTGACTGTGTTCAACACTTTGAAGCATCAAGTTTTTGTCGCATGTCGACCGTTTTCAGAATAAAATATTTTTCTCCATTATGCGCCGGGAGAAAATTCTGAAAAAATTCCACGGTGTCGAGGTGACTCTGTTCAACACTTTGGAGCATCAAGTTTCTGTCGCATGTCGACCGTTTTTAAAATAAAATAATTTTCTCGATTATGCGCCGGGAGAAAATTTTGAAAAAATTCCACGGTGTCGAGGTGACTGTGTTCAACACTTTGGAGCATCAAGTGGTTTCGGTGGTTTTTTCGCACGTCACAAGGAAGAGCTAGTGAGTCGCGGAATTAGAAGGATCACTTTTGCGGCACTGAAACACAAACAGTCGCCGAAATTCTTCACCTACAGAGCTAGAGATTATTTCAAGGTACTTTTTCTTTTCAAAATCACAATTTTGACATTTTTAACGTTAAACATTTTCGTCGTTTTATGAAGATTTTCCATAATTTAATATCTTATGTTTTTGACAATGCTTAGGCACAGTTTTTTGCTAGTATTTTTACATTTAAAGTTAACTAGTCACCAAAATTTGAATAATTTTATGAAGATTTTCAATATTTCAATATTTTAGCTTTTGGTATGTGAAGATGTCTATTTTTGATGTTTTATGTAGACTTTTTGATTAATTTTGATGAAATTTCATCATACAATGACAAATTCTCTAAGTACTCTACCAAATTTTCCACAGTTCAAGTTGATGTCAATTTAAAGTACAAATAAATACCAATTTATTTTGATGAGAATTTATTTATTTTACAAATTGTTTACAAGTTTTTGACAATGCATACGCATCTTCAGTGTTTCACCAGAAAAGATTTAAAGTCAACTATTCGAATCGTTTGGGTCATTTTTCTAAATTTATCAGTATACTTGATATTTCCAGCATTTAAAAATATTCTGACGTTTTTAAAAATCTTGACCTAACCTGACATGACTTTTAAATTTCTGGTATTTGTTGAATTGTTAGGAATAAATAGGAATTGATACTCATACAAATATGTCCAATTTGTTTAACTGTTTTTAAAGTTTTGACAATCAAGTTTCCACTTTTTCTTGCTAGTTTTCAACCAAATTTCCAAATTATTCATGTATCAAGGGATTCAGGTTTGCAACATTTTCACCTTCAATTTCCTACATGTTGAAAATTTCTGTTTTTTTTTCTTCAATAAACTGATTTCTTTTTTCTACAGGAGGACAAGATCTACCGGCACCTGGAGCCGGCGTGCGCGTTCCAGCTGGAGCTGAACCGGATGCGCAACTACAACCTGGAGGCGCTGCCGACGTCCAACCAGAAGATGCACCTGTACCTGGGCAAGGCGAAGGGCGTCAAGGGCAAGGAGGTGACCGACTACCGGTTCTTCATACGCAGCATCATCCGTCACTCGGACCTCATAACGAAGGAGGCGTCGTTCGAGTACCTGCAGAACGAGGGCGAGCGCGTCCTGCTCGAGGCGATGGACGAGCTCGAGGTCGCCTTTTCGCATCCGCACTCGCGGCGCACCGACTGCAATCACATCTTTTTAAACTTCATACCGACCGTCCCCTCTTGCAAATGACCAGTAGAAACCAATAAAAAAAAGCGCTCTATGTTTTGTAATGGTTTGTATGGTGTTTTTGCACTGGTATTTACCATCATAAACCATTAGAAATTAGTTGTTGGGTTTTGATGGGAAATCCCAACAGAAACCAATGAAAACCAACACAAATCCAAATATAAAATAATCATTTTATTGGAAAATCCCCACAGAAACCTGCATAATCCAAATACAAGTTTTTCCAAAAGTTGCTCCCCATCTACTACAAACCGCACATGAAAGTACTTCATCCTCTTTCTCCCAAAACAGCAATCAATAAATACTATAATTTAAACAATGCTTATATGTATACCTGAGCACGAAAACACAGCAAGAATGCAGTCTTTGTTCAGACAGCCGCAGGCAGTAGAAACGAGGTAAAAACTATGATAACCGTCTGCACAGACTAGACCACTACAGACGGTATACTCCCTAGACAAACGTTGGCCATGATCGGTTTAGTTCTGCCGAAATTTTCAGAGGGCGCATTAGTAAGTACGCAGCCGCCTTGACGGGGTCCTTTATAGTTTTGGTTTCCTTTTTTGTGTATTATAAGTTGCCTATAATATGAACACAGTTTTTCTCGCTCATTGCACTTTATTATTTTTTTGTAAATTCTGAGTACTCACGTACCAGTATAAAATAATACATAATAACCAGGGATAAATGTTTCGGTATCTGAGAGAACTGGCGTATTTTGATCCGAAGCGGTTACGGCAAAGTCGAAAATTGAGGTGAGAAGAGCAGCTTTTTCAACTTATTTTCAATATTCCGCAATCTTCATAGTCCATACATTTTTATTTATTAAAACTAGAATCCGATCTTGTCTTGAAAAGGTTATTTTTGGGAAATTCTCAATCTTGATGACCTGAAAAATTACAAACTTTGTTGAAAATCATTGGCTTGTAGAAATAAAGACTCACAATATTCCTATATCTGCCAGCACTTTCCTTCAATATCAACAAATTAAGAACTGAATTTTCTATACTTCTTTGATATTTGCAGAAGAATGACGATGTTTATCTACTAAAATCAGGAATTCTCGAAAGTGGTACAGGATATGGCGCTTGCCCCTCGGCCCTCGTATGACCTGTGAAATTCCAATCAATCTCTATTCCGTCGAACTATCGATTTTTACCCCTGAAAAAAGTATTTGATCAAATTTTCAATTAAAATAACATTATCGAGATCACACTTGGTAATTTAATACTTACTGCGTCTCATTGTAGGGTTGATTTAATGGCGATCGAGATGATATCTGGGCCGTTTTTCTCACAAGTTATACCAAAACCGCCAGAACGCGAATAGTTTGACAAATTTTTTTATGTGACAGAAAAATCAAAACCAGCAAAACAAAATGTAATAAAATCGCCGCTGTTGTAATTTGGATTGTACTTACCGCCATCTGACAATTACGTCAGAACTAAAAAATCTACCCCTCTCTACTCCACCTCACCCCCTGACCCGGACAAAAAAATCGGGGATCCTTCAAATCTGTGGTGAGGTTTATCTATGCCGTCTGTAATTCGCGAGGACCAGGATGGAAGAGGATTAGACGCCTTGATTAGACTCAAACCTGGGGCCTATTTCTGAATTTATAATTCATTGTAATTGTAAGTACTGCGCACATGAATCAAATGAACGCGCGGCGCACCTTACAATTGTAAATTCAGGAACAGGCCCTTGCTCAAAAAACCCAGCATGGCAAGGACTCGCACTGGACTTGTCTGCACACTGCAAAACCTCAAACTCAAATGAAACTCCAAGACAAGATGGCGATGTCGAATTTGATTTCAAAAAATGGACCAATCAGAAACTTTCTGAGCTGTCATGATATGGCGGGTAATTTGAAATAACTCTTAAACATATTTCTAGTGGGAATTTCCAGTGAAACTTCAATTTATGTTTTTACTGGATTTTCCCAATATTTTGATTTCCCTGTCAGAATCTTATAGAAACCATCACAAATACAGCGTAGGGTATAACTCCCAATACATTCCAATAGAATGGTCATATTAAAAATCCCAATAAACCAATAAGTCCAGTAGAGCCCAATACCACCCACTGAAATATTTCAGTGGTTTCAATGTATATTCTAATGGTCATTTGCAAGAGGGTCATCATGGATCCGGCAAAGGTGAGGCGGTTTTCTCATTTTTTTTTCACAGTGTCGAGTTTGACAATGATCGAGTTATTTTGACAATGTCGTATGAACTTTCTGCTATAAACTGTTGGATCGGAGGATAACTCGTCATTTTGGAGTCTGGCTTTGATTTGGCGCTTTTTCCTTCTTTAACCATGTTTCACTTTGACAATGATCGGTTTACTTTAACAATGTCGTGTGAACTCCATGCCATAAACAGGTGGATCGGAAGATAAGCCGCCATTTTGAAGCCTAGCTTTGATTGAACGCTTTTTTCGCTTTTTCACCATGTTTCACTTTGACAAAAATTGGTTTACGTTGACATTGTCGTGGAGATTCTTTGTTATTGTTATTACTGGTGGATGCCGGAAAGATACGCCGCCGTTTTTAAGCCTGGCTTTGATGTGACGTACGCGTTTTTCTTCTTTCATTACGTCCAGTTTGACAATGATGAGTTTATTTTGACAATGTCGTGGAGATTCTTTGTTATATTATTGGTGGATGGGAGGTACTTTGCTATTTTGAAACCTAGCTTTGATTAGACCAGTTTTTTTTTTCATCATGCTCAGTTTGACAATGATCAGTTTGTTTTGACAATATCGTGGAGACTCTTATTTTGCTATAATATTGGCGGATGGGAAAGTACGCCGCCATTTTGAAGCCGGGCTTTAGTTTTTATTTAAATGATTTTACTACCGAAAGTCTGTTTCATTCGAGGTGTTTTCGAAGTATTTTCATTCTGTTTACATTTCAAAGAAGGTCGTAAACGTGTGTGAAAAAACGACATGCTTCAAATTTTGGCTGATTCTAATTTTTCATCAGTTTTTTTCTGGTTTTTTCATTTCTTTCTGAATCACCCACATTTAGGTAGGACATTTTTGAAAATGTGTGTTCCGAATTTTTGTATGTTTTTAAACTTTCGATATTTTTCTATTGTATTTCCCAAGTTCTTCACACTATTAATTTTTTAAATTTCTATCGTTTTCAAAAGCTGATTATTTTCAAAGTTCTTCGCTCATACAGAGACATCAAAAAATCCTTTATGAAGGGAGACTATGATAATCAATCGTTCCGTCTCATCTGAAAACTACTAAAAGGATAGAGAGAATGAGAGTCATAGCCTCCCATTATGAAGGATTTTTTTGATGTCTCCATATAAAATTTTTCCAGTTCTTATCATTTCAAAATGTCAGTATATTTCTAACTCATTTTCCGTACTCACGAATTTAACTGGTTTTTTAGATTTATTTAAAAGCTTGTATTCTCAATTTTTTCAATTCAATTTTTTTATGAATTCTTATTTATTTCATAAATTCTTGGCTTTTTTTTATTCTTGATCTTCAAATCCAATTGTTCTGTTTTAGTATTTTCCAATCTTTTTAGTTTATGATATTGAAGAAACTTCAATCCTGATTTTTTGTTAATTAAAATGTGAAATTTAGTAGGTATGTTTCGAATTTTTCATATTTCATAATTGGCAGAATGTTTCAATTTTCAAGACTTTTTTTTTGGTACAAAACTGAATTGGTCTTTTCTAGATTCTTTTCAATTTTTTGATGCTACTACTTTTGAAACAATTTTCAAGTTCTCATACTCCTTAATTTTTTTCTCAAAATTTTGTTACGATTTAGATTTTCGTCTCTTTTGTTCGTAGTTTTGTCCCCATTTACATCGCAATGATAGGAGGGTTGTTCGGGCCCGAATTGAGCGTCGACCGAACTCCCAGGGTGGTACTCGGTGGACCACCTTGGGGTCCCACAACACCGTTAGCCCCGCTGTGGCGTGAGCAACCCACAGCGATGTTTTAGTGCTCATGTTCCTTCGTATCGTCTTTTCTATTATGTTCCTTCGTTTTCTTCGTTCGCCAGTCTGTCCTGGGAGCATATGCCTCGGGGTACTCGCCTCGTGCGGCCCTTCGTGTACCTCGGGGTACTTCCTTCGTTAGCTTCCATCTTTGTTTCGTTGTGTTTCGCTGGGTCACCTTGTTATTGTCTGGTTTAGTTCGTTGTCTTGCCTAAAATTCGTATAGATAATTAGTAGAATTCGTATCGCTTCATTAATTATTTATTGTTCACTTTTCGAAATTGTTATTTACATTCGGGTAATTGACAGACAATGACAGGTGACAGGTGCCAACTTCACTTCGCGATCTTGGGCGGGAATTTCAATCGGTACTCTTTTTGCGTAGATTTTTCGTTATCAGCCACTCTCGCGTTTCTCGACTCGGTCAGGCTCTCTTTCGTCCTGACCATCGACCTGCAACCACCTCTGGCAAGTTCTGAGTGCTTTAAAAATGTAGAAGACATCGAAAGTCTTACCCCTTCGGGGGATTTGTTTTAATTTCACTCAATCGCGTCGGGTACTCCACTCGTTTCGAATTTCGGGAGTACCCTCGCACCCTTAAATGGGGATTTGAAGGAACTTTGCCACGTGGTCGGTCTTCGTTCGCACCCTTTCGATAAGGTAAGCGTTTCTTTTCGTAGTCGACTTTCTTTTGCTTATTTCGTGTTTTCCTCCCAAGGGTCCTAGTGCTAGTCCTAGTGCTAGTTGCTAGTCGCTAAATTTAATCCATCGTCTCCTAGTCGTTAGCCCTGTCGCGGGCCTAGGGATGAATCGTCGCTCGTACTACACCAGCTTTCGTCTTCGTAATCGTACTCGATCGTCGTCATCGCCTTCGTGGATCAACTCGTTGACTGACTCGTAAGATCGCTAGTTCGTAAGTCGCTAAATTGTAAGTAAACCTTTGTCGCGTTACTTGTATTCGATCGTACGTATTTTTGTTCGCTTCGTAATAATCGCTAGATCACTTCGTTATTTTCATTCAGTCGCTATCATTTAATTAAACTTTATTGTAACTTTTTTTTTGTGTTGGGAGTTTTCCAACCACACTTTTTAACTTGTAAATTTCACCCCAACTTTTTCCTGCTTTTTTCTAAATAAAAGTAGGTGGCGCCCATTTGCCACCACCCGAATAAAACTCTCTCGTTTAATTTGTTTATGTATTTGGCGAACCACCCCGTCTCCACAGTTAGCCGGACGATCTGGTAGGTTTTGGTCAACACATCAATTTGGTACGTAACAATTATTATTATTATTATTATTATTATTATTATGATGACGAATGTAGCTTTAGCGCTGCAAAAGGGTGGTTCCCGTCGCGTTATGCAACTGGAGCGACGTCCAATTTGACGGGCTAAAATCGCATCATACTTCACATTACCACGTCGACGGGATAAAATTGCATGCTATGCAGATTTTAAATTCAATTTTTGCCTCATTATTTCTGCATAGGATGTTGATGCCAAGAATCAGCCATTAAATTTTCCAAAACTTGCGCTACTCGGTAAAAGATGGCAACTAGGTCAAGAATTCAACGTTTTATACGATATCCCAAAATTGAATCAACAACGTTTGAAATTCAATGAAAATGACATGTAGAGATTATTTGAATATGATAACTGGATTTACAGTTCATCTGCATTTTAGAAGTATGGATTTAAAAATATTCAGGAAAAAAATTAATTATCCAATAATTTCCGAGGCGGATAGAACGTCGACGTGATAAATATGTCGTGCTATGCCGACTTTCAGAACGATGCTCAGGGCATAATTTTTCGGACGCCTAGAAGACGACGTTTCAGGAGAGACGTGGATGTTGTAATTTTTGAATTCTCGAAGAATCTGTTTAGAAAAACAACCAGAGTCTTGACATTTTAAACCGTTCACAGACAATTTACACAGATTTTGCCACATTTCTCAAATTAGTATTCAAAAGGTTTTGAAATGAATGTACAATTCTGAATCCTCAGTTTGAAAATTTCCGACGCTTTAAGCATCATTCCCACGGTGCATGGAACGTCGACGTGTTAAGAGTGTCGTGTTATGCAGAATGCGCTCTTATTTCAGAATTGAAGATCGACGCCCTAATCATAATTCTTATTACGTTTAACACGTCGACGTTGTAAGAGTGACGCGGTGAGCACCGCCCATTTTTAAGCTTTTTGGAAATTAGACAAAATTTCTTCCGGAAACATCATTCCAGATGTTGACTCGACATTTACAGACCTCCGACTATACTATACTAAATACAGAAATCATTAATTTATTATGTTTTGTTGCGAAAAAATACTTAGTTGCCCTAGTTTGATTTTTCTGACAATATTTTTGATAGTTTGTTGATTTCAAAGACTGTATTGCGTGGTATCAGATGTTTCTTATGCATAATGAATGAACCAGTCTCACAGTACTAGCCACATATTTGAAATGGCTATTCAGAAGATGTTGAAAAAGATTTACATTGCCGAATCTTCAGTTTAACAATTGCCGACGCCTGGAGAATGATTTCCCGCGGTGCATGGAGCGTCGACGTGCACAGAATGTCGTGCCATGCGGAATGCGCTCCTAAGCAAAAATTTAGGATCGACGTCCTAAGCGTAATTTTTAGAACGCTTAAGACGTCGACGATGTAAGAGTGACGCGGTAAGCACTGCTGGTTTTCGAAAATTTTGGAAATTTGACAGAAATTCTATTGATTTACATCTTCTCAGCCAATGAATCGACATTTACAGACTTCTGAGTACCATTTTCAATGTATGTTTGGATACGAAAAAGTTCTTAGTAGCTCTAGTTTGATTCTTCTGACGATTATTTTGATGATTTACTGATTTCACAATTTGTATTTTGGGGTGTAAACATATCTTTTTTATGCGAAAAGAGTGTACTTATAACAGAGTACAAGCCGCTTTATTGCATTCAAAATTGAACAGATTTTGAGAAGAATTTACATTTTTGAATCTTCAGTTAAAAAACTTCCCACTGCCGAAGCATCATTTCCGCGGTGCATGGAACGTCGAAGTGTCAAGAATGTTGTGCTATGCGGAGTGCGCTTTTGAGCAAATATTTAATATCGACGTGCTTAGCGAAATTCATATGACGCCCAAGACGTCGACGTTGTAAGAGTGACGCGGTATGCACCGCTGGTTTTTGAAACTTTTGGAAATTTCACAGAAAATCTATTGATACACGTTTTTTTAGTCATTAAATCGACATTTACAGACTTCTTAGTATCATTGTACAAATAGAGAATACGTCAATTCATTATGTTTTGATACGAAAAAGTACTTATTGGCTCTAGTTTTATTTTTCTGATGATCATTTTGATAGTTTCCTGATTTTACAATTTGTAATTCACAGTTTGTATTTTGGTGTGTAAACATATCCTTCACATGCATAAAAAGTGTACTCATAAAAGAGTACAAGCCACTTTATTGAATTTGGAATTAAACAGATTTTATGAAGAATTTACATTTCTGAATCTTCAGTTTCTAAAATTTCCTACGCCTGATGCATCATTTCCGCGGTGCATGAAACGTCGACGTGTTAAGAATGTCGTGCTATGCGGAGTGCGCTTCTGTGCAAAAATTTTAATTCGACGTCTCAAGCGAAATTCTTATGTCGCTCAAGACGTCGACGTTGTAAGAGTGACGCGATAAGCACCGCTGGTTTTTGAAATTTTCCGAAATTCGACAAAAATTCTTTTGATACACATTTTCTTAGCCAACAAATCGACATTTACAGACTTCTGAGTACCATAACCAATGTCAAAATAGAGAATACGTCAATTCATTATGTTTCGATACGAAAAAGTCCTTAATGGCTCTAGTTTGATTTTTCTGACGAGTATTTTGATAGTTTACTAATTTCCAAATTTGTATTTCGTGGTATGAACATATCTTTCTCATGCATAGTGAGTGTACTCATAACAGAGTGCAAGCCACTTTATAGAATTTAGAATTAATTATATTTTAAGAAAAATTTAAATTTCTGAATCTTCTGTTCAAAAATTTCCTACGCCTGAAGCATCATTTACGTGGTGCATGGAACGTCGACGTGCTAAGAATGTCGTGCTATGCGTAGTACGCTTCTATGCAAAAATTCAAAATCGACGTCCTAAGCGTAATTCTTATGATGCTTAAGACGTCGACGTTGTAAGAGTGACGCACGAAGCACCGCTGATTATAGAAATTTTTGGAAATTTTCACGAAAATTCTCTCAATACACATCTTTTTAATCAATGAATCGACATTTACAGACTTCTGAGTACCATTTCCAATGTATGTTTGGATACGAAAAAGTTCTTAGTGGCTCTAGTTTGATTCTTCTGACGATTATTTTGATGGTTTACTGATTTCACAATTTGTATTTTGGGGTGTAAACAAAAAGAATGTACTTATAACAGAGTACAAGCCGCTTTATTGCATTCAAAATTGAACAGATTTTGAGAAGAATTTACATTTTTGAATCTTCAGTTGAAAAAGTTCCCACTACCGAAGCATCATTTCCGTGGTGCATGGAAAGTCGACGTGTCAAGAATGTCGTGATATGCGGAGTGCGCTTTTAAGCAAATATTGAATATCGACGTGCTTAGCGAAATTCATATGACGCCCAAGACGTCGACGTTGTAAGAGTGACGCGGTATGCACCGCTGGTTTTTGAAATTTTTGGAAATTTTTCAGAAAATCTATTGATACACGTTTTTTTAGTCATTAAATCGACATTTACAGACTTCTGAGTACCATTTTCCATGTAGAAATAGAGAATACGTCAATTCATTATGTTTTCATAGGAAAAAGTACTTAGTGGCTCTAGTTTAATTTTTCTTATGATCATTTTGATAGTTTCCTGATTTTACAATTTGTATTTCGGGGTATAAACATATCTTCCTCATGCATAAAGAGTGTACCCATAACAGAGTACAAGCCACTTTATTGAATTTTGAATTAAACAGATTTTGTGAAGAATTCACATTTTTGAATCTTCAGTTCAATAATTTTCTATGCCTGTAGCATCATTTCAGCGGTGCATAGAATGTCGACGTGCTAAGAATGTTGTGCCATGCGGAGTGCGCTCCTATGCAAAAATTTAAGATCGACGTCCTAAGCGTAATTCTTATGTCGGTTAAGACGTCGACGTTGTAAGAGTGACGCGGTAAGCACCGCTGGATATTGAAATTTTTGAAAATTTGACAGAATCTCTATTAATACACATCTCCTCAGCCAAGGAATCGACATTCACAGACTTCGGAGTACCATTTCCAAAGTAAAAATAGAGAATACGTCAATTTTTCATGTTTTGATGCGAGAAAGTCCTTCGTGGCTCTAGTTTAATTTTTCTGATGATCATTTTGATAGTTTTCTGATTTTACAATTTGTATTTCGGGGTATAAACATATATTTCTCATGCATTAAGAGTGTACCCATAACAGAGTACAAGCCACTTTATTGAATTTAGAATTAAACAGATTTTGAGAAGAATATTTACATTTTTGGATTTTCAGTTCAAAAATTGTCTATGCCCGTAGCATCATTTATGCGGTGCATGGAACGTCGACATGCTAAGAATGTCGTGGCGTGCGGAGTGCACTCCTATGCAAAAATTCAAGATCGACGTCCTAAGCGTAATTCTTATGACGCTTAAGACGTCGACGTTGTATGAGTGACGCGCTAAGCACCGCTGGTTATTAAATTTTTTGGAAATTTGACAGAAATTCTATTAATACACATCTTCTGAGCCAATGAATCGACATTTACAGACTTCCCAGTATCATTTTTAAGGTTAAAATAGAGAATACGTTAATTGATTATGTTTTGATACGGAAAAGTTCTTAGTGGCTCTAGTTTGATTTTTCTGACAATTATTTTGATAGTTTACTGATTTCAAAATTTGTATTTCGTAATGTAAACATATCTTTCTCATGCATAATGAGTGTACTCATAACAGAGTGCAAGCCACTTTATAGAATTTAGAATTAAACAGATTTAAAGAAGAATTTACATTTCTGAATCTTCAGTTCAAAAATTTCCTACGCCCGAAGCATCATTTCCGCGGTGCATGGAACGTAGACGTGCAAAAAATGTCGTGCTATGCGTAGTGCGCTCCTATACAAAAATTTACGCTCGACGTCCTAAGCGTAATTCTTATGAAGCTTAAGACGTCGACGTTGTAAGAATGACGCACGAAGCACCGCTGATTTTTGAAACTTTTGGAAATTTTTACAAAAATTCTATTAATACACATCTTTTTAATCATTGAGTCGACATTTACAGACTTCTGATTACCATTTTCAATGTATATTTGGATACGAAAAACTTAGTGGCTCTAGTTTGATTCTTCTGACGATTATTTTGATGGTTTACTGATTTCACAAATTGTATTTTGGAATGTAAACATATCTTTCTTATGCAAAAAGAGTGTACTCATAACAGAGTACAAGCCACTTCATTGATTTTAGAATTAAACAGATTTTGAGAAGATTATTTACATTTTTGGATTTTCAGTTCAAAAATGGTCTATGCCCGTAGCATCATTTCTGCGGTGCATGGAACGTCGACATGCTAAGAATGTCGTGGCGTGCGGAGTGCACTCCTATGCAAAAATTTAAGATCGACGTCCTAAGCGTAATTCTTATGACGCTTAAGACGTCGACGTTGTATGAGTGACGCGATAAGCACCGCTGGTTATTAAAATTTTTGGAAATTTGACAGAAATTCTAATAATACACATCTTCTGAGCCAATGAATCGACATTTACAGACTTTCCAGTATCATTTTCAAGGTAAAAATACAGAATACGTTAATTTTTTATGTTTTGATACGAAAAAGTACTTAATGACTCTAGTTTAATTTTTCTTATGATCATTTTGATAGTTTCCTGATTTTACAATTTGTATTTCGGGGTATAAACATATCTTTCTCATGCATGAAGAGTGTACCCATAACATAGTAAAAGCCACTTTATAGAATTTAGAATTAAACAGATTTTAAGAAGAATTTGCATTTCTGAATCTTCAGTTCAAAAATTCCCTACGCCTGAAGCATCATTTCCGCGGTGCATGGAACGTAGACGTGCAAAAAATGTCGTGCTATGCGTAGTGCGCTCCTATGCAAAAATTTACGCTTGACGTCTTAAGCGTAATTCTTATGATGCTTAAGACGTCGACGTTGTAAGAGTGACGCACGAAGCACCGCTGATTTTTGAAACTTTTGGAAATTTTTACAAAAATTCTATCAATACACATCATTTTAATCATTGAATCGACATTCACAGACTTCTGATTACCATTTTCAATGTATGTTTGGATACGAAAAACTTCTTAGTGGCTCTAGTTTGATTCTTCTGACGATTATTTTGATGTTTTACTGATTTCACAAATTGTATTTTGGAATGTAAACATATCTTTATATGCAAGAAGAGTGTACTCATAACAGAGTACAAGCCGCTTCATTGCATTCAAAATTGAACAGATTTTGAGAAGAATTTAAATTTTTGAATCTTCAGTTGAAAAATTTCTCACTGACGAAGCATCATTTCCGCGGTGCATGGAACGTCGACATGTCAAGAATGTCGTGATATGCGGAGTGCGCTTTTAAGCAAATATTTAATATTGACGTGCTTAGCGAAATTCATATGACGCCCAAGACGTCAACGTTGTAAAAGTGACGCGGTATGCACCGCTGGTTTTTGAAATTTTTGGAAATTTCACCGAGAATCTATTGATACACGTTTTTTCAGACATTAAAGCGACATTTACAGACTTCTGAGTACCATTTTCCATGTAGAAATAGAGAATACGTCAATTCATTGTGTTTTGAAACGAAAAAGTACTTAGTGGCTCTAGTTTTATTTTTCTGAAGATCATTTTGATAGTTTTCTGATTTTAGAATTTGTATTTCGGGGTATAAACATATCTTTCTCATGCATAAAGAGTGTACCCATAACATAGTACAAGCCACTTTATTGAATTTAGAATTAAACAGATTTTGTGAAGAATTCACATTTTTGAATCTTCAGTTCAATAATTTTCTATGCCTGTTGCATCATTTTAGCGGTGCATAGAATGTCGACGTGCTAAGAATGTCGTGCCATGCGGAGTGCGCTCCTATGCAAAAATTTAAGATCGACGTCCTAAGCGTAATTCTTATGACGCTTAAGACGTCGACGTTGTAAGAGTGACGCACGAAGCACCGCTGATTTTTGAAATTTTTGGAAATTTGACAGAATCTCTATTAATACACATCTCCTCAGCCAATTAATCGACATTCACAGACTTCGGAGTGCCATTTCCAAAGTAAAAATAGCGAATACGTCAATTTTTTATGTTTTGATGCGAGAAAGTCCTTCGTGGCTCTAGTTTTATTTTTCTGATGATCATTTTGATAGTTTTCTGATTTTACAATTTGTATTTCGGGGTATGAACATATCTTTCTCATGCATAAAGAGTGTACCCATAACAGAGTAAAAGCCACTTTATAGAATTTAGAATTAAACAGATTTTAAGGAGAATTTACATTTCTGAATCTTCAGTTCAAAAATTCCTCACGCCTGAAGCATCATTTCAGAGGTGCATGAAACGTCGACGTGTTAAAAATGTCGTGCTATGCGTAGTGCGCTCCTATGCAAAAATTTACGCTCGACGTCTTAAGCGTAATTCTTATGATGCTTAAGACGTCGACGTTGTAAGAGTGACGCACGAAGCACCGCTGATTTTTGAAATTTTTGGAAATTTTTGCAAAAATTCTATTATTACACATCTTTTTAATCATTAAAGCGACATTTACAGACTTCTGAGTACCATTTTCCATGTAGAAATAGAGAATACGTCAATTCATTGTGTTTTGAAACGAAAAAGTACTTAGTGGCTCTAGTTTTATTTTTCTGATGATCATTTTGATAGTTTTCTGATTTTACAATTTGTATTTCGGGGTATAAACATATCTTTCTCATGCATAAAGAGTGTACCCATAACAGAGTACAAACCACTTTATTGAATTTAGAATTAAACAGATTTTGAGAAGAATATTTACATTTTTGGATCTTCAGTTCAAAAATTGTCTATGCTCGTAGCATCATTTCTGCGGTGCATGGAACGTCGACATGCTAAGAATGTCGTGGCATGCGAAGTGCACTCCTATGCAAAAATTTAAGATCGACGTCCCAAGCGTAATTCTTATGATGCTTAAGACGTCGACGTTGTAAGAGTGACGCGATGAGCACCGCTGGTTATCAAAATTTTTGGAAATTTGACAGAAATTCTAATAATACACATCTTCTGAGCCAATGAATCGACATTTACAGACTTCCCAGTATCATTTTCAAGGTAAAAATAGAGAATACGTTAATTTAATATGTTTTGATTCGAAAAAGTCCTTAGTGGTCCTAGTTTGATTTTTCTGACGATTATTTTGATAGTTTACTGATTTTAAAATTTGCATTTAGTGTTATAAACATATCTTTGTCATGCATAATAAGTGTACTCATAACAGAGTACAAGCCACTTTATTGAATTTAGAATTAAACAGATTTTGAGAAGAATTCACATTTCTGAATCTTCAGTTCGAAAATTTTCTATGCCCGTAGCATCATTTCCGCGGTGCATGGAACGTCGACGTGCTAAGAAAGTCGTGCTATGCGTAGTGCGCTCCTATGAAAAAATTTGAGATCGACGTCCTAAGCGTGATTCTTATGACGCTTAAAACGTCGACGTTGTAAGAGTGACGCGGCAAGCACCGCTCATTTTTGAGATTTTTGGAAATTTGACAAATATTTCCTAGAAAAACACCATTGCGAGCAATGATTCGACATTTACAGACTTCCGAGACCCATTTTGGAAAAAAAAGTAGGAAAACCGTCAATTTATTATGTTTTATTGCGAAAAAATCTCTTAGTTGCTCTGGTTTGATTTTCCTGACGATATTATCAATAGTTTGCTGATTTCAAAAATTGAATTTTGTGATACTATCATTTTTTTTATGCATAATAAAGGTATCCATCGCACAGTACTAGTCACATTTCAGAAATTAAGATTCGAAGGATTTTGAAAAAGAAGTCTCATGTCCGAACCTTTAGTTCAAAACTCCGGACACCTTATACATCATTTTCGCGGTGCATGTAACGTCGACGTGTTAAGAACGTCGTGCTATGCAGTATTCACCCCTATATAACAATTGAAGATCGACGCTCTAAGCACAATTCTTATGACGCTTAAGACGTCGACGTTGTAAGAGTGACGCGGCGAGCACCGCTCATTTTTGAGATTTTTGGAAATTTGACAAATATTTCCTAGAAAAACACCATTGCGAGCAATAATTCGACATTTGGAGACTTCCGAGACCCATTTTCGGAAAAAAGTAGAAAAACTGTCAATTTATCATGTTTTATTGCGAAAAAATCCCTTAGTTTTGCTCTGGTTTGATTTTCCTGACGATATTTTCGGTAGTTTGCTGATTTCAAAAATTGAATTTTGTGATACTATCATTTTTTTTATGCATAATAAAGGTATCCATCGCACAGTACTAGTCACATTTTAGAAATTAAGATTTGAAGGATTTTGAAAAAGAAGTCTCATGTCCGAACCTTCAGTTCAAAAACTCCGGACACCTTATACATCATTTTCGCGGTGCATGTAACGTCGACGTGTTAAGAACGTCGTGCTATGCAGTATTCACCCCTATATAACAATTGGAGATCGACGCTCTAAGCACAATTCTTATGACGCTTAAGACGTCGACGTTGTAAGAGTGACGCGGCAAGCACCGCTCACTTTTGAGATTTTTTGGAAATTTGACAAATATTTCCTAGAAAAACACCATTGCGAGCAATAATTCGACATTTACATACTTCCAAGACCCATTTTCGAAAAAAAAGTAGAAAAACCGTCAATTTATTATGTTTTATTGCGAAAAAATCCCTTAGTTGCTCTGGTTTGATTTTCCTGACGATATTATCGGTAGTTTGCTGATTTCAAAAATTGAATTTTGTGATACTATCATTTTTTTTATGCATAATAAAGGTATCCATCGCACAGTACTAGTCACATTTTAGAAATTGAGATTCGAAGGATTTTGAAAAAGAAGTCTCATGTCCGAACCTTCAGTTCAAAAACTCCGGGCACCTTATACATCATTTTCGCGGTGCATGTAACGTCGACGTGTTAAGAACGTCATGCCATGCAGAATGCGCCCCTATGTAACTATTGAAGATCGACGCTCTAAGCACAATTCTTATACCGGTGTGAAAACAGCAGCCAAAAGATGGCAGCCGATTTTTCCGAAAACACCCGAATGATACCGAAATCACAGAATTCATCAAAATAATTGACTATTCATTCGGACAAAAGCGCATGCTCCTCGAAGCGCTTCAAGACTGGGGGATATCATAACCTCAATTCATCACATTGTTAAATAATTGAATTTTTAAAATAAATTGATGATTATCTCTTTTATGCGCCGGAAGAAATATCTGAAAAAACTCCACGGTGTCAAGGTCACTTTGTCCAATACATTGGAGCATCAAGTTTCTGTCGCATGTCGACCGTTTTTTAAATAAAATCATTTTCTCGATTATGCGCCGGGAGAAAATTATGAAAAAATTCCACGGTGTCGAGGTGACTGTGTTCAACACTTTGGAGCATCAAGTTTTTGTCGCATGTCGACCGTTTTCAAAATAAAATAATTTTCTCGATTATGCGCCGGGAGAAAATTCTGAAAAAATTCCACGGTGTCGAGGTGACTGTGTTCAACACTTTGGAACATCAAGTTTCTGTCGCATGTTGACCGTTTTCAAAATAAAATATTTTCCTCCATTATGCGCCGGGAGAAAATTCTGAAAAAATTCCACGGTGTCGAGGTGACTGTGTTCAACACTTTGGAGCATCAAGTTTTTGTCGCATGTCGACCGTTTTCAAAATAAAATACTTTTCTCGATTATGCGCCGGGAGAAAATTCTGAAAAAATTCCACGGTGTCGAGGTCACTTTGTCCAATACCATGGAGCATCAAGTTTCTGTCGCATGTTGACCGTTTTCAAAATAAAATATTTTCCTCCATTATGCGCCGAAAGAAAATTCTGAAAAAATTCCACGGTGTCGAGGTGACTGTGTTCAACACTTTGGAGCATCAAGTTTTTGTCGCATGTCGACCGTTTTCAAAATAAAATATTTTTCTCGATTATGCGCCGGGAGAAAATTCTGAAAAATTCCACGGTGTCAACGTCACTTTGTCCAATACATTGGAGCATCAAGTTTCTGTCGCATGTCAACCGTTTTTAAAATAAAATAATTTTCTCGATTATGCGCGGGGAAAAAATTCCACGGTGTCGAGGTGACTGTGTTCAACACTTTGGAGCATCAAGTTTCTGTCGCATGTTGACCGTTTTCAAAATAAAATATTTTCCTCCATTATGCGCCGGGAGAAAATTCTGAAAAAATTCCACGGTGTCGAGGTGACTGTGTTCAACACTTTGGAGCATCAAGTTTCTGTCGCATGTCGACCGTTTTCAAAATAAAATATTTTCCTCCATTATACGCCGAGGGAAAATTCTGAAAAAATTCCACGGTGTCGAGGTGACTCTGTTCAACACTTTGGAGCATCAAGTTTTTGTCGCATGTCGACCGTTTTTAAAATAAAATATTTTCTCGATTATGCGCCGGGAGAAAATTATGAAAAAATTTCACGGTGTCGAGGTGACTGTGTTCAACACTTTGGAGCATCAAGTTTTTGTCGCATGTCGACCGTTTTCAAAATAAAATAATTTTCTCGATTATGCGCCGGGAGAAAATTCTGAAAAAATTCCACGGTGTCGAGGTGACTGTGTTCAACACTTTGGAGCATCAAGTTTCTGTCGCATGTTGACCGTTTTCAAAATAAAATATTTTCCTCCATTATGCGCCAGGAGAAAATTCTGAAAAAATTCCACGGTGTCGAGGTGACTCTGTTCAACACTTTAGAGCATCAAGTTTCTGTCGCATGTCGACCGTTTTTAAAATAAAATAATTTTCTCGATTATGCGCCGAGAGAAAATTCTGAAAAAATTCCACGGTGTCGGGGTGACTGTGTTCAACACTTTGGAGCATCAAGTTTTTGTCGCATGTCGACCGTTTTCAAAATAAAATATTTTCCTCCATTATGCGCCGGGAGAAAATTCTGAAAAAATTCCACGGTGTCGAGGTGACTGTGTTCAACACTTTGGAGCATCAAGTTTTTGTCGCATGTCGACCGTTTTCAAAATAAAATAATTTTCTCGATTATGCGCCGGGAGAAAATTCTGAAAAGATTCCACGGTGTCGAGGTGACTGTGTTCAACACTTTGGAGCATCAAGTTTTTGTCGCATGTCGACCGTTTTCAGAATAAAATATTTTTCTCCATTATGCGTTGGGAGAAAATTCTGAAAAAATTCCACGGTGTCGAGGTGACTCTGTTCAACACTTTGGAGCATCAAGTTTCTGTCGCATGTCGACCGTTTTTAAAATAAAATAATTTTCTCGATTATGCGCCGAGAGAAAATTATGAAAAAATTCCACGGTGTCGAGGTGACTCTGTTCAACACTTTGGAGCATCAAGTTTTTGTCGCATGTCGAACTTTTTCAAAATAAAATAATTTTCTCGATTATGCGCCGGGAGAAAATTCTGAAAAAATTCCACGGTGTCGAGGTGACTCTGTTCAACACATTGGAGCATCAAGTTTTTGTCGCATGTCGACCGTTTTTAAAATAAAATAATTTTCTCGATTATGCGCCGGGAGAAAATTCTGAAAAAATTCCACGGTGTCGAGGTGACTGTGTTCAACACTTTGGAGCATCAAGTTTTTGTCGCATGTCGACCGTTTTCAAAATAAAATATTTTTCTCGATTATGCGCCGGGAGAAACTTTTGAAAAAATTCCACGGTGTCGAGGTGACTGTGTTCAACACTTTGGAGCATCAAGTTTCTGTCGCATGTTGACCGTTTTCAAAATAAAATATTTTCCTCCATTATGCGCCGGGAGAAAATTCTGAAAAAATTCCACGGTGTCGAGGTGACTGTGTTCAGCACTTTGGAGCATCAAGTTTTTGTCGCATGTCGACCGTTTTCAAAATAAAATATTTTTCTCGATTATGCGCCTGGAGAAAATTCTGAAAAAATTCCACGGTGTCGAGGTGACTGTGTTCAACACTTTGGAGCATCAAGTTTCTGTCGCATGTTGACCGTTTTCAAAATAAAATATTTTCCTCCATTATGCGCCGGGAGAAAATTCTGAAAAAATTCCACGGTGTCGAGGTGACTGTGTTCAGCACTTTGGAGCATCAGGTTTTTATCGCATGTCGACCGTTTTCAAAATAAAATATTTTTCTCGATTATGCGCCGATAGAAATTTCTGAAAAAATTCCACGGTGTCGAGGTGACTGTGTTCAACACTTTGGAGCATCAAGTTTCTGTCGCATGTTGACCGTTTTTAAAATAAAATATTTTCCTCCATTATGCGCCAGGAGAAAATTCTGAAAAAATTCCACGGTGTCGAGGTGACTCTGTTCAACACTTTAGAGCATCAAGTTTTTGTCGCATGTCGACCGTTTTTAAAATAAAATAATTTTCTCGATTATGCGCCGAGAGAAAATTCTGAAAAAATTCCACGGTGTCGGGGTGACTGTGTTCAACACTTTGGAGCATCAAGTTTTTGTCACATGTCGACCGTTTTCAAAATAAAATATTTTCCTCCATTATGCGCCGGGAGAAAATTCTGAAAAAATTCCACGGTGTCGAGGTGACTGTGTTCAACACTTTGGAGCATCAAGTTTTTGTCGCATGTCGACCGTTTTCAAAATAAAATAATTTTCTCGATTATGCGCCGGGAGAAAATTCTGAAAAGATTCCACGGTGTCGAGGTGACTGTGTTCAACACTTTGGAGCATCAAGTTTTTGTCGCATGTCGACCGTTTTCAGAATAAAATATTTTTCTCCATTATGCGTTGGGAGAAAATTCTGAAAAAATTCCACGGTGTCGAGGTGACTCTGTTCAACACTTTGGAGCATCAAGTTTCTGTCGCATGTCGACCGTTTTTAAAATAAAATAATTTTCTCGATTATGCGCCGAGAGAAAATTATGAAAAAATTCCACGGTGTCGAGGTGACTCTGTTCAACACTTTGGAGCATCAAGTTTTTGTCGCATGTCGAACTTTTTCAAAATAAAATAATTTTCTCGATTATGCGCCGGGAGAAAATTCTGAAAAAATTCCACGGTGTCGAGGTGACTCTGTTCAACACATTGGAGCATCAAGTTTTTGTCGCATGTCGACCGTTTTTAAAATAAAATAATTTTCTCGATTATGCGCCGGGAGAAAATTCTGAAAAAATTCCACGGTGTCGAGGTGACTGTGTTCAACACTTTGGAGCATCAAGTTTTTGTCGCATGTCGACCGTTTTCAAAATAAAATATTTTTCTCGATTATGCGCCGGGAGAAACTTTTGAAAAAATTCCACGGTGTCGAGGTGACTGTGTTCAACACTTTGGAGCATCAAGTTTCTGTCGCATGTTGACCGTTTTCAAAATAAAATATTTTCCTCCATTATGCGCCGGGAGAAAATTCTGAAAAAATTCCACGGTGTCGAGGTGACTGTGTTCAGCACTTTGGAGCATCAAGTTTTTGTCGCATGTCGACCGTTTTCAAAATAAAATATTTTTCTCGATTATGCGCCTGGAGAAAATTCTGAAAAAATTCCACGGTGTCGAGGTGACTGTGTTCAACACTTTGGAGCATCAAGTTTCTGTCGCATGTTGACCGTTTTCAAAATAAAATATTTTCCTCCATTATGCGCCGGGAGAAAATTCTGAAAAAATTCCACGGTGTCGAGGTGACTGTGTTCAGCACTTTGGAGCATCAGGTTTTTATCGCATGTCGACCGTTTTCAAAATAAAATATTTTTCTCGATTATGCGCCGATAGAAATTTCTGAAAAAATTCCACGGTGTCGAGGTGACTGTGTTCAACACTTTGGAGCATCAAGTTTCTGTCGCATGTTGACCGTTTTTAAAATAAAATATTTTCCTCCATTATGCGCCAGGAGAAAATTCTGAAAAAATTCCACGGTGTCGAGGTGACTCTGTTCAACACTTTAGAGCATCAAGTTTTTGTCGCATGTCGACCGTTTTTAAAATAAAATAATTTTCTCGATTATGCGCCGAGAGAAAATTCTGAAAAAATTCCACGGTGTCGAGGTGACTCTGTTCAACACATTGAAGCATCAAGTTTTTGTCGCATGTCGACCGTTTTTAAAATAAAATAATTTTCTCGATTATGCGCCGGGAGAAAATTCTGAAAAAATTCCACGGTGTCGAGGTGACTCTGTTCAACACATTGGAGCATCAAGTTTTTGTCGCATGTCGACCGTTTTCAAAATAAAATATTTTTCTCGATTATGCGCCTGGAGAAAATTCTGAAAAAATTCCACGGTGTCGAGGTGACTGTGTTCAACACTTTGGAGCATCAAGTTTCTGTCGCATGTCGACCGTTTTCAAAATAAAATATTTTCCTCCATTATGCGCCGGGAGAAAATTCTGAAAAAATTCCACGGTGTCGAGGTGACTGTGTTCAACACTTTGGAGCATCAAGTTTCTGTCGCATGTTGACCGTTTTCAAAATAAAATATTTTCCTCCATTATGCGCCGGGAGAAAATTCTGAAAAAATTCCACGGTGTCGAGGTGACTGTGTTCAACACTTTGGAGCATCAAGTTTCTGTCGCATGTTGACCGTTTTCAAAATAAAATATTTTTCTCGATTATGCGCCGATAGAAAATTCTGAAAAAATTCCACGGTGTCGAGGTGACTGTGTTCAACACTTTGGAGCATCAAGTTTCTGTCGCATGTTGACCGTTTTCAAAATAAAATATTTTCCTCCATTATGCGCCAGGAGAAAATTCTGAAAAAATTCCACGGTGTCGAGGTGACTCTGTTCAACACTTTGAAGCATCAAGTTTTTGTCGCATGTCGACCGTTTTTAAAATAAAATAATTTTCTCGATTATGCGTCGAGAGAAAATTCTGAAAAAATTCCACGGTGTCGAGGTGACTCTGTTCAACACATTGAAGCATCAAGTTTTTGTCGCATGTCGACCGTTTTTAAAATAAAATAATTTTCTCCATTATGCGCCGGGAGAAAATTCTGAAAAAATTCCACGGTGTCGAGGTGACTGTGTTCAACACTTTGGAGCATCAAGTTTTTGTCGCATGTCGACCGTTTTCAAAATAAAAATTTTTCCTCGATTATGCGCCGGGAGAAAATTCTGAAAAAATTCCACGGTGTCGAGGTCACTTTGTCCAATACATTGGAGCATCAAGTTTCTGTCGCATGTTGACCGTTTTCAAAATAAAATATTTTCCTCCATTATGCGCCGGGAGAAAATTCTGAAAAAATTCCACGGTGTCGAGGTGACTGTGTTCAGCACTTTGGAGCATCAAGTTTTTGTCGCATGTCGACCGTTTTCAAAATAAAATATTTTTCTCGATTATGCACCGGGAGAAAATTCTGAAAAAATTCCACGGTGTCGAGGTGACTGTGTTCAACACTTTGGAGCATCAAGTTTCTGTCGCATGTTGACCGTTTTCAAAATAAAATATTTTCCTCTATTATGCGCCGGGAGAAAATTCTGAAAAAATTTCACGGTGTCTAGGTGACTGTGTTCAACACTTTGGAGCATCAAGTTTCTGTCGCATGTCGACCGTTTTTAAAATAAAATGATTTTCTCGATTATGCGCCGGGAGAAAATTATGAAAAAATTCCACGGTGTCGAGGTGACTCTGTTCAACACTTTGGAGCATCAAGTTTTTGTCGCATGTCGACCGTTTTCAAAATAAAATATTTTTCTCGATTATGCGCCGGGAGAAAATTCTGAAAAAATTCCACGGTGTCGAGGTGACTGTGTTCAACACTTTGGAGCATAAAGTTTCTGTCGCATGTTGACCGTTTTCAAAATAAAATATTTTCCTCCATTATGCGACGGGAGAAAATTCTGAAAAAATTCCACGGTGTCGAGGTGACTGTCTTCAACACTTTGGATCATCAAGTTTCTGTCGCATGTTGACCGTTTTCAAAATAAAATATTTTCCTCCATTATGCGCCGGGAGAAAATTCTGAAAAAATTCCACGGTGTCGAGGTGACTGTGTTCAGCACTTTGGAGCATCAGGTTTTTATCGCATGTCGACCGTTTTCAAAATAAAATATTTTTCTCGATTATGCGCCGATAGAAATTTCTGAAAAAATTCCACGGTGTCGAGGTGACTGTGTTCAACACTTTGGAGCATCAAGTTTCTGTCGCATGTTGACCGTTTTTAAAATAAAATATTTTCCTCCATTATGCGCCAGGAGAAAATTCTGAAAAAATTCCACGGTGTCGAGGTGACTCTGTTCAACACTTTAGAGCATCAAGTTTTTGTCGCATGTCGACCGTTTTTAAAATAAAATAATTTTCTCGATTATGCGCCGAGAGAAAATTCTGAAAAAATTCCACGGTGTCGAGGTGACTCTGTTCAACACATTGAAGCATCAAGTTTTTGTCGCATGTCGACCGTTTTTAAAATAAAATAATTTTCTCGATTATGCGCCGGGAGAAAATTCTGAAAAAATTCCACGGTGTCGAGGTGACTCTGTTCAACACATTGGAGCATCAAGTTTTTGTCGCATGTCGACCGTTTTCAAAATAAAATATTTTTCTCGATTATGCGCCTGGAGAAAATTCTGAAAAAATTCCACGGTGTCGAGGTGACTGTGTTCAACACTTTGGAGCATCAAGTTTCTGTCGCATGTCGACCGTTTTCAAAATAAAATATTTTCCTCCATTATGCGCCGGGAGAAAATTCTGAAAAAATTCCACGGTGTCGAGGTGACTGTGTTCAACACTTTGGAGCATCAAGTTTCTGTCGCATGTTGACCGTTTTCAAAATAAAATATTTTCCTCCATTATGCGCCGGGAGAAAATTCTGAAAAAATTCCACGGTGTCGAGGTGACTGTGTTCAACACTTTGGAGCATCAAGTTTCTGTCGCATGTTGACCGTTTTCAAAATAAAATATTTTTCTCGATTATGCGCCGATAGAAAATTCTGAAAAAATTCCACGGTGTCGAGGTGACTGTGTTCAACACTTTGGAGCATCAAGTTTCTGTCGCATGTTGACCGTTTTCAAAATAAAATATTTTCCTCCATTATGCGCCAGGAGAAAATTCTGAAAAAATTCCACGGTGTCGAGGTGACTCTGTTCAACACTTTGAAGCATCAAGTTTTTGTCGCATGTCGACCGTTTTTAAAATAAAATAATTTTCTCGATTATGCGTCGAGAGAAAATTCTGAAAAAATTCCACGGTGTCGAGGTGACTCTGTTCAACACATTGAAGCATCAAGTTTTTGTCGCATGTCGACCGTTTTTAAAATAAAATAATTTTCTCCATTATGCGCCGGGAGAAAATTCTGAAAAAATTCCACGGTGTCGAGGTGACTGTGTTCAACACTTTGGAGCATCAAGTTTTTGTCGCATGTCGACCGTTTTCAAAATAAAAATTTTTCCTCGATTATGCGCCGGGAGAAAATTCTGAAAAAATTCCACGGTGTCGAGGTCACTTTGTCCAATACATTGGAGCATCAAGTTTCTGTCGCATGTTGACCGTTTTCAAAATAAAATATTTTCCTCCATTATGCGCCGGGAGAAAATTCTGAAAAAATTCCACGGTGTCGAGGTGACTGTGTTCAGCACTTTGGAGCATCAAGTTTTTGTCGCATGTCGACCGTTTTCAAAATAAAATATTTTTCTCGATTATGCACCGGGAGAAAATTCTGAAAAAATTCCACGGTGTCGAGGTGACTGTGTTCAACACTTTGGAGCATCAAGTTTCTGTCGCATGTTGACCGTTTTCAAAATAAAATATTTTCCTCTATTATGCGCCGGGAGAAAATTCTGAAAAAATTTCACGGTGTCTAGGTGACTGTGTTCAACACTTTGGAGCATCAAGTTTCTGTCGCATGTCGACCGTTTTTAAAATAAAATGATTTTCTCGATTATGCGCCGGGAGAAAATTATGAAAAAATTCCACGGTGTCGAGGTGACTCTGTTCAACACTTTGGAGCATCAAGTTTTTGTCGCATGTCGACCGTTTTCAAAATAAAATATTTTTCTCGATTATGCGCCGGGAGAAAATTCTGAAAAAATTCCACGGTGTCGAGGTGACTGTGTTCAACACTTTGGAGCATAAAGTTTCTGTCGCATGTTGACCGTTTTCAAAATAAAATATTTTCCTCCATTATGCGACGGGAGAAAATTCTGAAAAAATTCCACGGTGTCGAGGTGACTGTCTTCAACACTTTGGATCATCAAGTTTCTGTCGCATGTTGACCGTTTTCAAAATAAAATATTTTCCTCCATTATGCGCCGGGAGAAAATTCTGAAAAAATTCCACGGTGTCGAGGTGACTGTGTTCAACACTTTGGAGCATCAAGTTTTTGTCGCATGTCGACCGTTTTCAAAATAAAATATTTTTCTCGATTATGCGCCGGGAGAAAATTCTGAAAAATTCCACGGTGTCAAGGTCACTTTGTCCAATACATTGGAGCATCAAGTTTCTGTCGCATGTCGACCGTTTTTAAAATAAAATAATTTTCTCGATTATGCGCCGGGAGAAAATTCTGAAAAAATTCCACGGTGTCGAGGTGACTCTGTTCAACACTTTGGAGCATCACGTTTTTGTCGCATGTCGACCGTTTTCAAAACAAAATATTTTTCTCGATTATGCGCCAGGAGAAATTTCTGAAAAAATTCCACGGTGTCGAGGTGACTGTGTTCAACACTTTGGAGCATCAAGTTTCTGTCGCATGTCGACCGTTTTCAAAATAAAATATTTTCCTAAATTATGCGCCGGGAGAAAATTCTGAAAAAATTCCACGGTGTCGAGGTGACTGTGTTCAACACTTTGGAGCATCAAGTTTTTGTCGCATGTCGACCGTTTTCAAAATAAAATAATTTTCTCGATTATGCGCCGGGAGAAAATTCTGAAAAAATTCCACGGTGTCGAGGTGACTGTGTTCAACACTTTGGAGCATCAAGTTTTTGTCGCATGTCGACCGTTTTCAAAATAAAATAATTTTCTCGATTATGCGCCGGGAGAAAATTCTGAAAAAATTCCACGGTGTCGAGGTGACTGTGTTTAACACTTTGGAGCATCAAGTTTTTGTCGCATGTCGACCGTTTTCAAAATAAAATAATTTTCTCGATTATGCGCCGGGAGAAAATTCTGAAAAGATTCCACGGTGTCGAGGTGACTGTGTTCAACACTTTGAAGCATCAAGTTTTTGTCGCATGTCGACCGTTTTCAGAATAAAATATTTTTCTCCATTATGCGCCGGGAGAAAATTCTGAAAAAATTCCACGGTGTCGAGGTGACTCTGTTCAACACTTTGGAGCATCAAGTTTCTGTCGCATGTCGACCGTTTTTAAAATAAAATAATTTTCTCGATTATGCGCCGGGAGAAAATTTTCAAAAAATTCCACGGTGTCGAGGTGACTGTGTTCAACACTTTGGAGCATCAAGTTTCTGTCGTATGTCGACCGTTTTTAAAATAAAATAATTTTCTCGATTATGCGCCGGGAGAAAATTCTGAAAAAATTCCACGGTGTCGAGGTGACTCTGTTCAACACTTTGGAGCATCAAGTTTTTGTCGCATGTCGACCGTTTTCAAAATAAAATATTTTTCTCGATTATGCGCCGGAAGAAAATTTTGAAAAAATTCCACGGTGTCGAGGTGACTGTGTTCAACACTTTGGAGCATCAAGTTTCTGTCGCATGTTGACCGTTTTCAAAATAAAATATTTTCCTCCATTATGCGCCGGGAGAAAATTCTGAAAAAATTCCACGGTGTCGAGGTGACTGTGTTCAGCACTTTGGAGCATCAAGTTTTTGTCTCATAACGACCGTTTT